>OX465289.1:2400000-3600000 GCA_949987695.1 Merzomyia westermanni | reverse complement strand
TGGGAAAGGCACCGGGACTCAGATCGCCGGGCTATGAAACGATATTAGAGGAAAGGCAATAAAGGAAAATTGTTAGAATACAAATTTTGAAAAGACTCAAGGACTTATTTTTGTATACCTCACTATTTACAAATAAAATTATTTTTCATTGTCTAAGGCTTTTCCGCTTCCTAAAAAGTTTAACTTTTGAAAAACTTACCTTATGCGGCAATCCATTAAAAAATGGCGGCAGATATGGGAAAAAGAGCTCTGGACGTCTTTGCATAAAATCGTTCTCTGTTGGCATATTTCCAGGTCGATGCAACGGTAGCTCCAGTGACATGCGTCTGCCACGTCGTGATGTGGGATTAGTCCACATATGCGTACCCATATGAACCTGTAGGTGTTAGATGGGAAGCCCCAAAAGGGTTATAGATTTATATTTAAAAGAATAGACAATATTGAGTTAACTTCGCACCCGTTTAGGCTAATAATGACCCTTCTTATTCTATACTCGTAGCGAATATCCTTATACTAAGATTAATAATCCTACTTTGAAACATCAAAGATCCCATTTCAGCAAATCTCTTCCCAGCTACACTAAATGAATCATTCTCTCTCTTTCTTTTCACTCACCTTTAAGTTCCCTTTGGTTGTGAAGGCCTTCTGACACACATTACACTGGAACGGCTTATCTCCGGTATGAGTGCGCATATGGATTTGCAGCGCCGAGCTCGAACTAAAGTTGCGCCGACAAACGTGACAGAAATGTTTTTGATTCGCCCCATTGGCAGCGTCCGCATTCAAACTCGGTGGACCCACAGACATCAGAGCCTGCTGAAAGTCCAGTGGACTTGCGGGAAAACGATGTGCATCTGCGGGCAGCAAAGGTTTATGTAACAGTTGTGGTTGTTGTTGTTGTTGGGTATGAGATGGCAAATGTTGTTGGTTATGGAGATGTGTTTGGTATTGGGTGTGTCCGTAGTGCAATTGCATGGATTGCATAGCATCATGCGGAAGTGAGGAAACTACACGCGTTAGAACCACCAAGAAGGAATGGAATACGAGTAAAATAACGAAAAATGAAGTGTGCACAACAGCACGAGGTTTCGGTTACGAGACGGTAGGGAGTAAAGGAGGGGGCGCGGGAAAGGTGAGAAAGTGAGTAGGAAATACTTACGTAATTGCATTTGCATAAGCGATTGTTCGGCGTTACTGTGCGGCGGCAATGTTAGATGCGCATGGGCAGAGAGTTCAAACGGCGAATGCGTTGTATGTGGTGCAGGTTGTTCGGAAAGATTGTTCGAGGATGAAAAGCCGGGTCTTAAAGCGCTTAATGTTGACGTTGCTTGTAAGGGCGATGTGGTGCTTGTTGGTGTTGGTGTGCACCGCGCTGGACGCGCAAGGTCGGCCTTTGAATGTTCTGTTTCTTGTTCGTGTTCCGTTTCGGGCTCTTGTTTGATGCGCTCCTTCAGTGTGGGCGTTAGAATTGTGGCCGGCCTAACTGGACTACTGACTGACGGGGATTTGGTGGCGGCATTTCGGTTATTAATTGTAGGAGTGCTATTAGTCTTGGTGCGCTCATCATTTAAATCGTCGTTTTTTTGTTTTGGAAACAAATTTGAACTCACAGTGAGCTGAAATTGGGTAAATCAATTTTTTCAAATTCACAAACAATTTAAATAACGAAAAAATGATAAATCCATCTGTACACATTAGCAACACAGTCAAAACAATTCTAAGTAAGGCAATTATTATCATGCCAAATAAGACAAAATAAATTAAAATAAAACAAAATAAAACAAAATAAAAGTTGAATAGAGTAGGAAAAATATTGCTCTAAAAATAAATGAAATTAAATTAAATTAAAAAAAATAACTAAAATAAAGTTAAATAAAATGTAAGAAGAGTAAAGAAAATAAACTAAACTAAAATAAAATAAAATAAAATAAAATAAAATAAAATAAAACTAAATAAAATCAAATCAAATAAAATAAAATAAATTTAAAAAAATTAAATAAAATAGACTAAAATAAAATAAAATAAAATAAAATAACATAAAATAAAATAAAATAAAATAAAATAAAATAAAATAAAATAAAATAAAATAAAATAAAATAAAATAAAATAAAATAAAACAAAATAAAATAAAATGAAATGAAATGAAATAAATAAAATAAAATTAAATTAAAAAATTAAGTCAAATAAAACAAAACAAAATAAAATAAAATAAAATAAAATAAAACAAAATAAAATAAAATTACATAAAATGAACAAAAAAATATATGGTTTCAAAGTTTTGTGGTTGAATTTTATTTACTGGGCGATCTTTAGTCTCTATAAAAGTTCATTGTTTGGGCCTTGGAAAAGTTCGGTTATGGTATCATTTGACTTAGTCTATAATTCGTAGCCTTAGGGTTCGGCCCGGTCTTAAAAATCGTTCTATACCAATTTTTTTCCTAACCTCATACATATTTACATACTCATTTATATATCTGATTAAACATTTACATAATTGTCTGTCCATCCCCACATTCGCTTCAAATAATTTTTCCATTTGGTTGTGAAAGTTGTCATTTTTCTATTTTAAGAATTTATGAGTTCGGTGCTAATAAATCACTTTCACTCGTTTCTGCCACATTTTAAAATTTTCATGTTTGTTGCTGCTATGTTTTTGTTGTTGTTGTTGACTCCAAATTGTATCCATCTACTCTGGTGTAAGAAGTTAGTCGAATGCATTTCTTACAAATGTTGTTGCTTTAATGTGGCGTCTCGGCATTAACATGCGCATTGTTCTCCATTTAGAATGCAATTAAAACTTTTAATTTTTGCAACAAACTTTAGACGGCCTTCCCCTCTCACATATTAACGGTGTTGTTATATTAAATGATCATGAATATACAATTTTTCTTAGCCATAAAAAAATTAAAAAGCAATGGAAAATTTAGCAATCCTTTTAAGAGAGAAAACCGTTGAACATGCAAAATCTTTTATATTTTACTTCTTACTCAACGTAAAGTAGGGATGGGTGGTTCTTTTGGTTGTGAGTTTATTAGACAACAGGCATTTTTATGAATTTTTTCAAACACTTCAGAAGATTTTTGCGATACATCGAGTTCCCAATGCAAAAAACAATGCTTGCAAATATTGGCTGCGGATTCTATAAAATTAACTGGATCCAAGAGTCATGAAGAAATTTGAGTGATAAGTGAAATGTTATTGGTTATTCAAAAAAAAATTTGAATAAAGAATAAAATTTCTATTTTTATTTAAGCTTTTGATAGTAAAAAATAAGCACATCGAGATACAGCAAAATTATATAAATATGTATGTGCATATAGACATAATGTGTATTTATAAAGATTTTTTTGGTTATTTCTGTATAAATTGAGCATCACTGAGTTGATTTGATTCAAGTGCGGGATCATTGCTGGATAAATTAAGGTTTTTGGCGGGACCACATGGTTCTTTTCGTGGTATTTTCAGGATAGTTTTAGGGATTATTTTGGGACTTTTACAGAACCATTTGGGAATGGTTTTATGGATTATATTAGCACTTTTTTGGGGCCATTTTGAAGTTGGTTTAGAGATCATTTTGGAACTTTTCCGGTCATTTTGGGACATTTTGTGGATTGCCTTTTTCCCGATCATTTCGGTACTGCCTCTGGGATTATTTTGGAATCATTTCTGAGATTTTCGTGGTAATGTCGTGAAAAAGTCACAGCATGGTCTTTAAATAACTTCAAAAATGTTCAGAAAAGCCTAATATGAGCCCTAAAACAATTCCGAAATGGTCTTGTAAAAATCCCAAAATAATCCCTAAAACAATCCTGAAACATAATAATATCAGCCTTAAATAATGGGTCTTGTGAGACAAGTCATAGTTTTCAAAACTGGAAATAATAAGAACTCTTTTTGATAAAACGGTTAGGGCTCAAACCCAGGTTACTCAGTGACCTTATCATTTGGGGACTGGGTACCAGTTAAAACCGAAATCTTCGTAGAAGCAAAACACCCGAAGTACTGAATCGATTTCACTAATTCAAGTTTTAAAATGACAAATATGTGCCAAAGAATGACATATGGGTATTGCTAAATCAGGGCGAATTCAGAAGAGTTGAGTGAAAAGTGAAGGAAAAAAAATTAGAATATTTAATCATATTATAAATAAAAGTGAATGTGTATCTGTGTGTCAACGGATCTTTATGAAATTTTCAAAGTATATGGGAACAGCACGAGCTATATATAGCTTTGAAAAAGTAGACGGTGCCCCAGGCTATATAAAATTTCAATTCGTGGATAACTCTGAACATATTTGGTTTAAATGAGTGATATTTGGATGTATGTGTCCACAACTCAATATTTAATCAATTTTAAAAAAATGAGGAGTGCCACACCCAGATGCTTTTGTGTGGTGTTTGGCATTCAATTATGTCCAAAAGTTTATTGTCGCTCTCTGTGACTCTTTCACCAAGGGGTTCAGGAGTCCGCTAGGTGCAACACAGGCATCCTATAATACGTTACCGGTACCAAGACCAAAAATATGTTAATTCGCTATATCTTCGAAACTATGCCAGCAGAGTAAAAGGGAGAAGAGGAGTAGGAACAGTAAATTTGTGATGTATTGGAAAATGAAGAGGATAAAAAAGAGGAACGGGATAAGAGGGTGAGTTGAAAAGTAAAAGGAGGAAGATATTGGGATAAATCAAGAGAAAGCGTCAAATGGGATGTGAAGAGAGTTCTATTTGTCAAATATAGGCAAAATTTAAGGCAGGGCACCCTCTGCTGGGTCTCCTAGTCCTATATTAATATAAGCGCTGCAAATTTTATACAATTCCAAAATTTTCGGTATCTTTTTTTATAAGGATTTCGTTGTTCTTCAACAGACATTTTTTGAGAAACTATCTAATGTTGAAAAATTAAAAAAATAATAATAATAATCAGAAGATAATTTTTGGAAAGTGATTGTTATATTGATTTAAAAAAAAAAACCTACGACTCTGAAGTATGCTCTAACTATTATTTTTCATACCAACGTATAAAGTAGAACAATTTAATTAACTACGCTTAAAGATGTTTATTAAGTAGCGAAATCCACAACAAAAGCTTAAACACATGGTATATCGCACATTTACACACGTGGCAACATCGTAGGTATATCATTAAGAGCATAGAGAGCTCATACGCTGGACGAATAATGACATTAGGCTGGCTTGGTGTCAGCTGTCATTTGTTAATATTCACATGAAAAATGTGCAAATGCAATTGAATTAATATGGGCGTAAGCTTAAGTAGACGAAACAACGTGGATGGCTTCATATACTCTGAAAAGGAATTAGCATTAGGGTGGATAGAATTTGTTCTAAAGAAAAACTCCTGTGTTCAGGGAAAAAAGCGTCTACGAATTCCAGCAAAAAGCGAAGTTAAACGAAAAATGTGTAGACTGCAAGACTGCACCTATTGATATAAAAGCACCATATAGTTCCCAAAAGTTTTGTGTTTAGCTAAGTGAATTAATCGCAACCAAAAATGAGAAATGAAAAACCGCCAGCTTCGATGTTTGTTCCTAGTTCTTTCAAATTTTCTAATTATAATACACCCGTGATTTAAAAAAATTTGAAAAACACAAATCAATTGAACAGTTCAACGGTTAGGGCCCAATAACCTTTGATAAAATTGTTTTGGATTTATGGATTGAAGTATGAATATGTTATTCGTGACGTTTCAAAAAGTATTTCTTGATGATCCCAAAAATAGATAAATATGTGTAACTTTCAATGTCAGATCAGTTTTTTTCGAAAAAAAAAAGAGAGGAGAGAGGAGCACAGTAGACCAACTACCCTATAGCCAACATTATTGCTAATCATAAACATAGAGATTTTGGGTTTTATTCCAGGAGCTATTATAAGTAAAAAGCATTACCGACCTACGGAATCTTTTACACTAAAATAATTATCTAAGAAGTCCGAAAAAACCCCAATTCTCGGAAAACATTTCTTTCTAACTTTTTGACCCACCCTAATATATGTATGTATATAAGCATTTAATACAGTAATTAGTTTGATGTATTGCGCAATTTATGAGTTACATTAATTGGAGCGCACTTGCACGCGCACCGTACTTAATAGCCCCCTCCTCCCCTCACACATACACACACACTTCCTTCTTATATTGTTTCTCATATTTAAAGGGTAGCCCCCCAACTTCATATGCCCAAAGTACTCACCTTCGCATTAAGTAATGGTGTCCCATCCCCGGAAGAACTTTCATTATTCGGAAGAGCGCTACTTGTTTTTGGAGTTGCCTTGTTGCTATCATTGGTAGTTGCTGTTGTTGTGGTTGTTAATGTCGTTGCTGTTGTTATTGTTGTTAAGTTATTAGCAACATCTTTGGTATGTTCCGTGTGTGTGTGATGTTCCAGCGCTAACGGATTTGGAAATATCTTAAAGCACACATTGCACAAATTCGTTTGGTGATGTAGACCTAGAGCAGGGAGAAGGTGAGAAAGGAGAACAAGATGAAAATCACGAGTGATTCTTTAAAAAAAAACTTTGAGGAACTTAAGGGGTTTTTGATTCGAATAACATTAAGTGTCAGGAATTTGTCTTGCTTTAAATTTTCGAAACCATAAGCGGGAAATTTTGGAGAAACAATTTCCTTGGTATTAGAAGAGGTATTTTACTTAGGGTTAAGACAGCTCTAGGATTCATATCTTTACGTCCTGAAGGCCTCACAGAAAATATTTTCCAAATGCATTTAGCTCTCCTCGTAACAGAGCAGATAAGAAGCGCAAATATAAGCAATTTAAGCCTCAGCTCTGCCATGAAAAGCTTCGCAGCAAAAATTTATCTGCTTTGCAGATGCCGTTCGGAATCCGTAAAAAACTGTAGCTCATCACTGTAGGACAAATTAGAAGCAGGACACCACGAACTGGTAGAGAAGCTGTAAGCAGTTTGTAAGGGCTACAGAAGTACTTTGGCCCTGCGCAATTAACAGTTAGAGATGTATGTATGGATAAGCACTTGTGGCAGTAATACTAAGGTGTTCAAAATGTAGACACTAGGGTTGTTCTCGTTAATGGAAAATGCTTTTCTAAGTACTTATGAAATGCTTAGCTGTCTCGCAGGGCATCGACGAAAATATGAAAGGAACTATATCTGCTTGAATCACAAACCCCTTTCTCTACAACATCCCTGCGCAATTTTTTTATTTTTGGAACATAACAAAGCGATTTTCCACTCACCGAGCTATTTACGTGTCTATAAATTGAATTATAACACAAAAGAGACACAAGACTGCTTCAGACGGCAAGCAAAATTCGTCGTTGGCGAGGTCAAGGGGCACATACGGAAAGTCTTTGTCATTTTTGCGCATATGTGACATGAGCTAAGATGACAAAATGACAAGATATACGAGCTACCAGCAGAAAGTGACATCGCCAACCCAACGGAAAGCTGCGAAGACAAAATTGCGTTGGAAAGAAATTGAGTTGATTAAAGCGCCTACAAAAGGCTGAAGAAGCTTGAAGAATGAAGTGCGTGCGCCTAAATTAAGAACACTGCTTTGTTTGTACTACGACAGCTGGGGTTCAACTCTGAATGACCTTCCGCTTTACAATGCATTGGCACAAAGCATGGCACTTGGAAATGGGATTGAGCTGTCCAACGCTAAGGAAATTGCGCATGTGGCGCGATTTTAATTTCTTCTCATACTAACCCATAAATCCTAGCGGTCCAAAAGGCAACAACGGAAACTTTCCTTGCGCTCCGAGCATTTGCATTTCTTCACGCGCCGCTGCCATTAGCAGAAAATTGGGTGGCATACCCAACATTGGCAGGTGCTCCAAAGCTTTTTGCGTTACGCCATTAGCGGGAAAGCCACGCGCCGTCAAATCCATAGCAGCTGCTGCGGCCATCGCTGCCATGGGATTCGTTAACTCATCACTTTCAGCACGCTCTGAAGCTTCGTTGGCTCTCTCATCGGAATACTCATCGGTCAGACGACGATCGAATGGTGTTAACGAACTCGTATTCTCACGTGAGTCGTCGGTACTATCCATTGTCATGAAATCATCGAAATCACCTTGTGAAGACTCCGAACGCTGACCTGAGTAATCGGATGTGGTTGAAAAGTCAAAATTGTCTGAAGTACCCATCGACTTGTTTGAGTTTTGGTCCTCAATAGCTGCATCCATATGCGCTTTCATGCGCGCATTGTGCTCCGCCACCGCCTCAGCCGCAGCAGGTGTGCCGGGTAGCGTGCCCAATGGTAGCGAAAAAGCGCCAAATATACCGCCATTTAGGGCCACACCCGGAAACCCATTCACAGCCCCACTGCCATCGTCTATTGTATGTATGCGTATGTGTTGTTGTAGTATTACGCCATTCGAGAACTTCTGATGACAGACGGGACACTTGAATTGGCTACGCATGGGCGGCTTGATTTTGTGTATGCTCATGTGCGCTTTCAAATTGCCCTTCGTAGCAAAGGCACGCCCACATATTTTACAACGGAACGGGCGCTCCCCCGTATGGGTGCGTATGTGCATCTGTAGTGAGCTGCGGCAGGACATAACTTTGTGACAGAAAATGCATTGATTTGGATCCGTTAATTTGTTCTCAATATTGTCGACAAGCTGCTGTAGTTTTGAAGTTTCCGAAGTTGTGTCGATCTCTATTAAATCCTCCCAGGATTTATCAATAATACGCTCCATTTGTGCCAGCGAATATTCAGAGGAAATGTGTGGCTCGAGCCCGCTATTGCTTGAGTTACGACTAAGCGAGCAACGGCGTTGCGATGACGTCGATTTGGGTGGAAACTCGGTGGTGTCGCCTAATCGCTCACGATCCCGTTCCCGCTCACGCTCCTCGTGCGCATGTGACTTGCGTGACTCGCTCGCCACAGAGTGTGGCGTATTGGTGCGTGAGCTTCGTTTACGCGCGTTACTACTTCGTTTCGGGTGATGATGATGTGACTGTGGCGGGTGTTGTTGGTGATGCTGGTGGCTACTTCCACTTTCCGGCTTTTCAGTATTAGCCGGTTCTATGACAGGCTGAGTTGCCGTTGACAACTTTGGCGACTTGGGTGCTACAACTTTGGCAGAATTTTCGTCGCGTGACACAGGTGAAAGATGTGGCTTGCTGAGGTCTTGCGGCGCTTCGCTAAGCGTTTTCGCTTCATCGAGTTGTGGAGCGGAGTACGCCATTTGTTTCTGTGCTAACTCTTCTGCTGTTTCCTTCACCGCTGTACCCACAATTGGCTCCTCATCCACATCCATTGCCTTCGTCTCACTTGGCACGCTAAAGCTGATGGGCACGCCGTTTGGCATCAGCGCACTACCATCCATTGGCGCGCCGTAGGGTGGAAATTGTTCAACAATGTTGCCACCCGGCCCATGAGCCATCAGCATAGGCGGAAAGATTTGTGTATGCCGTTGATAATGAACTTTCAGATTACCTTTTGTTGTGAATTTACTGCCACAAACATTACAATGAAATGGACGCTCGCCAGTATGCGAGCGCAGGTGTATTTGCAGTGCCGAAAATGAGCCGAAGATCTTGCCACAATACTTACAACGATGCTTGAATATTTCACCTCTGCCTTGGGCATCCTTCTGTGCGTATTCGTACTCGTCTTGCAGATGTGAGGCATGCAAACTTTGCGAGGCGGAGTCAAGCACTTCTTCGGTGCGACGTTGCAACATTTCCAAACAGTTGGGCTCATTGGGTGGCGGCGGTGGATCATGATTCGTAATTATGCTGGAGGCAAGTGACGAGCTAATGTCACACATCAGTGGCTGATAGTTATTGTTGCTATTGTTAATGATCATTGATGGCGCTGTGCTTGAGTTTGCGCTCAAGCTGGTGCTGCTCATTTTCAGCTTTTCAACGCGTTCCAACTTCTTACACGCCTCCAACCCGTTGCCTGCTATTACACTTTTTGTTTCTTCAGTCTTTGTATTCTCTTTAATTGTTGCCTCCGTTATTACCCTCGCTGATTCTAAGGACTCGCTGGCCTCCACTTCCCTCTGTGCGCTTGCTGCGTCTACTTCGCCTTGTGCGCGCTCTACTTTAATCACAAACTCTTCGGGATTTTTAGACACATCCCGTTCTTCGGCATGCAGCTGTCGCTTCGTTGGCTCAGAGTGCGGCTCCTCGCTCACCTCACCCGATTGCTGATCATCCAACTGCTCATCATCTGTTGTTGTATCACTAGCGCGCTTTAGTTGACTTTGTAGATGTTGTATGAGCTGCAGTTGCATAAGGTGTTGCCGTTGGACATTCAATATCGTCGATTGCACCATCGCTAACTCATTCATGGCTTCGCCGTAATTGTGTGCACCGCCTAATGCTGATGCGGCGTATTGCGCCACCGCCACTTTGGTGTGTTGTAAAGCCTCCAGTGCCACATGACCGCTTGCTGGCACTTGATTACCGGGCAGCACGGATAAATCCAATGCTTCATTGCTATCGCTCACCGTCAACTCTGATTCTTCTTGCACCTCGCCATCCTCCTCGCACTCCTCACTGCGACGTTCAATCAATTCGCCGCTGGATGCACCCATCTTAGATGGACTATCAGCATCATTGTCAGTAGCGCGTTCTGGTGTGGTTGAAGTGCTCTTCACAGCCAGCTCCACTCCCGCTTTGCGGTCATCCTGGCATTTCGCTTCCTCTTCCTCCTCGGCGTTCGATTCATTATTCGTCACAGCACCGCCGCCGTTGTTATTACGATCCGCGTCCAATTCTTTGGTTAGACCAATGCTGGCGCTACTGTTACTGCTGCCATTCGAGTTGCTGCGCAATCCACGATAGTTGATTCGATTATGAAATATTGAACACATTCTCTGCGAACTCTTTCACTCGGCATTGGTTGCGCTTAAGCGCTCGCGTACCCAACGTCCAAGTTACAATATCTGAAATATTCAGTCGCGCCAATGATTTTTTTTTACCTGAAAGTAAATTGTGATATAAGAAAAGAATATTAATACAAATCAATTATTTATTGAGCTCAACAAATACGAGAATATTTGTTGACAATAAATGAATTTATTGAATATCTTTAGGCAATTCAGCATTTATTCACATCAATAATATGCTTATTTTCTGAATTTTTTGAGCTTTGATGATCTGTATAACTTGTATTCTTTTCTAGTTTTTCCTTTCGTGCCCTAAATCCACCACTGGAACATTAGAGTGTCTGTTATTTCAGATGTTGGTTTTTTCTACGGTAATCTCTTCAACTTCAAGATTTATTACTAAATATTTTTAGATTTTTTCGATTTCGTTCTTTCGTAAAACATCGAACGTTGAAGCTCACAATTATGCTGCCTACCCTTCTCTTATATGGCTTACTAACCACTACCCATCTATCTTAATCTATTTTTGTTTTTCTTTCAACTCTCTTCTTACCCTCCCACTGCCCTTGCCTACTCCTACTCCTCTCTTTCACCTTCTTTAGTTTCCTTATTCTTTCCCTACTTCCTACGGCTTTTTTCTTGATCCTATCTTGTTAACAGTGCTCTCTGAGAATCGTCATTAAGCTCTTCCAACGCTAGTCCAAGGAAAGGCTCAGTTTCAACAGGGTTGTTGATATTGGTGTTAGGAGACTAGGTTCAATTGAACAGGCAAAGAGATGTTTAGTATCGTGCGGGGAAATACCACATGCAGGGCAAGTATTTGGTATGGGGGGTGAGTCTGGATAAGGAAGAGTTTTACGTATTACAATATCCAAAACCAAGAAAATTTAGATGGTTGGATGTCAACTACGTGGTATATAGGTTGTTATCTGAGTTATTTGTTTACCGACTCGGTCTAAAGGTCATTAAGAGCCCGCCTGTGGTTACGCAGATCAAACGGTCAGATCTGTTCATAATACTTACGGAGATGCTGCCTTATGCGGAATTTCATCCAATTGATGTCGGTTTCAGTGACTGTGTTTAGGGCAGTTTAGTAAAAACTGAAGTGAGACTCAGGTGACATAAGAAGTCATCACTGACAGTTCTGATGCCGGTATTTTGGGAGACTTACACCTTCCTCCAGGTAGTGTCAGAGAGATTGGGCGACCATCTAGGCGCAGCGTAATCAATAACCAGTCGTAGTGCTGTCGGCATGTTACTTGAGCATCTTGTTGTGGCTTTGTACGTTTCAAGCTATTTCGGTGGCATAATTAGCGAATGTCACGCCGTCCTCAAATGTTACACCCAGGATTTTAGGGTGGTTCACTGTAGGTAGAGTTACTTTATCTCTGTGTGGACGTTTAAGTCTTGCCTCATCCGCTCATTCCACGTCGTAAAGAGAGTCGCCGTCGATTTGGTCGAAGTTTGGATCAGGGCGTGGAGATAGCTATTGATCACTGTACACAGTTCATCAATCACATATGCCTTGTCTTTTATCTGCTCTCCCGATACCACTCGTACTACCTCTTCCGACCGAACAGTGCAGTAAATTAAAGTTCGCCTTAAATGAGCTTCTTTGAAATTAAAATTTTTGTTCCAAATGGTCTATAGCCCGCTACTTTCACTAGTTTGTGGGGCCTATAGCAGAACAAAAAGCCTAGAAACTAACGTACACTCTACTTTGGAAATATACTTGGCGACAAGCTTCCAAAAATCATTCTGCCTGTGGACGTTAGTGTGTCATGGAATTAATTCGAAATAATATGCTGATACGCAATCGATGGCGATATAACGCTTGACTTTATGATAAGTTTTTATTCTATTCCATTTAAAATGAATATATGTATAGTTTGTGTATGAACAGTATAAATGAACATATTGCATGGAATTATTTTTCCCGTTATATAGATGATGAAATTTTTGATGTAAATTGTTTGTTGTGGATCGGATTTCAATAGAACCAAGACTTTTTTGAACTTCTCAGAATAGACTGAGATGCGCTAAGAATGATACATAAAAAATAGGGAATTGATAAAAAAAAACAAGGTAACAAATATTAGATAATAGAAAACAGATTACAGATCAAATATAATTGCTACTGAATAAATAGTGAAATGATGACAGTACCATATAGAAAATGAAAGAGATCATAAACAGTAGACAACGGCCAATATATAATTGACAACAAAAAATATATAATTTTTAATACATTTCTAACAGATAATAGATAAGATGATATAAATTAAGATTAAGGAATAATACATTAGAAAAGATACATAATTTATATATCTAATAGTCAAAAATTTTTACTTCACTGAAACTTTCGGATAATTATAAACAGCATGTCAAAAAAAAAAAAATGCAAGACCCAATTTTTAAAAGCCTTGAGACTTGCGCTTTGTAAGACTAGAATAAAATAGGTTACAAAACCGCATAATCACAAATCATTTGGCCTACAAATAGAAAACGTTTTTTGAATTTTCTATGAATTTTCGCATAAGTTTGGAAACACTGATTTGAAATTTTTCTAGCAGAAGCTTTCGTTATATACCAAAAATTCAAGTTTGATATGCGGCTGAGCCACTGGATATGTTTTAGGGATGGCCATGGGCTGAAAATAATTTTAACGTTATAAGTAGAATTGGGGGGAAAAGGCGTGTGGCACCTCCCATACCAAAGGGATTTTTCATATCTTTACAAGTATTCATGCCAGAGAAATGAAATTCGGTATGAGAATGCAATAAACCTCAAGACAGTATTTAGCTTCACCAATAAGGCTGCAGCATTAGTCAATCTCACCAACTTGTGTTTAACTCATGAACTACAAATAAAAGTTATTTAATAAAATATAATTGTCGTTATTTTCGGGAGATTCAGACCTGACGAAAGTAGTCCCACTAGGAATAATTAACCTTAATTTTTACTGATCCGGTCTAGTTAACCCCAGTTACAAAATCTAATTTATATACCAGTATTTTGCTTGACTAGTCTGGTGTTTCACTCAGACTATCTTTTTTTTTTTTTTTTAAGTATATCCAGGTTTTTTTCCATTGCGGGGCACCGATATGGTTGTCGAGCCCTAGCGAGACCAACTGGAGCACGTTGAAAGTCTGCAAAAAACCGTTGTCAGAATTTATATGCCATGTCTTCTTTTGCCGCCTGGGGCTCACCTCTACCAAGAGGCTAGAATGCTCAATGTCAAAAATCAGGTGGAATCATTACGTAGACAGTTTTTATTAAATTGCCATAATCCTAGACGTCAAAACAGACCTATGCTGGACTTAGATCCATAGACCAGGGACATAAGAAGTCATCTTCGTAAGCACTATATATAGATTCGTCAGGACATTACTCAGCTGTTTCATCCGCGGAACCCTAGGCGGCCCCTAAATGACCTCCACACCGAGTGGCTAGATGCCTCTATCAAGTCTCTGCCTGTGAACCGTGTTGCTAACATCGAACCACCTAAAAAACTTGAAGAAAAGAGCTCAGCTTCGATTTGGGTACTGTAACAGCTTAAACTCATACCGACTCCATCCGACCATACAAAATATATGCCTCGCATGTGTCCCTTATGACACCAAACATCTCGATAAATGTTCAATAGAATCTACTCTTCTAACATCAATTTCTCTTTGTTCGAACCCTCCCCAAACTCCTGGTTTCTTGGACTTCCGTTAGAAGAATTTGATAACGATATTTAGGGTGATCGAGCACATTATCTCTGTTAACAACAGCAAACGACTGCGTTTGTCGATACTTCCAAAAAAAATCAATACCAATTCCGTACACGCATTTTCAGAATAACTTATTTGACCAACAAACATTTTTTTTGACAAAATTGACGGGTTTGAATCAGAAAAAATTTAGTTACTATAGAAACAGTGCTAGAATTTGTCGAACCAGGTACCGAATTCCTTGCAGGATGCGATAAATAAATTTTCGTTTGAGTAAATATCAATTTGATAACCATTTTACGGTTGTTTATATAAATTTTGTTCTTCTTATTTAATTTTTGGCTTGCGCACAATCTCGAAAGCAATTGCTGCAAATGTTGATGGCTGTAATTTATTGATATATTGCTAGGAATAACTCAGCGATATCTATGCTGCTGCCAACGGTAACTTGGAATAATTGTCGCGGCTTTTCGTCGCTGCCATATCAGCGAATATATAATGAGAAGCATTTATATTTGCACACATATAAGTATGTATGTATGTGTGTGTGCCGGTAGGTGTGCATGTGTGTGTGGTAATTTGGACGGCAGATGTATTGGAATACGACGTCGATCGATTATTCGAGTTTGTATGGAGCGCGTTTGGTAAGTCTGCAGCTCACATTAGTCGTGCGGTGTATTGGGTCGAATGTGTGGCTGCCACCTACACTCCAGCATTGCACTTGTAGTTGTAAGCCGCCAGTGGCAGTCATAAATTGGCAGGATAAAACCAGATTTGCGACGGCAGTAGCGGTAGCACTGGCGGAGCGGCTGTCCGAGGCAGCATACGAGGGCAGTTTGAAAATTCTGGAACTTTTTGAATTTGGGGAACAGGAATTTTAAATTTAACACTGATCGCGTCCGCAGTCAACTCTTCAAAGAATATACTAAAGGTTTTACCAAACTTCGCCATTTACGTTTGACAGACTTTTGAAGCCGAGAACCTTGTGAGTTTGAAAAAAAAAATATTAAAAACTAAATTTCGTGTGCATAGAATAACCATCAAAGAAACCTAGTAAAGGCTTGATAAATACTTTGGGGGCGCCCCTCCAACCCTTTCAATGGTTTAAAGGTGGTTTACTGTGTTCCGTTGTATTCGTACAAGCGCAAGTGATACTGAACGAACAGCTCGTTCATAGGAAGTAGTCGCGCCAGAATTCGTATGTAACCTCCATGGAATGGTGATGGATCTGCTAAAAAAGCTGAGATCACAAGCATCTCAATACATCACATCTCACATGAAAATATTGACATGAAAAGCTATAGTCGCGTTAAGTGCCGAACATTTTTTTTATCCAAACCCACCTAATTTTCCAACAGCCCTCGTATAAAGCCCTACTTGTGTAACTTCATATTAGAATAAATGCATAAATGTTTAATGCATATTTAAGGTTTATATAAAAGTTCTGCGTTTATCGGCCGCTTACTCGCTTTTATCGTTGCCATTTTTTGTTTGAATTACGAAATTGTTGTGGCTAATAAACAGTGGGAAATATTATGCGTTCACATAGATACTTTGATTATATGTGGAACATTACTGTTTTAATTCAATTAGAATCGAGTTTGAATAGTTCAAAAGGACATTCGAGTTTAGTGACTTTGCAGACATTGAGTTTGTAACAGCGAATTGTACACAGAGACGCCTGCACGCTTAGCAGCTCGGATACGTTTTTGCCAATCCTCACGGAGCTGTTAGTAATGCTAAATGTCATAAGCTTTTTCCAGAAATTGCTGTGGAAGCTGATTTCAACTGGACGATGAGATGAAGTAAGTCGATCCTATCATCAGTCGATGGTAAAATACCAGATCTGAATCCGTACTGATAAGGTCCAGTCAGCTTCACGACGATGGGCTTCAGTCGCTCGCACAGTAAGGTATATAACACCACAGATATCCCGGTAGTTGGAGCAAGATTGTGGATGAGAGATCGTATTTCTTGTAGATCGAGTAGACCATGCGCTCGTCTGACCATATTTTGCCTAAGAGTTGATACTTGCTTTCCAACAACTCGTGACTTCCTCTTTGAAAAGCTCTGTTGGTAGTACGCTAATTCCAACCGCTTTATCATTTTTTGGTGGGATATATGCTAGCCTCGCTGCACCATAGTAGGATCTTGGTACGTGGTTTACATTGTCAGGGATTAGTGTGTAGGTTTCATCATCTCTCTCGCAATTCGGCAGTAAGGAGAACTGTTCCCTCCATAACTAAAGTATGCTCAGTGCGTCCGTTACCCGATCGTTATAATTATCTCTCAAGTAATTCGCCCTTCTCCTGTCATCTTTTGGTTACATTTTCTGTTGATATTAGTGTTAAATAGCATCTCAAAATCCTCACTCTCATGCCTTTAGGCAGAGTTTGATTTTTCTAAATTGAAGACTTTTATCTTTCTTCGAAACATGGTAGCGCTCATTTACCCTGCCAGATACATCCATACACAATGTGGTCCTGTATAAAGACTTCTTCTTTTCCAACTCGGAACGATATTCCCATGGATCCTTTTAGAACTGCTACGAGTTTTCCGCTTGTTTTAGTTTTACAGAACTGATCCTTATCCGCCTAATTTGTTGTTGTTGCTCTGCTTTGTCGGCTCATCCCTTCATGGAATGGGACATGTCAGGCCTAACAGAGTTATAATGATGTTCACAGTCCTTTGCTGAGTATGAATCGGTTACACGCCGGAATAGCACCTACTGATACTAGCCCGACTGCAGTGAGAACGACCTAGTTAACCGCGTAACCACCGTTTTAGATATAGTCGCCTATGTCGGGCATATTGCAAGCCCCTAACCTGCAGGGGCAACACGTGTCATGTATCTGTGGGTAACACGACGCGGACGATCGACTTCGTTTTCTTTTCTTTTTCTGACCAAAGGAGTAGCCATTGAAAGGCTTGATTTCATGGCTTGTCATATTTCCTGTAGCACAGCAATATCAGTCTTTGTATAGACCCGCCTAGCAGCTTGAAATCATGATCCACAAAACGTTCAAGTGGTCTTCGTCTGGAAATATAAGTTTCATTCTATTTTTTGCATATTTTTTTTTTCAGGAGCCGATTTCTCCAAAACAGACACCCGCACCTTGATAACTCAGTCACCCAGAGTGTCCATTAGACTCCAATAAGTCAATAAAACACGGAGTTTCGTGCTCTTAAAATGGACCGCAATTTCAATACATAGTTATATGCCTAATTATTCGATTTCAATTAAACTGCACTAAATCTCTATTCAATCAGCTTCTGCTCTAACCGTAAATTTGACTTTTCCAACAAAAACTTGCTCTGCCCAGGTGGTCTTCCTTCCCATCAAACCGTTCGTTGAGTAATTTGTGCGCTAAAGATAGCAATCGATATAATGTTTTTAGAACTTAGGATCGCAATGCACTTTCATTTAGCCACACGAATGAAATCATTATTTGTTAGCTCATTTTCTTGGCGCTCTTCTCATTCATTTCAAAATTTTTCGGCTACTGTGACGGATCAATTAAGTTTCGTCTGACGTTTCGTTGCTCACTGGCTCGTAAATATTTGTGGAAATCCAAAACATAAGTCAATCATATGTACGACTTGTAAATTATGGATATTTTATAGGGCATACATATATACATACAAATGCACAGACATATTTAGATCTGAAATAAGATTGAAAATCACTTCAATCAACATTGAGTGCGCTGATTAGGCTAAGCAATTGCTTCCTTGGCCCTACTTCAGATCCAAAGGTGTCAAAATGTATATATTTTTGTACTTATATGGATCGAAATATTTGTATGCACCTAGTTCATATTTACTTGTATGAGTATGTATGTATGTAGACTTTTATAAAATGGCAGAATGTTCGAACTAATTGATTACTGATTTATTGAAATGCGGATACACAAATATACTTTTACACACAGACCTACGTAGAAAAATAGATTTGTAATACCAAAATGGAAAGAAATCAGCAAAAAAAAGTATAAACTAGCGCCATCTCCTCCAAATGAACCAGTGACCCAGTAGGAAATTTGTAGCGGGATAACAATTGAGTAATAAATCACTTTCAGAACTTAAAATAGACTGAGTCCGATTTTAATCATTATAACTCTTAAACAAGTTAATCACTCATTATCGCCTTTCGTTTCTTACCCATCTTGTATTAACATATTTTTGTTCACCCTGGTCCACATATCGGTCGATAACTCCGAAATCAAACTAGTCATCGAAATAGGCGGTATCTTATATTTTAGTTAAACCTCGCCAGAAACAAAGTTGCATATATTAACCAATTTCTGAATGATGCGCGCACAAACATACAGACAGGCAGACAAAATGGTAAGAACTGTTGCTTTAGACTCTATTGGCTCAATAGTGAGCCCTCCTATACGTTTTCTTTTTGACTATCTCCAATGTACAGACATTTAAAGTCAAGCATCTATATTTATTTTTGAACAAGTGGCAACCGTTCTCATGAATATGTATGCTTATTATCCATTTCTCACGAGACAAATCCAAAAGCAAAGGATCATCTAAATTCGAACAGTGTTTCTTACTACTAAGTTCAATCAAAGATACTATATACCGAGTTGTCGGTTACAGCAAGAAATTTTCACTTCAAAACTAAAACTGGCGAAAAACTCTACTAAAGCTAGGAAAAATTGGAATAATATTTTTACTTCCAATCGCTTTTTCAATCAAACATTACTTCACTTTCCCGGAAATCAATTTTTTTGTATCCCGTGAAAATTTTGATAAACCACTATTAAACAATATGGTTACCGATCTTAGGTATCGTTTGTCTATATTTCCTACCAAGCCTCAAGCACAACTTTGTCTATTGCGGATATTGATCAAAATTATATGCAGTTATAATGATTGACTGATGGCTATGTTTTGTTTCTCAATTAATCTTGTAGCAAGGGGCGCAGACCAATCAATAAAAGACAACCACATAAAATACTCCTCGCCACATTTTCTAGCCCACAAGTTCAATGGAGATTATTGAAATTTGTTTGTATGTTAGGTTAGGTATAATTTGGCCATTGGCGCACGTCAGTTGCATGAATTGGCAGTTGAACGTAAATTAATTCGTTGTTTTATGAAAGCATTCATTAATCGTTCCGTAATACTATTGGTGTTTGTCAGCAGCCAATTCACACTTCCGTATTTTTTAATATTTTTGAACTCTAGATCTAGACCACCAGTCTATTGTTGTGTGGCCGCACTCTTCATACAGCCCACACTTGATACTCATGCTGTATTGTATTTGAGATTTATTACATTTTAAACGGGCCATCAATGTGTGTGTTCTATGTATTTATGCAATAGACCGTATCGATAAAAAGAACAAAACACCGTATAGCTTTCCATCTATTGCTGTGAGATTGCAGCGTCTTCCGTACAAATACTGAAAACTGCTAAACAATGCCTAAAAATATGTTTGAATTGAAAACAAAACAAACAAACAAATAAGTGAGCAAAAAAAAATTTTTAATGCTCACAATTTTGGTTGCTTTCTAGGAAGCGACAAGTTCCTCTTTGATATTGAAAGGAATTTTTGAAAAAAAAAGTTGGTTTACCTGTTTTATTCATAAGTCGCTAACTGCTTACGAAAACAATTGGTTATTATTATTTTAACCATCGCTCATTGTTTTTGTACGGTCTAATGTGCATGAATATATTGCCAGCAGTGTTGGGCAAATTATAATTGTTAAAACAATTAATAATAAACAATTAATTAATTGTTAATTGCAACTTCTTCAATTAACAATTTTTAATGCAAAAATGTACAATTAACAATTAATCAATTGCAATGCTCGCAATTAACAATTAATTGTATTTCTCTATAATAAACAAGGGTTTTATGAATTTTACAATAAACACGCTACCCGGACTCTGTCTAGTATGTTATTAGCCGGGTACCGTGGTATTTTATTGCCACAAACTTATACTGACAGATTATGTAGGTATGTTATATGGCAAAAAATAGCTTGATTTCTTTCAAATATCACTCTCGTGAAAACGCTGTGCCCCTGATAAATTATATTGCATATTTGAATGAGATAAATCAAACTTACCCGGGTAATTGTAAAAAATGGTTAATTATTATTAATTCCTTCATAATACAATTAAAAAATTTATTAAAATTGTTTCAATAGCAATTAATTTAATTTTAAATAATTTAAATGCAACAAGCAATTTAAATTTTAATTGCAATTAAATTTAAATCAATTAATTTAATTGCAATTACTTTCTTAATCAATTAGTAAATCAATTAAAAATTTAATTGATTAAAGCCCAACACTGATTGCCAGTATATTATTGTAAAATAGTCTTTTTATTATTCTAACATTCTTCGCTTATTGCCGAAACTCAGTAATAAAATGTGGCAACATTAGAACAATCTTATCTTTAATGAAATATGTAAGCTTGTTGGGTCGCCTATTTTTAAATTTTCAAGTGTGGATAATGTCAAGCATACGTAAGTAAATAATAAAAGCCATTTTTTATTCCAAGCCCTTACCGACTTATGAATAAAACAAACTTTAAAACTGTGACCAATTCGCTTGAAAGCTGACAACGAAAATTGTAGGCGCTTGTAATTTGTTATACTAGCTTGATTTGTTATTGCTTTCAATTAAAAACTTATGTTAAAATATGATGAATAAAAAATGGATATTTTAGTTATTCTAGAATTTAGTAAATAAACAAAAAATAAAAGTGCTTTTTTATTCGTAATTCCAAATAAAACAACCATCCGAAATTTTTAAACTCATTTGAAAATGTTAGCCAGTCGCTTGAGAGATAACAACGCTCACTGTTAACTTGGACAAAAAGATTTGTATATTTCAAGCTTCCAAGCTGAGAATAAATGAAAACGAAAGCAATTTAGTGTTGCCAGAGCGATTAATAATAAATTATAATGTTTTATTAGTTCAAAACCGAAAATTTGTTTGTGCTGTAGATCCTTTATGACTAAAGTGAAGTGCACCAATGCACTCTGGGGTGAAAAAAAAGAATTCGTGATCAGAAGTCAATTAACATCCACTAAGGGCTTCTCAAGCAACTTATCGGCGGCTGACTGGAAGTTCGCCCTTTTCTATCTCATATCTCTTTTTAAAAAGAGCGTATCGCAGTTAAATACATTGAAGTGATTTGTTGAAAAACGGCCTAACCTACTAATTCCATTTCTGTATTTCGTTCACCATTCTAAATTGGTTTTGCCCATCAAATCAAGCTAACTGACCCATAGTACAACGAGGAAACTTAGCAACTGCGAATGACTGGCGTTTTGTACATACCTGACAACACTAATTTTTGACACACGCATAAACAACAAATGTGTCCGAAAAATGGCAACAACAATCCGCTATTAAAATTTGTTTGCGTGCGAAATGAGTGAGAAACACGCGAGCTGCCAACATTGAAAATTAATTTTGACCAAATGTGCAGCTAAGAAAATAAGCCAATGAACGAAGTCCAACAACAAAAGCCAAATCTAATTAAACTTTGACAATGGTGAGACAGGATGGTAAAACACGAAAGATGACAGGTGTCAATAATATCTACATAATTGAACTAGTCACGGATGAGACTGCAATTTTCTAAATAATTTGATTAAACCTTCACACACGATTTTGTAGCCATCAGGAAAATGTTCTTGAAGATAAGATAAACTCTTTTGCTAAGACCGCAGGTTCTCAGTGCCGTTATGAGTCGGGGTTTTTTAAATTGTCGTGAGTTAAACTTGCGCGCCACATATGGATAAATGGTCCATGGACTTTAGCTTTTTACTCAGATGACTTTGTTATTGGGAAAGTCCAGTATTTTAGGACAAAAGTGCAAGGAAAAACTAATTTTTCCTGAGCAAGTATGCTTATTAAGGTAATAGGCATCTCATCTTTCAGTCGAAAATGACGCTTAGCCAGGGGAAGCTATAGTGTTGAGCCTCTCGACCTTAAACTTTCCTCGCAATGCTGAATGCTTCCCATCCTACGCTGATACCTGCACCTTGGACCATGGAACTATTCTCGGTAAAGTTGACTGGTACCTCATTGGTGCGTCTAGTGAAGCTTTCTACCAGTAGACATCTTATGTAATCAGAATCCAAATCGGAAATATGACAATGTGACGGTCAGCCTAGGGAAAAATGCTGAAACCGATTAATAGCAAAAGCCAAACCATTTTAATATTCATAAACCTTATACTACACCGAGCGCACCAGCACACACGAAACAACAATCCACCGATCACATTTTGTTTCAATTAATTTATGAGCACGTGAATCAGTTCAACGTCCAAACGCATTGAACGCCTAACAGGCAGAGGCAGATGCTCGACAAGCTGCTGAATAGACAGCAAATAGGTAAATGGACAGACAGACAGTCAGACGTACGGTCGAGTAGATTTTTCGATTTTTTTTTGCTGCTGGTATTGTTGGTGTTGTTGTGCTCATGACAGGCTAGCAATCATTGTTAATGATGACGCGTTGTTGTTGTGCACGAAATGCGCGATCGCCGGCAGAGAAAGGCAATTGTTGCAGCTACAAACAATCTCATAGTAATTGCAATAAAGGATCATCTTACTGCAGTCGTTGCTTGGTGATCGGCGAAGGTTTGGTGCTTGATCATCACATCGAAAACCCAAAAAACAAAACTTCTGTTCCACCGAAAGTCACATCGCATGCCCAGATGTGGGCCATAGTGTTTCACTTGACGCAATGTGGAATCAGTTACTTGCCTCATTTAAACCATTGACGCTGTCTGTCACACAGTCACACATGTTCACATGTAGTGTGTCAGCTTTTGCTCTGGCTCATTTCTTCAGTTACCACTCACAATTCGCCATCCCTTTACCTCTTAGTCTGCATTGGCTGTCTGAACATTTCCACATTTTTTTTTTGAGTTGATCTAGCATTTCACTAAATATTTATTTACTTTATTGCATGCAGAAAATTTTGTATTTATTTTAATTTTTTTTCTCTCAGCATCTGTTTATTTATACAAAAAATTCTTACATGAAACTACTTATAAAACAAATATTTTCTATTCAAATCAAAATAATTTTTCTTAAAGCTAAATATCGCATCTCAAATACATTCGGCTATGACAACAATGTCTACAATATGGGTCGCACACTACCCAGGCAACCAAAGCCGGAGCGTTCCGAAATAACGATCCAAAGGGAGTCCCTGAGTAAGCACAAAACACAATTTTTTATGAAGATTCACTAAGCATTGGGGCAAGAAATTGATATTCTAGATCGGATAAGCCTAAGGACTCAGTTACAGGAATATTTTAGAGTATTTTCTGACGTACCTAAGAGAACTTTAAGAACCTTTTTTTCTGAATGTTTATCAATTTAAGCCTCCAAATGACTCCAAAATATATCCAAATCGTTCCAGAAAAATTCATACTTCTACCCTGTCGGAAACAGCAATAATAATAAAAGGGAAGATATCCAACACCATTAAAATTGAGGAAAGAATATGCCTAAGCAGAGTCAACAAAGACTCCAAAAAAGCTCAGAGACGCATCTATGTGAGTCGAAAACGACTCGAACCTTCTTTTAAAAAGGGTCATAATACATCGGATTCGGGGCCATTTTGGATTATTTTTTATGACGCCTGTTACTGTGGCCGCGTAAAACATTTTTATTTTTTTTTTCATTTTGCCCTTCGGAAACAGCTTACTTCTGAGAAAAAAATCCTCTGAGAAATGTGCATTTTATAGCTCCAAATGGAGTTTTCTTCCCTCCATTTGGTTAGTTGGTTTACGTTATGCTGTCGCTCATACACGCATTCCTAGCATGTACATGGATGGATATGTATATTGATCATAAACATAAGTACTTACTTAAGTATTTACGTATGAGCATAAGTATGTATAAAGTTATTCGGAAAAGCTCATGAATGTTGCCACTTTGTTCGGCTGTCAAAATATTTACACAAATATTTTTCATAGCGCAACACAAAGCGCGCATATTTATATGGATTTCTCAAAAATACTAGGCGCTTGTAGAAAATATGTACATATTTCATAAATATTTGATTAAAGCGCCATGCACAACATAGATTTTGATATATACCCTGCAGCGAAACATCGAACTACTTGCATAAAAAACTAATTGACAACTAGTATTTTTTGACTAATATTGAAGTGGAACAAAAAGACGAAATCCATACCAACGCCCTTCTCTTTGTAGTCGGCCTAAGCTTAACCCAGATAACCCTAATGTCCTATATATAGGACGGCAAACTTATGTATTATAACGCACAAGGGCGAACGTTAACAAATAACGGGAACGCGCAGCAAAGATTGCGCAACTTCGGTAATAGTTGTGATTTGCTCTTTTACTATGGATATATGATTTTGAAGTTTGTGAAACTTGGAAAATGCAGAATTATAACATACGTTTTGAAAGGTTAGTTAATTTAAGGGTGCTAAAATTTAAATTTTGTTAATCTTTTATGTTGGAAAAGCAGAGTAAAACAAGTGTGTTATCGAATACATTCACTGACATGAACTATTTTTAACTTTTTATGGTGAAAAAGTTATTTTACTATATACTTGTATATATAGCACCCCAACATAAAAATCGTTCATTAATTTTTGCTTAAAGCATATAAATACGTTTTTATATCTGTTTTAAGAAGTGTGGAAGGGAAAAAGTGGAAATGTTCACTGCATAACTTTTAGGGTTATCTGGATTAAGTGCATCTGTACGAGTATATGTAAGTAAAAGCTCTTTTAAGTTTGCTTCATTTAAACCTTTTTTTAGCCAGTTATCATAAATCTGCTCGTAAACAGAAACATCAGCACCCGCCACAGTGCCAATCATGCTTTCAATGCAAGTTTCAATGTACATAAATATATATGCATACATACCTATAAATACACAAAATTTGTACCTTATATAAGGCTTATTTCATTTAATCAGAAGTCTATCAAACAGCCCCCCTTGCATTTTTAAGTTGGCATGCTTGTCTCAATGTAAGGCAAAGACAGATGAGATCACTCTTGGAGTAGCCTAGACAGAATTAAGATTTATGGTGATCCAAGTGATAATTAATAATGATATTAGTCTCAGACAGGCGACCTTATGGGTAGGACTATGTAATGTAGGGTTTACATGCAGTGGCGTACCTAGGGGTGGAGCTATACCGTGCCTCAAAATTGAGAAATAATACACAAACATTGTTTTATGCACAATTTTTATTACAATCAACTTGAATTTTTAACCTATGAAAGAGATTTTATATGAATTTTTGATGAAAAATATAACTTCGTTCGATCCTATCTTCGTACTCTCGAATCATTGAAAACTCAAAGTTTCTCTTCTTAAAAATGAGTTAACTTTTCTAGATTTATTTACTGCAAATTCAAGTTAAATATCCTCGTAATCTAACATTGCAGCAGTTTCTGCAAAAAAAGTTGTTCAGGCGAGAATTAAATTGTATCTTCAATTCTTTTCCCTCTTTTCAATAAAATTAGAATATCTTGAATATCAACTCTTCGTTGCCCAAGTCATTGGGTAAATCTCGGCTAGCTTCTTGAATTTTCCTTCTATTTGTAAAAATCTCTTTGTTAGGTTTGGCGCAATAATGACACCATAGGTAATAGACGCCCTTTCTTTGGCTTTCACTTTCACGAAGGCGAACCTGGGCCATGTTCTATTTTAAGCTTCAGCTTATTTGGACTTTTTGGATTATGTGATTGTAAATACCTTTGTATAACTTGCTTATTTTACGACAAAAAAATTAAAACCATTTTGCTCAAAGATTTAAAAAAATAAAAATTGTCCATAATTATTATCGAAAGACTTTTATTTTAAAAGTCTGAAAGAACAGTCCTTGAAGACTCGAAAAAATAAAAATTGCTCATATGTATTATTTAGAAAATTTTAAAGTAAAATATCAAAATAATAATTACGGATGATTTAAAAAAATAGTTCTCCGTTATACAGGGTGGCGCAAAAGTAATCCTCCTATCAGAAAATGCCATAAATTTTTCGATTGGCCCCTAAAGTCAGTTCTGTTTTGACATTTGTGTAGTAAACACATGCGAAATACACGTTAATAAACACTGTTACGCTACACTACTCCAGAACGCGGAATATTGCTGACTATTTATTTGACCAATAATCGGTCGGGGCCAAACGGTTACTGTGAATGGTGAGCGCTACAGAGCAATGATCAACGAGTTCTTTTTGCCGCAACTTGATGAATTGGGATTGGAAAACATGTGGTTCCAACAAGACGGTGCAACAGCACACACTGCACGTGCCACAACCGATATGCTGAACATCGGAAGCTTACTTTTGCGCCACCTTGTAATTGTTACGAAATTTTTCTTTATAGTTGTTGAAATTTCTGTGATTTTTATGAAACTCAAATTACTAATAATTATAATTATTACTTTGGATGTCTAGTCAAAGCACCATAAGAAGTTTTTTAAGTTATTATGAACCAATATCAGAGACTAATCGACCTGAATCTGTTTTCGTTTCTTGTGATAACCATTCTCTCAAGTTGACAGTAGTACACTCAGCGACCTTAACAGTAACAATTTTTTGAATAATACAGAGTGTCTTCAGTTATTTTTCCTCCTCTATCCATAGACGGGACGTTCCTAAAGAATGTGTGAGTATAGCGTCAAAACTCATTGTAAAACTAGGTGGGCCTTAGAACCCGAAGCTGAGAAACCTTGATCAACACAATTGGATAATTTTAAATGTGTACAGACAAACAATGATGGGAGTAGCGACTTCTGCGCCCGTGTCAAAGAAAAATGTAACGAGCTAGGTGGTGGCGAAATATGCCAGAGAAATATCTGAAGACATTCATTTGGGCTCTTGTCTTCTTCTTCAGGATCACATTGGTTGATATCGTTTGCAAGATAACGCAGGGCATCTTCCAATTGTATTGTGAGAATATCGAGTCCATCGCAGGTTTCAATGACGTTTAAAGTAGGTTTTCCTGATTTGTCATAGCTACGCTTTCTACTTCTTTTGCATTTTTAATGTACTCTACATCAGTTACCTCAGCTGATGTCGAGTAGTCATTTAAAAAAAAAACGAGCTCGTGCCTTTTTGACGAAAGCTTCCCCAAAGTTGTTAGACCTCGAACAACTAAAAATTATCTGTAAATTTCCTAGGTACGCCAACGTATTTCCAATTTTCTACAGCTCCTCACACAATTTTTTGTTGGACACATATTTAAACAATTACCTAGTTAGGGTCCGCATATTCAAGTAGCCGAAAAGATAAGAAAGAAAACTACACTCGAAAATATAGAAAAAAAAATGACGAAGTAAGAAAATAGCGTCAACGTGCTACAAAATGACGGCAAACAATTTATGAAGCGACGTGCTGGCAAACACCAAAGTCTCTCAAGTAAATAAGAAAATTGTTATGAGTAGATTTTGTATAATTTTCATATAATTTTTGCAAAACACAATAAACAAAACCCTAAAGGCAATCAAGAAATGAAGTCGAAGATAAGAAAGCGTAAAACAAAACTTGAAAGAGTTGCTGGAATGGAGCTTATGAGGTAGGCAGACCAGTATATGCCTGCGTGTATGTGAACCGTCTTTATACATGGCAAATGAGGAGAACAAGTGGGAACAATGTAGTGGCAGGAGGCGCCACTGAAATCGACGATGTAAATTGAGGAAAATGGACAATGAGACCGCCATTGTTTATTTTAATATAAATATATGTATGCTTATAGCCTTTCGTATTTAAACTCATATATTGCATACATACATACATGTTTGTATGTGCATTAGGGTGCTTTATTTTCAAAACTTTTTTGTCTTAACGAAAATCCGATTTTTTAATGAAATCAAAATAAGCAGTAAAAATTACGAGCACGTCAAAGTTACCTACTACAAAAACGAAAGAAACAAAAGGAAGAAGCCTGGCATAATAATTTAAAAGATCTTTATGATATTGCTCATTCCGAGGCTATGAGTATTACGACTGTAGAAGAGGACAATCCGTACTTATAAGCGCAACTAAAAAAAAACCCTATTTAAGTTGATCGGTAGGTAAAGTTTTAAAAAAAGTGAGCAGTAGCCTCAAAAAAGGGCCCTAATAGTCCGATTTTTAAGTTTCAGCAGTATATTTGAAAACAAAACCGCAAAAAAAAAGAACTCGACAAACTTTTATTAATAATTATTATTATAATGACCTAGCTGCTAATCTTAATGTTGGCTAATTAAGTGGTCAAGTGGTATCTACTTTAACAAATAGATCTTCAATCCGTTGAAGTCGTATAAAAACCAGAAGTTTCTTAAAAGGAGTTCAAGCATGATTTAAAATAAACAATTCATTTGGACAGCAAATTGTTTGAGGACATAATTGGTGATAAAATCCCTCTGCCCATCTACCGACCCTGATATTCAGTTATTCAAAAGATTTAAGAAGAATGGGGATAAGATCGACCAAAAATAATATCAAGGATTAGTCAATTACCCTACGGCAGCGAACATTACTAAAACTTATGCTACAGACATGTTTTCTTTTGCCTTTGTGTTTATAAATAGTTTCACTCAGGAAACCTGCTGGTCTTCACAGTGCTAGGTGGATGGTAAAAGATTTATATTTCCTGAAAATTCAATTCCTTAAACATCAGTTTACTTCTCGATTTTTAGCACTAAAAAACAAGCAGCCGTTATTCAAATAACTTCTATTCTGTGAAGTTATAAATTAAGCAATATCCACAGCAACCATTACAAAAATACTGGGACAATTGTGGTAGTTGTCTGAAGAGCTGGTGTATTTCACATTTTTCAACAATCCACTTTCAATTCAAGATATGGCTATATCGACTCAGCTCATCCCCATTATTATTTCGGTATACTTATTGGTGGGTCTACCTCTTCTTCTTCTCATACTTACAAACATCCTACCACAGTTATAATACTATTTAATGTTTATGTAAGGTATAAAATCTGAAAAGCTTCGATGATTGATTTTGCAACTAGCTAGCCTGTACGATACAGGGTTTATCTTCTTAGTTTTTGAATAAAAATGTTGAAACTTGAGAGGATGATCCTGACTTTAATGTTGCGGGTAGCGTAGAAGATATAATTTTGTACATAACATCCTGTTTTATTAAAATATAAAATGCTATTATTTATATATTTTTTTTTAAATATCAAAACACTTTCAATAGTGGAAAATCTAAATCTCGTAAAACCAAAAAAACTTCAAAAAAATATTCAAAGAACAACCATCCTAATACTATGCATTTGTTTGAAAATTCAAATTTTGTTTAAATACATACTGTCATATCGCGACACAAGTGTACATACGCCCGTACAAAAACGTTTATATGTAAATTTATTTATCGCGCTCTTGTAATTTTAGTTTAATTTATGAAACTAGCCATCTACATCGTACTTTTTGTCCGCACTGCCCATTGCTCCTTTTGCTTTTAGTTTTTTTTTTTGCTTTCGTTTTGTTTTTGTTTTGTTTTTGTTGCATTTTGTACGCCATTGTGTTTGCAAGTGCATGCATGTCTTTTTATGCTTGCATATGTATGTTTAAGTTACGCCCGCAAAATATTATGTTAGCCGCTTAGTGGCCATTGCAAACAATTAAAATCATATGAACTGTATATAAATTATTCATGTTTCAATCTTAAGTGGACAATCTATGCAAAATATCTATGTATGAAAGTAATTGTATTTGTGTACCCAGCAGAAAATTATGGCAGCCAATTAGGGTTACCAGGTGGGGATTTTCGCCCCAGGCTTCATGGGTTTGCGATACAGTCCTGGGGTCTGTGGTCTACCTTTAAAATCCTGGGGTTTGGAAAATTTTCAGTGGTTAACCATTGAGGTTATACATTTTTTCGTTTTTTCATTTGATTTAATGACTAGAGATCCTGGAACGTATATTCTCAATAATGGAATCTGTTTGGAGGGGCGATAGAAACAAAATGAGAGTAGATCTAGTCAAAGCCCAGCTTTATATAAGAACAAATTTTAATATGACTTGTTCCGAGTTTTTATTGTTCTTCAAGCAACCACAACAAAACCTTTAAGTAATCTAAAGTATAATTATAAAAAAATAATGTGAACATACATATTTCATGCAACATGAAAAAATATAATATATAAAATGAATAATATATAATTTATAGAAATAATTTGTTTTTGAAATGTATGCACCTGCAAAAATTTAAAATACCTCAAATTTACATACGTTTTTTCTGTTTTTTTATTCAGTCGAACTGGATTGTTTTCTGAGTTAAATAAAATAAAAAAGAAAAATGGTTAAAAAATTTCAATCCTGGGGTCTAAGGATTTGATAAGGTGGCAACCCTACAGCCAATGTAAGAAGTTAGGAAGATGGTGACAGCACTTCTCATTGGTGAAAGTGAAAAACAGCGTATCGTACTTTTGTAAAAACGCTAAAGCAGTTTCATTTTAGTTTCAAAACACTATCTTATTTTAGTAAATGAAAATTTAATTCTTAATCTGCAAATCTGCTAGCAACATTTTCAGCTCTTCCTTCCTCGAATTTCTTAAGTTTATTTCACCTTCGATTGAAGGATTAACTTCCTATGCGAAGCTATAAACTTCAAGAAGAATTTTAGAAACAAACAGTATGCACTTTATAAATATTCTGCCCAACAAACATTCTCATAGTGCTCATAATTTAGGAGTCCGATATGAGTCCTAAACATCAGAAATATAACTCCTCAGAAGTATGATCACACACAAGTGTTTTATGACTCCGATGTGATGAAAATGATGGTTGGAATGACGAGAGTGGAACAAATATTCATAACGTTTGTTTTTGAAAAAATAAACTTTTTCTAAAAAAATTTTTATAACATGTTCCTGACATACCGAGCCATAACGGTCATTTTAGTGTAACCAACAAAAATAACATTTTACAGAAGAAGATTTTCTAGTTTACAAATATAAAAATTTTTAAGGCAAAATGTTTGCAGCTGCAATACTTTGTGAGATGTTTTTAAATAAACAGAATTATCGATATTTGGCATAATACGGATTTTCAAAATTTTGTTGGTTACGCCAAAATTCCCAATACACATGGGAAATATACGAATATGAGCCTTTCAAGTGTTTTCTCCAAACTATCATTTAAACAAATAAACATAGCCTGAAACATTATTTGTCAAAATGCTCCAAGTCCAAAAAGTATAGTTTAAGGACTCCAAAAAAGCAGATTCTAAGGTATATAAATCACTCCGAAAAGTTTGCTCAGGGAGAATATTTAGGGTCCAATAAGGAGTGCCGATTATGAGAACAAAAGGTGTCATATATGACTTCTATTCAAAGTCATATGATACACATATGAAATTAGGCTCATATTGGAGAAAATTGGAAAGAAATTATTTTAGACTCACAAATGAGCTCATAAAAAGCTATAACGCTCTCATTTAACACTCCTTTCTAACGCATTTATAACCGAGATGGTTTGCTGGGCGATGTTTTTCATAAGAAAAAATGCAAGCATTACAGCACAAATAAATATGTGCTTAATAAATTTTTATACAAGCAATATATTTCTCTGTATAAAGAAGAGTTAAAAGAAAACCCCTCCCAATAGGCACAATACGTTTACTATAAGCTTACGATAAACTTACTATAGCAAGCTTTTCGTTTGGAAACGTTTATTATAATCATTGCTAAACGTTTGACAAAAATCGTCGAATCAACGAAAGTGATCCCTTTTTAAACAATTGGAAATGAGGTTTGGAAAACAATTTTTAATTAATTGCAAGCCACTTTTGATGTTACCTGTCCCAGGATTCGAACTTGGGCCTTTCGGTGGCGTACACCGGCAACACTACCGCTACACCACGTCGGCCATATAATAAAGTTCATGTAAATCAAGTAGGTAAATTATTTAGCATTATTTTTGAAAACTGCCAAACTTTTCACCTCGCAGAAAGTTCACCTCACCTTAATTCCCCAAAGCTACCATACAATTGTGGAAACATATTTGTGAAATTTTTTAGTTACAAACTCGTTTGGAAAGCATTGAATTTAACGTTTGGAAAATATTGTTTAATAAACTAAATACATCGATAATGACGTCATTTCGTCATTTGTTTTAAAAGAATTCAGTATGCCATTTTCGTCCTTTCGAAGAACATTTTCAACTTCTCTTTGGGAAGAAGTTAATTTATCAATCGTTGGCAAATTGCCTCGATTTCTTCAATCTTTCAGTCTGGCTATAGAAATTATGTAACTAATTGTAGACCTATCTCAACACTTTCTAAAAGCTCTGAACTTTTTGAAAAAGTAATTTAAGGAAAACTCTTTTTTTACCAAAAAAGAATCTCTAGACCATTATCAACATGATTTTTTCAGTTGTCCTCAACAAACCTTGCCACCTTTTCACAACTCTGTATTTCCTCATTTAAGAATCCTCATCAAGTAGACGTTGACTACGCAAAAATCTTTTGATTCTGTTTTCCAAGCCATATTATTGCCTAAGCTTGTTCAAATAGTTTTTCATTTTACTTGTTATGTTTGATTGGATCTTATCTCTTTAGGTAGAACCTCGTTTGTTGCAATTGAAAATATCAAGTCATATTCATATGTAGCCAAATCGGGAGTGCCACAGGGATGCAATTCTTTGACCTATCCTATTTCTTCTCTTTACCAACGATATAGGAGCCCGCTTTGAAGACTTTGAATATCTAAACATAGTAGCTTCATTTTACCTAAGGCCTGCTCCAATCTATCTTTTCTGCGCCGATATGGAAGGCACGTCAAGGATCCATACACCAGAAAATTTATATAATTCTTTAGTTCGGTCAAAGCTGGCACATGCCTTTTTATTTGGAATCCGTGCATAAAAGTTTTATTTGATATGGTCTCCGACCGCTTAAGCTCGCTGTTCCACTCACAACTCACAGTGCCCGCTGTACCCTCATAAGCATAAGTTTGAATGCGTCCCGCCGTTCTATACCTGTGGCAATAAGGTACAGAAACCAATGTCATTTTTTTAGTGTAAATATATGGAATTGAGATATGGATTTTTGTCTAAAAATCCACAGTTTTTGAGCAAAAGCCGTGATATCCCATTTTTGTCCTATCTTGAGTTAATCTTTTCCCGGCTATTGCCACAGATGTAATCTCTGATGTTTATATATGATGAAATATGTCAGAGACTTAATAAAGTGAATTGAATTTTCGTTCAGATATAGGGTTCTCCAAAGCAATACTGAGATAGGGCGGTTTTAAAAAATATTTTTAAATAGGGCGTTGTCAGTAAATACAGTGAAATATGGGGCGACAAGACATAACTGTGATTTAAAACAACAGAAACTTGATTCGGCTTTAGTGATCTATCGGTAATTGTAAACTTTGTGAACCGTAACATTCCTTATATATAAAAACAAATAGCTCTAATCAAATAAATTGACTAAATGCAATTTGCAACACAGCAATGCTGCTCATATCACTTAATATGTTGTTGACAACATTTAAGTGACGCCATTCAATTGAAATTCTTAGACTGTCTGTAATGAAGGCATTTTTATACAGTTGTTGTTGTTGCCACACGCACTCCTTAAACCAATAACGCTTAATATACAAACATCAACTCACCTCAAATGCAATTAATCAGCAAAAAAAATCTGGAATGTCACCGTGGCGAGTGTCCACTTTACGCTTTCAGCTGTGATGTTGCATAGCCGACGGCATTGTGGCATGTGAGCTGGTGCTTGCAACAAAATGTTATTGCTATTAATTGTTGTTGTTGTTAGGCGTTATATCACACCCATATGCACATATTTGTTTTTGTTTAATTGCAATTATAACTAATTTTGTTGTAAGGCGAAGTGAGTTTTGATTCAAATTTTTTTATGTTGTTTTTGTTGTTTTAAAAATCATTTCTTGTTTTTTATAACGATGTTTCATAATGATGCTTCTTGTTTTTATTAAAATCTTTTTTTGTTACACCGACTTGATGTGAATGAACTAATTTTAAACTAGGGATATTACGGAGTTTTGATTCCGACTCAAAATCGACGGAACTTCCGACACATTTAGGCATTTAGCGTTTTGATTTCGGGTTTGTTTCAAAATGTTTGATAACTGAGTTAGTCGATTAGTAGAGAGAGTATGTGTCAAACAAGTGTATTTTGATATGCTTTCACATTCTAGCAAACTAATGTTTGTACCACAGTCAACAAATGATTGATCAACTTTTAACATTATTTGATTTGTGTTACTTTATTTGACATCATCCTCCCAATTAAATATAAATTTATCTTTTGCATCCTTTTCCGACTTCCAAGTCCGATGAGGGAAAACTTGAAAATCCGGGCTCCAACTCAGTATGTACTTCTATTCGAAAAAAAATTTGTTCTGCTTCGAGTAGTCGTACCCTGTATGAAATTTTCGAGCAGCATCTAATCGATGTTCGAATTCCATGCTGTTTCCTTTATTTAATTTAGTTTACCTTGTTTTGCTTTCGTTTTTGTTTTGTATTTTGCTTTGCGTTTGACATTCGTGAAACAGTGTTGCTTACTATTTTCGAACAGTTTCTAAAGTAAATTCGAACGAACTGCAAAATTCCGATGTATATTAGAATCGAATATTGCTTACAAGTTTTACAGCTTTTCGAATAGAACTACAGCTTATTCCTAGATTCCACATCCGGCTCCTGTAAACTCATTTCCGTAACATCCCTGCTATGCATGCAAAACATTTGCTTTAAAAAATCACTAAAAACACATCAAGTTTATAATATCTATTGATTTTCGTTTTTGTTTTCAGCTGTTTTGTTCTCTGTTATTATTTCTTTTATTGATTTTACTCATTTCACGTTTTTATGTTTGTGTTGCTTGTTGCTTACTGGCTCCACCAAGTTTCCATATGGCTAGTGAATTACAAAATCACCAACTTCGTAAGAGTGCGTAGGTAAACATTGTAATTGAAAGCAAGAAATGCCAGCTAATGATTTATTTGTATTTTTTATTGCTGCTGTTGTTGTTGTTTTGTAATTGTACAATTCTTTAATTGCCTCATCAAGCGCACGTACTAGCAAACACCCATACATACAAAATCAGAAGAGCTTTTTGCTTAACAAATCCTGGACAAAATGCGATTCGTCTGGGTACATGCGGGATGAGCAGCAAAGGATCATGCGACTAATGCCACATTTGATCTCCTTATATGGGGTAAAATGCTCTCCTTTGTTTTTTTATATTTCTGCCGTGTACTGGTGGACAGGACCTCTTGGTACGACCCCAATAACCGTCGGAGAGGTACCCCTTAAAATAAGCTACCCGAATTAATATTGATTTATCTCAACTATGCCCACTGTAGACGAAATAGATCAATAGCGTGCAGCACCCTTTGTCACCTGTGGAGCACTGGAAAACAGAATGAGGTTGGAAATTTCAGGACTCTTAATTCGGGTGAAAGTGTTAATAGTAAGTGTTAAGTTTTATGAGAATTAAAAAACGGATTTAGAAATAGGCTTCGCAAGTTTAATTACATTTTCTATATGTATCGACATGCAGCTGTGATAAATATTTGAAAAAGGATTTCAACTAAAAGCAATTATTTCTGCTGGTTCAAGTAATAAAAGCCAAAGCAAACTTTTTTTAAATGTTAACTAGCAACTTTGTTTGTAGCTCCTTAGCCAGGATTTCTTTCAAAAGGGATTTTTTAATTTTTCAAAATTTTTTGTAATTTAAATACGTTAATCAGATTGTTAGAATTTTATTAAAACCTGTTTTAACATGAAGTTTATTTCACCTAGATTCATACCCAGCAGTCAAAACACCTTCAACCCCCTCCCTCAATACGGATCTGCTTGATACCATTGACTTCTTAGAAAATAAAAAACAAAATAGGATCTTCTTTTAAAATTTTAGTTTTAAATATTCTTGTAACTAAAGTTTAGTTTGGTTGTTATTAATATTATTTTTAGGAATAAATTACGCTGTTTTTTACAACCTATATTGAGTGGGGCTATTATTACAAATTCAAGCAACGAGAAAACAGACGTGGGGCCTTTGATTTTTAATCAAATCTTCATATTTCAAGCGATTACAAATTTTAGTGATAATAGATCTAAGTAAGGTGAATAAGGAGCTAGCAACCCAAATCCTGCTGTTTACCATAAGATATTTGATAGAACTTTGATATGCAGTATCGCGAAAATTATGTTATCTTGCTTGGCAACTCGTTTTGAACTAAGTATACAGTTCTAAAGTAGGTTCACTTTGACTACTTCTAAGCCTGTTAATTTTCTGATAATTTAGGAATAGTTCTGGTTATTGTGAGTGTTTATCGATATCAGATAATTCGAAGTGTCTTTCAACTAGCGCTTTTGTAATGGGTACAGAACGTGATACGAAGTGTGTGACTCTAACCATTTTTTTACGAACCAGTCTCTAAAAAAGACAGTCTTGAGCTACATACTGCTTGACGCTTTCTATACTACCAATAAACTAGACAAAATGAAACCGATTGAGAACCGACTGAGAACCAACCAATGCTAAGCTTTCTTAGAACTGGCCGAATCGGAACCAGTTAAGAACGAGTTTCCAAGTAATGGCCTGGGCGAAAATTGACACCGCCAATGACACCGCAATGTAAAAGTCCACAGTTGAAAGCTTTGCTTGGGTATTGAGCTAGAACTAGTGGTGTCGTCCATTGGTTTAACTCTGGAATAGTTCTGATTTTCTGCAGTTACATAAAAAAACTGGGTCCTATGAATAGATACAGTCAAAGTTTTCTGCAAAGGTGTTCAACTGACAACTTTTTTCTAAATGCAAAAGGAAAACCAAAGTTTCGTCAGTCCGGATTCTTTACATTCACGATTACATAAACAAAGCTTCCACAGTCATTTTTGGAAGAACGAAAGATTTCCTAAATTTTTTGAAACAGGTAATGAAGTACGCCAAAGCTCAGAATGTCAGTTAGGTACTTTAACGGAACAATCCAGTAAACTTTCCAAAATGAAAGGGGACTGAGAGCCAAATCAATCTTAAAGCCAGGCCCGTGGGCAGGGAGGGGGCGGATTTTGGGGGTTCAAATCCCCCTATTGGGGATATTTCAGCAAACATTTATATTCCAAATGGCCAAATTCCATTCCAACTGATACTCCTTACAACCTTGGATAAGGTTTACATTTTTTGGTGGGCATATGTATTCAAATTGTCATTTACGTTCGTGCATTTACTTGTAGGTGTAAAGCGCTTTAAATTTGCCTTATTACTTATAACTGAGCCGAAATGCGGCATTAAGAATGGGAATCGAAGAAGAAAATGCTTTACTCATGATTTGCAACTGTAGAAACAAAAATTTGACTTTCTGAATGAAAGCAATCCACGCATGATTCCAATTATTGAAACAGTTATCCTGCGTTGCCGACAAGGATTTGCTCTCAGAGGTTCCAATGATACGGGAAGACGTTGAGGAATGATGGAAACTTTAGAGCTATCTTAAGATGTCGAGCCAAAACTGATGAGCAGTTGAAAAACACCTGAGTGATTCATCAAAGAATGCTATGTACATAAGCAACCGTGTCCAGAATGAAATAATCAACATTTGTCACCACCTCATCATGACTTACAACATCGATCGAGTGAACAAATCGAAGGGCTTTTCTTTTCTCGGAGATGGCACGCCAGACATTGCAGGAGTAGAACAAAGTTCAATTTGCATTCGCTCCTTGGATAAATGCGGCGTAAAGTTCATCATTCAGGAAGATTTTTTGTGTTTTATTCCTATCACCGATTTTACTGGAAAGGGAATAGAAACTGTTTTCCTTAATTTCCTAAAACCTTTCGGACTGGATTGCAGGTATTTCTTCTGGCAAGGATATGACGGTGCGAGAGCGGTTAGCGGAGAGTTCCAAGGGGCTCAAGCTATTGTCGGAAAAACTCATCCACTCGCGCTCTACTTCCATTGTGCTGCTCATGGCTTCGATGGCGGTAAGCTCTGCGCTCAATATAACGGGAATCAAAAATTGTCTGGGAGTTCTAGAGAATATCCATTCCTTCTTCATTTATCCGAAACGCTAAAATGCCCTTCAGGATGCGATAAGTGAAAATGAAAGTGAACATCTATCGGAAACTCGAGTGAAGAAATTGAAAAAATGTTGTAAAACCAGATGGGTAGAACAGCATGAGTCCGTCGCAACATATCTCCATTTGCAACCACCCACTGGAAAGACCAAACGACTTCGTCTGGAGCTTTCCATCTGCTTTCAGCTATAAAAACCGCAAATTTCCAGATATCCATGCATATTTTGAGCTCGGTGCATTCTCTCACATTGTCTCTGAGTCGAGTACTTCAAGGAGAAAATCAAGATCTGGGAGAGGCTATCAAATTGGCTGATGCTGCGAAACAAATTTTGATGGAAAGAAGAGAAAACGCTAAGGGAGAGTTCAGACAAATTTTCAAAACCGTGAGCGAAATTAGCGAGCAATACGAAATTGAATTGCGAAAGCCAAAGATTGCGTCGAACCAGACCCAACGTTCCAACGTACAAACTGATGCAGTTGAAGATTATTTCCGTATAACAATCTACATACCGTACATTGCTTCGTTTCTGACACAATTGCTAGATCGATTCGCTTGCCTTTTTCCCAACAAAATGAAAATTTTCGAAGAAAAGTCATGCGCTCAACTATTCCAATCATACTGCTCATTTTTACACGACGATTCCCGTGACATCTGGGTGAACGAAGTACAACTTTGGCGGAAGCTCATTGCCGGAAAGGAAAGAAAAAACTCACTTGAAGCACTCGATATTTGTAATGAAGATGCCTTGCCAAATGTTAACCAAATGATTCGCGTTATGGCAGTTTTGCCTGTGACAACAGCGACGAATAAACGATCCTTCTCAACTTTGCGACGACTAAAAACGTATTTGAGATCAACAATGTCTGAAGATCGTCTGAACGGCTAAGCCTCACTCAATGTACATCGCGATGTCGAAATCGAACCGCAAATAATTTTGAAAGAGTTTTTTTTCAGTACCTCGAAGAGTTGATTTAGTAAATAATTGTAACTAAATATGACTTTTGACAATAAAATTTCCGTACTCCGAAAATAAATTTCTTATCTTTTTTCATTGATTACGTAACTTGAGTTTAAACCCCCCTCGCGGATATTCTCTGCGCACGGGCCTGCTTAAAGCAACAAAAAATATGTAAAAACGATATAAACAGATCACTAAATAATTTTAAGGAATCTTTTAAAAAATGATTTGATAAATATTTGAAAGCCGATGATAATTTAATACTCTTGTTTAGAGAACTAGAAAACCGGGAACTTGTAACATATTGAGTACGATTTGAATCACTAAATCTTCGAAACCAATTGAGATATGGAACTTAATCACATCGTTTATTTGAACACTCATTAGCACCTCTAGTTTGATACCCACAGTTTTGGGTCACTCTGGCCCACATATTGGTGGAGAACTCCGAAACCGATTAAGCTATCGAAATGACGGATTTCTATAATTTTGAGTTAGACGTCTAGTAATAGAATGAATAAAGTTGCATTTAATTTCAAGAAGCAGTTTTTGATTGATACGCGTACAAACATACAGACAGACAGACAAAAATTCTAAAAACTGAGGCTTAGGATTCTGTTGTCTCAATAATGATCCCTCCTAACAATTTTTCTTGAATATATGCACTGTAGAGCTGTTAAAATTTTAATTAATCAAATTCAGTCCCGACCATGAATAGCTGGAGAATAAAACCGGGTTAAACCAATCGTTTTGCCAGTGACTTATATACGAGTATTTATTGATAGTTGATTGTAGATAAATATTTGGTAGTCTATGAACTTCATGAAACTTTCGCCTTAATTTTAATTTGACTCTAAAGACCATTACTGCTTTAGTTTAGTTTCAAGTCAAAACTTTCACGTAATCACAGTTGATAAAAGCTTGAGTTTTATTTTAATAATTTTAATTTTTTTTTGTTTTTATAAACTTAAATTTAGTGCACTGATGTGTTAAGTTTAGGGATTTTCATTTCATTTGAATTTTTATTAGTTTAATAGATATACATTTCTATTTTTACATCACTTTAATATGTAAAAGAATTCAATACTTTTGGTAGAACACATTTTTTATCTCCGTTATAGCCACTTTATTTATGTTCCTATATGTATAGGTATTTTATTTACTTGCTTTAGTTATCCGTTTTCACATTATTTATTTTTAAATTCTGTTAATTTACTCAAATTCCTGGGTTAGTTTCAAAACAATATTTAATAATAAATAAAATCAAAATATTAGTTTGCTAATTCCAAGAAATTTTCTTACTAAATGTGTATATTTTATGTAACATGTCCCACATACTGAGTTACATTTATACACATATAGAGATTTTTGGAATATACGTCGCATACGTTTTCCTTTATTTAAATTAATTAACAATTTTATTTAGTAATTTGTTGAGCATTCCGTTTTCTTAAATCAATATTGAATAGCCGCAATAAAACGATTTTCCCCATTTGATTTTACTAACGATTTCCATCTAATTTCTGTCGAGTCATTTCTATGGCTCTTCTTGAAACATACCATTCTCGATATTTGTTTTTATTTTTTTCTGTTTTCTTTTGCTTCATAACGCTTTCAAATTTGCGGTATTAATGTCTCACCTTTTTATGCCGCGACGTAACGTTGCGTCGGCGTTTATAGCAATTTTATTTCGCGTCGCTCACTTAGAATGTCCTGGCTGTGTCGCGCGCCGCACACAGGTCCTTTATTGTGCAAACCGGAATGGAATTTTTTTAGTGCCTCTTAAAAAAGCAAATACGCAACTAGGGTATAGTGGTTGGTCTGCCAGTTAAAGTATGCCCGAAAAAATTATCCAATCGCCCAAAAACCAAAATACAGTTCGGTTCGTCGACGTTTAGTATACAACAAATACACTTCTTTCTCTTAGAAATCACAGGATGTCCTGGCATAACGAAACGAACGTCAAGATTCAAACTAGAGCATATAAAATGGAGCGCAACATAAACAGCAGCAACACCAGCAGCAGAAGCAGCTGACTTGCCTGCTGGCTTTCCTACTGGCAAACAAACAACGGTCAGCAGCACCAGAACAGGCAGCAGCAGCACGAGCAACAACTGCAGCTGTAACGGCAACATGCGAATTTTAGCGTTGGAGCCAGTGCGCGGTCACTGCTACTGCCAGTGCTGCCGCCCACCGCAGCAGTGCGTGCAAATAAACTCAATACGGCAGGTCGCGTTTAGTCGCCAACTCTCGGTGTTGCTAAATGGCGCTCGGCTTAGTGGCAGCTGCAGTGGAGAGTCAAAGTATATGCTCACATGTCATTCATGCAAAACTGTTATTGTTTTTACTTAATAAAAGCCAACTTCTGGCACAGAGTTACGCCTTGAGAGAGCGCGTGCACTTGCTCAGCTTGATTTTCACTACACAATAAATTTTACGTGCTGGGCTCCCCAAATGAACACAAAGAGCCCCTAATACATTTTCTTGTTGCACCACTACACACACACATAGACGGCGGTGCTCCCACAGCCATGCAAACACATACACGCATCTATGCACTGGAGCACTTGTGTCGGTTTTTACTGCGTATGCGCTGAGATGCTTTGCGAGAGCCCTACTCTGTGCAATTACTTCCGTCGGCATAATAAATGCCCAGCATGAACCGCAAAAAAAAATTCTTACTTTGAGCATGAACCTGCTTCGGTTGTGTGTGTGCTTTTTTGTTGCAGATGGAGAAGATCGACCATGCTGAGTACAACGGCGACAACAACGACCATGACGATGGCACACTCGCCTGTGCTTTGACACGCGTGCTGTTGGCAGCAGCATAAGACAACGATGATGACTGGCTCGATGGCTGATACTACATTTGCAACATTGTACAATGTCGTCTTATCGCGGAGAGCCACGCAATTTAAAGAAATCGACAAAACAGAAGAAGCACAAAAGAGCAATGGCAACAGCAGCAGTGGCACCGGCTAAGTAAAGAAAAAAAATGGGAACATTGGTGCAGAAAATTAAGGAAGACGATTCATTTGTGCAGAGTATGGGCACTAGATATCCGTCGAAACCTAGTTAACATAAACGCATAACAGAAGTCAGCTTATGCGTCTGCAGCAGTTGATACATGGCGGCACTGTACTGTTGGTGACACCTGTTAATGATTCTGAAGGGTTAATCCTGCTCCTCGAAAACCTATTCATTGATTTGTTGAATACTTTGTATATGGATCCGGACAGATTAAGCAAGGAGTCATAGTTTCTAGATAGAAAGAGGTACAAGTTGAGAGAGTGAAGTTTAGAAAGCTTCTGATTTTATTTTCCTTCCAAATAATTCAAAAACTATCCTTCGGCCAGGAACTCTCCGATGGATATCATAAAGTAATTAATTTTTAATAAGAGCCATTGTTTAGAATGTCACTTGTGGGCCTAAACAGGGAAAAGGTTTCAGTAATAATATTTTGAAAAATTTTCAGTATAGAAGCTGAGAGACGCCCTCAGCGGTTTGCTTCCGCAACACCAACAACAAACAAAAGCTCCTCTTGCAGAGGTTGCAACCAGTGCAGCTTTTATTGATCCTGCAGCCTGGACCACCTTCAAGGATGAGGAGGTGGAGAGAAGGGAATCTAAAAAGCCCAAGTATCAGAATGACCGTACTCTAGCTCGAATTATACGCAGGAATGGCACCTCACAGATAGATGAAGGTTCAGCGGGAATTTGTGTGGGTTTCCGCATTTAAAGCTGAAAATCGATGATACCAAGGGGAATCTCAAAAACATCAAACCAGAAGAGTTCAGCGAACAAGGTAATTATGAAAGGTCCAAAACAAAAACATCCTGGATACGGGCTTTCGCGGACATAGACAAGGATCGGAAGATTTTAAACGTAACTGATGAGTGGTATACAGGGCGAAGTCCCGAAACATCAGTAAAAGTGAGCCGAAGGTGTACTCGTAAAAGTTACGATTCAAGTAAAAGTGTTTCCTCTGAAGCGCTTTTCCCCTGTACCAATGCGGAGTGGTTCCAGGGTAAAGTTAAGTTGTCGCTCAGGGAGGTATATTCTTTAATATGTTGGCAACTGTCTGTATTCTAGTGACACGAAGAGACCCATCAGAAATCTTATTTATGCTATGGGAGTTCAAAATGAATCTTCGGAGGCAGAATTGTATGCATGTCAAGGTCAACTGTAAAGAAAGTTTTGCTTTCAGCTGAGGATAGCTTTGAAGCGAGGCCAAGTCTAAAGCTTTGGTTTTCTCGAAAGCGGTGCCGCTATATAGCTTCCGTCACATAGCCTTGCATGAGGTTGTCAAAAACATTTCAATGTAAAAGCAATTACGTGTAAACCAAGAAGATGGTGAAGTTCACCGTAACGTAATATAGCGGTAGGCACAATATATTAAGGCCGTCATATAGCGGCACGGCTTTTCGAGCAAACCAAAGCTTATAAAGGGTCAGCTATGTTAAAAAAATTAAAAATTTGAGGGTCTACAAGGCGAACGAAAGGTTACAAATACATAGATACGTTGAAATAAATTCTCAAAAGGCGAACCGCCATTTATTAAGTAAAAGTTGGGTCTTAAAAAGAATATTCCATCCAGCTAATAGTTGCATTTCACTGTTCACATTCCCTTCAGCTGAAACTAATAACAGCCCTATTTATACTTAATGATGCTATGTAATTTTCCTTTAGCATTGCTGTACAAACGACATTGAGCATGGGGAAATGAGCTTCCTGCTAATCAGCAGTCTCTTTCAACAGCTTTATACGATTGTTAAATAACACTGTTAAAGCAATACTGTTACATACAGACCCCAACAACGCCTTAACTTCATCTTCAACAGTGAACAGCACAGCTAACGGATCGAACACGCTAGCTTTGCTTCTCGCACATGCACCGTTAAGGGCACAAACATGGACGGGGTTGAAAATGATTATAACTCACAGGCGGCATTTAATAACTTTGACGTTAATAAATTACAATAAAAAGGCGAATGCGATACATTGTGTGCATGTGTGTGATGGGCTGAGTGAGTCGGGTGTACGCTGCATGAGTGTGCGTAGCGCTGAGGTGAGAGCAAATTACGCTCGCATCTACTTTCCTACCATAAGCTTTGGCTAAGTGTTGGTTTGAGTGCTTTTCAATTACTCAGCTGCGCTGCTACTAGTTGCGTCGGCGCAGAGAGTAAGCTGCAGAGAGTGTGCGTCCACATCTTTGTTAGTATTGGTATCAAGCAAAGTAATAAAAAAATTTATGTCTACTACATTAAAAACAACACTAACATAAATAATGATAAAAAGCAGAGCAAAATCCAGCAAGCACAACAACAACATTAGCAGTGCTACAGCAAATTATGACAACGTTAGGCGGAGCGAAAAAATTTTCTTCTCAATCAAATTATTCAATGTTGTTGGATTTTTTTAGGGTGCTTTGTGTTTGTTGTTTTGTTGTTGTTGCATTTATAATATTTTCTCATTTACTTATTTTATTTTCGTTATGAAACCTTAGTGTATGCGTTATAGCGACGGCAAATCGCATGATTGGCGTGTAGGTATATGGAGGAAGGCTCAAGATTTTTATAACGAATCAAATGAGCGACGGCAGTTGGTTGTTTGTTGTCTGACTGTCGGTATATAAACACGATTGCATACATTCATGCATACAGACTATGTGCATGTTGACTTTTGCGAGTATATCCCACTCACCCATCTTTGGTTGGTTACGCTTTCGATGGGGTGTTGGGTCTTGTATGTCGGGCGTTGGGTGTCGGGTGTCGCCTATCGATTGTTTTGCCGTCGCTGCTTTTGGAACTGCTTTCACTGGCTTCATCAGTAATATAAGCACGATTTTGCTGCAGAAATTCATACTTTATGAAAATGTTACTCGTTGTTATTGCGAATTTTTGGCAGTTTTTTCTTCTTACGTCGTCTATTACTTTTGTTGTTTGTGCAGCGTTGTTTGCCTAAGCATGTATTTATCTTAGATATTTAAGTTTTTCGCTTCAACATCTGCATTTGTAACTACATTGTTATGTGAGAATACGATAAGCTTTTAAAGTTGTTATAAAATGAATTCGAGTAAGAGCATGTTCCATGAAGACTCTTTCAGATACTAAAGGTTGTCAAGTTAGTTACGGAAACAAATTCAAGTGAAGATGGGGAGTGTAGGTTTGATTGCTGAATCAGATTGATTTAATTGTTTTAGGTAAGCAATGCCATTTCCAGGCCAAAGGGCGTGTTTTAAGGAGGGCGAGATTCTCGCCAATATTATTGATGACTAAAAATTCTACAAAGAAAGCAGACGAATGAAAGAGGGTTTCAAGAAAGGTTCTGGGAAGTGTATATCAATGGTGCACATCACTCTTTCCAAAATCCCATATAGGGTTCTATCGGGATTATTTAGGGCAAAGACTAAAAGCCCAACCTCAAAGAGCTGACTTCAGCTTATCAGTGTCATATAGTGGGTTATTGGATTAAGAGTTAAATCGTCTGAGATCCATCATCGGGCTTCTTACTGTACAGCTCCTGTATGGACGATGATAAGTTTCATGCAGCTCTGCGTGGTGCCGACGGTTAGTATCGAGAAAGAACTGATGATGAGCTGTGTGAACTTTATGCTGAGAAAAAAAGATGCTCCGGCACGGAGAGACTTTATATCGGAACAAAGCGGAGCAACAGAGGAAAGTAAAAGAAACAGCTTCTTTGGAAAGGTCAAGTGGTGCTGGACTGGCGCTCACTTGACATTTCCAATTTGCTTGTGCCTATTGAGTGATATCGAAGAAGAGAGCTCCTAGAATTGAAATATTTGGACCATTTTTTCCCGAAACTCGAGAGAAATTTAAACTAAGAAAAATAAAGCAGAAAATCGTTTTCTTCTCAACCATTTTAAGGAAGGAATGAAATTATTTGCTTTTTTTAGTTTAGGTTATGTGGGAGCTGCCCCAGCTAATGGACCAGATTAACGAAAAGCAAGACTAGCTTCCAATTATGCGGATTTTTACGAATTTTTTCTTGCAAAAGTTGGACCGTGAAGTATAAAGTAAAGACTTAATGAGACCATCAAGTCCTTGATGTGATACTCCTCAATTTGGCGGATGTTATCCAGGAGGGGAACTCCCGGGCAACACCGTCTGGCGCCGTTAAGTTCGCTTCAGTTGCATATGAGGTGTTCCACAGTTTCTTCCTATTCGTCGTCTATGCAGCTCCTAGAGCAACGACGACGCGGGACACCTAGCATATCCGCGTGCCTCCCAATAAGGCAATGCCTAGTTAGTGTTCCTATTAAATTGGAAATATCAGCCGTTCTTATTGTGTAAACTTGTCGAGATCTCTTTGGATCCCTTCCGACACCCTGTGGTTTTTATCATCTTTCGTTATATTGCTTGTCAAAGGGTATACCTAAGCGGAAAGAAGAACCTGCAAGCTTATCTTCCCTACAGTTTCCCTCAATCTCCCACGTGAGGTTCACACAGTTCTGCTTGGCCATCTTTTGGCGAGATCGGCTACAGTTTAGTGTTAATTCAGAGCTGAATGAGTGAGAACCAAATAAAGATATCCTTGCCGATAGTGTTCTCTCCTATCCACGCCTTGGGTTCCATGGTTGCAGAGACCTCAGATTTTAAGACACTACAGTGATTAGGTACTTTGAAAGAGAGTTTTGGTCAAATTTCTTTGAAAATACCCCTCCACCGACCCTCCCATTTCGTCGCTGGAATAAAGAAACAGTGTAAGTGCTACATACACTATTATTCGATAATTGCACCATTGAATAGACAGTCCTTTAATCTATTATAAACATCTTTGGTTTTCGCAAATATCTTATTGCCTCACCAATTTATTCGCTAAAAAGGAAATTGTATAATAATACTGTAAGGTTCACTCGCAGGATTATTAAAAAACCCTTTCCGAAATACTTGTACTATGAAAAGAACGTAAAGTATTTTATTATTATTATGTTTCTAATACCTTTTAGAGTCAACTTCAAATTGTGAATAATAAAATAGTGTAACATCGACATACACTAATCTATTATTCCGAAAATGCAAATAAAATTTGAAATTAAAGATAAAAAACAGTGTAGTATCAGAAACGAAATGGTGTATCCTATACAAATAAAATAGTGTATAATGATTTCATATTAAAATATTCAAACACAAAATAGTGTATATGCAGATACTTTTAGACAAATTCACTTAACTTACAAATTCACTTAAGTACAGCGATCTGTACTTCTGGTAAAAATACTGAAATATTTTAGTATGCTGGAGACATTCCTTGATTCGTATGTTCCAGCTGGACGATTCCCTTAGGCAGGACTGCCGTCATCGTTGCTCGGTCCCCTTCTATATCTAGGGAATGAGGTCTAGAGTGACCTGAAAAACTTCGTTATATAAGTCATTTCAAAATTTGTTAAAATTTAAAATCGAAAATTGCAAAATCCTAAAATTGTATTGTTCCAAATCTTCTTCTGAAACTATTTCACACCAATCTCGGGTGTGAGTACCTATGTACATACGTTTGTTATGTACATATGAATATTAGCTAAGCAGACATCTGATGCCCAATGCATAATCCATGATAAAACTCTAGTAACAACATTGCGAAATAAATGCAAATGGGCAAGCTATTGACAAAGAATTATTTAACATTTTGAATTTTCAGCTGAAATAAGATCTCACATAACATATGCTCATGCTCTAAACATATGTATGTATAAATGTACATATGTATATATCCGTATATGAAACAATAAATACGTAATACGTGCTTACACCTAAGAACATTACATTTTTAATGAAAAAAACAAAATGCAAATTGCTACAAATTTTTCAAATAACCGGTAGCCGGCTGCTGAACAGATTACACTTACAGTTACATACATATGCATGTACATACGTGAATATATCAAGAGATAACAATATGTAAATGCCTACGATAAGTACATTTGTTTGTATGAAGATATCTAATCAAATGTGCATACCAAAAATATTTCTAGATATACTCGTATAGTAAAATTGTATCAGGCTCAGCATTACGTAGAGTCTGTCAGTGCATCGTTAGTGGCCCAGAGAGTCTTCGGGGCGCATATACATTGCGGATTGTTTCAAAAAGTATTAAAATATTAAATGTAAAATAATATGTCCCACAGTTATTATATTTTATTTTATTTTACTTTATTTTATTTTACTTTTTTTATATTCTTTTTTAATTTGTAATTTTATTTTATTTCACTTTAATTTATTTTATTTTATTTTATTGTATTTTATTTTATTCTATTCTATTTTATTTTTTTCATTTTCTTTTATATTATTTTGTTTTATTTGATTTTATTTTATTTTAGTTTATTTTATATTATTTTATTTTATTTTATTTTGTGTTATTTTATTATATTTTATTTTATTTTATTTTATTTTATGTTATTTTATTTTATTTTATTTTATTTTATTTTATTTTATTTTATTTTATTTTATTTTATTTTATTTTATTTTATTTTATTTTATTTTATTTTATTTAGTTTATTTTATTTTATTTTATTTTATTTTATTTTATTTTATTTTATTTTATTTTATTTTATTTTATTTTACTTTTTTTATATTCTTTTTTAATTTGTAATTTTATTTTATTTCACTTTAATTTATTTTATTTGATTTTATTTTATTGTATTTTATTTTATTCTATTCTATTTTATTTTTTTTATTTTCTTTTATATTATTTTGTTTTATTTGATTTTATTTTATTTTATTTTATGTTATTTTATTTTATTTTATTTTATTTTATTTTATTTTATTTTATTTTATTTTATTTTATTTTATTTTATTTTATTTTATTTTATTTTATTTTATTTTATTTTATTTTATTTTATATTATTTTATTTTATTTTATTTTATTTTATTTTGTGTTATTTTATTATATTTTATTTTCTTTTATATTATTTTGTTTTATTTGATTTTCTTTTATTTTATTTTATTTTAGTTTATTTTATATTATTTTAGTTTATTTTATATTATTTTATTTTATTTTATTTTATTTTGTGTTATTTTATTATATTTTATTTTATTTTATATTATTTCATTTTATTTTATTTTATTTTGTTTTATTTTATTTTATTTAAGTTATTTTATTTTATTTTATTTTATTTAGTTTATTTTATTTTTTTTTTTAGCGGCCCAATTTCAGTTCCCAACGTCCCTGGATATTAGATGAGCTTTTAGTTTATGTGTGTGTGAGCTCAATGTTGCTTACCAGCATTTTATTGTAGCCAACCGCTTTAGCATATTTAATTTTTCATGCCTTCAACTGAATACTAATTTCTATCAAACTTTTTATATCTCTCAATGTGCTTTAATTGAAGCGTGAAACATTGTCATACCCGTGCATAGCACATACATACATACTTAACTAAGTAGATATAATCCCATCTGCAATATGAATTGTGCGTAAAAGGGTAGAAAATGCCGTTTAACTGTTTGCCAGTCGTATAATTCATATCAGATCAACGCGCAGTTTTTGTTTTTGTATTTTTTGGTAACCATTTTGAATTTTGAAAGCATTTGTGAGATATGATTCTATAAATGTGATGGCATATGAGTACACGCACACATCCACATCCAACTTGTAAATATGTTTGCTGCCCAACATTTGATGAATAACATTTTTTTTTTGTATTTGATTATTTCATTTTAATACAAAGAAAGGCGTAAATATAGCGTTTGGCTTGATTATTCGGATACTTGTTGTTGTTGTTGTTGCTGATGCTTCTCTTGATTACATTTGATGACTGTTGAATGAATGAGCGCATGAATGATGGCTGATGGTGTTGTCGATTTTAATGTGACATTGTTGTTGTTTTTGATAATGGAAATGATGAATATAATGGTGGCAGTGATGGTGGTGGTGGTGGTGGTGGCGTTACGCATTTTGTCTGTTCCACGGCACGCTCGCTTACTGGTGATGTGATCTGCCCCTTCAAGCTGTGCTGAGCTGGGATGAACAGATGTCTAGCATCAGTAATGACAATATGCGTATGTCAAGCCGGATTTTTAATACCTAAATAAACATGAATGAATGTACATAATTATAAAAGCGCAAATATTCGGTTGAGCTACATTGAATCGACAAATGCATAAAATAATTTAATTTAATTTAAGAATAATCAAAAAACACGCGTACATAAATACATACATATATCATACATACAATGCATAGATTCCTACAACCAAGTAGCACAGATAGTCGCTGGAACGGAGCTGCGACCATTGTTGTAGCTTTAAAGTGTTGAGCAGCTAGTCTAGGGGCGTAATAGGAACATTTCTATTACGGCTTGCAACCATAATGAGGCATCATTTATGGGTAACCGCAACGTTCTATTGACGTCTTGGCAACGTAGAAATGATGATTGTGGCTCTCATGGAACTTCATGATGCTTGCTTAACTTTACAATTTAGTTTACTATTATATATTTAATTTTGCAGTCATACACAAATGCTGGTACAAAGTACCAAATGCTTTTAAAAAGTTCAATATTTTCTTACTAGTAACCACGATGTTCTAAATACCGGTAAAGCTACTTAAAATCTTAATAATTTTAAAGTGGTAAAAACTACCTCGCAGCGACTACGAATTTCTCAAATAACTTATTCAAAAAAGTTATTCAAAGAAGGTCACCGACTCCGCTGCTATTACTTTGGTGCTAGTTGGGTTAAGTGTTATTAATGAAAAAATGATTCGGGGATTACGCTATTTATCGGTAAATTTTCTTACAAATCTTTCCGACTATATAATGAATTCATCATGTCAATTTATGTAAACTAATTTTTCTCATGATATAGCTGATTCCGACTAAAAGCGTACATACATAGACCTTGACGTAAACAACGTGAATGGTTCAAATTAAAGTTGGGTTTTTTAAATAGTTCTTAAGGCTCTTCGATCATCTTATTGAACTATGTATATAGCAAGCAATTTAAAACTCAGATCAATTAACTCTTTGATTCAATCATCCGTAGCAACAAGCAATAAAAGCCAAAGTTGAGTTAGGACGAAATTGATTGATCACACAAACTGTCATGGCTTTTGTTCTCGCTCAAAAAATGTAGATTCTATAGACCAAAGAGCACGTAGGCTATGTCTGTTTTCTGCTTGCTTGAACTTGTATTTAACTTAATATTGGTTGAGAAAATCAACTTAAATTATTTGAAAAAAAAATTTTTTTTTTCAAAACTATTTTTGGTTTTTTATATTTTACTTATTTTTATTTTTATTTTAATTAATTATTAAAACAGTTTATTAGAATAGGGAAGGAAAATTTCAGAGTGTCAAAAATGGACACATCAAAGCATAAATACCATCATAAGCGAAGATAAATGCCTTCAGATGGCGGCACTTGAACAAAGATATGGTGAAATGAATAGGAGTAGCTGACAAAATACCAGTATTTGATAGCCCAACCAAAGCAAAAATTTCGTAAATTGGATTAGAATATTACATTTATTATCCAAAGAGCTTAATACTTTTAAAGTATCCATGACAATAAATGAGCTCAAAAATATTTTTAAATTCATTTTAAAGTCCTACATTTACTTATTTATTGACAGTGTGGCCGAAGAATTGAAGTTTGCCTCCTTCAAGTATGCAAGAATTTTTCATAAGTTTTATTATAAACATGTATATATATAGTAACTAAACTGACTGATGAGATCGTACTCAAAAATGTGACAAAAGTATGAGAATTTCTTCCATGGATGCATTTGAATCTTATTTTTGTAATGCAAAAATTTTAAATTTGATCTGTTCACGATTAAAAGCTTAATTGTTGTAATCAATTTTGTAAACAAGTTGAGCACAAAAAAGACTCAAAGGACTTGGTATAAAGGTCCCCAAAAATAAGAAATCTATTACAGCTTCAATAAATCAAAAGTATTTCCTGTAAGAAAATCTATAATTTTTTTTTTTATTTTTCAATTATTTCAATTAAAGCAAATCTCATTCTTAATAGCTTGAGCACATATACATGTACATATGTACATATATGCTCGTATGTATGTATATAAATGTAGAATCCAAAGCTCAATCTACTGTGGGGATATGCAATAATTTATTTTTATTTTCAGTCTGGTTCATTCACCTCATTCGAATGCCTAAATCAGCCATGTGTAATTGTTACTGTTTAAAGTTTTCTTTTCTTGAATATCCTTACACAACACCGACCAAGCACCACAACAATTAGTTCTCCTGAATTTCTAAGTAATTTTTATCCGGCGAAACTTTAAGTATCGAAATAACCAAAACAGAGAAGTCAGTCAGCCGATACGGGCTGCTAATATAAACACTTGTATCATTTATATATGTATATATATAAGTGTGTATATATGTATATTCGTATATGTAACTCATTCATGCCTGATATACCTACAAGGGTTCCAGCGACTAGTTGAGACAGTCGATTGGCTTTTTGGCGAATATACATATTTGTATATAAAGCTTATTTACTTACTTTACGTACATAACAGTTTCCGTAAATAGTTTGGAATATAAAATAGGGCTACTCAGTTTAGTTTAGGATCGATCCGGGATGAGCCGCAAGGGAGCATGCGACTAAAGCCATTTTTGATCATTTTGTATAGGTTGTCCACATTTGTTTGAGCATGTCCTATGAAGAGACCAATGGTATTTGATAGAACTGATCCACTTTCTACGCAAAAGGGTATTGTCCGACAAGTCCGCTAACTCCTTTGAGTAGGCTACGGAAATTCAAATTTACTTTTACTGAATTATAGCCAGCTGTAGCCGAAAGGGATTAATTTCTCGATATTTGGCTTGGTAAATATCCTCTTTGCCTTTTAGGGTGTATAAAAAAGTGTTTTTTTTTTAATTCCGACAGAGAACGTGAGTATGGGGAGAAGAAAGAAAAACCGCTGTGAACTGAAGAGATTAAAGTTTTTGAACAACATTTTTCGGGTGGAACAACAACTATTGCTTTTTTTCGCATCACTTCAATGTCGAATGCTGATAACTAAAACTGCCCACCTCTGGTATGTACTACACTTGTTTTGTTTTATAAATGTATGAATGCACAGAAAAATGTTTAGGGAACACAGTTTCCAATTCAAGTATTTCTGTATATAGCTATGTACATAGTCTTGTATGTATCCTCGTGCATGCACTTAAGTAAATAGTGCGCCAATTTAAGCAAATGTCGAATTCCACCGCAGACGAGGGCGTCAGCCCCAAAGCTATTGTCTTGCTTATTTTTCTTTTTTTGTTTCGTTGTTGAAATTGAAATTCAAGTGTCTACTACGTAAACTTATATGGAATCGGTATATAGAAAATACACACACACATACACATTTAACTATGCATGTATCACACGTTAAACACATCGCTTCGTATGTATCTCCATGTCCTTTTCGTTAGTTACTTGCATGCCGTTAGCTTAGTTGCCGACGGCGAGACTAAAATAGGACTTTAGCAGCGCCCTGCCAGCAGCCAGCAGCTTCGTTTACTATTCTTCCTAGTTTTTTTTTGTTTTTTGAATCGTTGGCTGTTCGGTGGCTGGCTGTCTGATTGTCAGCCTCGGCTTTGGGGCATCCGTTCGTCTTCTAGTGCTGCTGCTACGTACAATACTTCCTGGCCTAGACGCAAATGGCAGCGTTTGTTTGTCACTTATATGTATATTTCTACTGTTTTTGGTGCTTTTTGCGTATGTGTTAGTGTGTGTGTGTGTGTTGCCAGCGACAGCCGTAAATAAATGGGCTGTTGACATTGGTTTCAAGTTTACAAAGAAATCGATTAAATTTAATCGAAACATTTGCCGGAGAATACTCAACAACTCACTACTTATTTACTTGCGTAACTCTTAGCACTCAGCAGCTGGTTGAGGGCAATTCTACGTATATAAGTACATCTGTATGTTTGTAGTTTACATAGCCAGACTAATAGATTTAAATGGAAGGCTGCATGCTCCATATATGAAAGTGTTTAGTTACATATGTAAAGTGTGTGCGAGTGTGTGTTTTGAATTGGTGATTGTCCTTGGCACATGCAAGGTCAGCTAAGACTAGCAAATTTAAATCGAAACTTAATTGTTGCTCTTAAAGTTTTCTCCATTATTCTTATATGCTTTAGTTAAAATTGAAGTATTTTCATGCAACATTGACAAAGCAGACGAATTTAAGTTGTCACTCTTTAACAAATTAACAGAGAGTTAGTATCTAGGCGTCCTTAGTAGTAAGCTACTTCTTCCTCTACCTATCTTCTTCTTATACCTAATAATTCTCCGCCTCTTTGATTTGTTGATCAGCAAAAGCAAAAATGGGCACTGACAAACTTCTTATTGAAATTTCACTTCGAAACTTCTTCTATGCCTTATGGGAAAAATATTTTATTCAGCTAGCTTTTAAATTGAAACAGAAAAAAAAATTAAAAATACCAGAAGGTAATTCAAAAGTTTAGAAGTTAATCTAAGCTGCTAGCACCGATGAATAGTTATATATTTAAACCCAAATTTTTAACGCTCAAATTGGACGTTAAGGATAGGTTATTGATTTTGCTTACTTCTGCGCTTTCAAATAAGTTTCACATGGGCTGCAGTTAGATTTCAAAGTGATTTTTAAAATCAAAGACTAGACGAGAAAACGACGCTAATTATTTAATTCTGCGTCTTCACTGAAATGATATGAAACACAAGTTTACAGTTCTGCCATTGGTGAAATAGGTTTTTATATTAAAATAAATTTAATACTTTAGATAAACATAGTTATTATAAGTAAATATTGCTTTGTCCTTGTTAGTCTAATATTTGTAATTTTAGAACTTTAATTGGAGAACTGGGCACAGTAGATAGGTTGTTTTGTTTACACGAAAGTTTCGGTTTTACTTTTATACACGTGCACACAAAGGATATATAGCATAGATTGGGTACTTTTGGAAACTTGTACCACGTGTGTTTAAATGAGTTTAGATGTTCCTTACTTTGTGTGCTCTAAAGCTAGGACTTTTCGATTTTTATTGCTTTCGAAATGAAGCTCTTCTGCAAAGTTTCTTTTTTAATTTTTTTTTCATATAACTAGATTCAATCGATTACATTTAGTTAAATAAAAATAAAATTGTCTATGCCCATAAATCAGTTGTGTGGTGTCAGTCTTTAAAGTGCTATAAACTAGGTTTCTTGTTACCCAACTTGTACGTGTTCCAGACACCAACACCAGCACCAAAAAAGTGTTTTAAAACCCAATCTGCCGCTTTTTTGGTTGCTTTTGTTTTTGTTGCTTGTCTTCTATCTTTGATTTTGATTAATAACTATTCCACTCGTCACTTTGATACAATTCATTTTATAGTTATTAAACTGAAATTAGAAAAAAAACACAAACAAATGGGTGTAAGTTATCTCTCTCTTTCAATTTTTCAAAGGTTATATTGTTGAAACTTTATGTATTTAGTTAAGTAAATTAAATCAAATGCATTGCATTATTTGAATACACGATTATATTATAGCTGACATAGTTTAGTGTAACAAATCCCGAATTTGAGAGAACCTAAAAGAAGATAGCAAGAGATTATATTAGCAAATATCACTAGCTGAAATTAGAAAGAAATGTCGACCATTTTTAATCGTCATTCCGATGCTAGATACAATTTTTTTCTTGCCTTAATTGAAGGAACAAAGAAATAAGCGAGCAAAAAATATTATAACCGCTTACAACCTTGGTTGCTATCTTTTTACATTCTATTTTCAAAGAAAGTTTCAAATGTATAAAGAAAATTTTATTTGGTTATTTTATTTATAGGTCGCTTAGTGCTTGCCAAAAAAAAATTGCTTATTTATTTGTTAGTTAAGCTAAGAAAATTTGTTTTTGCGTTCTCCTTTCGTATTTCCATGTGCAGTTATCATATTCCACTGATTTCCGGTAAGCTATTCTGATGTAACGTATAGTCCATTTCGATGGAATAGTGCTTTTGGAAACTTTGAATGAGTTTGCTCTAAGTTATGATCCAATAATATTTTCAAAGCAGCTATTGAATTGAATTTCTCTTACTTGTTTATTTTCTACGCCCCTGGGAATATGTTCCGAATAAACGTTATAAAAGACCTAGACTTTAAACAATTTTTTAAAAATACCAAAACAAAGTTTACAAATCTTCGGGATTTCTATTTAAATGCACCCATATATAATATCTCCAATCAATGGTGATGCATTAAATCAACTCCGCGCGCTCCATATCACGAAATTCTATTAAAGTTTATTCATCATGCAACTCAACGAATTTGGACGTGCATTTGCTATTTTATGACTGTACTCGATGAAATTAAAGAAATAATGAAGAGGAACCGCTTTTTAATTTACACGAATACTTTTTCATTACTTTTTTATTTTATTATGCCGTGCTTTATGCATTTTCTAAAAGGGGTAAACATAAAAGTAAGCGAAATTAAAAAAAAAAAAAGTTATAAATAAATTGAAAAAAATGAAGAAACCCTTAGCGTATAAATATAAATCAGGCTAGAGCCAAAAGCGACCATAGGAACGCACGAGTATTTGTATGCCTGACCTTTCCAATATTAAATGTTAATTTGTAAATAGTTAGATGTCACATGATTACCTTTTGTTGTTGTTTTGTTCTTGTTGTTATTGCAACGAATCACGTTTCTTATCTGATTGAAAGAGCGGACACATAGAAAAAAATTCATTTATTTAGTTGTGCACAGATCGTAGCCACGACGGCTAGCAGAACTACGCCATTGACACTGACACCGGCTATGAAACAGACAACAAGAGCAACAACCAACAATGGAAATGTCACCATTTCCCATTCTCTAAGATCCTATTCAAGTTCACGCACACATCTCGATTCGGTTTGGAAAACCACTTCGTTTTTAAAATAATTTAAAAAATGTATAAGCGTATGTTAAAATTAGAAAGGTCTATTAGGGATGCACTTAAAACACTCCGAAAGGTACTATGAATGTGATTTCCTCTCTCTTTTCCATTTGGGTTTCTTGATTTCCTAAGACTTTCCTTTCAAGTTTCACTTTCCATTTCCCCATGTCATTTCGGGACCCTTCCCTTCCCTCCCCTTTTCTTCTCTTTTCTTTTCTTTTCTTTTCTTTTCTTTTCTTCTCTTTTCTTTTCTTTTCTTTTCTTTTCTTTTCTTTTCTTTTCTTTTCTTTTCTTTTCTTTTCTTTTCTTTTCTTTTCTTTTCTTTTCTTTTCCTTTCTTCTCTTTTCCTTTCTTTTATTTTATTTTATTCTCTTTGCTTTTCTTTTATTTTCTTTGCTTTTCTTTTATCTTCTTTTCTTTTCTTTTCTTTTCTTTTCTTTTCTTTTCTTTTCTTTTCTTTTCTTTTCTTTTCTTTTCTTTTCTTTTCTTTTCTTTTCTTTTCTTTTCTTTTCTTTTCTTTCCTTTTCTTTTCTTTTCTTTTCTTTTCTTTTCTTTTCTTTTCCTTTCTTTTATTTTCTTATCTTTTCTTTTCCATTTCCCTTCCCTTTTTTTCGATTACTGTTTCGCTTTCACTTTCCTTTCCAGCTTAACTTCTATGTATGCTTCCCTTGCCGCCTTCCCTTCCTATGCTATTTCGATATTTAGTTCCAAAATAGTCCCGAAAATATTTTCAAAACGGAAAAATAATCTCCAACCTACCCTGAACATAAAGCCCGTATAGTCTGATAATAATTCCGTAAGTTCTACCAAAATAATCAAGAAATGGCCTTAACAAAGTACGACAATATTCTGTGAGTTATGCCGGAAATATTTCCGAGAAAGTCTTGAAAAAATTACTTGGTGGGCTGACAGGCTTCCTGAACAATCCGACATGACAAAAAGTGAACCAACAAATTTTAGTTTGAACAGTCAGAATTCGTGCTGATATTGCGAAATTGGTCTTACAGATTTACAGCTTTTCGATAAAACCAAAACAACAGAACATATGGAATGATTCCGAAAAATATTTGTTCTGAAACTTAAAAAATAATCATGAACTTTTAGGACATCCCTTTTCCCACACATTATTACTGTATTCTACTGCAATTATTTATTCTGAAAAGTTCTAATGATGTCCGTCATAAAAAATGAAGTACCATTTGAATTGGCGGTAAGAAACTGAAGTCAAAGCGAGAGGGACCAATGAATATAAAATATGTATTTTAAAATGTTATAAGAGCCGTGTTTTCGAATATGCTGGATGGAGTTATGAGTATTCACTGCAATGGACTAACACAAACATTCGTAAGCAAATAACCAACCCGCACTTGAGTTAAGGCAAAAGAGTTTGATGAGAAAAATTTCAACTCTAAAATAATATAAAAACGTTACCAATTGCATTCATTTATGAGAAGCCTTCTTTCTTAATGATCAGTAATAACAAAATAATTTACATATGTACCTTTTTATGTAATCCTATGCCGGTTAGGTTATATTACTTGGGAGACAAATCGGCGTCATCAAATGAAAACTCGTTTCTTCTAATTTTATATTTTCTTTCCACTATTTTCATATGCTTTTGAGAATTGGTGGACATGTTTGGACGTGTATTGCTAGAACGCATTAATTCGAATTTATCTCTAAAGTGTATCCAAGTGCACCTTCGTCTGGAGTAGTGAGTTAAGTTAAATGCAGGAGGCTTCCACCAAAACCTCTAGCCCTACACACAGGCACCCTTAATAAATAAAAATGAAGTTGCTGGGATATGTTTTTAATATTTTGCGCTGAGAATAGTGGTGGTATTTACGAAGTACTCTGAAATGCCTCATTACCATGGAAACCTCGTAAATAGTAATTAATCCTCGAGAGAGCAATTAAAAATCATTTTTAAATTCTGAAAGAAAAGATACATTCAATAAAAGAGGAGGCGGTAAGGCTGTTTCGGAATTAGTAAATGTTTTTCAAATGGTCAGCTCTTCTCCCAAATCGTGGGAAACATCAAATTCGTGCACTTGGATTAAATTCGTATCAAAATTTCGTAAAATGTAGTCGCACTGAACTTTAAATTGTTAGGTTCTTACGAGTGTTTACTTTATTGTCCGAATTTTAGTTCTATCATGAAGGAATAAGGGAGAATTGTTGTACGAAAATATAAGAATCATGCGAAATTGTAAATTATTTCCTATCAATCCGAAATTCCGGGCCTTTAAAAAACCCTAGGCCCATCGAGATTCGCACCTCCCCTGCCCCCCTCTCGTTGACTCTGATTGTGAGAGTCGGGCTTGAAAACGACTTAACCCTTTCGGGACTACTGCGATAATAAATCCTAATGCTTTACGAGCTTCCATATTTTCTTTCGTATCTTTACAGTATCTATATTGAGTTGCAGGAAAAAACATGACAGTAAGGTTTTGCCAATTGGAATAGATATAATAAGAATAGGATTAGAAAGGGAGGAATATAATCGGAATAGTAGTCCTAAGAGGAATAAGTAAGGGAAAAATAAGAGGAGCAGAAAGAAGAAAAAGAACATAAAAAATAACAGGAGGAAAATGTAACAGAAGAGAGAGATAGAGGTAAAGAAACCAGGATATAAGGATGTTTCAAATGTAGGCAAGCAAAATTTACGGGCAGGATAACGTCGGCTGGGTCTGCTAGACAGCAAGAAACGCTTTGTCGATTAAAAGTTAACCATTTTTGAAATGAAATAAAGTGAATAATTACATCATCATTTATTGGCGCTTATCCGCCTAAGCGATTTTGTCCTATGGGTATCAAAGCACGCCAGTTATCCCTCTTCTTCGATAAATGACGGCAATTGGAAACATCAAAGGGCGACTAAAACCATCCCTATGCTGAAGCTTCTTTGTTATGTTATGCTTTAATGCGGTGCAATGTGGTCAGTTCTGCGCAAAGCAAACCAGCACTGGAAGGACAATAAATCTTCTGGAGACTTTTTCTTTGTAATACTACAAGAGCCATCTCATATTTTCGCCACTTCCAATGATTCCGAGACCTACATCAGGACAAGTATGATGAGAGACTTATAGAGCGTGATCTTTGTTGGTCAAGATAGGACTTTTTACCGCAGTATTTAGACGGTATAAGCATCAGTTTTTGCTGAGACTCATATCCTGAATAAAACTTATTCCCAAAAGGGTTAAGGCAACAAATCGGAGTGTAGAATAATACACGAGTCTGCTTTACAACGGCGAATTGTAATGCGAATGAGACAAGAAATTAAAACAAAACATAAAGCGCAACATGTAGCAACAATACAACAACAAAGGCTTATAATATATATTTTTTTCGCTTTTTTGTAGTTGGGCAGTGGTTGGTGGCATCATAAATGATTGCAGATGTCAAATAAGAAACAAGTTTTCAGCCATCTTTGCGAACTTAAAAGCAAACAAACCAACACAACTGCAACGTTATACATACATACATACATATACATATTTCAATAAGGGAATGATTAAACAAAAATAAATAACAATAAAAAGAATAGGAGTAGCTCAATCATTCATACATGCAACATGCCACAGATTTACAAATATATGAAAATACCCAGCTACATGCACAGTATTAAAAGGTTTTGTGGACAACCGAATTAAAAGCGAATTGCGCGCAAAAGGTAAAACAACAAACAAAAACAACAACAACAAACAAAAAAGTAAAAAGAGGAAGGGCTACAGGGAGTGACTCAGGTTAGCATTGAAACAAAATTGTCAACATAAAAATCAAAATAAATAATTCAAAAAACGGTTGCCAGCAAAAACAAACAACAACAACAAGAAATTAAAGTATGTAGTAGCCAACAGCCAAAGAAGCAGAGAAAAATAAACCAAATAGAAAAGGTAGACAAGAGGCATGTATTTGATGACAACTAAACTAGCAAACAACAACAATAATGAATGTGGAAAAAACAACAACAACAACAACACGACACATATAGCACGTTGATAAACATATGTTTGTATGTAATTTATGTTTGATATATTTGTTTACTTAGGTGAGACAATGCATGCGGCAGCGGTAGCAGCAACAACAACAAATGAATGTGGCATGCTGCAAGGACTACGCTCATAAGTATTTGCTGTGGTTGATCATGTTATGCTTTAATATTTCATATCCTGTGTGCTGTCAATGTAATAGATATATATGCACACACGCCATATTTTGTTGTTGTTGGTTTATCTCTTGCGCCTGAGATTTTATTTGTTTTCAAATCCGGCGCACATTCTCGTAATAAACATTTGTTGTTATAACTTTGTTTTTATTTTTGTAATTATTTGTTGTTTTTTCATCGCTGGCATATGCAGTATATCTGTGTGTGCGTGTGTTCTCCTTTATAAATATTTTTTCGCACAGCGATTTATTTGCCGGGAAATCTCTCTACGCTCATAATGCAGCGTTTAAGTTGCTGGGCTTACCTTATTTGTGTGTGTGTCCTTTTGCGTTAATGCAATGTAACTGTCATCAGGATTATTAGGGGGATATTGCATGCTTGTTATTCTTATTCGTAACGGTATTTGCATTTCTTTCACAAAACTAACCAACAACTTAATACTCACTCAACATAATTTTTTGATGCTATTTTTATTGGAAGTGGAAAAATATTTGTTTTATTGGGTATTACAAGCATTGTTGTTTTGTTGCACATAATCTGCGCTTATATTTGTCCCCTCCGCTGTGTTTGTACTTCTTAGCGGCTAAAGCACGTTGGTTTTGTACGCTTAAGAGATGCGCTAAAAAGTGATTTATGCTAGATAGGGAGTTGTCATGAACAACAAAAAAAGTTCGACCTGAACTTTTAGTATAAGTGACTTTTTTGGAACTCGTGACTCGGACTAAAAAAAAACTGTAGGTCCCACCAATTTGTAGGGAAAATTCAAATCGGCACACCACAAATTGGAAGAGAAGCTTGGCGCAAAAATCTCTTAGGAGGTTTATGATGATATACCTGTTGTATATCGCGCCATAGAGAGAGAGAGACTCGGACTATCTTTAGAACCCGTGATTTTTTGGAACCAGTGACTTTTGAAAACCTGTTACTTTGTTTCAGCCGGTGACTTTTTGCAGTCAAACATTTTTTTTAGACTCGGCGAACTTTTGGAACTGTGGAAAATCTCTTTTGAAGCCTGTGAATTTGTTTGAACGGGAGAATTTTTATAGTCTAAAGTTTTGTTTTAGACCGAGTGACTTTCATGCCACCATGCGATCATTGAAATCGCCGACTTTTTTGGATTTTTTTTTCGCTACCGATTAATTTTCCTCAACCCTTACTTAGTTGATACGGTAACTTGTTCGATTTTTAAATCATTGGTCACGAAATAACTCTGAAAATGTGCTAAGTGGTCTCTAAAACAATAATAAAATTGTTTCGAAGCAGTCCCAAAATGATCCCCAATAATACACGAAAAGTCAAGAAAACAACAAGAAAATGGGGCTAAGGTGATTCCGCAATAGTCCGACAATCAGTCCAGGCATGTCTTTAAAAATATGGCATGGGCACCCAGGGTAAAATCCGAAGTTGTCCCTAAGAACCGCTAATAGCTTTGGATTAAATCCAAGAGAAATTGAAAACCTTATTTTCAACCTTGCCTTACCACCATACTCAACTCCCATTTATCCCAAGCTAGCCAAAGATACCATGAAAAGTACACACGAAAGATATGAGCAGATGGTTATAATTCCATGGGATCCTGTTATGCAGAAGAAACTTCGGTCTTGAAAGTAGTTCAGTCGATAACCGGTAGCAGCACAGGAAAGGGAATGTAAAAATTGTTTTCGAAAAATCAGGTGGAAAAAACTTTAAACCCTAGGATTTTCGGCAATAAAATATAACATGACATTTTTCAAAACCTTTAAGTTTTGAAACGTTTCTACATAATATTTGGCGGTTTTATACCGCCAAAGGGTGGAGCTTCCAAATTGAATATTTAATTTTGCTGCAAGGTTCTTGCTATTACCCCATAGTGGGCCCCCAGCTTGAAAGGAATACTTTTATTAGCTCAAAATTTGATTGGAAGCATACATTAAAGTTAGTGCAAATGCTATTTAAAGTACTAAATAAATTTAATCGCTTTAATTTTACCCCAAAATAGATTCACTTGCATGTCACATGAAATTCAACGACAGCGAATGCCATTGACCTGATTAACATAAAATACCCGCAGTTTTATTTTCCATTTGCTTGGCCGGTGTGCTGTTCCAATTGTCATTGTGTAGGCAGACACATTTATACATACAAATAAGTACATAGGTATGTACATATGTATGTGCGTCTGAATTTCATATGTTTTTTTACTTATGTAGTCTATTTGTTTTTTTTGTTATTTAGTAACAAATTAATTATTTAGCACAATGACAGATCGCAACGAACTGACGAAAGCGACAAGAAAGACATACATCTTTGTATGTATAATTTCGTCCTGTCCAATTCAGCATGGCGATGTCCTAGTCTGCGGATGTCGTTTTCGATATATAACATTTTCTCTAGGGTCCGAACTAGACCAAAGTTCTAAATATGGATCCTAGTAAGATTGCATCCATGGTCATTGTTCGGATTCACTCCATAAATATATGTACAGTGGAACTATCTTCCTGGACCTAGACGTTGAAGTGTTGCAAAAATCGTTTATACAAAGACCACAGAGAGTCCCTTAAAGAGTCAACTGTTATTGAGTTAAGCTGTTTTTAGCAATTTATAATTTGGTTCTGTAGGGTACCTCGAAGTATATGCCAGCACCCAAAGTAGTCTCAGCACAAGTCAATTTAATGGCTTTCCGCAAAAGCTCTACAGATATTCCACAAAGGTACGTACATACGTATGACCATTACAGAGTACATAGAACTCAATGTAGCAACAGTGGCAATCGCGTTACAAACAAACAAATACACAGATGAGTCGAGGAAACTCGTAGTCGGGTGTGTGCAGTCGAGGAGTTAGACGTGTCCCTTGTAAGGTTTGTTTGCGTCATATACGAGCATATGTTTAGTTCCGTACATCGTTGGTGATACTGCAAACCCGCATAACACATTAATACAAAACAAAGTAAGTGATATCTCAGTTTGGCTATTTTTCAACTACAAATGGCTTAATTTAAAGACGAATAATGACTTTATGGAAAAAGTGTCCGTTAAGATCGATTCATTTAAGTTTTTTGCAAACCCAAATTTAATTTTCTTGAGAATAAATTGATAGATCTTGATGGCAGGGGTCTAAGACAGTTTTTGCAGTTTTTACGCGGTTTTGCAGTGCCACCGATGATATATGGGTAAATATGCACCAATACATCCACATTAGCTCGTTCACTAGCTCTCCCTATGTACTAAATTGCCTTGCGAATTTATCGATTTTCCCTTTTGGACACAAATTTTAGAAAATGGTGAACGCAACAATTGGCATGTCGCATGGACCAGACGAACATGAACAACAACAACTATTACATACTACAACTAGTTAAAGCTGCAAAGTATAACAGCAGCAGTGACAACGGAAGCAATTACAAATACAAAAACAACTGTCTGGTTGTGAAGGTTTTGTCTCCATTCTATACTAGTTGCTGTTGTTAGCTTCTTAAAGTAACGTAAAGTCTTTTGTAGCAATCAATATAGAAGCGAAAAGTCACAATTAACTTTAATTATTTCGGGTAATGCTTAACGTATTTTCTAAGAAAATTAAATGAATAGAAATATGAATTTTAGTGACTGAAATACCAGCGTTCCAAAAGCCTAATGGTTGGCAGATCCATTCAAAAGACCTCCGGTGAAGTTGTTTAGCAGCTCCCGATACGGATCTATAAGAAAAGCTTGAGCGTGTGTCCCTTAAATTTTCCTTTTCTACCCAAATAGAAACTTTTAACTATTAACTGAATTACTAAAAAAAGAATGCTTTTCTAAAAAATAACAAAATCTTCAGTTCCCAAGCGGCGTCTCAGGAAAATGCGGTTGGATTTATGCGATGCCATTGAGATGTCATGTCATACATAAACAACACACGTGACATTGACAAAAGTACAATAATGCTATAATGGCTTTATTTCACATTCATTATGGAAAAAAAGCGATACTGATTAATTATATAGTAATGATAATATATAATATTTCTGGTATCTAAAAAACCTATTGTGATTTTATCGGGTTAAAAGATATCTAAATATATTTTGGCCCAAAGAAAACACAAAGCAACTGAACACAATCGTTATTTTATTTGGGACTTACGAGGAAATAATAAAATTTTTTCCATAACAATTATGCACAATGCATTCTGGTCTTTGCAACTCAAAATTGCTCTACTTGCATGTTCCCACATATATGAACACTAGAACATACCAAACTGCTATAGAATTTTCCCAAACTTGTGCATAATCCACAGCAGCTCTTTTATATAAATAATAGGTGTTTCTCTAGTACATTATTGTGGGAATTATATAAAGAGACTTTGGAAATATCCGTTAGCACTCAAAAAAAAAAAAAAAATTTTTTTCAGTCTTTTTTTTCCATTTAAAGCCTTTCACTACATAAATTGAGTAATTATAGACTGAGACTAGAAAAAATGTTCGATAGTTATGTTATTTTTATTTGGACATTATTCGCGTACAAAATTTTCTAATTGTGGAAAAATTTTGTGCTTTCTCTCGAAAAGCGATAACTATCTATAACTCAAAAGAATCTATTGAAACGTCATATGTATTTTCGAACCTTTATCATTGTTTTTTGCCTTTGCAAACTACCAATTGCACTTACCCTGCAGGGAACTCTCTAACTAGGGAGAAAAAGTTCTCTAGTTCGATAGTTACTAGATTTTCTCTAGTTAAAAAAAGGGAGTTGAAAAACATTTTTATTGTAATTAAAGTTTATATTTTACTATTATATGTTGGAATAAATATACTTAAGGAGAAACAATTCTTAATTTATTGCAACAAAAAAAGCCATTACAATAAACAAGTACAAACTGTGCAAAATTGTATGCCTTAAGGTGTTAGTTGAAATAGATTTTTACCAAACCCCGTTTATTGGAACAATCTATTGCATATTGGGCCGATCTTTTTGGCTGCGACAATTTATTAATATTGCTAAACGGCGGGCGCAAACCAAAATTTAGCCAGATATATTCAAAATTTATGGACTAGTTAAAACGGAGAAATGGATGGAAATAGCTAAATCCACTCCTTTCATACTCGTAATAATTCCCATATGTTTATTAATGGGTCATCTCTTCTTTTTCTTATACTTACAGGGTAGTGGCATTGATAGTTAATACTTATATACTCGAAAGAAAAAAGTCACATAAGAAGATTTCTTTCTTCTCAAAAGTAAGTCTACATAGGGATTTAATATCATCGTGCTCTCTTTCTACGCTACTCATAACATTTTTTCTAACAAAATATCATATTTCATGGTGACAATAAAAATTCCATAAATTTAAACGAATAATTAGGAATACAAACCACCAAGAAAAAGATAAAAACTTAACCCGACACAAAAGCAATGTCAACCAATACGAAAAACTTCATGAAATTAAAGTATGAATTATATTTCTTGAATAAACGTTATATATTGCTTCTGCACAAACATGCTTACTTATTATATTCAATGGATATAAAGCGGAAAATGATATATCAAGACCACAATTGAAATGAAAACAACGACATAATTGATATGTAAAATAATATTCCAATAGGCAAGGAGGGAAGAAAGTATTTGTAAAGAAAATAGAAAAAAGTAAGTAAATTGAATAAATATCATAGCCGAATACTTATTTGTAAAGCCACAAACAATCATACATCGATATGCTTTACTGATCGAATGACACATTGCTGCATCGCTGACATCTTTGCTCCAAACGCTCATTAAACGGAAGGATTTGCATTTGCTAGAGTGTATTGGTGTATCTATGTACAGGGTGACTAATGAAAGCCGCTACCAAAAAAAATTAAATAACTTTGACTTTTACATTTAACAAAAATGGATAACTGGGACACTTAAACAAGAATTTGGATTGTCCGCCGCTATCACGCACTGGAGTCCGTAGTTTCGGTTCAAAGAGAGTATAGGCGCACGTTTGGCGGCAATCCTCCGAACAGATGGACCATAATAAGACTTGTAAACAATTTTGCCGAACATGGGACAGTCAACAGAAGACCTTACCATCGAAACCCTTCAGTTCGAACGGAGGAAACAATCGCTGCCGTAGCTGCTGCCATACAAAACAATCCACGTGTTTCGACAAGAAGCTTATCTGCTCAAATGGGTGTAAGCAGACAGTCATTACAGTCAATTATGCACAAGGATTTGGACTTATTCCCATATAAAATTCAAATGGCCAACAAACTGAACGCAGCAGACTTGCCGATTCGCTTGGAATTTTGCCAGAAGATGCTTCAAATGGTGGAAGAGGATGGAAACATGTTGAACTGTCTTTTCATGTCTGACGAGGCCCATTTCGATTTAAACGGCAACATAAACAAACAAAATTGTCGAATATGGAGTGCTTCCAACCCACAGATACTCCATGAGACGGAATTGCATCCACTTCGTGTCACAGTGTGGTATGCAGTTTCATCACGCTGCATTGTCGGGCCCTACTTCTTCGAAGAAAACGGTAACACCGTTACGGTTACTGGAGACCGTTACTTGAGCATGTTGAGAGAGTTTTTCTATCCAGAATTACGCCGAATGAGAATTTCTTTCAACTCTGTGTGGTTTCAGCAAGATGGTGCAGCTCCTCATATAGCCCAACCTGTTATGACAGAATTGCGACGAAAATTTCCCAATAAGCTGATATCCAGAAACTCCACATTCCGTTGGCCACCCAGGTCGCCTGACCTTACTGCACCTGACTTTTTCTTGTGGGGTTATTGCAAACAGGAAGTCTTCAAAGCAAAACCAACAAATTTGAATGAACTAAGGCAATCGATTCGAGAAACAATTGCGGCTATTCCTGTCTCAACTCTCCAAGCAGTAATGAACAACTTTTTGGTAAGATGCCGCACATGCATCGACGAGCAGGGGGGGCATTTAAATTCCATTACTTTTAAAACTAATTAAGCTATATTTAATAAAATTTAATGAGCTTTAACATGAATAAAAGAAAAATGAATTCCATACACTGGAAAAAAATTATTTGAGTTTCTTAATGTAGCAAAATTCATCAGCCACCCTGTATATGAGCCTGCATATGAATTTTGAATCGAAACACACGAAAATGCACAAATTCCAAGAAACTATCATTGCATTATGTTGTTGCTGTTGTTGTTTAATTTGATTTTGTGTTTACCAGCGACAAATTTTCTACAAATTACAATAGATTATTCTGTGCTTGTGTGCATACTTACCCTGCAGCGAAACACCAGCCTAATCAGAAAACGTACTGGTAAACACCTGGGGTTTTGTGACTGATATAGAACTAGTCCGAAAAAGTCTAAACTGGTTAAGCATTTGAAATGTCCAAATTTGAAAAAATGCAGACAAATTTGTTGAGCTCGGCTATTTCTCCAACACCACGGCTCGTACCCATGACTTCTCCAATGTGATTCTAGTACTTTCTCACTGTGCCCTACTTCATTGAACTCATTTTCTGTTACCAATTTAATTTAATTCAAAACTATTATAAACGCAAATATTAACTAGTTAGCAAACTGCTTTCTCTCCATATAAGCAACTGCTTGTTTTTAATACTTCAGAAATCGTAAGGTACCTGAGGTATGGTTTGCCTCAGAATTCTTAAACTGTATCATAAAATGCGGTTCAGATGACAAAAACTACTTGAAATACTACTGCTGTATTCGGAAGCAGAATTTCCGGTTTGTTAAGTACTATTGATTGTTCTGATACACATTTTACTTTTCTGAAATACAGCTGACGATCAATTATTTATTTTGAAATAAATAAATCGGTCCCATGCTAAAGGTCTCGGATTCGAGTTCTGGGTGATCAGAATTAAAAATAAGTTCTACTAAGACTTTTCCAACTCTGAGCACTCCAGCAATCTCTAAAAATTTTAATTTTTGTTATTGGTAGTTTAATCGTTTTTGGACTGTTTTGGGAGTAGTTAGAAAATTATATGTATAGGGTGCTCCACTGAAGGGTACATGCTCATATATAAATATGTATGTATATGTATGATATTCTTTGTCCTCAGGCGCACATTTTTGTCGTCCCTGAAAAGAAAATGTCATGCTACTTCATCCTTCAGTTCCTGCTGTGTTTTTAATAAAATAATCATAATAAATCCTTAATAATTTTAACATCATCAAAAGGTAGCGCCTTATGGTGAGCACAGACGACAAAAAAAATGTATACAAGGAGGATTGGATGCGTGTTTTTTTTTCGTTTTTTGTATTTTGTTAATTTTTCTTTTGACATCAGATGAAAAAATGACAGATTGGAATTAAATGCCAGTCTAATGACTGTGATTCGCAAAGCGTTAATGCTTTTGCTTGCTCATTGTTGTTGGAGGACGAGATCTTAAGGCTCATTGTAGTAACAAAATTATATGTACGTACATATGTTTATGGGCAGTTATATATAGATATATATACAAAATCACTTTTAGTGTCTTACCCCTCGCTACTTCTCGATTACCTTTTCTTTCGTCGTCGTTGATCCGCCTTTTGTTCCACTTGCGGTTGATTGCACACAATTTAAGAAGTTGTTGTTTGTTGGTTGCCGCATCCTTCGAGGCTCTCTCTTACACATGCTTACATATGAGTGATATCAATTCAACTTAACTCAATTTTTGCTGTCATTCGGTTGAATAATTGCAGTGATGAAGCTCTGTCTTATGTACGAGTTCTATGTGTTTTGTTCCCACAACCCTGAACAGCTACTGTACTCAATTTTTTTTGTTGTTTATCTTCATCGGTATTCTATAGTTGTGGCATAATAACTTTTCTATGATCTCATCTTGTTTGCTTTTCTTTCCTTTCTTGTCTTTATAATATCGAAAATTTGTCAACATAATAATGTCTAAAGAATAGCTACTGTTCAGTGACTGCATTGTTTGTAGTATATAAATAGTTCAGAGTTTCGATTTTACGAAATCATTTTGTAATGCACTTGAGCACGCTCGGCGGCAATTTTGTTAGCTATTTATAATATCCTTTTAGGCGCTTCAGAATGGTAGGACAATAAAAGCGAAATAAATGGAAAAAGTACATTACTTAAAATTTTTTTGTTATAAAAATTAGTTGGGTTTTAAGAACAAATTTCCTTAATTCAACGTTATGTAATAGGTTGGTGTAGATCTCTGGCTGGCTTTTTACTGATAAAAGACTTATTTTTTTGAGTTAGAGTTAAAAGCGTTGGAACGTCCATAGTGTGATCATGGACTATATACTCAAGATTGACAATTAAAGTTCTTATTTATTTTTTTGTGTAGCAGCACAAAACTCATCTTGAAGATTTTGGAGAGTGCTGCCGGTTTGTCTGATATAGACGTACGTCCAGTACGCTCGGGACTAACACCTTCAGGCACTAGCCCGACTGTGGTGATTTTTCGCTGCCGAATATCATCAGCTAACTTTATAAATCTGGTTTTCAAATATTTATATGGAGTTCAACAATGCCTCCAAAGGACCGCGAAAAGCGCATCAATATCATGAACATCCTTGTATTTTGGATAACGTTTTGGCCTTTGGTCTCATTGTGAACTCTCCCGGTATAGGGCAGTCCAGTATGTTTACGCGTATCAAAATATAACATGCGCCTGAGCATGTGTTTGTTGTTGATGTTTGTTTTATGCATATCTCAGTTCTAAGTGAGATTTGACTGAGTATGCGAGTATAGAAATCCTGGCTTGACTATTTGCTGTAACGCTCTGCTTATTTTAAGGATGGCTTTGGTATTTATTGCAGTCTGTCTGGTGAAAATCCGGTGCAAATTCCGAGATAAGACTGCTTGAGAAATAAAATACCTATTTGAAACAGCAGCGTACTCGGCGTCGCTCGTGTGCAGACACAACTTTTCTAGAGTTTCATTAAATATGTGTGGATGGATGGTTTAAATTAAACAAATTAAAATCGTAAATTTTTTGGAACACCACTGTATCTATACTCGGAATTGATTTTCAATTTAGGTGAAATTGACAAAAAAAGTAAACAAAAACTTTACAGAGGAGAAACTAAGTGCATTTTGCTTCATATAAATCTATTTGAATGGAAGTTTTTCTTGTAGGCATCTCACTTTAAATATGTATATCTTTTTGTTTTATTATGCGATTTCGATAAAAAAAAAGTTTGGCACACGTCCTAAGGTACAGGCTATGCAGCAATGGAAGTCTCATAAAAATTCATTTCTTAGCTTCCTAGATCCTTGAGTTCAAACAGACAAACAGAAAGACAAAAATTCTAAAAGTGGTTTATATGAACTCTACAACATTCCCTACGTCACTTGCAGTAAAAAATAATATGCCAGCACAAGGTCAAAAGTTTTAATAGACTCTCTCTCTCTCTATGGCGCGATATACAATAGGTATATCATCATAAACCTCCTAAGAGATTTTTGCGCCAAGCTTCTCTTCCAATTTGTGGTGTGCCGATTTGAATTTTCCCTACAAATTGGTGGGACCTACAGTTTTTTGCCGACTCCGAACGGCATCTACAAAGGAGACGAATTTTTTGCTGAGAAGCCTGTCATGGCAGAAATACACTCGGAGAGTTTGCCAAACCACTGCCGAGGGGCGACCCCGTTTTGAAAAACTTTTTTCAAATCACTTTTGATGTTTCCTGTACCAGGGCTCGAACCATGAACCTTCGGTGTGGTAGGCCGGCAACACTACCTTCACACCACGGCGGCCGGAATACTACAATTTTATTATTTTTCCCAAAATATTTCCATCTCCCCGTAAGCTGATCCGGGGACTTGAATAATTTTGAGCCAAACTGCATCCCTTTTCTTCGCCATCTATTCATAAAACTTGACTAAGACCATACCATATGTCAGTCGTCGTAGACACGATTTAGTGAATATATTACCAACAAACTTGAGTAGACCTTTCTATATGACATTTATAATTGATTTTTGCTGTGCCAAGTATTGTTTTTGTAACATTTGTTGGAAATTCTCTTAAAATGATGTCACTTTTGCTCACTTCATGGGCTTCCACTTCAAATATTTTTGAAGTTTCCCTTGCATCATCTGAATTCTTTCGTTGCCCTCAATATAATTTATTTTTTTATTGATCACTCATAAACAACCAAGTTAATGTTACAAAAGCTGTTGTAGTTGTTGCCATTTCGGGTTCATATAAACTACGAAATTACCACTGATGACTTTTTAATAATTATTATCGAAGCTAAATTGAATCGAATGCGAGAGTGATCCATTTCATCATTACTAACTATGGCAAGTACTTATAAGTCCTCCTATAATGAAAATTAGTATTAACGGGCAGCTACAAATGGGCAATTCCACCTGAAGTGGGCCAATTTAGGGAATCGAAGAATTTCCATGATGGGAACTTTTGATGACATATATGCACTCATAAGTAAAGTCGATTACCGCCAAGGGGATCCCTTGTTGTGTAATAAACTTTCATGACATGAGTATCGAACCTGTCGACTTTTGGTATGGAAGACCAGCAACTTGCACACTTTACCAAGGTGGCCACTCCCTCGGCTCTAAATTTATGGTCAAAGAATGTATAGACTGACATAGACGGTCACAAAAGGGCAGCCACTTTTAATTATTTTATGCTTAACTTGACGTTGACTGCGAGACTCGTTCCACTCACCAGCTCGTTGCTACTAGACTAAAGGGCTGAATGCAGTTCGCAAGAAAACGCTCAAGAAATTTTTTTATTTTTTACCTGGAAATCAAATTTTTAGTTATTTTTATTTGAAAGTTTGTATATGGCCTTCGTTAAGGATTTTCTTTATAAAATGTTTTTAATTGTGTATCTCGCATGATCAGATTCTAGTCAGGAAGGTTTTCTTGAGCATTTCTTGGCCTCTTTAAGAAATGCTCAAGGAATGCTCACCCGCACCCCGCAGACATTTTATAAAAAAAATCCTTAGAAAAGGCCACATACGAAATTTCAAATAAAAATAACTTAAAATTTGGCTTCCAGGTCAAAAATAAAAAAATTTTTTTAGCGTTTTCTTGCGACCTGCATTCAGGCCTTTACATTAGAAGACCAATGAATTGTATGTTCAGCGAGATACCCTGCTTGAACATTATCCATGGAATTGCCCATATATATGTCCATATTTGAAAGCATTTGTATGAAATGCAATTCAATTTAGTTTAATTCTCTGCTCCCTCAGTGTGGTCTGCTGGACAGACGGACCTACGGACTATAGCTATGGATGGGCAGAAATTGTCAGTCATCTGGCGTGTGAAGTGTGTGTAACCAACCGCTAACCAATTAAATTGTGGAATTAAAAAATAATGTTAAGTATGAACAATAAAAAAACTCATAGAACCGATGATGAAAAGCGAGTAATACGTTGAAACAAAGCGGAAACTTCCGTTAATATTACAATTATACCAAAAAGGCATATTCACACACACACAAATTCACATACTCATTTGCTTTTAATTTATTACATTGGAAAATTTGTACGCATTTTTATCGAAAAAATTGATAAAATTGATTTACGTTCATTGGCTTCATTGAACAGCAGTCTGGAGTAAAAAATAGCGGATGGAGACGGGTAGGGCTAAAGCGCAACTACCAAGTACTATGTGCTCGTACTATGGCTGGTTGTTGTTATTCGAATTTGTTGGCTGTTGGCCGGTGACGCCCTTTATGTGCACCAGTTGTGGTCATGTTGTGGCCTTTTGTATGACTTTGTTCAATAATTCTCTTTTTATTAGCTCAGCGCAATCCACTACTAGATATATATACCGTCGGTGACACTGCAAAACCGCGTAGCGCACAAATGTAAACTACAAATAAGTTAATTCAAAGACAAATAATGACTTTATGAAAAATGTTCCCATCAATATTGACTATTTTATTTTATGTTCCAAACCAATATGTAGTTTTCTTGAGAATAAATGAATAGATCTTAATGGCAGGGGCTTGCACTAGTTTTTGACAAAAATGTAGCTCACCCGGTTTAGCATTTGTGAGTTACGCAGTGTTACAGTGTCACAGACTATATATATTATATGTACATATGTATATAATTATTTTCATTTCATTTATTGAAAAATATTAGCACAAGAAGATCCATGATCTTTTATAGCACAACAAAATTGAAATGTAAACAATGATAACAACAAAAATATTGCATTGCAACGACAAATAAAAAATAAAAGTAAAGTAATTAAAGCTAGAAGTTATGATAAATAAATTTTAATAATAACACAGTGGATATACTCGTATACATTGGCTAGAAGGCAGGTATTATCTTATAGATAGCGAAACTAAAGGACATACCTATAACTAACTGAAGTACATATAAAGAACGAAAAAGACTGCTGCGAGTAGATACTGGAATAGAGTTCCATATACGAATAGCATTGAATAGCATGAAGAATAGGCGTGAAGATGCCAAGTAGTTGTAGGTTGGTGTGATTAAATCATTAATTCGAGCGGACCTGGGGAAACCAGTATCTCATACAAGTAGCTGGGCTCTTTATATATCATGAGTCGGTAAAGAAAAATACAGTTTCTGGCTTTGAGGCTTGAGAAGTCAAATGTATCAATATGATCATGAATTTGCTCGGACAACAACATCTAGAAGACTTTTGAGAGTGCAAGCAGCATGCTAATTGGTCGAAAATCACTGGGAGTGTTGGCAGACTTGGTCTTCGCGATGGGTCGCACAGTGGAAATTTTCCACATATCAGGGAAGCATGAGGTTGTAATACTGTGATTAAGGACATGTGAGAGAGTAGGTAGAATGTAGGGTGCTATTATTTTTACAAATTTTATCGGTATCATATCCTCTCCAAATGCGTTCGACCTTATCTTACTGATGCACCTCGCTACATCAAATTCGGACACGGCTTTAAATTCAAAGGCTCGGGAAACGGGCTCTACAGAGGAAGGACAGGTTGTGGAACAAGTATCAACACAATCAGGTTCTCCTCACGGCACACAAAAGCATCGTTCATGTCTCCAGGACTAAAGGAACAATCAGAACTTTCACTTACATGCACACGACAACTTTTCAGGTTACGCCACAGAACATGATTCGGCAACGATGTATATAATATCCTAATATAATACTTGCACCTCTATCGTTTTAAAAGGGCAGTGGTCTCATTGCTGACTTTTTTATAAGTATTCCAATTGGTTTCACTACGGTTCCGTTTTCAGCGGGTGTATTGTCTATTGCGCTTCCTGATCATAGCTTGAACCGAAGTGGTGAACCACAGACAAGATATAGGTCTACTATGGTAAGTGCGAAGCGGAACATGGGCTGTATATAGATACAGTATGTTTTCATTTAAGAAGCTTAGTTTCTCATGCACTGAACTCAGACCCCAACAGGCAGACTAATTAATTCGGAATATATCACATAAGAGGGTATTTAAGTGCAGCAGACGAGAGTCTGGTGAAATAGATGGACTAGCCACCACATTAAGGTCATTAAGATTAATGTCAAATGAACAAAAAATTAGATCATGATCCGAGATGAACGACATTTTGTCAAACTTTAAAACAATAGACATATCAGACACGAGAAAATAATCGAATAGGCTGGGACTGCAGTTTTGCCCAAACATTGTGGGTACAGTCACATTAACAACATTAACAACATGTAGTTCAGTTTTTAATGAATTGGTAATGACTGGACTGATACGTTTGTATATATGGATTTATCTGGACATATTTCGTTTTGGTAGTGGCAATTAGCAGACTGGGTTTATTGAAAATATTGACGGATTATTTTTTAGTTACTTTAAAATTTTTTTTGTCAGAACGGGAACAACGTTTACGGAATCTTTTCATTGATATACCTTTCTTATAAAGAAAGTAATGTGCCACTAAATGCGTAATCCTAAAGACATTATTTTCCCCAAATATACGAAGTCACTCACACTTTCAAATTTGTATCTGTTAACACTGATTTAGTTACCAATGCGCTAGTTGTCCCCGTTAACCGTAAGATACACTTTTTCGCATTTTTCTCCAGTTCACAGAGTGTTTGGAGTGTTTTTTAAGGCCAATGATATCAATTATCAGCTGTGCTCTTCGAATTACTTTCTCCAACATTAAGTTAAAAGCTGCTTTGAAACCAGAATCCAATCGTCAGACATGCCCTCGTAAGTTTTATTGCTTCCAATTGTGATATTACTATTCGTAGTATAGTAGGATGGGCGAATATTTATTTCGCTATCTCCACTGGGTTTTTGCTTGTCCCTCCCTAACAAAAAGACGTATCCTTTCTTTCAGCGGCGGCACGGAGTACTTCCAAGATATGCTCGCACTGCTCATAAATACATTTGGTGTACCTTGTTCTCAGAGAGCAGGTATGAGATACCAGTTTGCGAAATAATTGGCGGTCTGCTACTTGGAGCTCTCCTTGTGTTGTGTGATGTACTTTAGTGGCTACCTCGTTAACAATTTGGGATGTGTGGCTACTTTCTCCAAATAAAAGTTTTAAATTCAGTCTAATGTCTTCTGTAAAATGGCGTTTTTGTGTTTTTGAACAATGAGGCAATTCACAAGGTCTCATATTCGTCTATGTGCTATGATTTTAAAACCATCATATTTTTTTTGTTTTGTTTCTCACGTAATATTCGAATAGTACAATACAATTGAGAAGCCTATGTATATCAAGTGTGCTATTTAACTTTTTAAAGTTTATTTGAAATTTTCTGTCAACAAGTGACAAGTTTTCATATAAATTCAACTCAAGGCGAATTCACTTACAGGTGATCTCATACGAACATATGAGCAGGGGCTTCTTCTGTCAAAATAAAAAAATTCTCTGGAATCTGACAGGAGAAGCCGCCAAAGGAAAAACAAAACACATGAAGTATGTGTGTGTATACTCGTACAGCAACAAATTCGCCGTGATATCACCTAGGATAAACTCGCCTTGATCCAACTTGATGTAAATGAATATGACATACAACTCAATGTAGTGTTCACAAGAGTTGTATTGAAAGATATACTACATAAGACAATAAGGTAACTTGTGAATTGCCTAAATAGTTTTTTGATTCACAAAAAACTTCTCCAAAGTGTTACACGTTAAAGAACTGTAAACCAGAGGAAAATCATCCAGTTTTCAAATATTTAATGTTGTTGTCATATAGCATGTTCGACGTGGTCATATGCAATCGTAAACACGACGGTTGGTCTAGTAGGTGAATGTGATGTCTCAGCGTACCCAATTAATATCTGGAAATGATTGCCATTTCGAGAACATCGCCTATAACTGAAACTGAGATTCTGAAAATTATTATCTGAAAACACTTTCTTAACAAATTTTTTGCATCTGCATCGCTATCTTGGAAACTCATCAATTTGGCACGTTCAATAACTTATTTTAAATAAACTTATGTGGGTTTTTAGCATATCGTAAGCTCATTCTATAAATAAGCCCATTTTCCGTTTAAATGCGAAACTTCCTCGGCCAATATTGCGGTACTCCACATTACTCCATCTCACACGTGCACGTCTTGTTTAATAATTCCTAAAGCATATAGGGCAACGCCAATGACTTCCGTTTGACGCTTACAACGGGTTCAACTAACCCTGAAACAAAATAAGAAAATATAAAATATAAGTAAATTTTAAATAATTCAAACCCAGCTCCTTTCTACATACAAATGGACTCATTTATTTACACCAACATACAAATGTATAATTCATGTTTCCGTGCACTGACATTTTTGCTGCTTTTGTGTTGCTCTAATAAAAATAAAAACAAAATTTATAGAAGAAATAAATTAAATAAGTCGAAATAAAAAATTAAGAAACAGTGTTGAACCCATTGCCCCCTACTTTTTCATTTTGGCTACAATTACTATACGAGTATTATACGCTTTAATCAACATTCAAATATGTATATTTAAGCTTATATCAAGTATATATAAATATATTTACAGGCATACTAATGTACATAAGCATATGTATGTACATATGTATGAGCATTTTATTTGCTACTCGAACGCTGGTTGGTTGCCTTTTTATTAGCGGCATTAAATGCTAGTCACGTTCTACTTTTACAGATAGAAAACTGGAATATTTAAAGGTACATTTGTGTACATAAAATATTTGCATCTAACTATATATGTATATATTGAGGAAAGTACACACATACATATGTAAGTATATGCAAGAGCGTATCAGCGTCAGGGCTGTATTTAAACATAAAGAGGTGCTACTCCAACCGCCTGCGTCACTGCAAAAGTAATAATCTCCGGATAACAAATATTCTAGGAAAATATATATAAAAGCTTAGTCCTGGCTAAATATAGCATTATCAAACCGGCAAAGGGTCATGTCTTTTTTTGCCCAGGTAATAAAAAGGACGATTCCATAGTAAAGCTTAATTTTCTGGCCAGGATATAAGAAAGTATAAAAGAAGTTATGATATATTTAATTATTCGCATCATGGAGGAAAAATATGATGCGATCTCCCGAACTATGCTTGTCTGTCCGGTTTACTCACTTTAAAAAATATTTTCCTAATGCAACTAAACATTTTTTTAAAGCTATGTAATTTGGCGAGCGATTTGACAAGTTCGGGTGTCTCCCGATTTGGCTAATTTTTGGCAGGAGTATAATACATACTACTGAGAAGCAGCTGACCAATTTTCATTGAAATATCAAGATTGAATTATAAGCGATTGCCTTTGAAAATAGCAGAAATTTTATGCTGAAAAGTGGGCGACGCTACGCCTACTTCTTCGAAATTGAAAAAATTTGTTTGCGCCCGAGTTTTTCTTAAAAAGCTTATTATGTGTGCACAATCTAATTGATATAACTTGCTTAGTTGTAGAAATATCGCTCTTTAAATTAAAAAAAAAAAATTTTCAGAACTATGATAAAAAAATGGGCGTGGACATAAACCGATTTCGCCCAATTTTACAGCAAACAGTTACTTTTATAGATAGAGCATGATCACCAAATTTCGTTTCGACAAATCAATTTTTGGCGGAGTTATGGCATAAAAAGTTTTGTGGAATAGTCCACTATAAAAACTTTAAGTTTTTGGCTTTCTTTTTTTACGGAATCTTTAAAAGTGAAATATAAAGGATGTAAAGCTATTTTACGCAAAGTTATTGCCCATTTAATATATCTACGATCCTCTTCAAAATCTTGCATATAAAAGTGGGCGTGGACCTTAACCGATCTCACCCATTTTTTCCTGGAACATTCCCTGCATAGCTGAAAACCTGCGTGCTGAATTTCGTTTCGATATCTTGAACGGTTTTTGATTTATGATTAATACTATTTCTAAATTTGACTTAATCAAAAGTGGGCGGTGCCATGCCCATTTTCAAAAATTTATAGAGAAATGTAATTTATGCCTCAATCTTAAGGTATTCACCAAATTTTTTATTTATAGGTGTATTATGTACTGCGTAATCACTTTTTTTGGGTTTTCGAAAATATTCTATATATAAAAAGTGGGCGTGGCTTTCATCCGATTTCGCCCATTTTAAATAGCGCTCGGAGATGAGTGCCAAGGAACCCGCATACCAAATTTCATTAGATATCTCAAAATTTACTCAAGCTATCGTGTTCACGTGGCTTAATCAATTTCTCTTTTCGTCCTGAACATTTTGATACACATAAGTCAATATCTATCTCAATACGTTTATGCCGTTACGTACTGCCGTTAGGCGACTAAAGTTAATATACCTTGTGTGCATAGCACTACTAGGTATAATTACTGATTTCTACCTGCCTTAAATAATCACTCACCGCACTCTATAACATTAACACAAAAAAGATGGTGATAGTCTCCAATTCCAGGAAGATTCGCGAAGGTTGGTTTTTTCGAGAATAGTTTCATGGACTTGATGTTTTATTTAATGAAAATTAAATATTTATTCACGAACAAAAGTCGAATCGCCAAAGTGCTAATATATGAAATAGCCAACGATCGCGTAAAGGAAAAATACTCAAAGCACTAATACTAAGTCTCCTGGGAATTCGGCTTCGGCTATCTATTGGCGAAAAGTATAGGCGCAATAATCTAATCAGAAAAAGCAAATTCGTCGCGTATCGAATACATTGTGCTTATTGCGATACACTCAGGCCCACACATATTGATATTTTTTGAGCCATTACCTTAAAACTATAAACAAAATCCAATGCCTCCTGACGTGGCTCGAAACAGAATCCACACCCTTTTCAATGCAAAATTATTATTTTGATCTCGAGAATATAACGATTTACTTGCTAGCACTTTAAAGGGGGGCCCCGCAGCTAGGAAATGTCTAAATCCGGCGCTGAGCAACACCAAAGCAAGAGATGAGTAGGTAATAGGGTGCATTTAAGAATTTAATTGAGTAATTTTTTGGAAGTTTTTTTAAAGTACTCTCCCGTGGGTGTTCCATAAAGTACTCAGAAATGGGGATTGAGTAGGTGATCCTCTCCTAGGACATCGCCATGTTATCTGGACCACGTTGAAAGAGATTTCTTAGGAGAACTATGATGCTCCCTAGTTTTTTGAAGTGATACCAATTATCTTTGAGCTCCAGCAAATTTTTTTTCAGCACTGAAGAGTGATCGTCAAACCTGCATAGTGTATTCGTCAAGAACGTCAGCCCACGGTTTAGGTACAACTTTTTACGAAGCTCCAGACTTTCAACTATATGTTCCTGATTGAATTGTTTTTGGTCAATACCAGGCTAGCTTGAGCTCCATTACGTTTAACCGAAATCGCATAATTTTTTTATGATTTTTCTCTGTTTTTTTGTGCTTCGACCAAACATTTTTTAGCTCGCATTCTCACGCGCCGTCAAGTGAACATGCTGACTTTTAATACATCAAATTTGCCTTAAATATGCCGCTTTAATTTTTTTCTAACTCACAAATAAGTTACTCAACACCAGCTTTGCTTTGTTGTGGGTTGAAGATGTCTTGGTTGGCTTGCGATAAGAACGTGGATTATAGCGGCAGCCCGTAGTTTCTGGCTCACAGCATTGGCATATAAATTAAACAATTAATTTGTTAAGAAATTACAAAAAGCGCGTGACGAACGGTAAAAACTCTGCATTAAATTCGTTGATATTTAAACAAATTAAACTATTTCTTGGCAATTACATTTTTATTTTAGAGCTTGGGAATTATTTGTTGACACGTTGTATGCGACGAGCTTAATGTAAATAGCGGTTACTTTGTTTATAAGCGTGAAATCGTGTGAATCTCTAACGGTTCATTATTGTAAAGTTAATGGACATTTGATTGTCAGTTTAAATAATTATTGCACATGTAGGAATGTAAAAATATGCATAAATACCCTGCACTCAAACTAGTTGTAAAGTACTGCAAAACTAGTCAACTGTGCAATTACATACAGAATTATACCAGTCTCAAACTAGTACAAAATAGACCAAACAAAGTTATAGTTTTAAAAGAAAAAATAGTTTTAAGTCTTGGGTATGGTAGAAAGTCCTCAGTGCCCATCAGAGAAGTCACAGCTCAAAATACGCTGTGCTAGCGTTTTCACAGTTTTGTTTGATGTTATTGCTATGCAGACACAATCCTCCAGGGGGAAGTCGAAAGTAATACTTATTCAATATTTCCCCCCCTCCCAGAAAGATTTTTCTTGAAATACTTCGTAAATACCTTTACTTTATTACCCGAATTGCCATATTTCGTTTAACTTTTTTGATTTCAGATGGGTGGCAACTCGGTTAAAACCTTCTTATTGGAAACTCTTATATCAGAGGGATTGTAGGAGATTACTTTTCCATTTTTAGCTATCCAAAAAAATAGATATAAAGGAACGAGGTGGGAACCCTAGTTAGTAACCCTGCCTGAAAATATTTTTGTTGAAATGTGACGTAAAGTACCTTAAGCTTTTAAAGCCAAGATGATTAAGTTTGGTAGATATCGAGTTGTTTGTATTTGTCGCAAGTTCCCAATCGTGGTTTGTTCATTCCAAACTCTCGGGAAAAAAGTGGAAGTTATCCTTACTATTAGTTTTATTCAGTTATCGTGCAGCTTTAAACTAAATACTATAATTGTATTTCTTTTGTGAATTGAATAAAACTAATATAAAATTAGGACCTACATACTTAATTTGATTCTATTTTCAAAAAATCCTACACGAGACGTAGTCCGTCGAATAGCATTTTGGTTTCAATTAAGTTCAAAAAGCATTACCCCCCGATACTGTGTCCTTGACAAATTGTCAATATTGATAAATAGTTAAGAAAAAAATATTTGTATCATCTTTTTAACTTTGCCTTACAAAAACAAAAATAAAGTTATTTTTGAAGCAGAATCAAAAATATATTTGACACTCATATGTTTTTCTTGTAAACTGATTAGTATTGACAATTTATCAAGAACACAGAATCGGGGCTTTCATCTATACGCAATTGAAAATGTGAACAATAGCTGATTCTTGATTAAAAAAAAAAACGGTATAAACGAGAATTTTTGAAATAATTGAGTTGTTTTGGGCAGAACGCGGTTTTCCGGATCAGCTATTAATATAAAATTTATTTATTTGTTTATTTGAAGTTTTTTCTTTAAATTTTTCTAAACTTTGTTTAAGTTTTACTTTCAAGCGAATTTTACATTTATTCAACTTTCTAGACTCATTTGCTTATCAATATTATTACTGAAAAAATACGATTTTTTTAGTACATTCAAGCTTTTTCCTGCTCAATAAATACTCTTCGGAATGTTAGTTGTAAAATAACGCAGCCAAGAGAAAATAATCAAACTTGCCAATTAGATGTATTCCATGATTTGATGCGCTGAATCCAAATCTGCCATCGTAATTGCCTTAAGGGAATCGGTTCGGACCTAAGCTAAAAAATATAAAAAGTAATAGTTATTTTTCCTTTTAGGGTTAAGAATGAACCTCGACCCGTTTTTAAATGATTATAAATATGTAATTATCATTTATCTATATTAATTTATGCGTTTTTAAACTTTTACAGTATTTCTTTCGTCATTCTGAAAAATAATATTTAATTTATTCAAATAAAGGTGTTATCACGGCAGTTTATTGTGTTGTTCGTTAAAAATGTTGAATTTAAATATTTTTGGGGTAAGAAATCTTCATTCCTTTATGCATCTTATAGTCTTTTACAAATTTCAATGAAAACAACCAAGTTCCTAGCAGAAAAGATGAAAAATTATAAAAGAACAATTAATTGGAAATGCACTCAAAATACCAAACATAATGGCTTTTTAAATGCATATAATAAAACTAAGTTCTTAAAAATGTAATCTGGAAACAAAGCAAACAATCAAAGAGTTTCCAAACAGCAGCAAATTGAAGTGCACCCGTTAGACAGAACATTCATTTAACTCCACCCATTTGAGCAGATTTGAACTCTACAAACGCTTCTCACCTTCAACTCATCCATCCATTTTCAAAAAAAAATTCCTTCGATTTTTCACCCACTCGTACGAGCAGCAGGAACACATGTTCCATTGGGGACTATTAAAAAATTGTTTATGAAAATAAACATTTACAAAACGATTAATCATAGCGCTGTTAAAACGCTTAGAACGCCTGCACACACACACCTACGCAATCTTGGTTTGCTGTTGTGTCTTTGTTGTTGTTGGTTGTTATGAGTATCGCACGTTTTTCTGCTGTCAACGACATATTCATCATGCTTTTGTTGTTGTTGGTATTGCTGTTGCTGATGCTACTCAAAGATATGAAATAATGCTGCCTGAAGGAGTTGCTTTTTTGTTTGGAGAGTATTTTATAATGTTGTTGTTTTTATATATTTTTTTCTTGTGGGGTTAAATAGTGTTAATTGCATGATTGAGTTGAACTAATTAGTTATTTTTGAGGTGTTCTGCGATTGAAAAATTACAAAAGATTTTGAACTTGGATGGGTTGTGGCATTAATCTATGTATCTATTGTGAAGACATAAATGTTTGTGTTTATAATGGGTAATCTGAGGTGAAATAAATGTGATTTGATATGTAGTGGAGGATTAGGAACAGATTGTGTCATCAGATTGAGAACGACAGCACTCGAAACACAGGACATGTCTCGCTCAACTCCAGAGTTTAACCACCTGATCTAACCGTGTCAAAGAACAATTTGACCGATTTGGATATAGATTGATCTTGCCTTTGCGTGGAAGCATATGAAGTAGTTCCAACTATGATTGTTTGCTTCCAAGGAGCACAAGCATACACACAAACGAGAACGAATTATTACCAATAAGAACGCCGAATATGTTCTGCACCAATTCTTCTAACCGTAACGAATTACCCCATCAATGCACTTGCGCTCAACAGCTGGTAATTAAAGTCAAACAAAGGACACACTCCAGCATTTTACCGGCAATCTTTTTCTTTCTCATAAAATACAAAACAAAACATAAATTTACAAATAATAAAAAATTATGAGCCCATAATCACTTTTCAAAGGAAAAATATTTCATAGCGGTTTTTCAGTTATTACTTCTTAAACTCCAAGGTTGCGACAGCAATTAACCTTGGACTAAACGATCAACAGCGCATTGTCACTGAAATATTTACACACATACATACCCACACACTCATGCACCAAAGAAGGGAGCTCAAAAGGTGCAGTTATTATTACCATTTGGCCAATATGAATCATCAAAGCGTTCTACCTTCTCATTGACATCGTTTATTTATGAGCCGACCAAATTTGATGGCCGCATTCTCTTCCCCACCGGTCGCAAACGCAACGCTCATAAATAATATTTTTATGACCCGAAATAACTGACAGATGTTGTTTTTGATTTTGGTTAGGTCTTTGTTGATTTGTTGTGCAATTTCCTCTGGTTTTCGGGAGAAGACGCACATCTGAATGTTGAGTAGAAATGGCAAGGAATGCGTGGATCAAAATTTGAATGTGGATTTGTTGGTTTCTTCAACACCAAAATGGATGAGCGGAAAGGATGAAAGCGATGTTTTTTAACAACATCCAAATCTCTCAATCCCAAGAGCAAGGCCGAGAAGGTTAAGCAGGCAATGAGCTGAAGGAATTTGGCATAAAATACTTATCATTGAATCCAGCGTTATAACGTTGCCTAACTTGACTGCTCATGGCGTTCTAAGAGGCATCAGTCGTCTGTTGTTGGCTCATTCCAAATTACGTGCATGGTTCCCACGGTCTTGTTTCCTAGAAAAATAAGCATATAAATAGAGTTCCTCGGGGCTTACTATGATCATCACAGCATGCCCATTGCAAGGGTAAATCGGGGAAATCACTATCCAATCGACAGTGAAACAAACAGGCGGCTCCCTGAAGTACAAGAAGTTCTCAGGGCTAGCAAAAAGTCCTGATTCTTATAGGTGCATATAGTACCAACCGATCGTTGGGTGTTTTCACGAAAATATGCTCGATCTTGAAGTCTGTAACTGTGGGGAGATGCCCACACTAATTATCTTACAATACTAAGGGTGAAACTGCGGGTATCCTGAGAAATATTCTGCAGGGTTATCTGGTCTGAATGTTGTGGACTGACTGTCAATCAAAGCCAAATGAAACTGGTTTCTTTTATGAGAAGATCACTCACTGCTAAAATTCCGGGGGCCGCTAGGTAAGGGTCGCGCGCTGGCTTTAAAAGATAGTGGCCAGGCCGATACTCATGCATAGAGTGATTGGCGGTGGAAGGCTCTGGACACGGATAACACTGTTAAAAATCTGGTATCTGTACTGTGGACTGCTCTGGTAGGAAGCGTGTGTTCTTCTAACCCTAAACCCACTTAAAAGTTCTGCTGAACATACCTCCGGCAGATATTACATCGCACTACAGACTCGTGAGATACGAGCACTCCATAATTTTTGCTGTCTTTGAACTCAATACCGAGGGCGAGGGATGCATTTGGAGATTGGACTATTCAATTCGTCCACGTTTTAATCGAAGTTGGAGGGATAGTTTTCTGTAGGGAGCTTTATATATGGCACAAACTCAAGCAGCCTGGTCATTGCATTGTACTCTAAACAGAGGCGTAGCAATCATGCAGGCAGTGGATGCTATGCGATGCATGCCTGAACCCTCTCTTTATTGCATTAAACTTTTTGAGAATAAGCATCATCTCGGGCATAGCAACATCCTTGGCAACTGTTACGCCGATCTCTTGGCCAGATTAATCAGGTCCCAAGTGGATTGCGGCCGATCGGCTGAGCTCATTGTATTCACTAAGGGGCATGTACATATCGTGATTAGTTTTTTTAACGGGACATAATCTCATCGGAAAAGATTCGGTGCATCTCAACATATTGTAAATCCCTTTCTGCTGCAGTTGCATGGGGGCTGACGAGCTGGAATCATCGAGTCACACAATTTTTATCTTTCCAGGCTTTAACAGAAATACTCGAAGATAGCTTGGCTTTGTATAATGTTCTTATGAAACTTCTCAGGAATAGGATCCGTCTTCTTTAGCGAATCTGAATCAAAGACCGCACCATAGTGCCAAGTGATATCACAACGGAATTATATATCGTCTAAGTGAGCCTCGCCTATAAAGAGTGGCTATCACTTAACCTAACCTAACCTTTCTTTCTTTTGCTGTTTCTTTGTTATTGCCATATTTATTAATGGCCAGTACATCCAAATATATTATTACTCAGGTTCGTACGAGGCAATTATTTGGATATTTCTTGAACGTCTTGTCTTGCCCAATGTGAGTTCGTTTTTTTTCTGTTTTTACTCGTAGTTTGTAAATTTCATTTGTATTTATTTAATTTCACAGTCTACTGCCGAAAGTTTTTAAAATCTCAACAATTTCATTCAGAATGCTTTTGGTTGTCTGCAAACTTGTAGAAGGAGGAAAGTAAGATCAAGCACTGGCTTCGCGTTTAAAGCAACCGCACAAAGGTTAAACGCAACCAGGAAGCAGATTCGTTTGCAGAAAATATTCAGCTTCCAATGTTAATGCGTTTGAGCTCCTCCACAACAAGATAACTTCCATGTTCCGCAGGCCTCTTAGAGTATGGTGCTATTCTGTAGCCATCTAAACAGCGTGGTAAACTACTCGCGTGTGGGACGTAGCAAAAGGCAGCCGGCCTTTTGTACTCATTGCGAGATTTGAATAACAAATGCATCAAAGACCTTTGATAAGAGCACTCCAAAGCAGTGAGTCGTGACTTTTCGATTATTTGAACCAAAAGGGTGTACGCTACTGGTCAATGGATGTTGGGCCAATTTGCAAGCGGCAAGTTGTTGCGTTTGCAGGGTCTGTTGAGACCAGATGATGGTTAGTTAAAAGAGGCGCCGCTTTCGTGCTTTCAAACAAATTTGTTTTGTAATAAATGAAAGCTTGTCTACCTTTTTCTAGTTTTGCATATTTATCCATACATGTTTTAAGAGCCGCCGTGAGATTTATCATCCTATAACTCAAAGTGCAATATCCTAAGTGGGCTGTTTTGGCGCATCATAAAATCCCGAATGAGTTATATCCATTTAAAATAAGTCCCTGATTTAGATGCCTATAAGTGTTGGGTTTTCTGGACCATCCACTGAACACTAGCCTTTGGGCTACAGCTTAAGTTGTAGTAAAATATCTTTTGAGCTACGCATCGCTAACATGTTCGTCGGGTCTCTAAAATACATACCGGAGGAAGTTGCAGGCCTGTGAGAACACCACTCAGAACTGCCACAGAACACCATAGTGTTACATAGTGAGTCAAAGATGTGCGGTGTTAAAGAGCATAATAAGAGATTACGCAGGCAATTATTGATGAGCTGTTGCCAACCCCAACATCAACGCAAGTACGTAACTGAAGAAGATCCCTCTCCCCGACAAGTACATTTCCGCGAGCCCTATGATGAAATCCAGCAAAAATATGGCCGTTTAATTCAAAGGTGCACCAATGGGCTTTCAACAACATCCACACAGAGTCGGTAAACTCCTTTATCAGCTGTCCCCCTGGTGAATGCTCTCATTCAGGTGCAAGCTCCATCTGTTGCCGAACTTCCGAGAGAGATAAGAGTCGCACTGGCCGGGATCGATCTGGATACTGTAAAAATAAAACTCTCACCTATCCAGGCTGAACTCCGAAATGCAGACTCTTATTACACCAACTTCATTCTGGTCCAAGCCAAGAAGATGTGGATGACAATATGGAGATTAACGACTAGGCAGGGAGAAGCATTCTTACAACAACAACGAAGATATAAATCTCCACATATAATAAAATGGAAACAGGTCTCTGCCTGTACATTGCAGATATTCAAGAAAAATATATAGGAGGCATCATTGATAGACAATAGAAACCAAATAAACAGTTTTTAGAATGGTTGTCTGTCTGTCTGCCTGTATGTTTGGTCGCGCATCACTCGAAAACTGCTGAATCGAATTGAATGCAGCTTTCACCGCGCCATTACTACACGTTTACTCTTAAAATTCAGGGTATAATTTACTCCAATAGCTCTATCACTTTCGGAAATATCGACGAATTTGTGGTCCAAGGTGATTTAAAATGTGTTGGTATAATATAGGTATCAAAGGAAAGGTGATTATGATTGCTGAAATAAGCTGTGCTAACTTCCATATCTTATCTGGTATGGGAGATATAAGGGTTAAAATTGGACTCAGTCTATTATTTGTTCTGAGACGCAGCGAAGCGGAGCCGTGTTTACAAAATTAGTTCGGTGGCAACCCTACGCAAAAATTCCTTACATAAAATACCTATCGTTTTGTCATGATATCGCAACATTTTGCCTAATTTTTAAATAATCTCATAGAAACCGAAACATTTTACAAATTTGACGCTATTGAAAACGAAAGAAAGCTACTTACTTACTTTTTTCTTTCTCTCTCTTGATGCTTCCACAGATTTCTACACAACGATAGGTAGCGCGCGGGTCGCTATATTTGGCCAACTTTCCATGATATTAAACTTACTTCCGGTAGAGCTGGGGTCTTGAAATTCTTAGCATTGTTATTTCTTCGGTAACAAAGAATTATACGAAAAGAAAGTCCGATAGGTGCAGCACGGGTCGCTGTATTTAAAATTCTAAAATTTCGAGTGACCTACTTCCTTTGAAGAATATATTACTGTATGTTAAAGAAACTTTTTCTCTTAAAAATTTACTCGCTTTGTGGCGCTGGTAGCGTTGGAATATGAATTACTAACATTTGGCGGTTGCTATATCAGCTCAGAAGGGCGTGAATGTGAATTGTTTAGGATAGCTCATATTGGTGATACGATTGTAAGAAATTTATGTGAAATATTTATATATAGATATATACAGCGTGTGCTAATATATTTAGATTTCAAACTTATAAGCACGTTTTTATAATTATTAATTCACGCTACTTATCTCTACAGTAATTTTTCATGTTTTCTTCTGATCAAATAACTCCACATTTTCCGCGATCATTCGAGCCGTGACATTTGTTAATCTCATTATTAACAACTGCAAATTTTAAAATGCCAAACACATTTCAAATTATCCTTCCAACAACAAATCACTGTGCTCAAGAAGAGCCTAAACGAGCGTGGTACAATTAAATTAAAGCAAAAATATCGAGAGAAATGCCAAATATGCTCGAATGTTGTCTGCGTAATTTTTGGATTTTATGAAGCATCAAATTATGTTAATTGCGTCATTGTAAAATTAGCATGCAAACTCTCTTTGTGTTGTCAGGGTTGATCGGTGATCTGCTGCAGCCTTTTCATGCTATTCATCTGATATTACAATGGTAAATTATGCAAAATTACAATTTCATGACAATCGATTGATGCTAAAGAGTGTTGCATTGTATGCAATACCAAAGGTTGTGTGAGTGTCATTAGGACCCTTGCACCTTTGATGACCTCCTCAATTATACATTGGCCGGCCTTGTAAGCTATCAGAAACGATCATCTAAGATTCCTGCATGCAAATGGAGATATTTAAATAATAAATTACTGATATTTATATCTGGACAACCCTCACTGAAATTTAGGTTTGCATGGATGTAAGTGTGCGCGTTTCTTTTATGTGATTGGGAATGCTTTTACCTTGCCTAGTTAACCAAACAACTAAACTACCAAGAGTGACTTTAAACATGACAACGTCCAGCGAATTTCGTACCTCTACAACAGCAGCAAATTAGTTGACATACCAGTTGTTAGCCCCTGCATCCTTTTAATACCAAATAATACCTGAGACCACTCTAGTTTAAGTTCTGTTGAAATCAAACATTAGAGGGTCGGTCCCCTCTATCTGAGTTTTGATTTAGTTGCTTTTCAAATATGTTTGGAAACGGTTGTCCCAGGAACCCTGCGGCTTCAATAGGGTTGGAGCAGAGTGAAGTTGGTTAATTGGAGAATTTTAGCTGCCCCCAAATACCTAATGCCTTCTACGATCCCCTAAAGTTAAGATATATTTAACTTTGTTTTGTATACGGTAAAGACCGATCTTTAAAACCGAACTTTTGCGAATGTGAAACTTTTAGAGACAATCCAAACTAGAGCAGTAAATTTCAAATAATGCAAAATCACTACGAAAAGCCAGAAATATATATACAAGGTGGCGCAAAAGTAATCCTCCTATCAGAAAATGCTATAAATTTTGCGATTGGCCCCTAAAGTCAGTTCTGTTTTGACATTTGTGTAGTAAACACATGCGAAATACACGTTAATAAACAATGTTACGCTACACTGCTCCAGAACGCGGAATATTGCTGACTATTTATTTGACCAATAATCGGTCGGGGCCAAACGGTTACTGTGAATGGTGAGCGCTACAGAGCAATGATCAACGAGTTCTTTTTGCCGCAACTTGATGAATTGGGATTGGAAAACATGTGGTTCCAACAAGACGGTGGAACAGCACACACTGCACGTGCCACAACCGATATGCTGAACATCGGAAGCTTACTTTTGCGCCACCTTGTACATACAGATAAAGTAAATGTAAGGTTTAATGCTACCTCCTCAGCTGAACCTGATTCGATCAACGCTTTCAAAAGAAGCCATCGTATTGGCGGATTTTAAATATTCTCAAATCGAAACATGTCTTCCTACTTTTAAGAGTAATTGCACCCTGTGCCTAAGAGTGCACCTGCTTTGAATTTAAAAATACTTTTGTCTAAGTACAAAATGAGACGGTGAGTCTAGAAATGTTCATTGAGATATAAAAAATGACGACTCTTTGTTGTATCCTGCAAAAGAAAGAAAGACCTCAAAGTCCCTCAATATCATACATTGGAGTATCGCGCTCTCTGCTGATCATAAGTGATCTTAAGTTGAAGGTGAAATGATGGCATATGTGGGTCTTTTAGACAAACGCATATGGGTTCTATTGAACCCAAGGAAAGTTGCTTCTGCTTGTAGGTTAATTGCGATAGGTACTCTGTTCCCCCCTTACCAAATTCCCTCTCTACAGCTTTGTGAACTAGATAGAGGGATGCAAACTTTTGGGTATCGTCGGAAATAAAATCACTCACACCTGGTCTTGACTAGCGCGTTACAGGTGGGCGCGATTTCTGATCTGCTCATAACTTTTGTAGTAGAAAGAGTAGTCGAAATGGTTTACAGCTTTTTGCAATTTTTAAAACTACAATTCTCAACTCAATTCACAAGCCCCATGCAGCAGGATAGGGGCGTTGGATATACCTGCGGTAACGTATGCATGTCGTAAGGAGATACTGAAATTCATAGTTTTGTCAAAAGGTCAAACAAATTACTTCAGAAGGTTCTATTTTCAGAAAATGCAGAAAGTGTAACGCTTTGACAACATCAGCAACAACAATAACAACAGATATTCCAAGCTCGTCATTAAATTAAAATACAGCGGGAACTTTGTCCTTTAAAATAGATAAACATAAGGCAACGTTCTCAAACCAAATTCTAAGAACTCCAATTTTTCAACATCCTCCAAATCAATGGTAATTAACAGCTTTTGAGCGCTTCATCTAATCTCCAGCTGCAGTACAATTGCACTAATTTGCACATTATCAAACTATAATCCGCATAAAGCAACGGCTGGACCAATAGCGGCGCCAATTCTGACACCCCTTTCATTAACGACTTTTCAATCATGGATTGCAATGACAGCTACACCTACATTCGCACATTCATAGGCTCTTATATCGGACCACTGACCGCTCCATTGTTCTGCTCACCCGGTCATTGCTGACTGAACCAAAGAAGTTAAGCGCCAACAACGAAATATGAAAAGGGTCCAAGGCGGCGTCCGTTCCCTATTTTCGAGCTACAAACAATAGAGGAAAATCAAGAAGAAATTAAAAAGGGCGCTATTTTCCTATTAGACGAGAAAAAAAACACAACGGAAATTCATTCAATTGAACACTTACAGAGAAACTCACACATGCGCACACGCGAGTGTGGTTGGTAGTGTGTGCTTGAGTGCGTGAAAAAAGGATCGAGAGTTGTGATCGTAAGCCGATTTTTAACGCCCACAACAATTTGTAATGGTCACAAATGCCAGTTGGTGTGTTGGTCAAGCGGTGGCAATTGGATGCCTCAGCATTAAAATAACAAAAACAACAACAACACACCCCAACACAGGAGCTATACATGTCTACAGTACACAGAACTGTACGTGCTTCAGCCGCATGCCACATGCCACATCCTCTAAAGGGATTAATGCGTGCTACAGCTTCAATCAAATAACGAGCATTTCTATTTGTGGCTGTGTGTGCGTGTGTGCTGTGTGTCCATTGTACGATTTTTGATTTTCCATAAAGGTGTTACCCGTACTTTACACCTTTTTGTTATTTTTAGTTTATAGTGATTGTTCTGTTGTTGTTGTTTTAACAATTCTCACATAGTCAACTGTTAACTATTGTCTCTTTGATAATTTTCAATAATTTCTGTCTTTTCTATTGTCCTAATAGTTTGTGACCGTTTCGATTTTGGCCGGCTTGTGGCACGCGCACCCCCACATGTGTCAATATCGTTTTTGTTGATTTCGTCTATTGTTTAACTTTTATGGAATCATTTTTATGCCTTTAGTTCCGATTTAATTGATGTATCCTTTATTTGGTCCTATTGTTTCAAGTCTTATAATTATGTCTTGATTAAATTGTTATTCCGTGAAAATTGTCAATTGTTGATGTCCGATAGAGACTTTTCAATACAACGTGAGATAGCACAAAATAGCCTACACGACAGTCGGGAGCGCATTATGCGCCTACACCCCGAAACTAGCATAATTCATATCCGACCAATTGCGACCTCTAGAGGTGTAAAACAGTCTATAGTCGTCTCTATCGCTACCATTTGGAAAAATATTCAAGATACTTAACACTATAATTGATCTTATCGGGAGTACTAAAACATCGACCGTGGTATCGATAAATATTATAATTCGATATACTGATAGTGGATAGTTTTTCACCTTCAATGAACTCATCCCATCAACAACAAAGTTTCTTCAAGCGGACTTGGACTCTCAGAGAGCACAGTAGTTCTTTCGGCTTGTTGGATTATATTTGCACACAGCATGGCTATAAATTAAATAAATAAATAGTGTATGGTGCCGTATGGCAGGAGGATATGGGCCTACAGACTCCAGCAATATGTTAAAGAAATCGCACAGATAGTTTTCTTGTATTCTTTAATTGAGTTGTAAATTACCGCTTTGCAGTCATTTTGCCTGTCTTAGACCTGGCGTGATGTGCCCAAGCTAACAATACCGTGCTGCAGTTTTCCAAGTGGCTCAACCTCCTTACGTATTCCAACATTAGCGCTGAAGTCATTTCGTAGGGTGAGTTCGCCTTGACTTATTCACGTCTTACAGTTAGCGAAACTTTGGTTCCACTCGAATAAGGTTATGGATATGCTCTAAGTAGTATTAAGATTTGTCCTCTGCTTCCGAAAAACCTGCACCAATACTCTGTGGCCTTTTATAACCACCTGTAGGCTACGCTTTAGTATGAGAGCCGTAATACTCTATTTTAGCCACTGCATGTGTTCTTGTCTCCTAACTGAGCTCTGCATTTTCCCGATTATATGGGAAGCTCGGGATACAAAGCTGCATTTAACGTCCCTTAACATTAGACTGGGTCGATTTATTAACCGATATCGCGCTATCGATTTTTCGATAGGTTTTGGGCTCAGGAAAAACAAGTTCCACTACGCATACCCAAAAAAATACACCTCGAGCCTGCGAAATTTTATTTTTTTGACTTTTTTGACTTTGATTTTTAAGGTTTTTTTCATGACCTACTAAACAAATTTTCAGTTGATTTCATGTATACCCTGTCCGGCCCAAAAATGTCCGCCAAAAACGTTGGCGATAACAGTTTATTGAAAAAAATAAAAATATTTTTTGGGTTTTGGGCAGTGTTTTGGTCAAAAAATTTAACCTTTCGCCATTTTTTTAAGGGGGTTTTCAGCATACATGCAAAAATGTTTGCGATGAAAATGAATTTGTCTCATATTTCCTGTCCCACTTAAAATTATGCGCTAAAAACGTTGGCGATAACAGTTTTTTGAAAAAAAAATGTTTTTTTTCGGGTTCTGGAAAATTCGATTTTTCGACCAAAACAAAGTCCCAAAAGCCGAAAATAAAATTTTTTTTCAAAAAACCGTTGTCGCCAAGGTTTTTAGCGCATAATTTTAAGTGGGACATATGAGACAAATTCCTTTTCATCGAAAACATTTTTGCATGTATGCTGAAAAAACTAAATTTCGCAGGCTCGAAATTTATTTTTTTGGCTATGCGCAGTGGAACTTGTTTTTCCTGAGCCCAAAACCTATCGAAAAATCGATGGTGCGATATCGGTTAACTTTCGCCCATACAAATCGACCCAGCCTAATTCACATCTTCTTATGTGGATACGACCTTAATTGTAGTTGGTATAACAGTGGAGTGGATCGAGGTTGATATTCACGTATCCCTTGCCTTTACTAATTAAAGCCTTTAATTTTGTGTTTCTTGACACAAAACTGCTTTACTCGCAATAGTTTTTCGCTATGTGGTATTTGCTCTAGACAATGGTGAAACTTCACTTTTCTCTAGGGGAGTGTGATTCGGTTTTTCAAGCTGATGTAATTGTCCATCTCAACCGCGGGGACCATTGTGGGTTCTTGCATTGATTTCATCGGTCATCAAAATTAAGTTCAGAAAATGTGTAATATTTTGATAAGTCCAAAGTGGGAAGCGCCTATGGGCTGTAGATTGGCAAACATCATAATGGCATTAATCTTAAAAGGTCTGACTAATCTGCTCTCATTTAGATAGGACTGCATACAACTTGTGGGATTGCTGACAAGTTACTTTACCTGGGATAAGCATTTGACCATCAGGATAGACGTTACTTTGATCTACGGCCGTTGAGTAGTAGATATGGGAAGACTAAGTTTTTTCCGTGGGCCCAGCTTTTCCATCTTAGAATGAGACATATGAGTTCTCATTAAATCTCTAATATAACAAGAGGCTCTCATTATTATGGTTGTGCTGATACATTTTTAAAAATTTCCTCTTAATAATATAAAACAAGATGAATGGGTGACTATTTTAGAAAGGCGTGCATCATTTTAAATATTTTCTGCTTTTCTGAGTCGATGAGGTCATCAAAGTTATATTCCATGTAGGTACATGGTGCATTTGTGTATCTTCGCCTCCCATGCATAATCTTAAAAGATGTTGAAATTAAATGTCGTAATCTGTCAAACTGGCTTATTAATTACTAAATATCTAAGAAATTAATGATTGACAACAACAATGTAAATGACAATTGCTCATGCTTGTCAGTTAATCAGTTGATTGGTGGCAGCAGCGGTTAACACATTTAACCCGAGAAAAGCATAAATGCCAGAGATCATAAGACGAAAGAAATTGTGTGGAGGCACGTGTAAATGTCATCGAATACAAAAACAACAAAAAATGCACAAGAAAAAACACCATTGAAAACATATGCTTTCGAGCAGAATCTGCATAAATGTTCATAATTTCCAAGAAAATCCCACACAAGCCAAACATAAGTGAGTGTAGAAGAAGAACCCTGCAAGAAATATTCGAAGTTGTGGAAAAGAAAGATAACTGACGACAATGGGGAAACATCTGGGGAGCAGTCATTCTCAGAAAAAAATCGATAGTAAAAAAAGTAATTAGTTAAAATAAATTTTGATTATTTATTCATTTTCCTATGCTTCCAAACGGACCTGTAAAGTACTGAGCAAACGTTTGTACTCTTACCAAATAAGAACCGAATACTTTAAAAGGTGAAGTACTTCGAATTTTGAAATTTCAGTTGATTTTGTCTTAAAAAAAATAAATATGAAATACTAGAAACCCCGCCTACGCCTAGACTGCGTCTCCGATCTTATAATAGACTTACTCCGATTTTAATATCTATATCTCCGAATCCAGTTGAGATATGGGACTTAATCACATAGCTTATTGGAGCACTCATTAACACCTTTCGTTTGATGCAGATATTGTACTTACATATTTTGGGGTTATTTAAAAATTTAATTTAGGCATTAGGTAATGGAATGGTGGAAGCTGCATTTATTTCTATTCAGCAGTTTTTGAGTGATACGTGCGCAAACATACAGACAGATAGACAAAAATTCTCAAAACTGTTGCTTTGCATTCCATTGGCTCAATTGTGATTTTCCTATTGGGTCATATAAAAATGCACTCTTGCAGTGAACTAAAACTAAAAAAAACCGAAAGAATATAACAAATCGAACGTTGCACCGTTAATGGATAAATTTTTGTGTTGAAATAGAGAAACACAACAACATCAAAATCAATGGATATACGCGATGTGATGTTACAAGAAAAACGTGATTTGAGTGAGAACAACTGCAAGCGAAACATAACAAATTGTTTATGAAATACAAAAACAACAACCAACATGCCTACTTATAGCAACATATTCAATACTTACATACAAACATAGATCAACTCCAAACAAAATACAGATTCAATTCTTTGCATGGAATTTATGATTTTTAAAATTTTTACCATACAAAACACTCATCGGGCGCATTCAGTGTTTTCATACATAAAAAATGTTTTCAACAGGTGACAAAACAATGCTCACTCCCTCGTGCTCTCCTATTAGCGGTGCATTCATAAAGCGCATTAAAATCGACGAGGAAGATTAGCTTTTGAATTTTAGGATTTAATAGGCCACCGGATGTGTTCGTAATTGAGTTAGTAGCTCTATCTATTTAGTACGTTAAATTTATAAAATAACAACATTTTTATCCATCTCAGTATGTGTGTGTGCAGGGAGTACATAAATATTTAGTGGGGGCGGCGGCACGCTCATTAATAAATTTGGAATGGATTAAGAGGTTGCGGTGAGTTCAACGCCGGTTTTTAGTTGTGATGGTTCGTGGCTATGGAAGCGCCTTGACATCTGCCTACTTAACAATAAAGTTATGACTTTTACTAATTCCTTTCACCAGAAAAATATGCCCTTCTGGATTAAAGAGTGGTAAATGGGTGGTAGTGGTGTTAATTTTTTTATGATGATCGTATATAAGTCACCGTGTGTGTATGCTTAAGGGTATTTATTTTGCGTTAAATATTTTAAAGTATTCATGACTATAAATGATATGGAAATTCTTGTTGTTTTTATTTTTAATAATTTTAGTAAAAGTTTTTATTTGAAAAAAAACAGGAAAATTTAGAGACAAACTCCATTTATGTGTAAATGAGTTCAAGGCCGACAATTATTATTTAATTTCTTTTATGAAAATAATTATGAGCCTTAATAGCACTCGAACAGGATCCAGGGCTAAATTTATAAATACGGCTTCTTGACGATGAGTTAGTTAGCTCCGGGTATTTTTGTGTTTGGCTTGTTAGATTTCGGTGTCGTTTCGAAGTGGTCAGTTGTATAAAGCGTTGTCACAAGCATAGTGTAGAAAGCAGTCCGACCCGTCTAAACCTAAGTATTCTCTAAAATCTATAGGAAGAAAGGACACACTGCGCCAACTATGGCGGAAGCAGCGTTACAATATAGTACTACCAATCATATTATGTAAAACGTGAACCTTCATTCATCGGCGCTTAACCGTCTAGGCTAGCTCACCGTTGAGTAGGAATACACTATCCATTTTTTTTATCATCTCAGTCATGGCTTCCCCCTCCCTGCTGCCGAACTTGCTTTTTTGTTCATTCGCATTGTGTAATCATCGTTTGGTGTCGCACTCGACGGCATTTGTCGTAGCAGTATAACATTAGCAGCGAAGGCTGATTAAGGATCATTTTTGTTTTGTCAAAAGCCGGATTGAAACAGGCAAAAAGATGGTGCATGCGATCTACAGGATTCGGCCAATAGTGAAGATTTGGTCGATATTAGACCAAAGGCGGCGCTTGTAATGATGGCCGCAAAAAATGTGATTAGTCTAGGATGTATCCGGGATGAGTCGCAACGAAGGATGCGACTAATACCAGTTATGATCGCTTTGCATTGGTTGAAATGTTCACATTTGTTTGAGCATATCCTATGGAGAGACCAATTGTACCCATTTATGTCCGAACGGATACAAAAGGAGTAATCCACTTTGTACCCAAACGGGTACTTTAACTAATAGGAGTGTACTACAAAAACTAAAATTGACTTACACTCCTATGAGTATGCTACACAAATAAAAATTCACTTATGTATATTGAATTTGTTGCTGCCACTATTAACTAAAAGGGTTTTTTTGTTCGACCGGTGGCATATCTGTATTGCTTTTGCGAACGCATTTGACACAGCTGATTCTGACGTCTACCATTTGCCACACAATGAACTACCGCGAGAATTTTCGCGAGAAAGAGTTTCCTTTGTCTTTTTGGCGGAAATCAAGACAAGTTGAGAGTGAGAAAAAAAAACAAGTGTGCTGTTCGTCCCTTACTTTCCACATGGTGAGTGACCAATGAAGAAAGAAGAAACATGGAAGTAGTTTTCGGCATAATAATTCAGCTGTTCACGCGGGCAACAGACGATTGCAAGCATCCAATTATTATTATAATGAAGCTTTGCGCTATGCTATCTAGGAAAGTTTGCCGACAGGGTGAGTCATCATCCAGTCACGTGGCTAAGACCGGGACCAAAGTTGCAAGTATCTAGCCAGGATACCAGGTGAGCATGCTATTTTTTTACCTTTGCGTGAAAAACCTTCAGGCTGCACAGCGCGCGGGAGTCCTATACCTTGAGAACGTACATACTTTGGATACACTTACAAAATCATCAGCCGAACAGTTGTTTCGTTGGCACCACGAGGCAAGTCGCACGGTCTCACGGGAGTCGTTGTGAGGTCGATCGCGGATATAAAGGAGTAGAGGGGGTGGAGATTATAAGGAAACATTCGAAATTTTTGCGCTCACCGGAGCAAGACGTCTTGTGGTAGGTAGGCCCCGATCCCCTGCGGTCCCCAAACCGGTTCCCTCTTGATTCCTTTGTGATTTTATTCAATACGTTATGATTTTCGAGGGAGGCCACAATGGGCCAGTATAATGAGACTAGGCGACACTTTTAATTTAGCTTTCCGAAGGAATATATTATTATTAGTTTCATTAGTCACACTCTGATTACATGAGTACAAGGGGAGCATCCCGATTGGTTAAAAATAAACCTTTTTTTTTAGCGCGTAAGGAGTACACGTGTGTGTAGGTAAGTATGTATAGATTTATGAATTAATAAACTTTGTAATGGATTGCTAATTGAGCTGATGTAGTGGCATTTGATTTCGGCGGTGATGTGACCAGACAAAAATACATGGAGGGGACAGACATGGGACATGACGGTATAGAAGACAATGTTTTGTGAATTGGGGTCGACGACATCAGGCCACCTCGACCATGGAAGGGAGAGAGTTAGAGAGCCGCCCAATTACATCGATGGCGAGGGAGCGAGGTAAGGCGAAGAGGTAAAAAAAGGGGGGTACGATTTTTTGTATGGTGTGGTCAGGCAGCGGTGTCAGAAGAACTCACAGTCCGGGGAGCTAGCTTGCGCTTAACGCAAGCGTACCCCGTGGCAGACAGGGCATGGAGCGTTGAAGGGCTGGAAGCGAGGAATCCATCTCGGAGACAGGCGCGTCAACCCGAAACCCGTAAGTAACAAAGCCAACTGTAGACTAAAGGGATCAATCGCGGCACACTCTCTTTAGAGATTAGTCACACGATTTTTTGCAGGGTGTTTTTCATACAAATTCCAAAAATATGCGTTGGTATTAGTAAAAATTTGTGAATTTGTGGAATCAGAGTTTCACCACGGTTAGCCATGATTGGTAGGGATGATACGATCCATTATGATATTCATATATAAACTGAGTGGCCTGTAGCCGTATGTAATGCGCACTCATTTAGCAATGGGATTCATAGGGCGATGCCTCATCGATCGACAATATAATCAAGTCACTGAGTATTTTGAGAAAAGATAAAGCAACAAAGTTGGCAACGTATAAGGAAATTGGACAGCACGTCTAATTTCTACAATTGAATATTTTTACCGGGTTCAAGGATTTTGCTTCCAGCTCTATAACTCAAAAACTCTTTCTTGGACTAGAGATCTAGCAAATAAAACATATGTATAGAGACTCGAACCGGACTTGTGAATGTCTTTAAAGGCCAACATTTTCTATAAAGTATCAGATTCTGAGACAGGACGCATATCAAAAATTTAGTCTGAAAATAAATCAACTTAATGTTTATACATATATACCAATATACTGACACACTCACACTCAAATTTGTTATCAATAGCACAGAATCTCATATTGCAGTTGAATGAGATAAATCCATTTGAATTGTTGTGTTAGAAAATTTCAATTTACCCCTAACCCAACCTTCACTAACAGTTATGAGGTTGCAAAAGTGGCGTGCATATATATGTAGCACATCTCCCACCTCAGAGGGGGGCCCAAATGTAGTGAATACCCGGCATGATGACGTTATGCGGGACGATAGGCAGCTGGCCATTGAAATACTTTGTGGGTGTAGAGTGCAAATTTTTGACAGCTAACGACACTAATGTCATCAATAGCATAGCCAACAACAACAACCAATAGGTCAACTGCATGAAATGTTGTCCATGTTATATTGCATATTCAGTACGAAATATTCGTTGCATGCCCACCTACAACTTCATCAATATGTCCATTCATAGTTCATATTAGAACATCCCAGCAAACATTTTTGTTAACAATCAATGTGAGGTGCATTTGAAATATTACACCGCTTTTAAACTTACAATCCAGCGCATTTTAATAGTGGGTTTATAGAGTTCTAAACTTTAAAAGCGCTTTTGGAACTTGGAAGTTATCTTAGTTAGACCATTTCTAATTGAATTTGCGTCTTGGCACCCACGCCACTTTTGGCAGCTATAATTTCGAAATAGTAAAGGACCTTGCTTATCTGGGTGCCAGAATTAACACCACAGATAATTTTAGGCTAGAAATTAAACGAAGAGTCCCCCTTGTAAAGAAGTGCTACTAAAGTCTGAGTAAGCAATTGTATCTCTATATCTCTATATCTCTCTAGACGAACGAAAATAACACTATAGAAGTCACTTATCTTACCCGTTCTGCTCTGTAATGCAGAAGATTGGACACTGACAACGTTTGATTAGGCTCTGGGAGTATTCAAGAGAAAGGTTCTTCGAAAGATTTATGAGAGCGTTAGCTAGGCCGTGTTGTGCAAATGAATGAAAATGCTCCGACTCGGAAGGTATTATTATCGGCATCTGTCGCTGGAAGCAGAGGAAGAAGGAGACCAACAGTCATACGGCGCCAGTTGGCAGCGAAAAGAAAAGACTGCCGAGCTATATTGGACGGCCAAATCGTTTACACGGTTAAACGCCATTCAAAGAAAAATTGTAGAATTTGAATTGTATGAAGACGGCACCACACCTGTGTTCTACCATTACACATTCTGTCTGTTTCACATTCTCTCATCTAATTTCGTTGGATTTGTGAAGACTGACACCCTAATTCATAGCAAATAAAAGGGGTTTATAAAGCTTTAATAATAAAATCTTTGCAAGGAAATTGCAAGCTTTTGGTGTTTCAACATCTTCATGGCAATACCGTGAAGTCCAATTGATTTCGAGGACTTGGCCTACACTATTGCTTCCTTAATCTGGTAGACGGGGACGGCAATGGGAGCTGCGTTGTGTCTCGTGCGCCCTACGGACAGCTCGTTTCTTGGTGCTATGTGCCGGGGGCGGCATTATAAATCTGAAGTTCTTAATAATTACTCAGAGGCTTCTCAAATTCTGTTCATTTAAAATGGCCACGGGGTGGAAGATTGTAATATCTATTTTTAAAGAACGACCGACCTGGGAAAGAAGTTCCGAAACCTAGCTTCAGAATTTACCATTACCCAAACCATGGAAGATATATTTTCTTGCCCTCACTGAGGTTTGACATATCCTAATCAATACCGCAGATTCACCCATCGCACACACTGACACATACACATTTCTGTAAACATTTCACCAACAATACAAGTCCCAATGTGTCCTTCATCCTGGCAGGACCATATCCAACATTCATTTCATATATCTCAAGCTCGCCTCATACGTTTTGGTACGTGTTATCCACCTCTACATTGGTCTGCATAGCTCATCATCTCTTCGGCTTAGCACATTTGCCAAGCTGCTTGTTGTAAACAATTCTTATTTTACTTTTGCTGTTCATCGAACAAACAGAAGAATTTTGAACCAGAAGCAATAAATTTGATGACATTTATTGGATTTTTGTGAGGTACATTGAATTTCTTTCAATGGGAGCAACAGCAGCAGCAACCACCAAGCAAGCTGACTGGCTACCCGAACCAGCAAAAGTGGATGACCAACCAATCGAGCAGCCAACAACTATATTTCAAACATCCAATGTAGACAGTTTTTCATCTATGCTTCTGCCATTCCATCTTACTTCCTCATTTCAGTCATGTGGATTCTAATGCGTACACCATTCGGTCAATCATTCAAACACATTATCGTTCATTTTATGAGGCCGAATGAAAGGATACTAGAATGGATCTGAGCGAACGTACATACGTTCATATGTGGTTAATGGTATTTCATTTTCAAATATTGGTTATAAATTGAGGATTAAAATTTGACTCTCATGGATTTAAAATTTTTTTATTGAGATAGCAAATGAACGTATTCTTTGTCTGGTCACTTGAGCATTTTCGTCAAAGGATGTGGTGGTGGACACGTGCCGCTTCCATGATACACGTACAGTGTCCGTTTAAAATGTCACTGCGAGATCCTCGAAAACTTAGCGGAAAACTAAGAAGAACCTTGCTCCAAACCACACAGGGGTATGGCGTTCTTTCGAGTTTAACCTTACTTCACTCCGTCCTTTCGAACTTAAAGAAGTTATTACACAACTTTTTTATATCTTTCATAAACATGAAATGGTATTACAACTTTTGTCCGATGTTTGTAAGTTTAAGAAGAAGAAGTGATAGACCTACCAATAAGTATATCGAAATAATTAGGGCGAAGAGCTGAAGCCATTTAGCCATCCGCAAACTCATCCCTCAGTTTTAGAGATAGCTCCCTGAAATTTGGTATTGGGCCGCCGTTTTGCAATATCTTAACCATTTGTCGGAACCAACAAGATCGGACTAATACAACGCATAGTTCCCATAAAACTTAATGTTCCGATAAAGAGGTTTTGGTCTATAATTCTTTCAATTAAAGAGCCCCAGGGCATTTGCAATGATTTCCGTGACTCCGTTTCTTATGACAGGTATCCCTACCGCGGGTAAATTCTAAGCCCCCAACCCGCAAAGGTGGAGTTAAAGCTGTAACTGAGACCGCAGGCAAAAACTCTTCCTTCAATATTTAATTTAGAATTTATTTCGTAATGAAAAATGAACACTGTGCGCTGTGGGTCATATCAAATGGTCACAGTTCAATGGGTCAAACCATAAAAATGCGTACAATACAAATATAAATATAACAACAATGCAAACAACTGCAACAACAACAACACCAAAGTCTTTGATAATAATAGATAGTGACGAGTGTTTGCACTTTAACGAGTATCAATTCAAATCAATCCATACAAACAAACACACATTCACACAAGTCCTTACATTTTTACACATTTTTGAATTGAAAAACGACCAGCGCAGCGCATCGTGTTCAATAGGTTTTCAAAAATAATAACAATAACAATAAAAGTGACAGGATCGGGTCAACGTGGCCCAACCAAGGGGTCAACGCACACACATACGAATATGAGAAACGGAAAACGAACTCACTAATGACAGGGGGTGGACGACATTTAAGTGCAAACAATAACCGAATTGACAGAGGAGTCGAAAACGGAAGAATTCTGAGCACACCGATAACCAACGCTTGCCCTCTGACCAGCTTGAGGTCAGCATTTCGTCCCGCACACGAGCCAACCCATACAATGGATGGCTGGCCAGCGCGTTGACATTTTCAAATTTGCTATTGTAAAGTGAGAGGAAAATTGAAATATTAGATATTTTTACGCTGAAGCCCATTGTGTGCACACACTGTCAGCAACAACAACAACAAATTATAAAAACGACAGGACATGCATAGCGGGCGTCGTGCTGGCGGAGTGCAGTTACAAGCGAGTCAAATAATTGCCAAGTGCGAGTGCACTTACGCGCGGATAAATGAGTGACAATAAATTAGTGTCCTGCAGTAGCTGGCGCAAGGGGGGCGCATGGGCATTGCTGGTGCGGCTGTTGGCTTGCAGTTGAAATTTTTCATTTTGCCCTAAGATTTTGCTGTTTTTCAAATTTCACTGAAAATTAATGTGTTATTTATAGTATTTATTTATGGCCAGAGTGTGAAAGACCTTTTGTCCTCTACAAAGTTATGAAATTCGATACTTTTCGTATGATGATCCAGCGCACGTCCTTGTGTGCGTGAGCCAGTTGGATTATTTGATGTGAAGCATTTGGCATTGAATTGCAACAACAATGAGAATTGTTAGACGAATACGTTTCGAGGCAGATATCACAAGGAGGCAATAAGTATTAAATTGGAATAACTAGAATTGTTTCGAGGAATTGAATATTGCATGTAGTAATTTTAGGGACCCACAAAATCTGCTTGCGCTACATATGACTCCTGTCATGAATGCATTAAGGAAGGATTATTTAATATATCTTAGCTCCCTCATTGTCATTGAAGGACAACTACCGGCAGTGTTAGAAAACTGGCCCTGCTCCAACAAGGCTGGAACGTAATTATGGTTAAGTGAACCTTTACGTTAGGTATCTTTAAGTTCACACGAAATGGGTGACAGTAAAACTTTATTATTTTTCTATCTTTATTCTTATCCTTATCCTTATCCTTATCCTTATCCTTATCTTTATCCTTATCTTTATCCTTATCTTTATCCTTATCTTTATCCTTATCCTTATCCATATACTTATCTTTATCCTTATCTTTATATTTATCCGTATCCTTATCTTTATGCTTATCCTTATACTTATCATTATCCTTATCCTTATCCTTATCCTTATCTTTATCCTTATCCCTGTTCTTATACTTGTTCTTATTCTTATCGTATCCTTAGCCTTATCCTTATCCCTATCCTTAACATTATCCTTATTCTTATCTTTATCCTTATCTTTATCCTTATCTTTATCCTTATCCTTATCCGTATACTTATCTTTATCCTTATCTTTATCCTTATCCGTATCCTTATCTTTATGCTTATCCTTATACTTATCCTTATCTTTATCCTTATCTTTATCCTTATCTTTATCCTTATCCTTATCCGTATACTTATCTTTATCCTTATCTTTATCCTTATCCGTATCCTTATCTTTATGCTTATCCTTATACTTATCATTATCCTTATCCCTGTTCTTATATTTGTTCTTATTCTTATCGTATCCTTAGCCCTATCCTCATCCCTATCCTTAACATTATCCTTATTCTTATCTTTATCCTTATCTTTACTCTTATCCTTATCCTCAACTTAGCCGTATATATCCGCATCTGGATCTTCAGATTTTTTCCATTCGAACCTAAGAATACTACATATTCCAAAAGCAGTAGGCTTTATTTATCTAGTTATATAGCTAAAATATGTACACATAAATAAAAAGCGGTCTAAATTTTTGTTTAAGCCTTAGTGCTCTCTACTTGACTTGACCGTCGAATCCAATTATAAAATTAAATATCTAACGGCATACATTTGTACTGATGGATTATCACACCATACATATATTAGCTCTTATTTCAATAAATATGTATGGCTTCCGTAAGGCAGTTTGTCCTATTATATCAGCTAAAGATGTCATTAATGAACTTATGTATCCATAACTTTGCCTTTTCCGTCTTTATGTTAACAATTGTGTGGCATGAAATGACAAATAAGGGCTTACAAAAACAAAAACAGATGGACAAATGGCAGCGTCATGTGATTAGCATTTAGTTTACAAAACTATATCGATCTATCCGCAAGCCCCACATGTTAGCCATCATTAAATTTGTTTCGATGTCTGCAAAAATATAAAGAAGGAAATTTAAAATCAATATGCATTACAGAAGACAAACACACAACCCTACCTGCACATTACCATGTTCGTTTATTATAAAAACATTCATTCCTAGCTGTAATTCCTTTTGGTATTGACGCAATGAAATTAGCAGCTTGAAAGCCCCTTCCAACTGCACCCCGCGGTTCAGTAGCATCCCTGCAGAAAATTTGACTAGCTCAGAACTATCCCTAAGCTAAACCGTTTAACGACGCACCTGTTCTAGCTCAATACCCAAGCAATGCTTTCAAATGTCCACTTTTACATGGCGATGTCATTGGCGGTGGCAATTGCCGCCAGTGCATTACTTTGCAACTCGTTCTGAACCGGGTTTCATTCCGACTGTTCTAAGACAGTTTTAGTTCTCAACCTAAGCCGAGATTTCAAACCCTCTTTAAACAACACTCTTGTAACCGGCACAGAACGACTCACAAAGCGTGTCGCTTAAGACTCTTTTGGTGACTAGTTAGCAATTTAACTGCAGGGATACTACTTTCATTCTTTCTATGTATGTATGCATGTAAGTATCGTCATATGAACTAGTATTTAGCGCTTTATTTATTTTTGTAATTTTATTTTGTCTGAGTACTGTCGCCAAAGCTACTTGCAGTATATGAATAAATACTTATATATGTACATATCGACATTTTATATACACGTGGTTATATTAAAAAAAAAATTTCAAACAAAATAAAATGTAAAAAGTATCAACGAACTTAATCGTATTAAGTTGGATTTTATTTTAAGCCGTATGTATTCAATTTATATTGAACCAAGCAACCATCAATGCAAAAATGCAAAAACGAGCATAAAAATTAACATGGAAACAAAAATAAACAATAAACAAATACAAACAACAATAACATGCAAATAGAGAAAATGTTGAAAAAAGCTCATACAAACGAAGCTTACGAGTCTTTCTCATTTTTATGTTTTTTCCACTTATTCTCATTTCTTCCTATTGCAATTTTATTTAATTAAACATTCTCATTGTTATAGAAAATAGTTTATATGCATATATTTTTAATTTAATTAGTTATATGTTGTGCATTTGAAATATACTTCTACACATACACATGCAGATCTCTGGATTATATGAAAAAAAAACTTAAAAACGGCTAATTCCATATGATAAGAAAGCCTTGAAGCAACAGTGATCCCATTGTGATGCCTTTTTGCGAGGTTCCGCCAGTGACATATACACCCTTATAGTGAGTTTCACCCGGAAACTTTTCAGCCATCACTTTTTTTTGTTCGCTTAAACTTTGTTCGCTTATCGACAATTTTGGCCGATCAAAAGTGCACTTCGAATTAGCTGATGCTCTCTTATGAATCATTAGTGAACAAATAAATTTACTCGCAATTTTTGTAAATTTTGTAAACAAGCATACATTTTCTTAAAATAAAGTAAAAATAAAGCTAAACAAACATTTTAATGCACATAGTATAATGTCACACTTAGGTGGTTATTGATCAAACCCGAGGAGTGAATGTGAATGTAAAAACAATCTGGAGGCAATTAACGAACAATTTTAACCCTTTGAACCTAACCAACATTTCCGACTAAACTTTATTTATTTGATTTACTCCTAAAAATAAAACTATATTTTATTAAAAGAATAACTAATTTGTATATCAAATAATTAATGAATTTTTTTTCTCTTATTCGCCTGTAAAATATAAATAAAAAACTTGGGATTTCCCGCTATTTATTGCTTCCGAATAAGGAGTTAACGAGAAGGCGGAGTTTTTTGCGGACACAAAAAACTTTTTATCTTTCCGGGTGAAAATAAAACTAGCGAGAAAGGAGATATTTAACCTTGAAATCTTTGTGAAAACTATTCCCATCTACAAATAAAGAAAAAGAAAAATGAGAATGAGCTTTTGTTATAATTTTGAAGGCCTCTGTTGACCTAGAATGTTTTAGGTAGATTTATACGACATCTTGGCACAAAAACGGCTAAAATATGGCCAACAAGTTCCATTTAGTAGGTGGCTAGAGTGTTAAATAAATAAGATGAAATGCAGGAGAATTACACTAGTGCTCTTTTGACAAAAAAGGAAATGTTGGACAGTTGACCGTGTTTAAATTCTCATATTCCTCTTTTATGTAGCAACACCTTTTAGTTTTTTTGTTACAACTGCAAAACACTCCACGAAGATTTGGGTAGTGCTATGGGAATGTGAATTCTTAGACCTCACCTTGTAACTAGTACTAGTCCTGCTGCCGCGGTAACGATTTCTATATGAAAACTCTAAAATTATTTGAAAAAACTTAAAGTACATTTCAGTTTTTCAAACTATGTTAGAGTCTTTACAATTGGAATATTTGAAACACAACTGACTTTTTTTGAAATAGATTTGACTCTTTCTTTGGCATTCGGAACTATAACTTTTGTTCTAATTTTAGTAGCCAAAAAAAAGCTAGACCGATTTGAAACTACCTCCGAAACACTATCTAAAATTCCAGCCAATCAGTTTATGCTCCTTATAGACTATGAATTAAGAATAAGTTACACAGTTTTCATTTGAATTTTTTATTAATTTCAAGCTCCCATTCTCCCTAATTGGCTTTTTAATATTCAGCTCATCTTGTGTGGGAAATATTGAAACCATTTTATTGCATTGCATATTAAACCCATTGAAAAAGTGTTAGTTTATGACTTTTCCCACACCATGAAGGGAAGCGCTTTTTTGTATAATTCAAAATATGTGCATTGAATATTTAATAAATTTTTGAACTCGAAAAAGATGTTATCAGGCGTCTATGCACATATGATTTGTAATTAAATTTTTTGAAAGCATAAAAGTCATCTCCCTGCACTCAGAGCCACAGTGACATTTGTTGCATACTAAACGCAATCACGTCTCGTTATTTATTAGAAAATTGTATATGATTTTTAATGTTACAATTTAAAAGTGAAATGACAAAAAAAATTTTTGTTTGATGTGCTTAAGCGGTATTGAAAACGAGTTTTTGGCACGTATTTGAGATGATGAGAATTTTCCGGAAAAAAATTATAATATATGTGAGTTGATTTGGAGGTAGTAAGAGGAAAGCACCTTAACGTAATTGAAGTGAGCAATGACTTAAAATAATGTGAGACACAAGCATTTCCCTAGGTGTGAAAGCAGGGGCAAACAGGGTTTTCAAAATATCAGCGCCACATATTGAGGAACTTTCAAAGTAAGGGTCATTTCAGTATCTCCGCTTGAGGCTAACTGTAATTTTATTTAACACAATATCGAATGCTTTATATGACACTATTTTCCGTGAGAGCTTTAACTGAACAGCGCATACAGAAAATATCCATTATGTATTTTTGATTTTATTAATTTTTATCTCTAAGTTTAATTTTCACATTTAATAATTCCGAAAGTTATTACATAAGTCAATTATTTAGTATTTTTTAATTTAAAGATTTAAAAATTTTTTTTATTCATCACCTGGAAAGGTTTGCTAGAAATTTGACTTTCTTTTGAGTCACCATAAGATGGCAGATCGCTGCAGTCAAGAGCTGAAACAGCAGCTTAAGCTCATTATCCTAGTAAGATTTCCAATGCGGATTTCATATAATCTGTTTATAGATAATTCAGAAGATTTCTAGCTCACATAATAAAATCAGTTCTTATAAGCTGTCAAATGTATTGGAAATCTCTGTTTAAGTTCTGCCCCCATCCTTTTATTCCTTATTCCCTGCTTATATGAATCTGCTCCAAAGCACCTTCTACGCATTTATAAAATCTTAAATTTTCTTAATGGCATACCATTTGCGCACGCACTTAGCTACTAACATATATATGCGTCAATGCTTATTAGGGTGGATCAAATTGTTTGAGTTAAACAAGACAGAAATGCGATAGTTTAAATCGTATAAATAAAAAAGAATTTTTGTCTGTGGATCTGTGTATCTGTGTGTCCTTTATAGGCCTCCAAAGTACTCAACCAGTCAACCGAATTTTCACAGTGTATTCTTGTGTTGACTAGTTACAGCACAGGCTATATATAGTTTTGGAAAAGTCTGCGGTGCCGCACCCCCAGGCCATATAAAATTTCAATTCGTCATACCTGAATGTATTTGATCTAAATTAATGATATTTGGATGTACAGGGTGGCTGATGAATCTTGCTACATTAAGAAACTCAAATAATTTTTTTTTTTCAGTGTATGGAATTCATTTTTCTTTTATTCATGTTAAAGCCTATTAAATTTTATTAAATATAGCTTAATTAGTTTTAAAAATAATGGAATTTAAATGCCCCCCCTGCTCGTCGATGCATGTGCGGCATCTTACCAAAAAGTTGTTCATTACCGCTTGGAGAGTTGAGACAGGAATAGCCGCAATTGTTTCTCGAATGGATTGCCTTAGTTTATTCAAATTTGTTGGTTTTGCTTTGAAGACTTCCTGTTTGCAATAACCCCACAAGAAAAAGTCAGGTGCAGTAAGGTCAGGCGACCTGGGTGGCCAACGGAATGTGGAGTTTCTGGATATCAGCTTATTGGGAAATTTTCGTCGCAATTCTGTCATAACAGGTTGGGCTATATGAGGAGCTGCACCATCTTGCTGAAACCACACAGAGTTGAAAGAAATTCTCATTCGGCGTAATTCTGGATAGAAAAACTCTCTCAACATGCTCAAGTAACGGTCTCCAGTAACCGTAACGGTGTGACCGGTTTCTTCGAAGAAGTAGGGCCCGACAATGCAGCGTGATGAAACTGCACACCACACTGTGACACGAAGTGGATCCAATTCCGTCTCATGGAGTATCTGTGGGTTGGAAGCACTCCATATTCGACAATTTTGTTTGTTTATGTTGCCGTTTAAATCGAAATGGGCCTCGTCAGACATGAAAAGACAGTTCAACATGTTTTCATCCTCTTCCACCATTTGAAGCATCTTCTGGAAAAATTCCAAGCGAATCGGCAAGTCTGCAGCGTTCAGTTTGTTGGCCATTTGAATTTTATATGGGAATAAGTCCAACTCTTTGTGCATAATTGACTGTAATGACTGTCTGCTTACACCCATTTGAGCAGATAAGCTTCTTGTCGAAACACGTGGATTGTTTTGTATGGCAGCAGCTACAGCAGCGATTGTTTCCTCCGTTCGAACTGAAGGGTTTCGATGGTAAGGTCTTCTGTTGACTGTCTCATGCTCGGCAAAATTGTTTACAAGTCTTATTATGGTCCATCTGCTCAGAGGACTGCCGCCAAACGTGCGCCTATACTCTCTTTGAACCGAAACTACGGACTCCAGTGCGTGATAGCGGCGGACAATCCAAATTCTTGTTTAAGTGTCCCAGTTATCCATTTTTGTTAAATGTAAAAGTCAATCTGCAAAATAAAAAAAAAATTTACCAGATTCATTAAATAGAAAAAAAGTTATTTAATTTCTTTTTGGTAGCGGCTTTCATTAGCCACCCTGTATGTATCCTTTAGTCAAGATTTAAAAATTATTTAAACGTGGGTGGTGCCACGCCCACATATTTTGTGTTTTTTTGAGCTTCGCTAATGTCCACAGTTTATTTTCGATGTCTCTTAAACTCTCACGGTAGGTTCAGAAGTTTGTTGGGTACGACACAGGCTGTATATAGTTATACAAACTTCAATTCGGCACAGCTAGGAATTTATTTGGTTCAAGTTAATGATATTTTCTACATAGGCGGCCGCCGTGGTGTGAAGGTAGTGTTGCCGGCCTACCACACCGAAGGTCCATGGTTCGAGCCCTGGTACAGGTAACATCAAAAGTGATTTGAAAAAAGTTTTTCAAAAGGGGTCGCTCCTCGGCAGTGGTTTGGCAAACTCTCCGAGTGTATTTCTGCCATGACAGGCTTCTCAGCAAAAATTCGTCTCCTTTGTAGATGCCGTTCGGAGTCGGCAAAAAACTGTAGGTCCCACCAAGTTGTAGGGAAAATTCAAATCGGCACACCACAAATTGGAAGAGAAGCTTGGCGCAAAAATCTCTTAGGAGGTTTATGATGATATACCTGTTGTATATCGCGCCATAGAGAGAGATGTACTCTATATATCAAAAAAAAAACCATGGAAAAAGTAAGCGGTATCAAGAACAAAAAAAGTTAAATCGCTATGTCTTTGAAACTATGTACACTATGTACATAGCAGTAACCGCAGAGGAAAAGCGAGAAAAAGTGGAGTAGGAATAGAAAATGTAAGATAAAAAGGCACTGCTAGAGTAAAATGAAGATGGTAAACCAAAACTAACGGCATATGGGTTGGGGGAAAGCAAAAGTAGTAAAAAAGGAAGATATAAGAATAAATTACAAGAAAGCGACAAGTAGGGAGGGAAGAGAGTACAATTTGTTAAATGTACGCAGCTCCAGTCTTAGGCAGGACAACGTATTCCGGGTCTGCTATTATTTTCTAAATGAATCTTTCCAAAATAATTCAGAAGATACCTTAGAAATTTTTTTTCGAAAAACTTCAACTTTATTACGGAACTCATATCTTCCATATTACATGAGCTGGAACATTTTTACTAATATTCTAGAGTATCTAATATAATTGGAAATTGTTCTGTGTTGCCTTCTTCTTATGCAAGTAGAAAATAATTTTGAAGATTGTTTCTACTTTGGGCTTGGTCGAAAGCAAATTTGATCCACCCTAATGTAGACACATACTGAAATATAAATATGTATGTATAAATAGAATATATTACATATAAGAAAATCTTTAAAGTCATAAAAGACAAATCTTCATATTAGTCTTTTTGCAACCATTCAAAGGATAAGAGCTAAGCCATTCATGAGGAGTATTAGCCGAGCCCCTAATGGTGCATTCGACAAATAAAGAATTTCGCATTTTTTTTATTTCTATGAGTACTACCGGATTACTTTGAAAACTTTTTAATATGATGCAAACATAAGCCAATCATAAGTAAAACACATACACATATGTATGGAGCTGTGTATGCGTGTGATCCCCTAAAAATTTCAAATGACTCCGACTCATTCCAAGCAGGCAACATTAGGAAGACAGAGCTTACGCACGTGTAGAGGAACTTATGGTGCGTTTTATTGTTCGCAGCGAGCAGAACTGCTGCTTTTACATGTGTTCCTGCTCCACACGCCGTTCTGCACTGTTTCAAATTACAAAATTGTGCGTGCAGGGAAACAGCAGAAAAAATAAAAACAATAAAGTAACAAAAAATTCAAGCGCGCGGGTGCTGATGAACGTGGTTGTTGTGTAGTTCCATACCCTAAACAATGCTTCATACATACTAGGGATGTTAATTTTTGGGAATTCAACAATCGTGGGAAGTTCGAGTTCTGATTTTACAATACCGGGATTCGGGTGTTCACTATTCTTCAACAGTTTACGCTGCGAAAAGTGAATAGCGCATAAATATATAACAAATAGCTGGATTTTAATGTTTTTTATTTTAATCGAAAGTTATTTTATTAATGAATAAAAAATCGAATAGGTACCCAAGCCTTTTTAGCGTTAGCCTTAAATTTTTAAAGCAAATTTTTAGAATTGTTAAGGAATTTTTTATGCAATTTTTAAAATGAATCCTCTTGATAAACGCAATTGTTGTGAAGAAAATCAGGGTGTGTTGTAAAAAAATTTTGAATTTATCAGTCTGTCAAATTGAAAATGTTCTTGAGGAAACGGCAATTTCGTCCCGCATTTGTAAATGACATTGTGCACTGTTGTCAAAATTCATCTATACACCTCTATGCTGATGATACTCAAATATACTGCTCACGGCCTATTGGCCTTGGCGAAGACCTGGTGTTTAGAATGAATGATGACCTAAAAAGAATATCATCCTGGGCTCAAACAAACGCTATTTGTCTAAACGCAGCTAAAACACAAGCATTACCAATTTCGCATGGTTCATTTAATCTTGCTAACCTCTCTCCAATTATTTTAGACGAAACGGCAATCAAATTCCAATCTGTAGTGACCAGCCTAGGTTTTAAAATAAACTCACACCTAACTTGTACTGACCACATTAATTATAGCATATCAAAGATATATTACAAACTCAGAAATCTATGGCAGTCTTGTTACCTTTTACCTATCAATACAAAACTAAAGCTTGTGCAGGCCCTCATCGTCCCTCATATATCCTACTTCGAGACGGTATATGGTAATCTTGACAGCATATCTAAAAACAAACTTAATTTGGCTCTAAATAATTCTGCTAGATTTATATATTTCAAGCGAAAGTTTGATCATATTTCACCATACAGTAAAAATATTCTGGGTCTAAGCATGGAAAGCTACCTCAATGTACGCAATATCATATTTCTGTTCAAAATCATAAAATTTCGGCAGCCCGTCTATCTTTTTCAAAAACTGAAGTTCGCTCAGTCATCGCGCACCCATAATATGATTGTGCCAAAATACGATACATTAGCGTCATCTAGATTGTTTTTTGTTAGCGCAGTAAAATTCTGGAACTCATTACCTTTGTCAATAAAAAGTATAAACTCGGCGAGGTGCTTCAAACGGCAGTTACAAATTTCTTTACACAATAAGGCTTTTCTCTACTCAAACTATACAAACTCTCATTACTGATTTCTTCTAAACCATCTACGAGTATTACTTCTGAATTAAAATTAATATAAGGAAAACCTCTGTAATTGAATTTTGTAATATGTACATTGAAAAGACCTAGTGTCTTACAGTACTTTTGAAATAAATAATAATAATAATAATAATAATAAATGTTCGTGTTAATTTAGTATTTATTGTAGAAGTTGTTCTATTAAAATAAAAAAGTCAAATAATGAATAAATAAATGGAAAAATTTTGATAATGGCTACACAGAAAGAAAAAACTAGAATAATTTCCATAAGTAAATTACACAGTTTTTGGTTTTAGAAATATATTTCTAATCTCGGAAATCCTGGAGTGTAAGAGAAAAATCGTCAACTTTTCTGCAACTAAAATGGCATCCCTAATATATAGATATGTGTAAGTAAGCTCGTAAGTGTAAGCACGTGGGTGGAGTGGGTGTTAAAAAGCGCTCGTGCGCGTTGGAAAAACCATATGCATAATTATTTAATTGAATTAAACAATTTCGTAAATGGTAAATGATGCGACAATATGGAGGCAGTTGGTTGTAAAATAAAATTTGCATAAATAATTATATGCATACGCATACATTGATATAAAGTAACGTTAGTGTGTGAATGTATGTCTGTAAGTTGGTGCGTTTTAAGGGTGGTGTGTTTTATAAGAATGGGTGCTTATAAACAGATACATGCACTTACATATCGTCGGTAATACTGCAAAACCGCGTAACGCACAAATGCACAACCGCGTAAACTACATTTGTTTCAAAAACCTTTATAGGCCCCTAACGTCAAATATACTCATTTATTCTCAAGAAGGCTATAGGTGGGTTTGGAAAATTATTAAAGGAATCGATCTTGATGGGAACCTTTTCCATAATTTGTAGTTGAAAAACAGCCAAACTAAAACATCTCTTACGCGGTTTGCAATGTCACCCACGATGAGTACATACATATCAGTGATGTCGCGAATATTCGCATTCCCAAAATTTCTGCGAATATTTTGCAAACATGAATATCAGAAAAAAAGCAATTTGAAGATAATACCAGGTTAATAAGACTAAAAACCATTTATCTCCAATGTTTTTTAATGCATCAAAAAGTAACTCCACTAAAATATATGATCAAACTAAAAATATATTATTCAACGAGAAACTATAAATACATGACATCTAAATAAACAAATAAAAAATTGTAGACTCTTAAACAAAAATACTTCTTTCTTAGAAAATAAAAATTAATCGCATTGCAGAAACGAATTTAAATTTATAATACAAACAAATACGTGCAGACTAAAAAAATGGATGATTTTTCCCCAATGATTTTCCCCCCACGAATTATCATGGGCTTGCTTTAAGTTTCGACTGCTCAGTTTGAATAAATGTGAATATTGTCTTGGGTGTGTAAAAGGAAATTACTTTGGAAATGTCGTTTAAAACCAAAACTTGTAGTCATTTTTGGTAGTTTTTTGGAAAGGTGGGTAATTATTTTGCTATTGCTATTATTATAATTTAATTAAAAATTTCTTAAATTTTGCAATATTTGAACACTGCAAATAAAGTTGCATAACCAAAACAAAGATAACAATAATCATTAGCTGTGTTTGGTGACAAAACTTGCAAAGAAGTGTTAGCAAAGTGACAATAACGTAAAACTCTTTCGAAACGCGGAACAGGAGTCAGTAAAAACTTGCAGCAAAACATCTGTTGCCATTTTGATTGGTTAATAGCTGAAATTTTTTAATTTTTGCTGTTGCTTTTCCATGTCATGATCACTTGCAAGTTTTATTGAGTGAACTTCCCCCAGCAGAAACTTGCAACTCTCAATGAAATGTCAAAATGCACTCTCTCGCTGCAAATGTTCGGAAAATTAGCAAGCTAGAACTGCTTTATTTTCAATTACTTGTGAATTGTATGGGTCAATATTATATTGTTTAAATTTGTTTGTTTTAATATTGAATGCAAACCACCCTGTGTTGCTTTGTGTTGTGGGGCTGCAGAGTAAGTTGCGCTACTTGTAGACATATACTCTGGCCAGGAGGGCCAGAAACACTAGATTATTTATATTTATAAAAACTCATCGTAGACAAGTTCGTAGACAGCGCTATGAAAAATGTCGAGAGGGGTACCCAGGAGTATAGTATATGGAGTACCTTCATCCACTGCCTTCCACTCCGATTCGCTAAAGAAGATGACAAACTAGTAGGAGTAAACAATGCCCAGGAGTCTTGGCAACAGGTCGATTCGCGAACAAAATGCAAACGAAACGCAGGTCTATCGAACGAGACTGCATAGCCCTACACAATTATCCACAAATTTGAACAAAAACTGAATATTCGCATTCGCGAATGTTCAAAAAGTGGCATTCGTTACATCACTGATACATATATAGATATGTGAATAAATATGTGTTTTTTGAAAACCCATTAAAGAATTGAAGTACGCACAACGCACATACCGAATTTTATTGTAAGAAATCGTCTTCGCCAAAATTAATCTGGAATATTATAGTATTGAAATCTTAAGGGAAATGCTGACAGAAGAAAACTCAATATAATGCTAGTGGATAGAAAATTGAAGACAAATTAAGTATCCTAGGAGTTATAAACAGTGCATGGGCGATCAAGCTTTGATCGGCATTTTTCGAGGTTGCCTATAATTTAGTTTGTTGTAGATACTCATCAGTAAAGTTGTTCTGGTGTAATGTGTATTAGTTAACTTTTTCAACAAGTTTTCTAGGTAGCAGCCCTACCTAGAAATGTCTTTGTTGATATACGACGTGAATACTTTAGTTTTATACCTACATTGCCAAATCTTATCTGATTGTTTTTAATTTCAGATAGGTGGCAACTCGGTTAAAGCCTCCTTAGTGGCAACACTTATATAAGAGTGCTTGGATTGTAGTAAATTATTAATATATGCAAAAATTTCATATTCATTTCAAATTTCAATTTTCAAATTTCATTTTCGAGTTAATAGTGGATATGCAAAAAAATAAATATAATGGGATCTGAGGAGGACGTGAAATACCTTTTTGATATCCACATTGTCATATCTGACAGAATTTTTTTAAATTTCGAATATGTGGCAACCGTGAAAACACCTCCAACCGACAAAACTTAAGTAGCCTGAGCTTGGAACATAGTGTGTTAGCTGTACTCAAAATAACAGATCTATCCGTTATCGAGATAATAATGGATATGCCAAAAAATAAATTCAAAGGGATTAGGTGGCAACCCTAGCTAGTAACAGTACCTACAACTAGCTGGAAACCCCATAACACCATTCATATAGAACACATTTTAAAAATCTCATTAGATGTTATGTCGCTTATGAAATTTTATTTACTAGGGTGTGGCACCACACACTTTCTCAAAACCAATGTATAACCTATGCTGTACCCAGAGATACTTACAAAGAAAATACAGTTTTCTGGTTGGTTGGCTCGGAATTTAAGAGATTACTTGAAAACCGATTGCATTTCACTTACGTAATCTAGTAACCCTCTTCAACTGCCTCAATTTCTAAAGAAGCATATAATGATTAGATATTTTTTTTTAAATTAATCATTTCAATAACAATTTTTTTTACTTTCTCGAAAATCGCGCAAAAATCAATTTATGTATAAAATATTAGCAACAAAATCAACACTTTGGTTAGCAAAATCAATACAAAATGCAAAATTTAAAACATGCAGTGCAAGTGCAGCACGTAAAACAACAACAAAAGCCTAATAAATAAAACAACTAAATATTTTAAAATAAAAACGAGAGAGATTGTTTGTTGAAAAGACAAAAATGTAAACATTACGAACACCAACAAACGCCCATAAATGCAAAAAAAAGTAACCACCACACAAATTCATATGTTTACATCGTAGTTGAATGTGCAAAACCGCGTATATGACAATAATGTAATACTGCGTAATCAACATTTTTGTGAAAATTTTTTGAGGTTAGTACAAGGAAGATATTTTCAATTAATTTTTATACTTATTCAATTATTTTTGCGTAAAAGGTTGGGTTGAAAGAGTGGTTAAAAGGTCGAACTCCTTGGGTATTTGTTCCATAAAGGAAGTAAAATACTTGGAATTAGCTATGCTGATTTCGTTTACTCGTTATTGCGACTGCTGATTTGCGGCGCGAAAATGTTTTGAGTGAAATATTCTAAACTAAGTATTGTATAGAAACATTATGTAAATATTTTTATTAGAACAATAATGGAATTTTAAGATTCAGTTACTAAATTTTAAGTCATAACTTGCAGGTATCTCAAATTACTGTAATTTTTTTAATCTATCCAGCTAAAGTTAATCTGAAAATTTTCCAGAAATCTCTCAACAAGAAAGATTAAAATTTATGTGAGCTAAGCCGAATAGAATTTAACAAACTTTCCAATTTTGTTGAATCACAGATATTACTACAGTCCCTTTCTATATAGTCACTTACAGCTTTTAATCACATCTTACTGCATAAATCTTGGTTATACGAAAATATATTCTTGGGTGAAATCCAGTTCCAATTCCATATAATACTTTTTGAGTGGTGCGGGGTCAAACAAATTGATATATAGATAAATAAAAAAAAATCCTTAAATTGTGGATGTTGCTTCTGTAACTCCAATAAAAACAGGCTACATTAGATTAGCTTTAATATCTGTAATGTAGCGACAGGGGTCTGTTGAAAAATTATTTTGATCTCTACATACATATAATAAAACCGTAAGTGGTGGATGTCTGTATATTGAAAATATTTAAAAAAAATTGTAGGATTGATCATTTTTGAGTCGATAAAAAATAAAAATCAACAGTTTTTGTGTGTCTGTATGTATAATTGGCGCGTATCACGCAAAAACTGCGGAATAAATTTAAATTCAATTTTTAGATGTTCCCTATTTCGGTAACTCGACCGGTTTTGGAGTTATCAACAAATACGTGGACCTTAGTGACCCAATATGGGTATAAACGAGAGGTCATAATGAGTGCAATAAGCGATGTGACTAAGTTACATGTCTCAACTGGCATCAGAAATGTAATGACTGACATCCGACCCAGTCCATTATAAGTTATCAGACACAGCTAAGCATGATCGGGTTTTCTAGTCCAAAATAAACAATTAAGTAACTTATGACGTTCTTCAGCTTACAAAGTTTCTACAAGCATTTGTATTAATAATAATGTGCTAGAGTTCTGTAACGAAAGAAAAAAATAGTTTTGAAATAATGATTTAAATCGTTTTTCGCAGGTAAGCTTCGTATGTCAAACCAAAATAAACTTAAAAAAGACCAATAACAACATTTTTAAAAAAAAGGTTAGTTAAAGCTAACCAATACCGCAACATTTGCGTTAGCAATTGATTTTGTTGTAGTCATTTTTGTAAGTTTACCTTTTGGTTTCGCTTGTCAATGTATGAAAGGTGTTGAAAATTAAGTAGGCGCGGCTCTAACCAGCAGAGCAACATCAGCAAAAAACAACAAAAAATGCATAGCGAGCAGCGAAAAAGTTAAAAAAAATTGTAAAACATATATTGTTATTATTGCTGACTTTTTGTTGTTTTGGTATTTTGTTTCTGTTGGTCAATGGACCGCAAAATCAATTGACAATCAAAATTTGTGGTGACGAAACGGACGCACATACATACAAACATAAATAGCTTTAATACAAACATACATGCAAATCCTTCCTCAAATGGACGTGTACAGGATAGGCAGGTGGTCCAATTAGTTTTATGAGTAAAAAGGCTCTGATCTGCATCATGCCACTGTAAGGACTGCAGTGTCTTGAGGAGCGGATCGGGACGTCATACATACCGAGAGAACATTTGGCATTACAAAATACACACCGAAGTTGAACACATTGAGTTGAGTCTCCCTGGTAAATTTAGGCTCTTCTGCATTTCTGAATTCGCTCGACTTCTACCGATCACTGAAATAGTTGGCGGTCCATCTGTTTTTGCGTGGTGAAGAGTGGACAAGTTGAAACCCACGACAACTTAGCTATGGTGAGGTGTTTCCTAGTTTAACACATTCCCTGACGGCTCTTAGTTTGTTTCATCGGGCGGCGGTGTTAGGACTGCAATCGCAAAGATTTCGCGAAGAGTGTCTGGAGATTATCATTTTTTTTTATCACCAAAATCTACATCATCTACCGCCACTTAACTGAGTCTTTATGAGATTAAAGGAAGGAAGAACTCGTGTATCTCTTCGGGTCCAACATGAGATTGTAGCCTAAAACAATCGAAATCTTATCATTATTCTCATTTTGATTCTTCAGGAACTTAACCGTTGACCATAACTTGCTAACACCAGCAGAGAGGTTGCAGCACTTTAGACCGCAGTTCAGCTAAGAATTTCAGTTGTTTGTTATACGTCAGACAAAATGAAAATACCAGGGAAGGTTTTCTCACTGCTTAACTCATCAATTTCCACTTAATGGCGGGTAATGTTTTCTAGGAGCTCTCACATATCGTATAATGTCAGCAAAATGTGGCTGATTATCCACTAATTCTTGCAGGATATTGAACTCTTTCTCGACAAGCTGTTCGAGAAACTCCTCAGTTCCTTAAAACCTCATTTATTTCATGCGATATATCTTTTGTGGTCACCGTCAAATAGGAATCCATGCACTGCACCTTACCAGTCCTGAATCTCAGTTTATGGCTTTGGAGAGGACCATTTTAAAAGTACACAAATTCTTTTTTTTCAGCTGAAATACGTTCGAAAGAATCTGCCTCCTTTTTTGTTTTTTCTTGTTTTAATTTGTAAGGAATTTCATTCATGAAACGCAGTAAAGACTACCGCAAAGGTGAACACAATTCTTCAACGATAAATCTATGTATGTATGCGTATGGAATTATCTGTTGCCATTGCATTTCAAACACAAACAACAAAAACAAATTCTCAAATATTTTGATATGTTTCCCTATGACTCCATCCCATTTTTCATGGTGGCCAAGTGAAGTAAAGCCCTGTTTCCGATACTTCATAAAAATTAAAAATGTACAACTTGCAGTCGCAAGAAAACCTTCGGAATGTCATAAAATTTTCAAAAAAAAAAAATGTCGGAACACAAAAAGTGCCGATCAAATACTAACCAAGCTGTTCGATCATTTACTCATTCGGATTTTATTAATCAGTCGAATTTTTGTGTTTTTTTGTTAATTTCAATGGCGCCTAAATTTTTGTGCAAAGTTTGAAGAAGAAATAAATATGTAGGTAATTGAGTGAAATGCGTGGTAGCTACATACAAACATACAGATAATTTGTATTAAAATAATTTAATGTGGGAATTTATTTGCGGGCAGTGTTGTCACTGAATACTCTAAGAAAATAACACTGAAAGAGCTCCAGAATATTGTGCTCCGCGAAGGTTTTGCTGGAAAGGCTAAGTGTTTTTTGCAGTGTGGTGTACATTTTCTAATTCGATTTTTTTAAGAAGATGGATGTTGCCTTTTCTGAACTTGAAAAAAATTAGGAAAAGGTTGGAGTGAATGAGGAGTTCAAACCTCCCGCAAGGGTTAATGCTTTTGCTCAGTTCAACTTTGCATTGGTCTAATACTTCTTTTCAAAATTTCTGCAGATAAAAACGGAAAGGCTTTATTTAAAGGAAGATGAATATAAAGAAAAGGATAAGAAAAACAACAATAAAATAAATTAATGTCAAAAAAAAAGAGAATGAAGGCAAGGGAAATGGTGCAAATAGTTTTGTGCGCAATCGAAGCAATGACATATTTTAACTGTTAGCTAGTGTAAAGAACGAGCTACATATATCAGACATTTATTAAAAATACCAAATGAAATGAGAAACGATTTCAGAAATAAAACTGAACTGAAACTGTAGTCTTAGATGAAATGAGAACCACGGCTGGAATCGGAACCGATGCTGGAATCGAGACCTAAGTCAGGACTGCAGCTATTGTTAAGTGGACTTCCCTGTCGTATTTTAAAAAGATAGGGTAAGTACCATGTATCATACCACTCCGCAGCATTTCACTATGTTTAGTCGAAACGAAAAATAATTACTTAATTAAAATTATTATCAACTGGTCTCAAGCTCGTCAAACTTGCAAAAAACGCAGAAAAGTTTGATGAAACACCCTAATGCACATACAGTGTATGGCAAAACTAAAGCACCGAGATGCTCTTTAGAACATTTTTCATAAGAAACAAGTTTTATAATATTAAGTTCACTTTATTCAGGAAGAATATATATTATTTATAAAAAATTTTAATAAATAAAAATAGTCTCCGAGTGTGCTAAACATCTGATATGTTTTGATATGTTCCGGCAGCATGTCTTGCTGATAGATCCACCTTAATGACATGTCTTCCTCCTCAAGAAGTAGGAGAAGGATTTGATGAATGCCATTGTACATAAAACGATCCAATACCTCTTGAATCATATGAATTGGGCCCACTCCATGACCAGGGAAACTCCTACAAACCATTACACTTCCTCAACCATGTTTCGGCGAACAAAAAACATATTAAAAGTGAGTAAGCGTTGTGCTTTAGGCCCGCAAACAAGTTTCAGAGAATCCGAATATTTCAGCAAACTTTTAATTTGCAGAAAATAAGGGCCCTCGTTGAATTGTGCTATTCCAGTTTAGGTGGGATCTTGAAAAATCTTCTTTCCCCTTCTTAACCAGCAAGCCTTTAAAAGACCCTATTTGGGGTTGGATATCCCAAATTATTTTATAAAATTTTTTGCAAAAACAAGGCAACATATTTCTAGACAACGAACGACTGCCCGATCATTATTATTCCATGTGTTTCATGGCCTAATACATCCCTGTACAGGGCTTAAAAACATTTGTAGGACGCTCAATAAGATCATGAAAAATGTTAACACATTTTGCAGCGGTTTTTGCCTATTTTCTCTGATTAAGTTTGTGGAAAATACCACGAAATAATTACTCCTAGCCATCTTTAAGAACTAAAAATAAGCCAAAGTCGTTTTACGGTTAAATGAAAAAATGGAACCAATTTTTGAAATTTTTAAAAATATATCGGAATGGTTTTGGTTCAGGCACGGATACAGGTCTCTAGTTGAGGGGGCGGGCGATCATGGCCGAAAGCTCAAAATCCAAATTGCTATGAAAGTCAGTAATATAAATGAATGCTTAATTTGGGAACACCATTTTGACATAATTACTAATAAACGTAACGAATTTATCTTGAAGCACTCAAATAAACTCAAGTAATTGAAACGATTCGAACAAAAAGCAATCAAGAAATGATTTTATTCAGCTCAAAGGTAGAAACTAGTTCCTTCCGGGAAGCGAGTTTCATTTGTGTCTTTTAACTAAGTGGAATTATTTTGCGTCTATATTTATTGCAGCAATCAAAAAAAGGAAAAAAGAGATGAATAATAATGTTTATTGAAATTAAGTTTATTTCCATCTATTCGTCGACAGATTAAATATGTAGTTTTGTTACAAAGATGTGTGTATAATATATACTTCCTTACTTCCTTACTATAAGAGAATATACTTATTATACACTACAGACAAAGAAAAATAAGAAATATTTCATTCGATCTCAATTTTACGGAAATCTAAATGCATTTGAATTTCGAGCAAATTAAGCACGTCCAATATTTCTTCAGGTCTAGGGCGTAGGGCGATCGCCCCCCCTGTACCCTCTACAGTTTTGGCTTAAGAAAACCCGGGATCTACTTCGGTTAGCCTAAAAAGTGCAATTAATTTCTCCAAACGGACAATGAAACCAGTTGTTTTTGTTTCATATTTCCAATAACTAAAATGTGGCCTTCATCAGCGAATTCATATACAAAAATTTAAAACCTTCCCTAGAAATTCATTTAATCATATTTAACAGAGTGACTTTTGGTGCTTTAATTTTGTCGCACACTGTAGCTATAGTTTGCTAGTGTAATAGGAATAATAAACAATCGTCACACTTTGCGATTTTGGAAATACTTTTAAAATACTAAGTACACACATCCATGCATATAAACCTACTACATGCATACACCGGCTCTAAACTAGTCATTAATTTTCAAAACGGACGCTTTCAGGCAAATATTGCGCGTTGAAACTTCAACTGACGTTTTGATTTCCTAACATCATTAATTAGATTTATGCGCAGATCGTACCATTGAGGACGTGAAGGCAACACAATTATGTCACTATTTTGGAAATGCATTTGTATGCCATAGATATATTTATCTTTTTTTTAGTTAACTTACTTATCCATAGTAATGCCAAGCATAAGCGCATGCGTCTCGGCTACTTCCAGTTCGGCTTGCTACAGATGCCGAGCCGATATGATATTTAAATGACTAATTTTTCGCAGTTACAAACAAATGTCATGGGTGACAGGAAATGTCATGTCTTACAGCGGTACAATAACTGCGATTCGCACACTCACACACGTGTGTACCCCTATCCGACGTAAGAACATATTTGCATCGCGCTTTAGCCAACCAACGTTTCAATTAAGTTCCCTCAGCGGATCCGTGGCGTGTTTTAATTGTCGCCGTGTTGAAAAGGGGTTAACATGCAGTTACAGCGAATTAAAAAATTGCTCTGAAATTTAATATTTACATAAAGTATTTCTGGCGTTAATGATTTTTTCGTTTTATTTTCGATTTTTCTTTTTTTGTTTGTTGGATGTAAGCGATGAAGCCACTTTGACTGCGTGGTCTCAAGCGCCATCAACATCATTAATCATTTTTCAGGGTATTTTTTACTTTCGTTCCTTGAGCTCATGCTGCGCAGGCACCTTTTAACGTCAGTCCGCGTGATTATTTTGACATAATATTTATTAATGAAAAGTGTGAAAATGTAAAAGTTAATTGTTGTAAAGTAAACAAAAGATTATGGAACATTTACAATGTGCGTAAAAATGTACTTACAGACAGATATACTATAATAAAAAGGAGAAGGGAGTATATAGAAACATTGTAGATTATGATCTCAAACGAAAATCGCTTTGAACATTAATTGTAAAATTCAGTACAGAGGAGATAGTATCCCAGTCAATATAAGGACTAAAGGTGGGTTCTAATTTGTAATTCGCGAGTTCGGTATCGGAACCTGGCAGGTTTAACTAAAACGGTCAGGATGAACAAAGTTTCCTATTACTCTATTTAAGGGGAGTGTTCCGGAGTCAGAATATGCTAAGTTTTAAAATCGTATTATGGCCCATATTACATTTTAAGTTTTCAGACGATAAGGAGAAAACGGCCGTGATACCTGTCATACAAATGAGAACTTTCGCATAGTATATTTAGAAGGGTAGTATTAAGGTGATGGAAAGAGCGAAAGAAATTAGATATTGCTCACAGTGAAAATCTGTTAGTGTTACCAGAAGTTTGTTTAACTGCGTCAACAACCCCATCAAGAACAAGGATTTCTAATATATATTAACTTTGGTCCGGTAATTACGTGAAGAAGACAAAATGGAACCAACAAAAAGTATCCCGAAGTTATTAGGACGATGAGCCATTTGTTAATATATCACCCTGGTGGAAAATGTGATAAATTTTGCTAAGGACCTGGCTAGATTTTCCCTTTTTAAAACAGAAATCTAGGCCGTGCCTAGTTTTCCAAGGCAATTCCAGTCAAAACAAAAACATTGCCTCTGAGATAGCGGCCACCTCCACCTTACAGTCGGCTTCTCTATCCATTGAGCTATTGCAATCAATGAAATCTTTTCGGCAATTGAAGAACTTGAATTAAATGTACATAAATCTAATAATCGAGGAAAAAAGGACGGCCCTGGATTGCAACAACATATCTGGCTCAAAGTAGAAACAACTAGGCGAGACCTTTACGGGTTTTATGTCATATTGCCCTCAAATTGAACCATCGTGGTAAAACTAGGCAGACACATTACAGAATATACCATAATTCCCGTAAATTTGGAAGCAAGCGCTTTCCATGACAGAGCTCTAGCATTCCCTAGGCAGAGTTGTTCATTGTAGGGAAACCCTAGCCAGGGCCTAGGCTAATTTTAGATTTTCCTAGATAATTTTCTACCTGTATAGTCATCTAGTAGACCTACAAGATCGGATAAATCCAAAATATAGCTTCAATATTGTCAGCTTTGAGTGTAAACCTTTCAACTAGTAGTGGGACTATCTCTATCTCTATGGCGCGATATACAACATTTATATCATCATAAACCTCCTAAGAGATTTTTGCGCCAAGCTTCTCTTCCAATTTGTGGTGTGCCGATTTGAATTTTCCCTGCAAATTGGTGGGACCTACAGTTTTTCACCGACTCCGAACGGCATCTACAAAGGAGACGAATTTTTTGCTGAGAAGCCTGTCATGGCAGAAATACACTCGGAGAGTTTGCCAAACCACTGCCGAGGAGCGACCCCGTTTTCAAAAACTTTTTTTCAAATCACTTTTGATGTTACCTGTACCAGGGCTCGAACCATGGACCTTCGGTGTGGTAGGCCGGCAACACTACCTTCACACCACGGCGGCCGCGGCGGACTATTTTCGATTAATATTCGAATAAATACTATTCGAATAAACGAATAAAAATATTCATTTCAAAAAATTCTAATAGTATTTATTCGAATAATTTATCCATTTATTCGAGCGTCGGTTCGAGTCCTGCTAACTGATACAAATGTTTTTTATGTTTTTTTTAATTGTTAAGACGTTTCTGGTTTAAAATTTAAATTTTTTTCTTTACGTTCATTTTCTCGAAACCTGGGGTAATTTAAATTCTAAACCAAATTTGGTTTTGAAATATATGTAGCCCAGAAAAGTTTAAAATTTGGGTTAAAATGTTTAACCGTGTAGGATATAACATTCCTCGTTTGTCTGGTTGATGCAATATAACCTGCTCTGTCGAATTGTATAAAAAAGTAAAGTTTTATGAAAAGTGGATTTAGCAGGCTTACCCTCTAAGCCGACGATACATCGGATTGTTCTTTTAAATGAGATTTGTTCCATAACTCTTCAATTTCAAAAAGTCGGAAATAGGGCGTTGTTCAAAGAAATTCTGAGATAGTACGGTCTTCCAAAATATATTCCTGTTCATAATTTATACTTGCAGAACGCATATCTTACCAGCAGACCTGTAAAGTACTGAGTATTTACTTGTACTAGACCAAATAAGTACAAGTACTCAAGTACTTTGAAACGTCAAATACAAAGTACAAGTACCTCAATACTTGTACTTGGAAATCGAAAGTACAGGTACATGTACTTGTCAAGTATTTCAAAGTATTTTAAAGTACTTTTTTGCTAAGAAAACAAAATTTATGTGATAGAATAATTTTTTTAAAATTTAGTTTAATGGTGCATGTTTTACAAAAAAAAGACCTAGTTGGAAACATATGCATATGCTTTCAATATTGCAGACATGGGTTGGAGCTTTGTATGCATACCAGTATACATGAAAGTTCAATAAACAATATGAAGCAGAAATCACGCCTTAACTCATTGGTTCATTTGTAGGTTGAGGCATCCTCAGAAATCAAGCAGCTTTTGGTATATGTTTGTTGTCGGTTCGCCATACCCAAATAAACGCGCTATACTTCTGTTAAATTTTGTATTCTTTCGTTCCCATCTTGTGCAGCCAACTTCATGGCAAAGCAATAGTTTAATTGTCAAGAAAAGGCAATTATTAAATGATTACGATTAGAAAAAATCCAAACAAAAATTTTAAAATAATCAAAAAAAGTTGTTTTGATTACTCTTCATTATTTTTGATATTGTTGATTTTTTGATTTTTTTTTCCCCTATTATGTGTATATTTATGTGATTCTACAACAATACTGGAAAGAAATAATAATCGAACAAAAATCAAAAACAATCAAAAATTGTCAAAACCACTTTTCTTGATTTTTTTTAATAATCATTTTTTTTTTGTAATTAATTAGAAAATAGTCACTAAAATTTTAAAGTAATGGTAATCCATCATTAAATAGATTCTCAAGAGATCATTACGATTAGTAATCATAATTTAGCAGGTCTGCATGCATGCTTTATTTATGCATACAACTTATTCCAGCTGGGACAATATAAAATGGTTTGTGGAGCGTGATACTTGTCAAAATACTTCAAAATTAATGACAAGTGCGTACTTGTTCTTCACCAATTCAAGTACAAGTATTTCAGTACTTGTACTTTTACTCATCTCTTCGAAGTACTACGGTACTGGTACTTGTACTTGTACTGATACTTACTTTTTACAGGTCTGCTTACCAGTCCCGCCACACGAAACCATTGACAGTAAGTAGGGAAGTCTGAGTTCGGATGGAACCGAACATTATATACCTAGGAGTGATCTATTATGTCATCTCAATTTACGCAAGTCTATTTTAATACTTTCAGTTCGTATCTGCGTTCAAATAGACAGACACACAGACAGATAGACGTATCGAGAGACGGACATGCCTACATCGACTCAGCTAATCCTCCTGATCATTTCAGTATACTTTTTGATGCGACTATCTCTTTTTCTTCTCATACGTACAAACATTTCATGTTCATGAAAGGTATGAAAATCAAAAAAGATATACAGCTTCGCTATTGCAGTGGGCTATTAACTACGTGCCCGAATATTTTGCTTGTTTGTTTTACGATTTCGCTAATTTTTGGGAGGAGTATAATACATACTACTGAGAAGCAGCTGACCAATTTTCATTGAAATATCAAGATTGAATTATAAGCGATTGCCTTTGAAAATAGCAGAAATTTTATGCTGAAAAGTGGGCGGCGCCAGGCCTACTTCTTCAAAATTGACAAAATATTTGTGCGCCCGAGTTTTTCTTGAAAAGCTTATTATGTGTTCAAAATCTGATTGATATAACTTGCTTAGTTGTAGAAATATCGCTTTTCAAGTTTTACAAAGAAAATTTTTAGAACTATGTTAAAAAACTGGGCGTGGACATTAACCGATTTCGCCCATTTTTACAGCAAACAGTTACCTTTATATATTGAACATTATCACCAAATTTCGTTTCCACAAATCAATTTTTGGTGGAGTTATGGCATAAAAAGTTTTGTGGAATAGTCCACTATAAAAGGGGCGTGGCCACGCTCATTTTCGAAAATTTTAAGTTTTTGGCTTTCTTTTTTTACGGAAACTTTAAAAGTGAAATATAAATGATGTAAAGCTATTTTACGCAAAGTTATTGCCTATTTAATATATCTACGATCCTCTTCAAAATCTTTCATATAAAAGTGGGCGTGGACCTTAACCGATCCCACCCATTTTTTCCTGGAACATTCCTTGCATACCTGAAAACCTGCGTGCTGAATTTCGTTTTGATATCTTGAACGGTTTTTGATTTATGATTAATATTATTTCTAAATTTGACTTAATCAAAAGTGGGCGGTGCCATGCCCATTTTCAAAAATGTATAGAGAAATGTAATTTATGCCTCAATCTTAAGGTATTCACCAAATTTTATCCTTATAGGTGTATTATGTACTGCGTAATCACTTTTTTTGTGTTTTCGAAAATATTCTATATATAAAAAGTGGGCGTAGCTATCATCCGATTTCGCCCATTTTAAATAGCGCTCGGAGATGAGTGCCAAGGAACCCGCATACCAAATTTCATTAAGATATCTCAAAATTTACTCAAGTTATCGTGTTCACAGACGGACGGACGGACATGGCTTGATCAATTTCTCTTTTCGTCCTGAACATTTTGATATGTATAAGTCAATAAATATCTCTATCCGTTTATGCCATTACGTACCGCCGTTAGGCGACTAAAGTTAATATAAATACCTTGTGTGCGTAGCACTACTAGGTATAAAAGTGGGCAAAATATTTCACCTACTTGCTGTTTATTGCTAAATTATGACCGTTATCTGTGCAACTTGACAATTTTATTGGTTGAATATGTTTATGAAATAAATAAAAATGAATAATGCTCAAGTGAATTTATGTTCAATGGTTAATTTACTTACATACATACATACTTTGGTATGTGTATATGCATGAAAAGTTGTGAATTTATGTATGTGAATATATAGTATATCTGTGCTTGTTTATAGCAATGCAACGGAGATTTATTATATAATTTGAATTGATTTCTGATTGTTTCACTTCTGTTGTGTTTTGTTGTTTTCTAAGAATTTATTACAAATGTTTAATTTAGCAAAATAATTTATATGAGATATTGGTCTACGAAGGTCCCTCCGCACAATGGAAGTTGCGCCGATATTTTGTATAATTCTTAGAGGAATGTTGGCGTGCTAATAGGTGCTTCTTGAACAGATGGTTTGTTTTGCCTGTTGTAACTGCGTTTTAAGTGCTTTCGTATGAAAACTTTGTATCGTAACTTAAGAAAAATTAAATTTGTATTTGTATCTATTTTCCTTTTAGGTAGTAATTCAAATTATTTATTCTGCACACATTGTTTCTTGCGCCACTGCTGTCGCCTGCGTTTGTTTTTAAAACTGCAACGTTTTGTATTTCCTTTAAATGCAATTGACCTCCCACCTGCTTCATCCATAACACGTAAGATCTTAGAGCCAGTTAAGTATGCCCGGGCAGCCGTCACCTCAAGGCAGCGTAATTCCAAATATCTTTCCGCAGTAGTAAAACATACAGATGCTATTCGTTCGATTCACTGAGTAATTTGCGCAGGCGTAACACATTTGGCATAAAATAAAAATAAATTCAAGTCGAACGGAAATAAAATGATATTTAATATACATATATGCTTACATGTTAGGGTGGGCCAAAAAACAATAAATTTTCTTTTATTTTGTGCTGGTAAAGGAAAAATCGAATTCCCTATCCAAAATGGAGTATAATGACCAGATATGTGTTTTTAATAATAATAGGAAGCACGTGCTCAGCGCAGTTTCTCATATTCGCTGTAAGCTTCTATAGAAATGATTATATCTTATCAGACCGTCTAACCAATTTCTTGCTCAATATAAACCAAACTTTACTGAAATACTAAAAAGACATGAAAATACTTTTTTCATCACTGCGACCTTTTCAAAGTTATTCAAGGTCAAAAGTTCACCACATGAGTCTTCGTTAGAAGTTGTTCACCTTACTCAAAAATATATCTTTTCAAATGAATTGCAGATATTTGTATAGAAAATTCAAGGACCTACAAAAAAGACCAGGCATTCATTTTCTATTTATATAACCATTAAAAAGTTATTAACGGTCAAAGTTGGAATATTTCAAAACGCCATTAGTTTTGGGTGAATAGTTTGTAATTGCCTATATTACTTCTTAAGTCTGGTTTTCAATGGCAATAAAAGCCCTAATAAAATATGTTTTAAAAGTTTTCCCAGTTAATATTTAAATTTATTAAATGTTATAATGTAGGTAAGCCTGCCTGAGGTTCATTGATTACACAGTGCTAAAAAAAAATATTGAATATACTTTTAAAGCGACCTAGTAGAGATTGTTCCTCTCGTCGAATGATACACGAAACCATGCTGCATAACTTGAAAACTTGAAGTCCATTCAAAAAAAAAAAGAATTGGAATCCTTAGGTAGTGATGGCCTGTCGATGATATATATCCCAAAATTAATTCCTAATTATTGCAAAAAAAACGATGTCAAAATCTTACGCTTTCTTAATGAACAAAATAATATATGTATTTCGAAATTGTCAGCTATTCAAAACCGTTGAGAATTTTTTAATCGATTGAAAGTTTGTTTTTTAATGCATTTTTTAACACGAAGAAAACTTAAAAAACGGTTTTTTGACTTTAAAAAAAGATTTTGGGGGTATTAAAAATTTTTTGAACATGGTTTCGTGTATCATTCGACCAGATGAACACCCTCTACTAGGTCGTTTTAATAGTATAACATCACTGCGGCACTGTGTTATCGAAAAATTGCATACGTGGAAATAAAGGCGTAAATGTCACCTTAATATAAATATCTAGAAAAAAATTTCTTTGATAATATAAAAAGATTTTTTGTCCTACACTCGTAATTAATTTGCTTTCCGATTTTTATGGCTGGAAAAATTTTTTTAAATGCAAGAATTTCAGGGTGGTTTCCTCTATGAAGACTACCATCTTATAACATCAAGCTCAGATTCAGGCAAGTAATCTAGTTACTTGTAAATATACCTTGTAAATATACAAAAATTATTTATGAAAATAACTTTTGGGAAAAAAAGTTGCTGGCTTTGTAGAGTCTTGTAAAAATGTTGCCTGGTGAGTGGAACATTTCAACATATTGTAGTACGCCCTAATGTACAACGGTATGATACGTATTTTGTACTTATTTACCAGAGTGATGATATGTTGTTTGTACCTATATTTTTAAGCCTTTGCGCAATTTTTCACTTTATTAAAAGCAAATAATAGGGGTAAATGAAAAATTGGTGTGAGTGCGCATGCGCATAAATACAATGCAATTAAATTACCACTACATAGAGACGAATGTTTTGTGTTTACAGTTTTATGTGTCAGTTACAATTTGTATACCTTTCATGAACGTGAGAAGGTATATATGTTTAGGACGTAGGATGGTAGTGAATGTCAGAAGCAAAAATGATAGACACAACTCTAGGAGACGAAATTGCTAGGATTGGATTAAAAGAGCATAAAGCTACCATATAACACATTATTCAGATGACTCTCTCATTTTGACAGCTAGGATAATGACACTTTGTGGCTCCCACATATTATTGGAAAATTTCTTCGACCAAACAGCGTATGCTATATATCTCATATGAGATTGGTGGTTCCTACTATATTGCTATAATGAAAAGCCTTTAATCAAAACATGTGCATAAATCCGCCCATTTCTAAAAAAAACTTAAAAATCACATGTCACATATTGAAACGGAAGTTCGGTCTTAAGCCTCTCAGAAGTATATCGCACCGAATTTTATTTATTGATAGATTACGATAGCTGCGTCTCGGAAATAATAGACTGAAACCAACTGAGATATGGAACATAATCACATCGCTTATTGCAGCACTCATTAGCACATTTCGTTTGCTACCCATAATTAACATATTTTGGGTCACCCCTGTCCACATATTGGTCGATAACTCCAAAACCGGTCGAGCTATCGAAATAAGGGATCTCTTAAATTTTAAGTCGGACGTCTACTAATATATACAACGGTGATAGTGAGATTCAATTTCATTATGCAGCTTTTGACTGATGCGCGAGCAAACAAACAGACATATGACAAATATTCTAGAATCTGTCGCTTTGGATTCTATTTTTCTTGAATAGCTGCATTGACGAGACATTATTATATGTAGAGATTATCGGAGCTACAAAACTGATTTCTAAGGCCTGCTACCTTTTGTTAAGGTATAAAGCCAGCGAGACAGCCAATGACAGTACTGTACTTATTTATTAAGTTTTTCGCTGTGTTAATATGTTCGCCGACGTTGTTTGGTGTTAAATGTGCATAACATAAGCAAATAAAACAAAGTATAAACATATCTTATATTTAACCTTTTCTTTTGGTAGAAATGTTGAAGTGTTCAACTATAACGGTGCAATGTTGCAATAAAAGAGCTACAACAAAACAAAAATTACAAAAAAAAACATTGAAATAAAAAATCTCCAGGCGTTTTGTTGTATCATGCCATACAGTTAAACAATGGCAGAAGTGCTTATAGGAGGATATACATACCTATATACATATATATTTACAATGAACATAAAGGGTGTTTTTTAGGGGTATAGAACTTTAAATTGAAATAAAATACAAGAAAATCGTTTTAAGGTCCATCAATTTGGCTTTATTGGAAGAATAATTTTATGCCATTAATGTTTAAATATGATTTCGGGCATGTGGCCGCCGCGGCTGGCTCGAATAAAGCCAATTCTACAGGTCCAATTTTCAACCACTTTTTCGAGCATATGGGGCCGTATGTCGGCAATAACGCCACGAATGTTGGCTTCCAATTCCCCTAACGTTTCTGGTTTGTTGGTGTAGACGAGCGACTTCACATATCCCCAAAGAAAATAATCCAATGGTGTCAAATCACACGACCTTGGTGGCCAATTGACAGGTCCATTCCGCGAAATTATGCGCTCATCGAATGTTTCCTTCAATAAATCGATTGTGACGTGCGCTGTGTGGCATGTAGCGCCGTCTTGTTGGAACCACAACTCATCCACATTCATGCCATCCAATTCGGGAACAAAATAGTCGGTTATCATGGCTCTATACCGGTCTCCATTAACGGTAGCTGCCTCTCCAGCATTATTGCGGAAGAAGTATGGCCCAATGACTCCACCAGCCCATAGAGCACACCAAACAGTCAGTTTTTGTGGATGTAATGGCGTTTCAAGGGTCTCATGTGGATTCTCTTCACTCCAAATGCGGCAATTTTGCTTGTTGACGTAGCCATTCAACCAAAAATGAGCCTCATCACTGAACAAAATTTTGCGATGAAAATCAGCATCGAAATCAATCTCATTTTCGGCCCATACACCAAAATCACGACGCATTGCATGGTCTCGCGGCTTTAATTCTTGCACAAGCTGGATCTTGTAAGATCGCAAGCCAAGATCTTTGCGCAAAATCTTCCATAAAGTTGATGGACAAAGCTCCAATTGCTGTGCACGGTGGCGAATCGATTCATTCGGGTCCTCTTCAACACTTTGCTCTACAGCGGCAATTGTTTCTTCGGTGCGCACTGTTCGACGTCTCTGCGGATGCGTATTATCACATAGAGTAAACGTAGTGCGAAAACGATCCATGGTTAACCGAATTAATTGCTCTGATGGACGATTATGTCGACCATAAAATGGACGGAGCTCACGGTAAACTTCGCGAACTGAACCATTATTTTCGAAATAAATTTGCACGATTTGCAAGCGTTGTTCTTTTGTCAACCTGTTCATGATGAAATGGCAAACCAAACTGAACATAAATGACATTAGAGTTGCCAGATTTGACCACAAAATGCCAGTTTTATCTCTATTCAAAAAACAAACCTGTAAAAAAAACACCCTGTATATACATCATCTGCAGTTATATAAGTACGACTAACCTGCGCATTCATTGAGTCAACTACTCAACTTCCTCTCTATAACCCGCTCTACAACCAACTAAACGAATAGGGAACTACTTACGAGTACAAAGACCGTGCTTACCAGCCTTCCAGACGCCATTGGCACCTCTACGTCTCCGATGACTGTTGAGTATAACTATGTAGCTATGTACCTTGCAACAGACCGATTCTACAGATAACTCCTCTATGAGTGCACTAGTACAAAACAAATATCTTTCTGGTTGTTACTTGTATGCTCTAATTACATATTTTTCTAAATGTTTTTGAGTATCAAATTCTGTTGTAAACAATATCCGATGACAGTTAAACCTTCTGCTTCTTCAGTTTGTCCAATAACACCACTGGTAGTGACAAGGCTAAAGTCAAATCCAGACCAGCTATGTTGTATTCTGCTTAGTCTCTTTTCAGTGATGAAAAGAAAAACAAATTTTTAGGTTGTTATAGAAAGAAATTGTTTAAGTCTCATAGTCTTCCTTCAGTGCTCCCAAATCTTGGTCCATGATTGGGTTCAATTCCCGCTTTTAGCAAGAGAAATTGGAGCAGCCCCGCTGTTGTGGGAATGAAGCTCCAATAAAGCCCTTTGGTATACCTGCATCCCTTCTTAGTACCCAACACTATCCACCACAGTTCTACTCCATTTCTGAACCCTTTCGACTTTGCACCATATGGCTGCTTGCAACTTCAACGCAAACACGATGGACAAAAGGTGTGCTCAAGTGCCTCGGTGAACTCTCTACAAATCACAATCTGTGCGATTTTATTTAAATTTTATTATAAGAGAATTAGACAAATTGCATAACATACGAGTTTAAGAAACATTGTTAGCGAACTAATATGCTCCTGAGTGAATTACTGCATTAATGAGGAAGCGCATTTTTAATATCATTTTGTAATTACTTTTTCCGATGTTGTGATAAAAAAAATTATATGTTAATTGTGATATTTATGGCGCCTCCAAACCTTTTGAAAGTGTAGGTGTAGGTAAACAATTTGGAGTCAGATTAAACTCGGTTCTGACTGATCTAATTACATAAAGTGTAGATAGGAGTTTTTGCCGCCTATCTGATTGTTAGGTACATATATAAGACACTAGAGTTGATATTGAGTCCAGCATATTATTATAAGTAGAGTTCGCCCAGTGGTTGAAATTCAACCAATAAACTTTATTTTATTTTATTTTTTTGCTGTAGGTATGTTTTATCCACCTTTTTTTCTTCCTTTCTATGTCGTTCCTTTCCTCTAACATATTTTTCTTTTCCTTGATTTCTTTTTTTACTCTCTTATTTTATTTTTTACTTTCCTCAAACTTCTTTTCCTTTCCCTTCCCTTCCTTTTATTTTCTTTCTTTCCCCTTCGTTTTCTTACCTTTACTTTAATTCCCTTTCCCTTCCCTTCCTTTCATTTCCTTACCATTCCTTTCTTTCCTTTAATTTTCCTTCCTTTCCTATCCTTTCCATTTCCTTTCCTTCCTTTCCTTTCCTTTCCTTTTCCTTTTCTTTCCTTTCTTTCCTTTAATTTTCCTTCCTTTCAATTCTTTTCCTTTCCTCTATTTTGCTTTAATTTTCTTCGGTGTTTAATACTCTTTATGAGTAATCATTTATTTTATTTTTGTAAACCCTGTTTGTAGGTATCAGCAATGAATTTTACATATTTGCTCATATTTTACATTGCTTGTTTAATGTATCCAACAAAGCAACTTTTCGTGCTCTCAGGAGAGCAGCTGACACTGGGCATCGTAGCTAGTAATCAATACAATAACAACAACTAAAGCAAAAATGCATGACACAACAGAGTATCTATAGTGCGAATACTTATTTTTCATTGGTCCACTACCAACTCTTCGCACTCACAGTGAGAGCCGACCACACGAATAACACAAAAACATGCATGGCAAGTCTACTCACACTACTACGGCTCTTAATTTTTTCCTACAAAGCAACTCATCGGCCATGCTCACGATTCAGCATAGTACACAAAAAGCAAGTACACACACACAGCGTGTCTATAGCGTGAATAAGTAAATGTGTAGTGGTGTGACTTTTATGTTAAATTTTTTATATTAAAATGATTTTTTAAATTTTTTTTATTTACGGATAAAAGTACAACGCAAAATTTCTTATCTATACATATTAATTTGTATACCTTAGAATTATAGTTTAGCAGAAAACGGTTCTACATTGCATTCATCTTGTCTATTTATATATAAGATGACGCTACAAATAGATATGGAAAACTATCGAAAGCGTATTGTTTGCTGGATTTAGAATACGGTGGCGGTGAATAAATATTTTTTTAATAGTTTGTTTGCGAGATATATGCAAAAATTACCCGATTCCAAATTAGAGGAGTGATCCATGATATGGCAAACACCTCTATGAACAAAGAGTTTGTTTTATAACTTTTCACTTGCTTTCAGATGAACCTAAAATCCACCCTTAGCGGACACACTCATCAAAAACTTGGATTTGATAGGTATATTATATGAACATATTATTGGGACAGCCTTGGTCCACCTAATGGTCAATATCTTGGAAAGGGGTTCAGAGATGAACATGAAAATCGCTCCCTGTGAAAACTTTCATCAACACCTTTCATTTGATACCCATATTGTATAAACGTTACCCCTGGTCCACATTTTGGTCAATATCTCAGGACTCCACACAGTTATTTAATTTTTTCTTGTATAAAAGAACCTTCTCCTTGCAAAAGCAAATACAATAAAAAAAAAATTTGTGAAATCGGTCCATCCGTTCAGGCGTGATGTAATGTCCAATGCATTCATTTTTATATACATATATAGATTTACAATAAGCAAAGAGTAAATGCTGATAAATAACTCGCGTTCTACAACTCGAATTAAGTCCAGAAATGTAGAAACATATCCAGGCGCTCGGCCTAGCCAAAAAAAGGCAGCATACAACGAATGGAGAGAGATCAATCGATTTGCAAGTGTTGTGCACTGAACTTACTGTGGATCTATCTAACTCATGAATTTGTATAACGGTTATTAGTAAACATTATTGCCGCGTTTACCTTATACCCAGGAACAAATTATCGACGAATTAAATTAGATTAAGGGGATACTCTCGATTTTATTAAAACAGCGATACTAACATCGATAGATGTTAAAGGGTACCGGGAAACTATCGATTATTTTAGTGGCTTCGAATTTAATTTGCTGTTTTGCGACACATTACGAATCGATTCCAGCCCAGCACAGATTTTTCTGTAAGTATTGAAATGAACTTATTTATATTAACAAGTAGTATGCGTTAGCAATCGTTATATAATCGATCTTATTTTTCGTTCAAATTATCACACTACTATTTATGTATTCATATTTATAAATCAACAAAAATTGTTGGCATAAAAAAAAACTACTATTTATCGAATAATTTTATGCTGGTTTTTGGTATATTTATATAAACGTAATTTACTACATGTTTAATTAAATTTTGCATATTTATACCTTTCATGAACATGAAATGGTATATTAACTTTGGTCCGATGGTTGTAACGTTTAGAAATATAAGGGATAGACCCACCATTAAATATACCAAATTGATCAGGACGATGAACTGAGTTGATACAGCCATGTCCGCCTGTCTGTCCGTCTGTTTGAACGCAAACTAGTCCCTCAATTTTTGAGATATCTCGATGAAATTTGGCACACGGATGTATTTTTGTATTATATTAGACATTTGTCGGATCCAGTATAATCGGGTCACTATAGCATATATATCCCATACAACCGATCGTTCAGATAAGAGGATTATGGCCATTTCTCCCTCATTTTAAAAGATTAAAACTTGAAACTTGGTGAGATATTTTCTTATCGATAGTAAAAGATTTCGTAAAAAAGTCAGCAAGATCGGAGCTATATATAGTATATATCCCATGCAACCGATCGTTCAGATAAGAGGATTATGGCCATTTCTCCCTCATTTTAAAAGATTAAAACTTGAAACTTGGTGACATATTTGCTTATAGATGGTAAAAGATTTGGTAAACAAATCACCAAGATCGGAGCTCTATATAGTATATATCCCATACAACCGATCGTTCATGCTGACAAAGTTTTAGAGAACTATAAACAATGCGTATTTAATTTTGCACGTATTCATGAAAGGTATAAAGCCTTCGGCACAGCCGAAGACAGCGCCGTCCTTACTTGTTTTTCTTTAAGGTTTCGCCGATTTTTGCATCAGTTGAAATCGCCTATAATTTGTTATCGCAATAACGGAAGTCTGGAAGTGCAAAAACAACAAACAAAAGTAAGCGTAATTAGCTTGTTTTGCTGTTGCGAGCAAACAAATTGTTAGACAAATGAATGAATTAAAGTACATATGAAAGATGTCTTATAGCATTTCCAAATCTGATATGAATTTCATTGGAATTGAGAGAACTAGTTGAAGCCTAAAAGCTTAATTTCAAAGAAAAATAGTTAAACATTTTTTTGTGTGCAAACCAATCAGACTAAGCAGTTAAAATCAGTGGTGTACAGCGGTGAGGGATATCCCAACCAGAAGACAACCGAATCGACTTTTTCGCAATAACAGAAGCTTCGAATGTGTAAGTTGTTATCAGCGCCTATCACTCCATTTATAAATAGATAATAAACAGCTTCGTATCTTTCCTTATTTGTAAGGTTATCTTTTAACTACTTATATCCATGAGTTCCGTGACTACACTCAAAACCAGAACTAAGAATGGGCGAGGAGCAGACTATCTACGATGGCAATGAAGATGCTCATTTCCTCAATAGTCACAACTTAATCATCTAAAGTTCTGAAAATCTTAACTATTAATGAAACAGTTTCAGCCTAACACATTAACATTACGAAAATATATCCATGATATTCCTCCACCGCATTCCTTCGTAGGTTGAAGTGTCGTTTTCTTCAGTAAATATATCAACTCAGGAATCCCTTACAAATTACAAGTCAGAAGCAAAGTTGAACATATTTTAATATGAGTACAACACTTTAGCGTTTGCCATACCACACCAAACTCCCACCAAGTAATCTACACTCAGAGCAGTACGCTACACCGCAAAATTGTCGAAGCAACCCCAAAAGTTAAACACTCGATATGAATAACTTTCCGAGCGATTTTGACAACTTTATTAACTTGGCGTAAATAAACAGACGCTCGCAGTGTAATGACGACCAAGCACGAGAGGTACGAATAGAGTGAGCGATGTGGCGCTAGCGAAATTTATGAATCCAACTCGCGAAATACACAACAGTGGCATCTCCGTCCTTTCTCCATCAAGCGGTTGGGCTTTGCCCACATTTAATAATCCCTTTTGAATATTTCATGCGTCTCACGACGAACCGTGGTAAGATGGCAAGAGAAGCCAAGGATAACTTAGGTTTGCTTTTGATTTGCGCGATTATTTATGGTTGACGCGATTTGGGCTTTGGGTACTTGCGCTCGAGGTGTGGGTTCGTACAACATTCATATTTACTTGTATGTATTAGTGAATAAATATTTTTGTTTAAACTTTTGCCGCATTTCGTGTGTGTTTCGCGTTTTGTTATCCTTCGTGTTGGCAACTCCACGCATATTCAAACAAATTTTCCATATTACCACAGATTTTCCAGCGGAAAACTGACAAAAGTCAAAGTTTGTGTCAACAAAAACACGCTGCTTGCCGCAAGTCATGTTTATGTTATAGAGAAAACAACATAATACAACAACAACAAATGAAACAATCTGGCGGAAAACAGTCATATTGCATTTAGCAACCCTTTCACGAACTCAGTCACACACACACCAGCATAGATTCGCAGCATTATTTACATTCATATGATTATAACGGCATTCCCTAGAGGAGAGTCATGCAGTGCACCAATACATACGCATGGCCCCCTTCTCATGTCTTTACTTTGTGGCTAGAATTTCGTTGGCTTCTGACACGCGCGTTTACAAACTTGAACGCCTCTCCCTTATACTCCCCCTCCTCCCCACAATCCACTGGCGTCCTAATAACAACGTGAAAGGATTGTGGCGGCAAGAATTCCAATTTTTTTACCCCCTAATCTCTGGCGGCCGCCGTGGTGTGAAGGTAGTGTTGCAGGCCTACCACACCGAAGGTCCATGGTTCGAGCCCTGGTACAGGTAACATCAAAAGTGATTTGAAAAAAGTTTTTCAAAAACGGGGTCGCCTCTCGGCAGTGGTTTGGCAAACTCTCCGAGTGTATTTCTGCCATGACAGGCTTCTTAGCAAAAATTCGTCTCCTTTGTAGATGCCGTTCGGAGTCGGCAAAAAACTGTAGGTCCCACCAATTTGTAGGGAAAAATTCAAATCGGCACACCACAAATTGGAAGAGAAGCTTGGCGCAAAAATCTCTTAGGAGGTTTATGATGATATACCTGTTGTATATCGCGCCATAGAGAGAGATAATCTCTGAGAAGAGTCGGAGGCATTCTACTGTCCGCTTATAACTAACTTTCCGCTCCACCACAAAAATGTGTTGCTTCTCAGAGCGAGGTTTCAGTTGTTAAAGAAATAAGATTTGCGTTTGAAGATTATTGAATTTTTTTTTTCTGTTCATGGTTTAAACATATTTATGTTATTGCCATTATGAAAGAAAAAGCGTGAGTTACTGGGAGTTTGGGCCTAAAACGCCGTCGAGATTCGTGTATTGATTCGATGTCTTAAACAAAAAGCATGTGTATTTTAATTTCTTTAGATAAATCGAATATATTGAAGACAAAGTTGTAGCAAGGAAGAGTAAGATTTAGCTATTGAAAATTAGCTAAATAATTATAATCTATATCGACGTTGAAAGTGCAAAATGTTCCATAGTATTTCTCTAAACCTAGTACCACATTTTTTTTTTGGTAGCATGAAAAAATTCGGAAATTCACAAGTACTATGCTAGACCCGGGTTTTTTTACAGCATACGTTTCTATATAAGGTATGAACAATACTTATCTTTTATACGTAAGTTAGTGGAAGATGTCTTCAAAAAAAGCCCAAATATTTTACGAAATTTTTAAACAAGTAAGGAAGTCTAAGTTCGGGTGCAACCGAACATTATATACCTAGTAGTGATCTATTATGGCATCCCAATTTACGCAGGTCTATTTTAATACTTTTTAGTTCGCATTATAAAGCCAGCTGAATTTTTTCAATTAAAAGACTTCTGTTATGAGTTTTAAGTGGTAAATTAATTTATTTCTATATAAATAGTTTCCCTACCACTCACTGCTAACCACATTTTTCCTAAATTCCAATACATGCACATTTTATGTTTGAAAAATTTAGCGTCGACAGAAGGACAGACAGACAGACGTAGGGAGAGACGGGCATTGCTCAATCGATTCAGCTCATCGTCCTTATTATTTTAGTCTTCTTCTTCTCATACTTACAAACATTTCATGTTCATGGAAGGTATGAAAATCAAAAAGATATATTACTTCCAAATTGCAGTGGGGTATGCCCAGATATTTTGTTTGTGCGTTATCCGATTTGCCTGGCAGGAGTATACTACATAGTATTGAGAAGCAGCTGAGCAATTTTCATTTAAATACCTACTTGAAATTACAAGCAATCGCCTTTGAAAGTAGCAGAACTTTTATGCTGAACAAAAATTTTTTTGCGGTCGAATTTTGCTTAAAAAGCTTAGGTATTATATGTGGAAGATTTTAATGATATAGCTTGCATGGTTATAGAAATATCGCGTTCTAAACTTTACAAACAAATTGTTCAGAACTATGTTCAAAAATTGGGAGTGACCCTTAATCGATTTCGCCCGTTTTTACAGTAAACAGTTAATTTTATATATTCAACATTTTCGCCAAATTTCGCAAATCAATTTTTGCCGGAGTTATGGCAAACAAATTTTAGTTAATTAATCCACTATAAAACTATTTTCGAAAATCTATATTTTTCGAATTTTTTCCTTCACGGACACTGTGAAAGTGAAATAGAAATGATATAAAGCTTTTATACGCAAAGTTATTGCCTTTTAAATATATCTATGATACTTTTCAAAATCTTTCGTATGTATAAAAGTGGGCATGGACTTTAACCGATTATACCCATTTTTTTCCGGAACGTTCCTTGTATTCATGGAAATCTGCGTGCCGAATTTTGATTCGATATCTCCAACGGTTTTTGATTTATGATTAATAATGTTTCTAAATTTGACTTAATCAAAAACGGGCGGTGCCACACCCATTTTCAAAAATTTCAAAAAAATTTACTTTCTGCCTTAAAGTTATTGTACACAAGAAATGTTATTCTTATAGGTGTGTTATATTCTGAATAATCACGTTTTTTGTATTTTTGAAAATACTCTATATATAAAAACCGGGCGTGGCTATCATACGATTTAGCCCATTTTAAATAGCACTCGTAGATGAGTGCCAATGAAACTGCGTACCAAATTTCATTAAGTAATCTCTAAATTAACTCAGGTTATTGTGTTAACAGACGGACGGACGGACATGGTTTAATCAATTTCTCTTTTCCTCCTGAACATTTTGATATATATAAGTCAATATCTATCTCGATTCGTCAATGCCGTTGCATACTACCGTTAGGCGAACGAAATTAATATACCTTGTGTGTGTAGCACTACCTGGTATAACAATACTAGCCGTTTTATGAAACGCGCTATAGTTCAATTCATCAATTTATGTGAAGTAACTTCCGCCGTTCTACCAAAAAAAAAATTTCGATAGCACCTTGACCAACAGCATCTGTTAAAGAAGTTTTTAAGTCACGTTCATTTAGTTCAAGTCCTTAAGTTTTGCAAAGTTGGGAGTAAGTGTTTTTGCACCTAAAAATCCTTTCATTACCACTTCAACCATTCGAGGAGATTGCTTCGCCGCCAAAAAATTTAACTTGTTTATATAACTACTACATACATATATAAACCGCTTAAAGCTTAGCAAGAATGAATAACTTTTTACACGAAAGCCAATAATGAGCACTCATGAAACATATTTTATTTTATTTACTGCGCTGCTGTTCTTACCCGCAGCATAAGAAACTTTCTAGAGGCAGGATATAACAATTTTTGCTGCATGTTTTTCAAATCATATCCTTTTGATATATATGCTTTTGGCATGTATGTGCTGAAATAACACACCAAATCTGATAAAATACTAGTTTACAACTAGAAGTTTCTGACTAACTTCAAACGAGTCCAAAAAATACCAAATTTTTCACGACGGTAAAAGCATTTGAGAATACTAGACTTTTCACAGCTAAAGAAAATATCAGGGAGCTTTTTATTTCGATTTGGTTTTTTTGGCAGGATACCTGTACATTGCAGTTTTTATAATTTTTGCCTCTCTGTCGGTATATTTGTGTGCGTATCACTCAAAAACCGAATTCAATGAAACTTTCACCGTTGCATTACCAAATATATAACTTTAAATATAAAGTATCCATTCAATTTATTCAATAACTATACAGGTTTAGGAGTTACGACCCATATGTGGACCAGGGTGAGCCAAAGTAAGTTAGCAAAATATTGGCATCAAACTGTACTTTAATCAGCAAAATGTTTAAGTCCCATATCTCAACTGTCTTCTTTGTTAGAACTATCAGAATCGTATTCAGTCTATTATGAGCTCTGAGACACATGTCACGGTATGGAATAAAAACAGTTGACTGACTATTCGGCTTAGAATCAGCCCTAGTTGTAAAGTAGTTTAGAACTAGTAATTTTGTCTGCAGCTACATTTATTGTATATCGGAAGTATTTTTTATAAACATTGTCTATTACTTGTGATGTTTTATGAATGCATGTTTACATAACCTTCAAATACCTAAATAAATATGTATGAACAGTCAATCTAACAAATTGTATTTCCAGCAAAATGTTCATTCCACCGTCACATTTCTTGTTCATATGAAATGTTTTGGCAATAAAAATCAATTTAAAAAATACTTCATTCATTTAAAATTCAATCCAATATTTCTTTTTAATTTTACTTCTTTTTGGCAGTGACTACGTGCGGTAAGGATGTGTAGTAAGCTTTGCAGACAGCAGAATATCCTTGAAGGGAGCGCCATACAAAGTGATACGTGTTTGCTTTACATGTCCGCAATATTGATAACATTGGCATATTGCTTTTTGGAAATTTAATATGGTCTTATATGTACATTAGACTGGGTCATAAAAAATATTTTTTTTTTTTTTAAATTATATTGATGTTATTTTTCGGAACGGCGAAACAGAAACACTCGAAAATGGCCAGACCTTTATATTAATTTTTAGAACTAAACCATTTGCTAGCTTAGATTTATTAAGACCCATCTTATTTTTTAATTGAATTGCCTAGAAAGAACAAATTTATTGCATATAGTTCTTTAGGAAATTAAATTCACCACAATTGAGATCCGGAGAAAATGTTCGTTAGGGAGGTTTACTTGGGCAATAAAGCTTTAAACAGATTACAATTATGTGGTTGCACGTTTTCAATATAGAAAACAGTTAAATACAGATTCTTAGAGGAATTAAAGGGGCTAAAAAATGGTTTGAAAAAATGTTTGCCCCAGTCTAATGTACATATATGTATTTGCTTGTATGAATTTGAAATGTTTGAGGCAATGATTTTTGGATATGAATTATAAATAGGTCAATCTTCTAGCAAGAAGAACACTTTTTATGACCAAATAATGGTGGTGATTTTCGAATTGAGCCTTAAGTGCTTTTGCGGTTAAGTGAAATTATTGGATTGGTATTTTAGAATGCATTACAGCCTGTGGAGTTTCTAAATATATTTATGAACATGTTTTAATAATATATACCAAATATGTATGTATATTTATGAAGACATGCTTGGGTGAAGATTTTAAATCAGATTTCTGGATTTTTGCAGTTTCATGCATGGGAAATATTTTTGTGAAATGTTGAACTCTCCATATAAAAATAAATTTGTACTGAGAGAAATTTGCGAATAAAGTTCTTTGAGAAATTATGTCTTCTATTACCGTTTTTATTAGTAGTTTCGATGCTAGATAAAATTTGTTTGCTCGCCTAAACAAATTTTTGAATTGAAAGAAGAAAAAAAATAAGCATAGAGAGAAAATTATAAGAGCTCACAATACAATCGAAATCAAAAGAAATTTAAAATTTCAAAAAATCGTTTTATGTGACTTATAGCTAGTGGCGATAGGCTAAAATAGTGAAAAAAGTATTGATCCAGAAAGAATCTATTACTATTGAAGAATTTATAATTTTTAAGCTTTTTAATAGCATTTGCTCACTAATTTAGCAAAGTTGTATGTTCAGCGGAACCAACGATTTAATTATGACAGAAATCGGACCCTGTTAAGGCAACTTAAAGGGCTTTTGATCAATGATATCAAAGAGATGAAGTTGTTCTAAAACCGATGAGAGCCTGCATACTCCATAAGAATTCAACCCAATTCTCCTAAGCTACCTTAGCAACACTCAATAGCACAATTTGCTAATTACATACATACTATCTATTTGTTTGTATATCACCACGCAACTTTACTGGAAACTTTGAAAATTTCTCATACCTAATAACACAATTCTTCTAATAATTCAAGTGAATATTGCAAATTCCTCTAAGTATTAGCATATTGCATTTGATCATATTTCGAATTTTATGCACATACTAATCAAGTCCATTGTCGCCAAGGTTGGTGCCACCAGAAAACATAGCGCCGTAAGTTAGACCAACCGCAATGGGACCAGACAATGGCGCTGCCATTTGCTGCAGATGATTGACGCTTTTGGCAAATATGTATGTACGTATGTTTATGATGTGAGTTGTTCTTGGATTACCATCGAGTTCCCAAGAATAAAATAAAGGCATAAAAATAGCTGTGTTTGTTCAGTCATGAGAAATCGCTCAGAGTTGCCCAAAACGAGGTTTTGTTTTGTTTGCTTGGTTTCTCGGAACAGCAAGCGAGTCATTTTGGGATTGATCGGTAGTAGTCCTTTGTGAAATATGTGGAATTCGCTCTGGACATCAATAGAGATCTCATAGAATTTAAAACAAACCAACTATGTATATATTGTGGTGATCTGCGGCTCAATCTTATTTTAATTAAGTGAAGAAAGCCACCCAAACTGTTTCCCGCTTTACAAGTTTTTACATTTTTGGTCTGAAGTAGTTATATATTTTGCGTTACCAAACGTTCAAAAGAACACACCCAATCACAAAAATGTTTGCAGAATAGAAAATTTCACATTTCACATTTTGAGTGACTTAACGCTGACCAAGCACGTACGTGCCATAACAGTAGCAACAACATAGAATTACATATATGCCTACTGTCACAATAACAATATTGTAAATTATTCTATGCGTATTTATTAAATATTCAATGCAAGTAAAAGCTAGAAAACAGTAATAAATTTACGTTTTATTAATAATGTGCCAAGGCGAAATTGTTGGCGTCCATTAACTTGCATCGTGAAAAAGAGAGAAAAGTTTCGAAATGAAAAAAGAAAAAAAAAATTAAAATTGAAAATTGCGAGACCTAGCACTCTCGCCATTCCAAACGCTATCAGCCACAAAAGAACAAGTTGGTTGGTAACGTGATTAGTTGTCAAGATTGGCTCGGGTGCGTTCATTTTATCGGTCACTAGGTTGTGTAGTAATGATGTTAAGTGTTTGCTTATCAAAAAAAAGTCATCTAGAAATATAGGTATCTATTCATACATGGTGAGAGTATGTATGTATCATAGGCTAATAAAAATAAGAATTGCGTCACTCTTGTCAAGGTTGTCCTGTAGGCGAATTTGTTGGTTGTTTGGAAAATATCATAAATCGTGGTAAATAATAATAGATCTGCTTTTACTACTTGTCAAGTATTATAAAAAGACAGCATGAACCGCTTTATTACAGCCATATTCGAAAGTTTTTCATTAAAACTTATTTATTTATTTAGCCAATGAATACAATATAAAATTCTTTTAGGTGAAGTAGGAACAAAACTAAAACCAAGCGGTAATAAAAACGAGTATCATGATATATATTATTTCTGTAAGGTCTTTTTGTGTTAGTTCCCAATTTTCTGCTCTCATTTGGAACCAATTTTAATAAATAAGGTATCGTTTTAAAGGTGGGGGTTAGCTCTACATGCAAAACCATGTTTTAATTAGCGGAGTGCTTTTGTTTAAGCGTATTTCATAAAAATTAATTCTTTAAAATAAACGATTGTGGATGCACAAAAAATCAATTTGAACTGCAACGCTATTGTGACTGTGACATTCACATTCCTCGCGACACCTACATTTGAATACTAAGACTGAACAGTGCTAGAATATGTAAAGGCATTGCGAATATCACAGCGCTCAACCCACTGCAAGCGCGCCATCTACACTTGAACATAGCTAAAATAGGTGAATAAAACTGCGTTCACATTGGGTCATAAACTCGAGTTAAAGGGACATTTTTTGAGTTAATTTATATTGATGTTGTCAATCAACTCAAGTTTATGGCTCAATGTGAATGTAACATAAGTGGTGGAATTTCAAATAGCTCTTTGCGCATATTTGTATATTTTTTTGTGGTCTCATAACAAGTGTAGCTGAAAATTCTTTTTTATAATTTTAGAAAAAGGTTTGAGAAATCCTGGACCTGGACTAATAAAAGGTTTCAAACCATTTTTGTTTTTTTTTTTTGCGCAAGGCGCACGGGTCCACCTAGTTATTTATAAAATAAATTTAAACCTTCCATGAAGCGATGCTTTGAAAATGAAAAATCGTTCTCAACATATCTAGAGATCCTGTTGAACTCAATCAGGGCCCTATTAGTTAGCGAATTTTTAGAATACAGAGTTTTAAGAAAACCAACAAAACAATCTCAGAGTAGGTATCGAAGATGCCTTGCAGGAATAATGAAAGAAATTCTTCCAAGGAGTACAGGACAGTCAAAGACCCCACTGACTACGTCAAAATTTAAAGCCAGGGACATAATTCTTCTCCTAGTCTGCAAAGAGGACCAAATAAAATACGCATAATCGAGTCTAATTCGAACAAACGCTATATACAGTAATTTCAGCGTATGTATATAGGTCAGTAAACTCGGAGCTATGGCGTCACACAAATGCACGCATGGACTATGATTTGGAGATAATGAAGTTCATGTGGCTACCAAATCAAAACTTAGAGTAGCAGGTTACTCCAAGGCCTTAAAGAAAAGAACAGACAAACCATCGACGCCCGTTTGGGAAGAAGATTTCAATCGAGTTTATTCGGATATAACGCAAGATGCAAGCTTGGTACTGCTTGACTCAGTAAAGATATTGGATTAAAAAACCCGGCAAAGAGATTAGTAGCCTCCACAGCTGTGTCAGCCACATCCTGGCCAAAAAAAAGTGCTGATGGAAAACTGGAACAAGACTTCTTGGAGTTTACAAAATGCCAGAATGCTTTTGCATTCTTTTTTTTTTTTTTTTAATATAGTTGCTACCAAAAATATTTTCAGACACACAAATTTCTCAGAAAATTCTTGGTACAGACTATAATGCGTATTATACTTACTTTTTCCGCATTTGCTAATTAAGTATTTTGTATTTAAATGTGTAAGGTGAAAAAGTTTCGACCCTCATGGGGACAAACTATAATTCTAGAGTATTTATCGATAAATCGTTTTAAAACTGGCACCACTACAAATTCCAAAACGCTTATTCATGCTACGGAGTCGATGTTGTATGAGCAGACGCTTGCTTGAGTTGATGTTGATGTGAGAGAACACAAAGATTGTGAAAATAAAAAGGAATATATAACCACCATGAGTAAATAGGTACTGAATAAAACGTCATTAATCCAAACAATTTGTAGTAAATATATAAATTTAAATTAAAAAGGCGGAACGTATTTCGATGCCAAATTATGTAAATAAAGGGTGTTTTTTTAGGGGTATAGAACTTCGAATTGAAATAAAACACAAGAAAATCGTTTTAAGGTCCATCAATTTGGCTTTATTGGAAGGATAATTTTATGCCATTAATGTGTAAATATGATTTCGGGCATGTGGCCGCCGTGGCTGGCTCGAATAAAGCCAATTCTACAGGTCCAATTTTCAACCACTTTTTCGAGCATATGGGGCCGTATGTCGGCAATAACGCCACGAATGTTGGCTTCCAATTCCCCTAACGTTTCTGGTTTGTTGGTGTAGACGAGTGACTTCACATATCCCCAAAGAAAATAATCCAATGGTGTCAAATCACACGACCTTGGTGGCCAATTGACAGGTCCATTCCGCGAAATTATGCGCTCATCGAATGTTTCCTTCAATAAATCGATTGTGACGTGCGCTGTGTGGCATGTAGCGCCGTCTTGTTGGAACCACAACTCATCCACATTCATGCCATCCAATTCGGGAACAAAATAGTCGGTTATCATGGCTCTATGCCGGTCTCCATTAACGGTAGCTGCCTCTCCAGCATTATTGCGGAAGAAGTATGGCCCAATGACTCCACCAGCCCATAGAGCACACCAAACAGTCAGTTTTTGTGGATGTAATGGCGTTTCAAGGGTCTCATGTGGATTCTCTTCACTCCAAATGCGGCAATTTTGCTTGTTGACGTAGCCATTCAACCAAAAATGAGCCTCATCACTGAACAAAATTTTGCGATGAAAATCAGCATCGAAATCAATCTCATTTTCGGCCCATACACCAAAATCACGACGCATTGCATGGTCTCGCGGCTTTAATTCTTGCACAAGCTGGATCTTGTAAGGTCGCAAGCCAAGATCTTTTGCGCAAAATCTTCCATAAAGTTGATGGACAAAGCTCCAATTGCTGTGCACGGTGGCGAATCGATTCATTCGGGTCCTCTTCAACACTTTGCTCTACAGCGGCAATTGTTTCTTCGGTGCGCACTGTTCGACGTCTCTGCGGATGCGTATTATCACATAGAGTAAACGTAGTGGGAAAACGATCCATGGTTAACCGAATTAATTGCTCTGATGGACGATTATGTCGACCATAAAATGGACGGAGCTCAAGGTAAACTTCGCGAACTGAACCATTATTTTCGAAATAAATTTGCACGATTTGCAAGCGTTGTTCTTTTGTCAACCTGTTCATGATGAAATGGCAAACCAAGCTGAACATAAATGACATTAGAGTTGCCAGATTTGACCACAAACTGCCAGTTTTATCTCTATTCGAAAAACAAACCTGTAAAAAAAACACCCTGTACTTCAAAATGAACTATATTAACCTGTTAATATTTTACCGAACCTTGCAAGCTCTATTGTTGGGTATCCAACTAAGTTTAAAGAGTTTTGTGAAAAGAAATACATTTTGGAAATATGAAATAGTACTTTTTATGAAAATAGATATAGAAGAAAAAGGTATCTGTTTTTTTTTTTTTATAAAATTGGGTGGTTCACAAGGGTTAAGATGTGCAAGCTACCAACAAATCGTCATGGGCTTCATTTTAAAATTATTATTTTCATAGCTAAAAAAATGTTGTGTGTTTTACTACACTTTTTATCGATGTAGAATTTTCTTTTGTTTTATTTCAATTTGTATTTTATAAAAGAAAACTGTCATTTACTTTTCCAGTCACTACTAAAAAAGAGTTTTACTGTGAAATAAAGAGTAATTTCATTAGAACAGAAAGATTTAACATAAAAGTAAATGAATAAAAATTAATAAGCAAAAAATTTACATATTTTAAAAATTTATTTCAAAACTAACCAATTTTTATTTTTTGTTTACGGACACAATTTGTCCTTCTGGCGCTGCCCTACGTTGTCTAGCTGTTGTAGCCTCCTCCTGCCAGCAAGCATGTAAAGATTTTAAAAATAAACTGAATTGTATCACCCCTTTTCTATTCATGTATTTATTTATTTTTTTTTTTTTTGGAATATAGAAAAAAAAAACAGTTATTAATTTTATTTCAGTTTGAGTTTGACAGCGAGATCTTTGTGTTTATAAATTTTGACTAGCAAGAAATATACCAGTAAAGATTAGCAAATCTCTCAAACTCTTACGCTCTCGATTTATTTTTCTTTTACAAATTTTTTAAATTAGTGAACACTTGACATAAAAAGTTAGTAAGAATTCGTAACTTCCAGTAATAATCCTGGTTATTGAACAAACTTTAACCTTACATTGTGATTACTTATTATTTATTTTATTTTAAAAGCTTCGACTTATTTTATACGTACCGATCACGCAAATTATAAAATTAATACCTCTTGGTACTGTGGAAATGCAAAATACCCAAAAATCTAAACCAAATGGCCATATTTTGTTTTCACGATTTTGGCAGTAATGGAAAATGTTATAAAAAACTACCACTTTAAGAGCGCTCTCAGAGAACGCGAAGTTTTCTTTCTATTAATATCTGAGTACAACTGAGCCATAAGGCATATCCGCTCCAAGGAAGTAGTAGCAAAGCACGTCCCAGTTTAAATTCTGAAATTGTGCTATTTACAGGTAATTGCACCCACTGAATGAAAAAATTATTTTTTTCTTCATTTTTAAAATTACGCAATAGTGGAATGTGTTTGCAAAAATTTATAGCTAATAATAATTAGTTGCGGTTTTCCTGTATATAGTACAATAACAACAAGTAACTGATCACCGGAAGAAGCCCAAGCGCAAATGTGCAAAATTACGAAATTAAAAATAAGAAACATAAAAATGTACATAAATAACAAATACAACAACGCTCAATTTAAAAAGGGCGATATGAGCACGGGAGTGAAGAAAATGAACATAATGGTAATGATGATAGTAAATGCCTGTTGGTTGACTGCATATTTCAATTGGAAAGAATTGTATATTTACAACCAGCTCAGGTTGGGTTTCCCACTCGTCCGTATGGACTGTTTTGGGCTTTAGCGAAATTGCAATTGTTAAACTCGAAAGCGCTCTTCGACTTATCATCAACTAGTCCCCATACGAACGTTAAAACATTGCGCAATGCACACAGACTGTCAACGACCAGCCTTTTCGTCAGCGTTGTTGCTCAGCGCTCCTATCCAGCCCTTGGCCTGTCCAACTGTCCAACTGTCCAGCTGCCCAATTTTCAAACTTGACGTCTGCATATGCACGCATAAATGGCTTAAATGAAGATTTGATAACTCATAACTAGGCGTGACTTCTGACACTCGTAAAACATTTTAACGACTAAACGCTATTCCAGCAAAACATTAGACTTGGCCAAGCCAAACAAACCCAAGCTCGGCCAACTCAAATTAACACGAATGTATATGGGAAGTTTAAGGTAAGGCAGGCAAAATAAATATGTAAGGCATGGATATATATATTTATATACAAGAAGGTACATACAATCGGTTAGGCATACGTCCAGCGCAGTTTTGTGAGCTTAAGTACTCAGCAGCAATCGGGCGGATTGGGCTCCGAATGGAGTTGCAGTTAATATTTTGTTTTACAATAAAAGCTTAATGACTTTTCAGTTGACTTCTACAAGACGAGATATGGCAATGTCGAATGATAGTAACAAAAGCAACAACAACAATAGCAAATGACAAGCAAACGCAGCACAACAATTGCAATATTAACGGTGCTGCCTCTGATGCTTCTGCTTTCGCTTCACTGGCTCACTGCCGACATTTGCTTCCCATTTGCTGCTGTAGGGTGTGAGACTGCTAGTGATGTATGGTTCCGAGTGTTGAGGGTACTGATTCTGCCGAGTCCGAATTCAAGTGTTTGGAGTCTCATGGAATGGTTCTTCGGTTCACCTGGAAATGTTGTTCTTGTACAGCTTAGATCTGGCTAGGTTTGGTTGTATGACTGCTGCCTCGTGGTGTACAAGCACACTTCAAGCTCGTAAATTTAGGACTTCAAGGCATCAGAATGGACTACTTACAGAATTGTTGCTTTGTAAACTTACTTCGACATTGGATAACCCTTCCAGACTTGCGAGAAAGCCAAACGGCGCAACGTTCGTAAGTGACGTGACACTTTCCAATATCTAAGGATAAACTAGCCTTACTGAAGTGAATGAGTTCGGCTGAGTGCACCTAGAGGCCAAGTATGACAATTCTCGGTAATAGACTTGCCTATTAGGCAGGGCGAAGTACTACAACAACAACTTCTTAAGAAAGGTCTGTCCCAAGCCCGCGGAACTTCGAATAACAGTTTCCGTGGCGTTGCTGTTCCTAGAGACCAGAAAGATTGTTTTTAAAGACAGTTCTAAGCCATCTAGAGCGTGGTCATTTCCATGGTCTTACTTATCGCCATAATCTGAGTTTGGAAGATATTACAGTGAGCGGGAAATTTGAATTTTAAAGGTTCCTTTAAAGACGAGTTCTTGTACTCGGTGATGATTTGCATCACTAGCTACAACTTTAAGCCCACTATTGTAGCTCTTGCCTACTTCGTTGGCCATTCGTGTCACTGCTGCAGGATGGATACCCAACTAAGACCAAACATGCTGCTATAATAAGAGTGGTAAAGCTCATTGACTTAAGTCATGTTTGGTCTTCCATGATGAGCATTCGTACTTTTGCTGTCAATTTTCGTTCAATTTCGTTTTGTTGCTTTTGTTCTTCTTGCTAGTAAACCCTTCACCACTCAATAGTTATATAATCTTTATTTAAATATTAGTCATGGCGCATTTAATCTGATACTGCGGACTAATTAAGCAAAATTTAAATATTTTATTTGGTTACTATGGCGAATTTGTTTTACTGAATGAAATACTTGCTCTCGTAAGTATAGTAGGAGTTTTCTAGCTAAATTATTGAAACAACAAATATTAGATAAGAACTAATTTCGCTAAACAGGTGTTGTCAAGTCATCTGTTGTGTAAGCTTCCTTCTATTTTGAGAAGCTTATCTTTTTAAAAATCTCTGGGAACTTCTGTTAGTATTTCAAAGTTACAAAGCAAAGCAAAACGTTTATCGAGCTTCTTCTAATTTTGCATTGAAAGTTAATCCAGAGATCGTCCATTGTTTTCTTCCGAATTAAATTTTCAATGATTTCATACCTCTAAAAGTCAAAGCATCAGATGGAGTTACTTAAGTTATTACGAACAAATAGGTATCCATACAGGAAACCAGCTGAAAACAATCGACTTGTACGAAGGAGCCATTTTCTTGCCTTGGGATATTCATTATTTTATCTTGGCCCGATTCTGTTTTTGTTGTTTATAAATAATATTTCTACAATAATAAAATTTCCAATAAAGTTAATGTATGCTGACGTAGTAAAGCTTTTCATGTCATTTGAAGATAGAAATAAGCTACAATCAGATCTATGTAGATACACTAGTTACTTGTTGCGATTTAAATTATATACCACTTAACCTTAAAATATGTAAATACATGGGTTTTTGCTTGGAATTTCTCAGCCGGCTTCCTATACAATTAAAAATTATAAACTTGAGCAAGTGTATGCTTTTGTTGACCTGGGGCTACTATGGACTATAAACTCAGTTTCAACCGACATATTAACACAACAGTCAATAAGAGGTGTCCTAGCATTCGTTAAACGATGGTCTAAAGAATTTAGGGACCCTTATGTAACTAAAGCCCTTTTCACTACATTAGTCAGACCGATACTTGAATACGGTTCTATAATTTGGAACCCGCGTTACCAGGTTCATGTAGGTCGCCTAGAATCAGTTCAAAAACAATTTTTACTATTTGCCTTAAGAGATTTTCAGTGGGATCCCTTGTATAATCTGCCACCCTATACGAATCGTTTAAAACTCATTAATCTGCACACACTTTCTAGTCGGAGGGAAATGCTTGGAATTGTTTTTATGATTAAATTGCTAAATGGTTCACTCTCCAGCCCATTTCTTCTAAGTCAAGTGAACTTCAATGTACCGTCTCGTCCTTCCAGGCATTTTAAACCTCGAGTCTTAAAACAGTGCCGAACCAATTTTCAGTTAAATGAGCCTTTTCGCTGTTTGTGTCAAGATTATAACTCTCTTTCTGGTAGATTTGATATTTCAATCAATTTTTTCTATCCTCAATACATAGCTACTAATTGTTTCTTATTCTTTCACTTCTATATTAACTTCTAACTTCTATGCGGATGCGCCCCTCGCGCCGGTCGGGCGGGATATGGTGGGTAATCCGTTTGGGCATTATTATTATTAGGTATTATTAATTTGGCATGAGTACACTCAGTTCTCTCAACAGTAACTTTTTTTTAAATCAACAGATGGGACGTTCTTAAGAGCCGAACCTGTGAAACCTTTATAAACACCATTTGACATTTTCAAAGATTGAAAGACATACTGAATGGTTGGAGAAACGACCTGTGCAACTATGCCATTTGTAAAGGCAAAGCAAAATGTAACGATTGCCCCGTCAAAAGAGAGAAATACGAGTATGCCAAGAAAAATATCTGAACACTTGCGTCTAAACCTTCTCATCTTCTTCAGAATCACATTGATTTATTTTAGCCAGTGTTATCAGGCAGACCATTGACCACTCTGCCACTGAGAGCCTCCTTTACTAAAGACTCATAATCCCCTTAAATTAACTTTATATAATTCCCTAAAATATTGCTCAACAGCAATTTTGAGGCAGAATAATTTCAACTCGTGCTCAAGGACCAAGGTCCTACTAATAAAATATATTTTTGCTGGATTATTTCTTGTAACTGCTTACGACGTATTTTTAGGGTATGGTTGCTAAACCGTAAGCCAACATTTGTGCACAAAGCATACGAATGGGAATTAAGTTCTTTTTTTCGATTATGAAAAGTTGCTGATTTGGAACAAATTAGTATTGTATAAATTGCGCAAGGAAATACTATACAGTAGGACAACCAAAACAAGGAAGACAAAGAGTTAACAACAACAAAAAAAGAAAATAAAAAAAAAATTCAAAAAAGCACAAATTCGTCACAGACGTAAAAGCGTTTTCTTGTTTTATGATTTAAGTGGATTTGAATTGTTAAACGAAAGGATTACATTTCTTCATGAACTTGATTTTACGTAAATACATTTGCAGTGAGTCTTACCCCGTTGACTGAGTTACGTGCCAAATGCATTTTGAATGCTGTCATTCTTTGCTCTGGGGCATAAAACAATAAATTTCATATGAAGATTGTTGATGCAAAGTAAATACCATGTGTATATATGTGTGTGTGTGTTTTTTGAATGTTGTTTGTGTTGTTGTTTTATTACATGAATGGCAAGATGCGAGAAAAAGGTAAGCTTATTAGGTCTCATTAGTTTTTGCATCTGCTTTGCAAAATAAATTTTGTTTTAATATTTTGAACATTTTTTAAAATGTTAGCAGAATAGAAACAAACGACTTAGGCAACGAACCTAGGCTTAAAATACCTTTTACTTTTCAATCGTATCATCGTTAAAAAATTTTTTTGACGAAATGGCTAAAGGGAAATATGAGTTCCTTCTCACTAGAATCTTTGCTAACCCTTATTGTTTGGATTCTTGCAGTAAAAGTAAATGGTAAACTCCGAGTAGCGAAGATTTACAATTCTGTACACTTCTTTGATGTTCAGTAGTCCAGCACAGTATCTCTTCTTGATATGCCTCTTATGTTCATCTTAAGCCTAGCTGAGGATCGTAATTCCTTGCATCAACTCTGCAGACTTCTAGAAACTCCGTCGAGCTGCAATGGCGTGCAATTGACAGCCATCGCGTCAAGATAGGACTAAGGAAAAAGGAACCTTGGCAAGTCACGTTTCCCTATATGTTGCGGTGCCTAATACCCAAGTTGAAGAAATAATAGCCGTGTTTTTTTTATCCGTATCTGCGTTTGCGCTTAATAGTTGTATGGACTGCTAAGCGCACAACTTTATCTGCAACTATGAAATAGTACAAATATTAAGCGCAAACGCAGATGCGGATAAAGAAAACACGGCTACTATGTCGACTTATCAGTTCCTGACTTACTCTCGAAAATGATGAGCCAAATTTAATGTTATCATTGCTGACCTGAGAGCTCGAACTGCACTTAAGATTACTAGTCCTACTTCACAAAAAATTTGGAACCATCCCTGAAAGCTGCAATGCTAAAATGCAAACTCATTATAATACTGCGAATCGCTTTGTGCAAGATAAGACGCATCATCCCTTGACTACCTTCCATCCGAGGCCACCGTCGCTTAGAATCAGCCCACTCCTACTAATTCTTTCTCGAAACAAATTTTTCGAAATATTTAAAATCATACTTGCAGCAATTTTTATGTCTGGCTTTCTCTTCTTCATACCATCCTTTTTTCTTTTCCCCTCTGCCTTTAGTATTTATATTCATAATCTTCTTTGTTATCATTCCAGTCCAATCATGTTCAAATTGTTTACTGGTTTCTTTACGGTTACGGCCTTTAAGAAATTTTTAAAATTTTTTTGTATCGAATTCCCAACCTTTTAGTAGGACGTCCGATGTTTAATTTTTTTCAATGTAGATTAAAACCCTAACTGAATTAAAAGTCTAAGTAAAAGTAAGTAAGTAAAAGTCTAAAGTAAAATGGGTTTTAGGCTAAAACCTTTGCTCATTTATAGTCATAATTACCAAACCAAAAATGTTAAGGCTCCTCCTGATAAGAGCCGACAGTGTTTTTCTGTCTGAAGGTTTTTCATGTCATCTACATTTCCTCAACATATTTTAGGAAGTGTCCTAGCTCAGTGGGAGAGCACTTCAAAAAATTCAACAACAACAAATTTTAAATTAGTATATAGGTATATTTAAAAAAAATAAATTATTTACTAAAAATAATATAAAAAAATTTAAATTAATTGTGCGAGGACCTGGGCTCGAACCTGCGACTTGTAAAGCAGCGCTGTCTAATACTGCACTTAAGATTTATGCAATGAGTTTTTGTATTTTGCGTTTGAAATTTGTGAAACAGTGATGCCTACTATTATGGAATATCTTCCAAAGTAAATTCGAACGAACTACACAGTACCTATATCATGTATTAGAATCGCTTTTTGCTTTGTAGTACAACAGCCTTTTGAATAGAACTACAGAGTAAGGGCCCTGGTCTGATTGAAATTTTAAACCAATTTGGATTGTCCGTATATGCTCGCTCTGGTTAGGGGGTTAGAATACACATGCGGTAAGTATGTTTACAGTAAAAAGGGGACTGAAATCCACGACATTAATATTCGTTGGGGTCAAACAAATCGTTCCAGCGCCAGTCCGGCTAGTTTTACCGGAGAGTACTAGATTCATATCCGGAAAAGACTGTCAACGACGGTAACAATCCTTAGGAAAAAGTCTAATGACCAACAACAATTTTCATTGAAGTCTATAATCGGCGGTGATTCAGATTTCAGAATGTTTTTTTATAGATTTTTAAACTCATATTGCATATACTCCTCTTTCCTACAAGTTCGAACATATTCAAATCAACTCGACTGCATTACATTTCCACTGAGAATATAGTCAATTACAAATTCAGCAAATGCAAAACAATAATCCACTTATTCGCGCGCATATAAACGCTAAAAATATCAACATGATACATTCTTATCATTCCAATGAACTCATGGTTTGTTTTCTTGTTACTGCTGAATCTATTAAAGACGCTATTGTTGTTGTCGTTGATACATTATGTTGTTGCTACTGTCGCTATGACCTGTGCGAAAAATACCGACGGCACAACACACACCATGTAGCGGTTGACAGGAAAACACCTCACAGATGCAAGTGGAGGAAATAGCGGTGGCAAGAAGCTGAAAATCAGCAGCAACAACAACAATAACAATGATATAAACTAAGTAGTAGCATAACATCAAGAACAATAAAATACGTTGCATTGACGTTTGTCACTAGCACTTTAAAGTGATTTATGCTAAAAAATGTATAGTTACGCGTCGATATACTCGTATACCTATATGGATGGATGGATGTCGGTATATTTAAGGCGGCCGTAATACAAGTTGTAGTGCAAAAAATACGTATGTATGTACAATAAAAGCTACAACGATATTAAGTGCAGCAATGTCTCAACAAACGACAGCAATTGGCAGCGATGGGTAAAATGTGCAGCGAACACACTCAACGAGATGGACCGGCCGAGGAAAGTACGGGAAAGGACTGGGAGCGGACGAGGAAGGGCTGATAAAATGGGCATGGCTAACTGACTGGTTGTGATCGATGATCAGTGAGCGGTGTGCGGCCATGATATGCCCATCTGTCAATTCACTAATTTCGCTGCGATGTTTGTGTTGTTGGGCGCACAACCAGCAATACATCGTCGCAAGATATTCACATGTAAATTTGCAATAATTATATTTTTAAACTCTTAATTGCTGTAAACCAAATAAAAAGATAAGACAGACGGTAGCAACAATAACAACATCTGCGAAATCTCTTCTTCTCACTTGCTCAATGAGCTGTCGTTACAATTAAAACGTCGCCGAGCGACCGACAGCCGACAGAATTGACACGGCACAAAAACATTTATAGATTGAAAGATACACCGAATATTTGCAGCGAACTATATACGTACCATCATTGATTATAGATAAATACAAAACAAAGAAGGTATGTCTCATACAAAGCTTTGTTCACTTACGGATGTCATCAGACATCTATTATATGTGTAAGAATCATGGGTCATGGGTCATGGATAATAAGGCTTACATAAGGACTCATTACAAGATTTTGTGTGTCTGAGCCCAACCTCCTGCTTTGCTAGCACATTTAGGCTCAGTCTGGTCTAAAGTTAACATCTGGTCCCAAACGTTCCCTAAGGTGGTTTTTTGGATCTGCTTTTATTTAGTATCTTTATTAATGACATTAGCAACTTTTTTCATTTGCGAAGTTTTCAGCGATCAAGACTCCTGATGATGCCATACAGGCACATGATGACATACTCAAGCTTCACCTACGTCCAAATGCTTTCAAATGACTTACTCGAAGTCCAGTAATATTTGGACTACAAAATACAATATATCTGAATGTGAGATTAAATGTGTTGGCGAGATTACGGATCTTGGCATTGTCTTTGATAATAATTTCAAAATCATACTTTATGCTGGGTTTTCTGAGGCGAACTGCTATTATGTTCTCTGATCCCTAAATACTTAAACTACTCCACGGGTTCTTTGTTGGGTATCACCTGGAATATACTCTCTATATGGAGGCCATGTTATCTGACAGCTATAAACAGTAAGTTTTTCTCAAATATTCTCTACGATCGTTAAACTTCTCAGATCCGATCTTGAATCTGTGGAAAATCGTAAATCTATGCTGTGACTATCATTCACTTATAATGTTTTTAATGGCCCCATTGACTGTGATACCTGCTGAAATGAATTCAAATTAATTTACTGAAGAGGTCTCTCCGAAATTACTATCCTTTTAATAGGATAAACAAAGTATGCACGCAATGCTCCCATGAGCCGTGGTCAATAAATAAGTAGTATCTTTGAAGTTTCCTTTCCAATGGGTAACTTTATATTTTTTTTTTAATTTTGCGAATAAGAACTCTTAAGATATTTATTTGTATACATATTATATAAGATAACTTTTTATCATAGTCTATAAGGATTGTAGTCCATGGACTTAAAGAAATAAATAAATAAACCATTACAATTTTTCACATCACTTTTTGTTGGGTGAGCGGTCGTCTGTATGCGTGAATGGGTACATTTTGCCTGCATATTTTGGCCAATATCCAAGGAATGTTTTTTAATCAGCGAGCATTAAAAAAATATTGCAACAAAGAAATACTGCAGCAGCAGACATAGCAATAACAAAAACAACAACAATAATAAGCAATTTCTGTATGCAACAATTGCATTTGATTTCAACTTAATTGAATTTATTTTATAGCTTAACATTTAGCATTTTTAGGTATTTTGTTTATAGACAAAAAACAAAAACGCTTTTTATGCAGCATTTTAATTTATTTGAATTATTTTCGTAAATCGTTCACTATTCATTTGTACTACTTTGTAATTCTTCGATTCATGGGAATTTCAATTATAATAAAGTAAAAAAATTTTAAATGAAATTTTTCTTTATAGCTATTTGCAAAAACGATCGATTATATAGCGCATTGCATCTCTGGGTTTATAGCTGTTTAACGGTGTCGATCTCCACACACATACACACAGAGCCATGTGTGTCAATGCATAGTCAATAGCTATACAATCAATAGCCTTTGATAAAGATTTTAATTATAAATAGGCATTCGCCTTTTTTGTTTTTTTTTTTCCTATTTTCAAGAATCGCTAAAAGAAATTTCAAGACATTTTTGCAATGCAATTGAAAATTAATTAATGATTTTGAATTTGCTTTTGAAAGGGCCAACGAATGTAAAAAATAGAGCACTGACATTTAGTTAAACTATAAATAACTTTATTAGTTGGTTATTTATTTAAAAACACAGTAGATCACCTAAAATTTTTTTTAAGAACTACAAATTCTTCTATTACAATTTTTCTAATTTATTTTAGTCGGGTGCTGATTCCTGCCAATTCTCAATTATATATTTTAATTCATGAGTAGCAATGGTTTTTAAATTTTTCCAACTTTCGGCATTCCTTTAGTTTTCCAGGGGTCTCTCAAAACACATTTCAAAAATTGTATTTCTTCCGTCGTAACTATAATTTGCTTAACTTTAAAAAACTTTCATTTTTTCAAACCATATTCCCATCAAGTTCGAATCTTTATCTGGAAAATGTTTGGAATTTTTGCATAAGCTCAGACACATTCATTCAAAAGATTTCTATGACAGCACTATCCATGTTTTTATATGAAATAACGAATAAATTTCTGCTGGAGAAATTTTCGATTAGAAGAAGCAACTGGGCTCTTTTGAGTGGCACTCACTGTATATACATATTTGGCGCGAATAAATGAATCGGATAAAATTCGGTTTATTGCATGTGATACATTTATCTACTTCATATTCCTGCATTAAGTTCCCTGTGATAGCAGAGGCAGATTTAGGCGAATTGGTATACCCTAGCCACTTCCTCAGGGAATCGATTTAGTTGGGAAGTTAATGAATAAAGTTTGAAATTAAAAAATTATAATACGGAGCTGTAGGTATCTTTTCATCGAAGCTCATTTTACAAGTTGACCTCGATTGACCCCAGTCATTCCAAATTCTCTATCCCCCACTGATTGGCATGCCATGCTTTATTATTATCTGCATGTTTATTCGACTTTATGTATTTAATGAAACTTTGCCACTCGTAATGTTACCTAATTTTATTATTTTTAAATTTATGCTGATTTAGGTATTTAGAGTAGTTATTGTCGCATTTATTGTGTGTTCGTGTCATCACACTTTTGACGGCTCCCAGGCTTTTCAACACTTTCAGCTACATTTTTATTCATTCGTATACATTTGTAAGTATGTACGTATGCACTAAATAAGTATATTCCCACATGTATGACTGCTGTTACAATTTGTCTTATTTTTTATTATATTTTATTTATTGCATGGTAACACCGGTTTATAACATTTATATTTTCTTTTATTTCATTTAAGTTAACAATAATCAAGCGAGTCGCGTTTTGAATAGCAAATCAACTTAAGTCAAGCAAGTAAAACGAAATATATGTACATTAGTATATACTTGTAAACATATGCATGTACTCAATGATACATACATATGTACTATGTAGATAAGCATGTAGATTAAGGCACAAAGATGCGGGTGTGTGATAATTTATTGGTACGAAAAGGTAAAAGAAACTGTTTCAGAATTGAAACCCAAAGACCAATGACTAATTGTCTACATAGCACAAGGAATGCTTCATATAAAAAAGATAGGTTCATAGAAGAATATAATTCGCCATAATGTTCTTGGCACCACCCCTTTTTTGATCAAGCCTGTGCCAAGGTTTCGGTAGCCATAACTGGAAGTGGCGTCGACTTATCATAACAGAAACAGTTTTGGTAAAAGTGAGCAAAATCGTTTATAACCACACCCACTTTTGATAATAGTTTCAAACAGTTAATGAGGAAAAGTGATTCTGTGCAAGCAAAGCAGTTTAACGATTGAAATCTTGCAAAAAAAACTCTGAAGTCAAAAGCCTAACTACTCAGCAAGCTTTCTAGTTCTTTGGCTATACATATTGTGGATGTATACATACTAGTTCATTTCTGAGAGGATAATGACCGCATAATACCAAATATTTAATCCCACTGCCTCTATGATATAAAATTGTGGAAACACTGTTCTTCCTTAGCCTGCCTTGGAATTATCACTTCAACAAGTATAGCTATTTTTAGAGCTTTTGTGGTCAGTGTCGCAGGTATACCGGCTGGTATAGTTTCGATTTTCTAGCCGATACAGTAGCTCTCCCAGGAAAATCAGATCAAAAAATCAATTGATAACGCCTTTGAGGCCATCCACACTCACATCGCCTGGCAGAATACCGGAAATTCGTACTTGCCAGATTTAGTCCGAGAACTGTCTTTTCTCACGGTACCTCCAATCTCTTAATCTCAACTACAGAGAAGAGCACTCACTCTTAGCTTAGTTTTAGATTTTCCTTAAGCCCAAGTATTTTACTAATCAATTTCAGACATCGGGGTCTATCAGCAATTCCTGCGGAACATTTGACAGCTAGCCATTTGTAGAATGATATCACCAAATCCTTAGGTAGAGCGTAATTATATCGACTTATAGGAATACGATTTTGTTGACAGCTATCCGTTAAGTTTTCCACTCTTGACATTCTATTATAATCTACTGGCAAAACCGGCAGACCTGCACGATAATATTTCCCTTTGCAATTTATTAACTTTCCCAAGAAACTGAAAACCTGGTCACATTGCAATTTTTGTAAAAACAGTTCGTATTTTGCTCGCTGTCCGTATGTCACTCCCTCTATTTTGATTTTCTTCTTCGTCTTCGTCATTATCTTCCTCCCACATTTGATTCGATATCTCGGAACCGGGTTTCCAATTGGGACTAAGGACCACTCCTTAAAATCTGAATTTGAAGTGCAAAGAGAGGAATAATGAAAATTGTTTACTTCAACTACAATAGTGATTTCAGTTCAATTTGTCTTTCAAGTTTGTTAACTTTAATTTGCAAATATATTTAACTATGGCTTTTACGTGATTTACTATTAATTAATGATAAGTCAAAGCCTACGTATGGTTACACCGCTTAACTAGAATAACTTAAAATAAATTGCAAATGAGAGTTTTGAAACACAATTTCTATATTTTCCTTAAAGTCAAAAGTTCGATTTGAATTCGCGACAAAGAGAAATTTAAGACTTAGGCGGTTATTTCCAAAGAGGTCAGATATTTTATATCGCTTTCCACCCACTAGTTTGGACCTCATCACACCATCTCTAAATATCTGTTCAAGAAAATTATGCGAAAATGCGTAAAATCAAATTTAATGTAGTCAAACTAATATCCACATCATCTGCCACATGCCACATAGTCATACACACACATGCCACAAGAGCTGGTGAGCGCGTGCAATGGGCACAATTTAACATGAATCTCATTGAATTGAATTGAATTAGTTTAGCATTGCATTGAATTGAATGAGTGTTTGGAAGCAATATTTACAACGTTGTTGTTGGTTGTTTGTTGCACGTTTGTGCAAACATCCTTTTTTGCGTAGGTTGCAAGTCGCTTGGAACGTTTGGCTAGCGTGCAGTTGAGTGACCAAATGGTTGACTGTTCTGTCTATGCTTTCAAGTGCAGCTAATAGATGTGTATGTACGTGTGTGTGTGCGGTTGTTTTCTTGTTGTTGTTGGCTAATGTTGATGCTATGGTCGCTGCTGGCGTTCAGAGTAATGCTTGTTGCAAGCTTGTAAATTTATTTGTAGCATGAGTTATGACCATATTTGCGACAAATGCCAAAGAGTTGTCACCAAGAAGTTGTATTGTTGTTGTTGTCGTTGCTCTACACACAACTCTCTGTGTGGCAAGCGGCAGTTATGTTGTTGCTGTTTTTGTTATTATTGCAGCTTGTTATATGTTGCATTTAAAAAGATGTTTTACTTCACGACGTTGCAGGCAGTTGCAATATTTTATACGACACCATTCAGCCAACTAACTTACCATTTTTACAACAACAAAACCAACAGCAACAACATAAAGAATAACAAGAACAACAACAACAGTCAACTGCCATCGCATTGCCATATTTTTATGTCATTTGCATGTCGCTCGATTCGCGAACATTGCAACGTGTCGAAATATAAATACAATTCATGCAGAAAAACAACAACAACAAAATTAACAACAATAACTACAACAACAACGCCACCAAATGCAGATTTGTTTGAATTTTTTATTGAATGAAATGGCGAAATGGCACTTCCATGTTTGCTCTCCGTCTTTGATACATAAATGCAAATCGCACTAACCAGCCAGCTATACGCGATCAGCCAAGCCATCTCAGGCTCGATCTAAGGCACAGCCAGTTCCAAAGCGAGATGATCTGTGCTCGTCCTGACCATGTCTGTAATGCAAATGCGAGTAAAACTATTTAACTAACCATCGACCTACGCACCAGTCAAACGGCATAAGAATGATTTCTCTGTGTTTCATGGGCAAAAAGGTGCAAATTAACAACAACAATAACCAAAACAACATGCTTATGAATAAAAACGCACTGTCACCACCAACAACGTGATGATAATTTAAGGTAAACAGATAAAATGTTGGCGCAGGAGTGGTGGAGTGGGGTAGGATTAGGAGATTTTATGGCATGGGTATCAGATTTCAAAAATCACATATAAAATATATGTATGCATGTGTGTATGTAGGATTATTGCATGCATTTGTTGTTGTGGCATTGTTTGGGTATGGAACTAAAAAATAGATCTTTCAATTGGCATCAATTCTACAATTTTTATTGGTAATGGTTTCCATTTCCGCATATTTGCTTGCGGATAGTGGTGGGTTTCTGGAGGAGTAAATGTCAGTAATATTTCAAAACCTCAGTCAAGAGCAAGCGCGCTGTCAGTTCTGTCTTCTCTGCTTTTGATATAGAATCGAAAATCGGGGTTTTAAGGATAATGAGGATAACACAAAGTATTCGCCAACCAAATAAAGAATCGCTGCACCTGCGCCTTGACAACCACGTCACTGTTGATGATAGGAAACTACGTCAACGAAGAAATGCAATGGAAAATGAATCTGAGTAGGCAAATAAGAAGTAAATTCCTTTCGGCGAGAAAAAAGATGGCGCCCATACCTGTCCGTAAGTATTTCTGGGAACCATGAATAGTTCCTAAGGAAGATGGGGTCATCCCTCTAGTATATAGGGAAACCCGTCCTCAAAACATATTTACTCCCGAGATACCTATTGTGACTATCAAAGGCAGTTTAACGAGACTGTTTTATAACTACTCTGATTAATCTAAGAACTACAAATATATTTTCGCCTTGGTACAAACCTTCATTGCATCTACCAGAAGATATCGTCATATTCAGTTCGCTTCGAAGAAATCGTTTGTCGCTTTTACTTCAATCCTGTAAGATGACATTCCAAACATTACAAACCAAATATTCAAAACTTGAGAATTACTAAAATAGTTCTCAAATGACTTAAATTTACAGCTTCAATGTTGAATATATTTTTTTTTTGTTTGAACTATGAATATTTTTAGATATTTATGAAATGATAACGATGATGAGTGGCATAGATAAATTCAAGCCTTTACAAAGCGTAGTATTGGGGAGGCAGGTATTCGGTGTCATTGCAGCCAAACAGTCTCTTGGAGTAATCATTTAAACATCAAAATGTCTCCCAAAGGTCTGATTGCATTGCAGACCAAATGTCTGAGAGTAGAATGTGAACAGTTCTAAGCTAGAATGTGAGTGAAGTTTGTATGTGAATAAGAATTTATAATATATACATAATTTGCCCAGGTGTGACCTGTAGGAAATCTATAGCAAACATTCTCGCTACTGAACTTAAGCTGTAGGAATGACGACTTACGACAAAAGCTTAAAACACGATCGATAGCATTATCGATAGAATCTACAGCTTCCCTTGTTACAACTATCGATGGGTCCCTATCTAAACACCAAGTTTCGTCAGAATTTTCGTTGTTGGGAAGAACATCCCTTACAAAAAATGTTAAAAACCAAATGGATCTTTCAAACATAATAGAAGATCGCCCGACTTCAGAATACTTTGAAGAACGCCCTTTCTCAGAATTTTCTCAACAATGACCTATCTCAGCTGAAAATGTATTGAATTATCATGGAGATAGGGTGTTTTTGAAAATCATTGTGAGGCTGGAAGTTCTTGAACCAAATTCTGATGGGCCGCTATTGAAAAAATTATTCAGATAGAGCGGTCTTCAGACAAATTTATAGAAAGAACGTTTTTAAAAATATTTCGAAATAGGCCTTTATACAAGTAAATATAACTCGTTAGTACTAACGATAACAGCAACATTGCTTGAAATATAGAACACTACCGATAATTTTCTTACTCTTCTAGCGACTTACGATCTTGCTATGTTATGATTGTGGGAGAGTAAAGTTGTTCTAAACCCCTACAGAAGGATGTTAACTAAGGAACTAAGCGCACTTCACGTAGGCAGACATATAGAACGCCTCTACTAGGGAAACTACCTTAGGCGGATAAACTCTCAACGTCGAAACAAACGTACTAAGAGATGCCTGATATAAACTCGCTCATAAAGTAAGGAATGCAATTTTTCAAAATATTTTGGCTGCATTGTCCTCGTAATCAAATGAAATTAAATGAAATTAATTGGATTCTAATGTGATCTTTAAGTACCAAAAATTATCTGTATCGGGTCACTGTTAGTTGTTGATAACAACAACATCTGTATCGGGTAATATTCAAGATCCTGATAGTATTTGAAGATTATATTTTTAATAGGACATGAGAGGAGAGGATCAATGATAGGTATGCCTATTTAAACAAACGAATATATTAATATACGAAAAAAAATTGTGGCACCCCACCTTCTAACCTAGTTTGTTGATTTTACTCTCTCAAGATCTTAAAGTATAGCATGGCTTATGTGACTTTTGAAAGCATGTGGTCGCCAAAAAGAGAAACCTAAATTTTAAAATGTAGTTTGCAGTTTACCCAAAAAAAAAAAAATCAATAAAAATAGTTTTAAAAGACTGTTTAGCGAAATCTCTCTCAAATTTCAAAATGTCCCACGAGAAGACTAACTGCATTTAAATAGAAGTGCAATAACAAAATACACTTTCCACTTGGTAATGGTGATCCTACTGGGTAGGTACTAAATAAATACATGAGAATTTTGGAAAGCATCAAAAAACTATTGGTAAAGCCAGCATTAATCCAAACATTTTTAAGCAATGTATGATCATTGAAAATTATGCACAAAATAAAAAATCTCATTTTATCTCACTTGAGAAATCAGATATTTATTTTTGATTCATAGAACTAATTTATAGTTTCCTTTGCCTTCACACACACACACACAAAAAACACACGGTTAGCCTTTAGTTTAACGGCAAAGTGTGGTCGATCGTTTGTGGGATATCAAAATCAATAAAAATATATTTAAATCGTTGTATGTGTCTATGTATCTCTGTTAGAGATTAAAATCAATGGCAGCAGCGGCAGTGATGGCGAGAAAAAGGTGGACCGAAAATGTGAATATTAGATATTAGAAACAGAAACCGAAAAAATATGGAGGAATAAACGACAAAGCATCAATTTGATCTTGAATTACGTTTAGCGATTTATTTAGAGGGATTTCTTTTTTCTTGGCGGTCCAAATAAACTTAAAAAGATGCTGCATTAAAATAAAATATATCTGTGGGATGGAAACTAAATGTTTTTTGAACAAGTTTTGTATGTTTTGTTGTTGTATTTATTGATTATTTTTAATATGAACGGTAGGTGCCAGTTAACGTCTTCTGGTGCTACGCAAGCTGCAATATCTAAACTGACGATCTTCATGGATGTATACAAACCGAATTGGAGCCTCGATCTGCCATAACACTGCTGAGCAGGATAGAGGCGCGATGTAAAGGATGCTGACGTTGCATGCCTGAGACCTTTATTAATATTTTGTGGTCATTTAATGATTTAACCAATGGTATGCAAACAACAATAACAATATGTGAGCACACTTTCGTACATATTTATACTTTGCTTTATTTTTATAATTTATTATACCCCACAGTGATCAGCACCAAAATATTACTAGCAATGCCACGCAATAGATGGGAGCAATAGAAATCACTTAAACGTCGAAGGTACGAATTTATTTGTTTAAAATTTTGGATATTTGTGGCTTACTTCCTCTCAAAGAATTGTTATCCAAGCAGACACTATATACTATATATCCCTTTCCCTCTTCTTTCATCTCTATTACTTTCTAGGATTTCGCTTAATATTTCTGTGCTTAGTGATTACGACAAGTTTTCTATACTGGCGGTACTAAAGGTTTGTGACACAATACGAACCAATAAAATAGGAACTGAGCTCACCACCAAAGAGAGTTTGACGCTCTCGGTTTCTGCGACTAGAACCTGAGAAGAGATTTATATATAATAAAGCTAAGGTCGCCACTTCATCACATAATTTTACCCGCTCAACTCATACAACCCACTAGGGTTAACCACCTCTATCGAAGTGAAAACTCGGACTTCAACACAATCACCTCATTACCAACACTGCAAAACAACAACGGGGGAAAATCTGGATAAACACTTAGGTAAAGATAAGGTAGATAAAGTAGGCGAACACGGATATCGTATGCGGTCTAAGAGCCTGTATACTTTTAGGCACTTGTTGTTTTCCACACAAATTTCATAATTATGCGTAGTTGTTGGTTGGTTTAAGTTTGGGTTGGAATCAGAGTTTTACCCCGTTAAAGGTTGTTAGCCACGGTTGGTAGGTAATCTCAATGTATGTTGATTAAATTTGTGTCGCAAACAACATGTGCCTAAAAGTACGCCAGCTCTCAGACCTTACACCTACAGTGCCTCTCCCAAAAATACGACTTTATTCCCCTTTAAAACTAACTACTTCAACAAGCTACTAGGTATATATTATTCAATGCTAAACTAAGATTGTTTTACTTATTCTTTTTAAATAAATGTTGTCATTCATTTGCTTTCCATGAGTAACACCCAGTGTGTGTGCCCAGCACATTTAAATTATTAATTAAACAACATTTTTCGCTCATTAAAATCCATTTCATTTCCAACTGTTGGCTGAGCATTGAGTCGCTTAAAGGCTGCCTTTGGTACCTGTCAGCAGCAAACTCAACTTTTTATCCTGCGCACCGATCAGTTAGTTGCCTTCCTGCTTCGTTGTGGCAAATTAAAGGATGCTGACTTGGTGTGTAGGAGCGAGCATGCAAAAAATGTGAGTTTCGTGTGTGTGTGTGTGTGCGTGTAAGGGTGTGTGTTGCATGCAACCGGAAGACATTAATATTATAAATTGCGACGCTGAGTTATAAAATATATACTGCATCGTATCTTTCTGTTGAAATAGAAGGTAAGCAAATAAATAAAAATGTATGCTAAAGAAACAAATGCGCTTTGTCGGGCGCTTATTAATTGGTTAATAATATTTTGATTGTGCATAAATCAGGGACATAAAAAGGGCTAATAAATAAATATCATACATTTTCAAGAAAGTATAATATACACCTATATGTTTATGCGTATATATATTTAAATGTATAACTTTTTACTTGCATAGAAATATTGAGCTCAAGCTACTAATTGACTCGGTTGTACCGCAGACGCTCATAACACATAAACCAAAAAGCAAAATGTGAATTGAAAGAACAACAAAGCTCTCCACAACAACACAAACAAAGTATCAACAACCCAAAAACTAGCTTCACAATCAAAGTTGACAAGTTTTAATTTGCATACGTTGCTTTTTACGCGCAGCTTCCAGGTCTCTTTTGCGTTCAAGCTGTCCTGATGGAGAGTGCAGCGTGCAGCGTGCTGTTGTGTGGCTATCAGCTCAAATTGAGTGGATCGCCTGCATTGCGTGTTGATCGTTATATGTCGCACTGCTGTCCAGTCCACCAACACCACCATCATCATCTTCAATAACCTCGCGTACATCATCGCTGGCCCTCTCCACACACTCAGGTGATATCTCATGCTGCCTGCTCATACATGCACATGTGTGCAGCCATAACAAATGAATTATTGACATTTTTAAGCAATATTCACAAATATTCGTTCATTCCAACGATATGGAAAATATTGTCAACGCATTGCCTGCCTGCCAGTCTTTTAACAGCTCCAAATGTCAGAACATTCGTATATACGAGGTGTGTTCAAAAAGTATCGCGAATTTTGTGTTTTTTCAAAAATTATTTATTTATTCATGATATCTATTTTGTCTCCTTCAAAGTAATCCCCATGAGATATTATACACGTGTGCCAACGGTTTTTCCAATCTTCGAAGCACTTCAAAAAATCATTTTTTTGTATCTTGTTCAGCTCCTCCTTCGATGCCGTCCTTATCTCGTCAAGAGAAGCGTAACGTCGTCCTTTCATGGGCCTCTTCAGTTTAGGGAACAAGAAAAAGTCACAGGGGGCCAGATCTGGGGAATACGGTGGCTGCGGCATCATTAGTGTGTTGTTTTTGGCCAAAAAGTCGCGCACAAGCAACGATGCGTGAGCAGGGGCGTTATCGTGGTGCAAAAGCCAATTTTTGTTCTTCTTTGCACATCTTCTCGGCCTTCTGAGAACATTTTGTACCACCGATAAACGTTGCTTCGGTCCAAGGTAGCTTCTCCGTATGCCACAGTCAACATTCGGAATGCATCCGCGCACTTAATTCTGTTTTTCACACAAAATTTGATACAGGTTCTTTGATCCATTTTTTTAAATAGGTAAAAATCGACGACGATCCAAAACACGTGCAAGCAAAGCAGCTGTCACCAATTAACTGAACATTCAAAATGGCCGAGCTTGTCGGCATAAGTGAGAGACATGAGTAACAATATAACGCCACAAAAAATTCGAAATTCGAATATACGTAACCAGCGAAAATTCAAAATTCGCGATACTTTTTGAACACACCTCGTACATACATGCATATGTACATGGGCGTAGTCAAGTTTTAAATAAAAGTGGGGTTGAAGAAAAAATAAATGTTCGGTAAATAAATGTGCTGAAAATTTTTGTATATGGTTTCTTTAATTTTTTAATGTGAAGTGCAATATCAAAGTTGAGTAATATCATATTTACAAAAAAATTGTGACATCTGTTCAAAAATTTACTTTTAACGTGTTAAATGCAGGGACCGAAAATAAAAGCTATTTTTTCGAGTTTATTTTAAAAAAGTTCGGGGTTAGGTAGTGTCCTTGAAGGAAGTTGTTAACTTTTCATCCGAGGACTTCCAGTATCAAAATCCTGACCACAATTAATTTTTTTGACTTTTTGAAAAAAATTTAAGGTATACAAATCTGGGCTTTTATTTTTTCTCGCCAGCAATAAAAGTTATTTTTGGCAAGAAATTTTTTAAAGACAGAATAAAATTATTAACAACTAACAAGCCGCTAATCTTAATTAAATAAATTTGGTATAAATTAATAATTTAGATAAGCGATTTGTTAGTTATTGAAATATACTTTTATTTTGTCCTTAAAAATATTGTTGGAGAGAAAAATTAAAATACAGGGCGGAACTTTAATTTTTGTCCGAACAAAATAAAGTTACAGGAATACATTTTTTTTGGACCTTTATTTTGAATGGAATATGAATCTCACTATTTATAACTCAGGACCGGCTTGACCACTTTTCATTATTTTCTTAAATTTTTTGGTTTTGCTTTTCTAGTAAATAGATAAGTATTAAAAATTGTGTGGCAACCCTCAAAATTTTTATTCTGTATGGTTTGATTTTCTAATTCGAGGTATCATATGAAAGTGCCTAGTTGCCTAATTGCTCCTTTTTATGCTGTATGACTGTTTCCATAACCGACTAGTTTGGATCACTTATAAATGAAAGGTATAAATAAGAATTAATTAGTGCTGAATTGTAGAAAAATGTGGTTCTTGAGTAATAGATTTATTGGTAATCGTGTTCCCTTGTGCCCGACCCCGTTAAGTCCCTCTGATGCTAGTATTGAATATGGTGTTTATTTAGGGCCAAGCTCTGAGCTTAATCATTCCTTCGTTTTAGAATGAAGTTGAAATTACTGAGAACGTTGGAGTGATCATAAGTATTGTACATTCAGCCTGGTATACAGAGTAAAAGTTTGTTCGAACTCCAAATGTACATAAAACCATTTTACTACCTAAAGTTTTGCACAAAGCGCTTACTAATTGTTCCACAACCCGATCAATTAAATGTAACTCATAGACTCATTTTGTAGTTCTGCTCAGCTGATTTGGTAAGCCTGCTCGCAGAATTCCTATAAATCTAAACTTATCAGCCTCTTGCATAGTTCAGGCTACCCTGAACTGCCTCTTTCCTAATAGTGTAGCTCTAGTCTTCCATTATAGGTCTCTCTCCCTTATCTCTCCATAGAAAATTGCGACTATCCTACTTTCGTCCTACACAAAACATTTTTGCACGAACGTGATGAGTTCATGCAATAAATTTGCGAACAAAATCACTTATTTAGCCCAGGGGGGTCTTAAGAACCACCCGTGCACCCCTTACTGTATGCGCTCATGCATTTGTTGAGTATATTTGGCATCAATATGTATGTACCTGCCCCAGCCCTTTTACTCAACAACAACTTGGTTTTACTCTCTTCGCCCCGTCTTAAACAAGAACTCGATTGGTTCGTTTGTTTGTCGTCTGTTCTGTTATCCACAAAACTTAAAACTTTGCTCATTAATGAATTTAAATGGCCTCCTTTATAATATTTAACGGCTTCTTTGCCTCATTTGATGTTGATAATATTTTAACGGTTACCTTTTCACTTTAAGTTCACACCCTTTCCCCATGCTGCTCTGTATCCACATTGTTTCCAATTCTTAAAATACTTAATGGCTTGCACTGGGCATTCACTTGTTTGTCGTTCTGTGCAAAGCTTAAGACATTGGCCCGCACTCATTGTTGGTTTAACTGCACTAATATTGGATTCTTAATGAGTTCACATTAAGTTTTGACAGGTGACAAGTAGTGCGTTTGCTGTTGGACAAATCACGGTCACTTGGGCTTGAACAGGAAAACGAAGGCGAACAAACTAATAAGCCGGCTAGATTAGCTTAAGGATAAAAAGCATTTTGGTAATAAATACAAATAGTTATGGTAAGTAATAAAAAACTCTGCACTGGTTTGGGAAATCTCATTTCAAAAAATAATATATAAAGCAAATGCGACAACTGATACCCCCGACAAAGCTATTAGATTCTTCAATGATTAAATTATGGAGAAGGTTCCTGCTGCTGTTGTTAGTTTCTATGCAGTTATGGACAGTTACATTGCATTCATTGGTTTTTGATCCTGAGCGAGTATGCCTCGATGACAGCAATTAGTGCTTCAATGTTTAGGTTTCACACGTGCCTTCTCCGTATACTTCTAGGACTTCTTATGGTCTACTATGCAGGAGATACATTGATGGTCACCTAAATTCAAATCTGCTAGGACTTTCAAACTTTGTACTCCTCCAGAGAAGGTTTGAAATATCAAAGCTTACCTTCGAAATGAGATGACGTTATTAAGCCTGTCCAGGTTTTCAACCCCGTGAGTCGTTCGATATGTTTAGAGCAATACTTCAAATGGTTTTCAAAGCGCTCCGAACTTCGGGTCAGCATAACATATGCTTCGCTCGATTACTGAATATAAATAGAAATCAAATATTATTAGCGCATAATCTTTTTCTTGTTATTTCTCTCTTTTGCAATAATTGCCACAACTTAAGTGGGGACCAATCCAAGTTGCATTAAGGAATAAATCAATGCCGAGCAATTTTGATTGACAAAGCAAAAGCTAAATCACTCATTTACTCCAACATTCACTTATCCGTATCAAAGATGAACCAACGACGTCTGCAGCATTTGATTTGTGCCAATAAAGAAAACTATTTTTTCATGTTCGAAAACAAAGCGGGAATCACTGCGCATTTATGGAGTTCACACCCAAAGCTACACGAGCTCCATTCAGGCTTATGTCCTTAGAGCCCCATATAGTGAAGTTTGTGAAGCAACAACAAATGTACACAATCATATGAGCACCATGCGTTACAGCGTAATAATCAAGTGGAAGTGCTTATCCGTACGCATTTGTTAGTTAGCAAAAGAACTCCTCAAGGGAGATATTACCACATGTCGATACAGACGCATATCCTTACACGACCTATTAGTGCATGTGTGTGCGCGCTTATGAAAGAAAACTTTTGCGCCTTAAGCCAAAGATATCTCTAATCAGCAATCGTCAGCAAACAGGCGCAACACATCCAACGAGCTCAACTCAGCTTTTTGGTCCAGCACGATTTCTGTTTTTTCTTTATTTTTGGCCATAGCTGCAAGTACACACTCGCTTACATAACAAGGACAAACGAATACCAGAAAACCTTTTCTAATGAACTCAATCAAATATCGATTTGCTATTGATAACTGCGCTGGAACAGAGGTAAGTCAAAGGAAGGGTGGTTGTTGGGGAACATGCTCGTAGACTCTGCAAATTGCATCTTTGAGATAAATTGTTTAGCATTAAGTGCTTAAGTACAAATGGCCATGTTGCAAGCAAAGATTTCTCTGCAGATTTCGCTATGTAGCTTTGTGGAAATATTGGATTTTTTTAATTTTTTCTTTGTGTTTGTTTCATTTGTTTCTGCTGTGTTGTTTGATGAAAAAGAATTGTTAATAATCGCTTGGGAGTTTGCTCACATATGGCCATCCATTGACTAGTACCGTGCACTTACGCTTCTGGAAAGAAGTTGCGCTAATTGCTAATGGCGTGGAGAGCTCATTTTGGCATAAATACTCGCAATCTTACATCAAAATATGGGCTTATGGACTTTTGATTTGGGGGAATAATTTTAAGTGACAGCCTGTTGGGAGATTGATATGTAATTATAAATACATGAATGGACATGTCTACGTACATCAGCAGCCTACGTATTTCAGCAGCCGAGCTCATAGAACTACAACTTATTTTACGACTAACTCCTTGTTGGCAGTAGTAATCCAATATACGAGCTCTCGAGACAATCCACCACGCTACACTTCTATGCGGTATTGAGGGAAATTCCCTTCTCCTAAAAGTATGGCACATCAAAACTCTGGAGATTTAAACAAGGGGTGCTACATAGTGTCCTACCTCTGGTACTGTATAATTTCCACATCTTTAGTTTAAGCCCTTAAGTCCTTCTCCGCCAAGGTACTTCCAGTAATGCGGCAGAGTCCAAAATGATGTAGCAGACCTTGCCATTTTCGCCGAAAAAATTGTCGCCCACAGTATTGATGACATGAAAGGCGCAGGTTAACCGCGTCAACCAACCTTAAAGATTGGGCAAGCTCACTTGCAAAATCTAGCGCCGAAGTCAAACGATGATTCTTCATTCATCCTATTTATTAATAAATAAATTTTTCAGAAAATTTTTAGTTGTACGAGGTCTAAAAATTTTGTGGAAGCTGTCGTCACAAAGGGCACGACTGCATAAAATCCAGTTTTTTTTAAGTGAGAACTGAGCTGACGTGAGATGAGGTAATTGATAAAGAGTACGATAAGAATGCAGTTGAAGTCTGTGATAAAATCGAAGTTAAGTCGGAACAACATTCATTAAAAGTCATTGGAAGAAGGATATTGCTCTGCGTGAACCTGCAAATGATATCAATCAATGTGATTCCGAACAAGATGACAAGGGTCCAAACGCAAGTAGTCTTCAGATATTTCTCCTGGCATATTTCACTCTTTCGAATTCTTTTGAGGATGCTCACACATAGCTCGTTACATTTTGCTTTGGCTTTACAAATGGTCATTCAGTTGTTAAACACTTGCAATTGTCCGATTGTGTTGATCACGGTTTCACAGATTCGGGTTCTGCGCTTCACCTAGTTTGACAATGCCTTTTCGCTCAAGCATTCTTTAAAAACGTCCCACCTGTGGATGGAGGAGGAAAAATAAGTGAAGAAACGCTGTATTGTTCCAAAAATTGTTACTGCTGAAAGGGCTGAGTGTATGTATTCCTACCAAATTGAGGGAATGATGGTCCCAAGGAATGAAAACAACTTGTTTATTCAGGTCGCTTATTCTCTGCTGGACTCTTGTTCATAATAACTTAGGTAACTCCTTCTGTTGTTTTGACTTTTAGAGGTATGAAATCAGTGAAGACTGAATTCGGAAGAAGAAAGGCGACGATCTCTAACTGAAATTTTAGATAAACTTTTATTGCGAAAATTTAAAAAGATCGATGAATGTTTTGGTTTCCTTTGTAATTTTGAAAAAGTAATGCAACTTCAGCTAAGTCAAAGTAGATTATCACACCTGATGAAATGTTAGCTTTTGAGTTCTTTTATTGTTAATAAGGAAATGCAATTTCGTCCATCGAGAATAAGACCGATGGGATACGCTTCAAGTCAACCGTACAGTGTTTTTGTTTTTGCGCTTATTAACAGTGACGCATAATAAGCAATGAAAACCACTTTCAATCAAGCGGTTATCACAGCGGATTGTGTGCGCCAAGGCGTTTATCACATTCAACGTGCGTAAGAGAGGTGTTGCTGAGGCTGATTTCTTAATGTGATAGGGTATGTGCGTGTGCCGAGAGATAGAGCTGTGATTATGGATATGCAGAATTAGGGGCACGATATCGAATGCAAAGTGTCGATGCAGTACTCATTTAAAGTATCGGCTATCCGATAGTATCGAAACAAAAAGACTCGCTACTCAAAGTATCGACTCTAAATTTACACATAAAGCAGTTCAATCACGCAAAGTTGTACATAGGTAATGTTATGCTATATTTGGAAGTTGTGGCTTAATCTGGAATTCTAGATATCCTAACGTTGAAAATAATAATTTAATTGTACATACATATTTATTTACATCATTTAATGCTTAGTTATAATGAATAAGATTACACATATTGATATGTACCTGAAGTTTCAGTTTACAATGACTTACATTTAAATACACTAGGCAGTATAAATCTGCCTTCAGGTAGTTTTTTGGCATCTTCACCAATTTTGGCTTTAGTGAAATTATTTGAAATGATTTTCTTTTTAATATATTAGGTCGAAATTATGTACGAAAACTTCAAAATATATTATAAAAATGTTTTCAGAATTTGTGAAATGTCGACGAATTTTCATAAACATTTTCAGGCTTTTTCAGAATTTTTCAATTTTTTTGGATTGTGCAGTTCAATTCATTGTAGTAAAAAGTGTGTATTTTCCTTGCGATTTTCTTTTTTCGCACTAGAAATTCAAAACGAAAAAAATAATTGTTGCGATAAGAATGATCATCGATCAACGGAAACTCTTAGATACTTTCCTCGATTCCCGCCACAAGTTAGAAAGGGCAAACCAACAAAGAAGTATCTTTGGTCGAATAGTTTTTTCCTTTCTTAGTTGCCACATTTTTCTACAATTTCGATACGATACCGTGAACCAAATACTCGATGCCAAGTATAGAGTAGAAAATATCGGTATCAAAGGGCAAAAGTATCGAATGGTAATCGTATCGTATCGAAATTCGTGTCCCCATGCAGAGTAATTGTAGAGCGCGGAGGAGCGTGTGCTGGAGCACACCTGTCTAGAGGACAGCTTGATTTCGTGTTATCCAATACCTTAAGGCGCCACCAGTTTGGGCGCATCTGGCGCTACTGCTGCAGCCTACGCTGGTCGTCGCATATTTGCACCTTACTCTGCGCTTGCTCAACATGTGGTGATTATAATTCCATAATTTACTTTGGCCGCAGAAAATTTAAAATGAATTTCAATTAAGAGCCAAAAAAGACGCACTTTTAATATACCAAAAATAATCGTATTAAACCCCGCCGACTTTCAGCGGAAACAATTTTTTTGGCATAAATCTTTTTAATATAATTATTTTGGTTACGCTTAGTTAGCCTAAATATTATCATTTCCACTTAATAATGTGAAAATTTATTAATGTTTTGCTTGCTTTTAGTTGTTGTTGTAATTACTTGGAAAATTGGTAGTTGGTGAGGTGAGCAAAGCATCCACTCTCGGCTATTAATCTCATGCCCTTCCTTCGAAATTGATTATTGTTTTTCTAATTCTTGGTTTTTGTTTTGTTTCATGTATTTTTTGTTTATTTGAAAGGCAATTAAAAATTGCGTTGACAGCCGTTTATTGCTTTTATTTGTGCATCGATTTTATAATGGGAGATTAATTAAGAGATGTTAAGAGCGGTCTATATAGCTACAAACGCGCGTGCTAAGGTTTAAATATTATAATTCCAATTTTTTATTTGAGTAAATATGTATTTAGCTATGTGTGTACTTATGTATGTATATACTTGAAAATATAAAATTGGAAATTCTGGTTTGTTAGAGGAAACATACATAAATTGGCCACTACTCAAGAAAATTCCTCTAATCTGTGGGAAAAATGTCCCAATCAATGGCTACACTCTTCCGTAGATGTGGCGAAGGTCATGAGGAAATGGTCCACTATTATATCTTCATCATATCGACATATCGAAACCTGCAAAACGGACTTGATTTAGTAAAAATTTAAGTCAACTCTGATATTATTGACTATACTTTAAAAGTATAACTCCCTGACTAGCCTCTTAGACATTGCGGCCGTCTTGACTTTACCCTTGCGAGGGAGAAGAACTTACATCCACATACAATGGGCCTCCGGTCATGTTGGTATATATGGAAAGGCGGGGTTCCAATTGTCCCCAAGATCATGCGCAAGGCGTATGATGTGAGGTCAACTAAACTGCTCCTATCCCTAAAACGGGAAGGTCTCGTCAATGGCAATAGATGCGGGAAGTGCGCTCTGTGTTTCTCCACAACTATCAGATCTTCAAGCAGCAAGTAGGATGGGGTAGTATGCTTCTATATTTTGCCAAGAGAACGGAGTAATTCCTTAACGTGGTTCCTAGTTTTTGATAGAGTTTTCGTTTCTGGTCTAAGAAACTTCTAGTAGCAATATGGACACTTTCAGTCTATGTGGGTTTTTGACAGACCGGACAGCTCCCGAAACAGTGTCAGTGCTAGTGTAATGGGCGTGGATGTGATCACCTAAATAAAAATAAATTAGCTCGGAATACTTTCGAGGAGATTAAGGTCTTGCTTTTGTTTAGGTTTTATAGTGTGCCGCTTCTAATTTTTCCTAAAATCTGGTATAGCCTAATGGCGTCTGCGAGAGCAGGAGTTTTTTTTTTTTTTTTTTGTTAAAAAATTTTGCATGGCAGAAATACACTCGGAGGTATGCCGACTTCTAACAAGGGGCCACCCCTTTTGATGTTACCTGTAACGGTGCTAAGACCTGTGACCTTCGGTGTGATAGTTGAACTCACTACAACCACACCCCGCCGACCGTTTCTTGACCTGATAGTTACCACTATCTGTGATTCAAACAGTGACAATTACCCCACCCCTGCGGGTTAGGGGTTTAGAATATGCCCGAGGTAGGCATACCGGTCGTAAGAGGCGAATAATATACACAAAGGTAATGACGTGCAACTCGATGGTTGATCTACGGATATGATGCCTCTCACCTCTCATTACCCATCTTATCCTTCCTTACGGAAGGAGGGGTGACATGACCTAGAAGGTTTCATTGGTCATAAATCGCTACCACGACAGTCGGGCAGTACCGCAAGGGAGTACCGGAGCGTACCGGGTTAAAATCCGGCCAAGGACTGTTAATTCGACAACACTCCCCAAAACCTTTAGGAAGTGTTTTTGTCGTTACCACAACGACAACAACAACCGGAACAGTGACAGTGGTAGTGTCCATTACCATGTGAATGACCTTGTCGTTGTAACAATGCTGCGCCCTGATAGTAACCGCTACAATGACTGTTAATTTATTAATCATTAAGTAGTCCTGGGGTGAATTCGATTAGTTCTCATATTGAATTTTTCCCACTGGCCCCACTGCTTGAGGTTAAGTCATATTCATTCAGAAATCAAAAATTACTTAAGCTTTTCATCATGTCTCTAGACAGAGCTTCACGTATTGCATAATAATAACGATTGCAACATGTAACAAATCACTCAAATTTCTAATATCGCATTTAGCAATCCCATACCAAATAAGTAAAGATTAAAAAAGAGTAAATCGCAAAAGCACACAACCAGCCAACTTACTTGTGGGGTATACCTTGGCAAGTATGACTGTCGCAATTTACCGCCTTTCGGAGAGCGCGCAATGCCACTGAGAGAATCCAGATTTGGTTGGCCACCTACCAGGCGAACCAAATGAGCTGAGGTCTGCCATAGAAATACAAAATGACGACCATAAATCATTAAATCCAATGCAGAACAAATTTAATAATTCAAGAAAGCACGAATGACGAGTCAGTTAAGCGCGCTGGTGACTCCAAATCAGCGCGGCGCCCTCTGACTAAATGCGCAAAGCTAACGCCAAGGACGCGGCGACTATGCTTTCGTATATATTTTACAATTATTACATTTGAAATGCGAAAGCGCAGTTGGTGATGTGACGCAGCAATGTTGGTGGCAATATGTTGCTGAGATTGGCAATCATTTTTTGATTGTTGTTGTTGTTTTTCAGTTGGCTGCTCCTGTTTGAGTTGCTAGTGGAACTGTCAACAACGACGCGCCGCTGTGTATTTTATCTGTCGTCAATCGTATGAATTGAACACTTACATACAGAGCAAATACGAAGCATATTCCACACTTGAGCGCTTTGATTCTTTGTGTCAAATATGTGCTGCCCTACCGCGTTACTCGTCCGCGCTCAACCCACTGTCATTCATTCAATCATGCATCAATCGAATGAGCCGCACTATGCCATTGCCGCCATAGCCGCCATAGCCGCCTGTTCGGCAGCATATCGCGTACTCTTGTAAGCCACTAGCACATTCTTGGTTCCAACTGCGCACGGCAGGCCCGCCGACCTAGAAGCGTTGCTCGTATCATCTCCACAATCAGCAAGCGATTTTCTTTTATTTTTCGCATATTTATTGTCATTATTGATATGTGTGCAATTGAGTGGCAACTTGAAAATTGTGATTTGCAAGCGCAACGCTCTACTCAATTGTTAAGTCGCGTACGGCACTTCGAAAGCGTTGACGCAAACTTGAACGAGCGCGTTTCTCATTGTCAAAGTTGCTATAAATATCATCTTTTTTGAAAACGTCCAGCTGTGCGCTGCAGTATGCAGTATGATGGCTGTGATGGCGCTACCGCTTCAATGCTGCAATTGCGCTGAAAAAATTGTCAACTCGACTGCAGGCGGGCAGCTACGAAACGTTCGCGCTACTATTCTTGGCTGTGCTTTTTCAATTTGTTGCTTATTAAGCGCGGTTTTTTAGTTGTTGCTGTTTCTGCTTTCTGTGTGTGATTAATTAAATGGCAAAATACTGGACATGATTTACAATGATGAATTTATTTATTTATATGAGCGCTATGCTGCCGCCAGCTGTCAATATGTATATGCGCACGGTATGCGGTATGTGTGGGCGCTTATACAGATATGTAAAAGTGTATATACTCGTATGTATAATATTTCACGCTGCAAGGTTTCTTTTTGATGAATTGTATAAAGATAAGCGGTTCGTTTGATGCGAAAATGTCGCACTGTTGGCGCGTTCGCTGGGTCAGTACCGCAGCTACTGTAGTATTGCAACTGTTTTTTCATTGATCTTTTTTGGGATGTGGTGCGACCTCATAACCCAGTTCATTTATGGAATATCAATTTAGTCGCTTAAGTTAAAGATGAAGCTACAACTAAAGCGAGATTTGCTTAACTAACAAATAACAAATGCGGTATATTGCAATTGAAATTCATAGTAAGTACAACAGACACGCTCACCTCATGGCCCGCTTGCTCGGTCTAGCTCAAAACAAGATCAGTCACTCTGGCTCCCGGTAGCTCTCATACCATGATGATCATGACAATGAGGTTTGAAATCTGGTTCCGCTACTATACGAATAGGTGGCAACGCTTGATCGCTGCAAGCTCGATGCGGTGCTCATTTCTCTCTATCTCTATGGCGCGATATACAACAGGTATATCATCATAAACCTCCTAAGAGATTTTTGCGCCAAGCTTCTCTTCCAATTTGTGGTGTGCCGATTTGAATTTTCCCTACAAATTGGTGGGACCTACAGTTTTTTGCCGACTCCGAACGGCATCTACAAAGGAGACGAATTTTTGCTGAGAAGCCTGTCATGGCAGAAATACACTCGGAGAGTTTGCCAAACCACTGCCGAGGGGCGACCGCGTTTTGAAAAACTTTTTTCAAATCACTTTTGATGTTACCTGTACCAGGCCTCGAACCATGGACCTTCGGTGTGGTAGGCCGGCAACACTACCTTCACACCACGGCGGCCGCTCATTTGCTTCCCGATAAAATTGCATCGACTTGTCTAAGTAACCATAGCTATCCGAAATACTGAAAGCCTTTCTGTCCAGAAAGTATTTCTACAAAAAAGTTTCAATTCCTGCAGCTAAAAGAGGTAGTGCCAAACAGGAGCAGAAAGACGTGGCTCCTTTGGTATTTGAAGTTGCAGTCATAAATAGCTAAACGCTTAGGCTCCCATTTTCATACGGAAGTTTCATTAAATTAAATGAGCTTTAACTTTAACTTTAACTTTAACTTTAACTTTAACTTTAACTTTAACTTTAACTTTAACTTTAACTTTAACTTTAACTTTAACTTTAACTTTAACTTTAACTTTAACTTTAACTTTAACTTTAACTTTAACTTTAACTTTAACTTTAACTTTAACTTTAACTTTAACTTTAACTTTAACTTTAACTTTAACTTTAACTTTAACTTTAACTTTAACTTTAACTTTAACTTTAACTTTAACTTTAACTTTAACTTTAACTTTAACTTTAACTTTAACTTTAACTTTAACTTTAACTTTAACTTTAACTTTAACTTTAACTTTAACTTTAACTTTAACTTTAACTTTAACTTTAACTTTAACTTTAACTTTAACTTTAACTTTAACTTTAACTTTAACTTTAACTTTAACTTTAACTTTAACTTTAACTTTAACTTTAACTTTAACTTTAACTTTAACTTTAACTTTAACTTTAACTTTAACTTTAACTTTAACTTTAACTTTAACTTTAACTTTAACTTTAACTTTAACTTTAACTTTAACTTTAACTTTAACTTTAACTTTAAATTTAACTTTAACTTTAACTTTAACTTTAACTTTAACTTTAACACTAGAGAAATTCTTTTACTCTGGTCAAATAAAGCAGTGGAATAGCCAACCAGAGTAGTCCCAAAACACTCCCTCAGATAATATAAGAAACCAATTTTGTTCTCCTACTCGTAGCCTTTGAATTTTTCAGCAGCCTTTCAAAGTCAAAAACCAATAAGCATCTAAAAAAAATTGTTTAAATAATATGGCACAAAGGAATCCGTAAACCCTCGCATGCGGTGCTCTCTTTCGCTCCTTATTCGTACCGTTCCTTGAAGGGAGTGTTGCTGGAGTCTTTTCGCTCCTCTTTAAGAGCCGTCCGTACCTGGTTGGCTGGGTATCGACCAAAATGTGGCCCAAGAAACAAAAAAAAACCCATTGCGACAGTATTAGTACCAAACCAGAGCTGACACTTTTAATAAAGATAAGTTCAAATTTCGATATCGTACAGGAAGGTGCTAGTATCGATGAGTACTCGATACAGAAATTTCCACACCCTTTAATATAAATATTTGGAGTTTTTTTGCAGTTACGATATCATCGCGCAATTGTCCAAGGACGCCCAGGACAAGATCACTGCATTAATTGATTAATCTCGTACGAATAGCATAAAAGTTAGTGACATTTTTGTTGGTTTATTGCAACGACTGTTACAGATTTTACGACAGCATTACCATATCCCGAAATCTAAACTTTCCAGGTCTTGCAGGTATTCGCTGCTTACAAATCATTGCATTGAAAAAATTGTTGGCGAAAAATAAAGAAGAGGCTTTCATTTGTTTGTAGTATGTACTACAAGTAAGTCAAACATAAATGTGGGTTTATTCGATTATTTCGCTCGTACCACACCTCCTACATCGTTCCGTACGTTGAGTTGGAAATACATTTGTTTATGCTAAAATCATCCAATTAGTAAGATTGTTATTTTTGTGTATTTCACTGATGTAGTGCGACTGATATTGTTGGTGGACGTAACCAGCAAGCAGTCAGAAGACAACAATAAAAGAAGCTGCAGCTGTAGGAGCAGTCTCACCATCCAAGTAGCAAGCTTTAGAGCCCTAACATGTGGTGAGCGCGTCTAGTAGACGCCTGCGAAATGGCTGAATTGGATATGCAAAGTACTGAGAAGTGCAGGAAAGCTAAGGGCAAGTCGCCACGTAGGGACGCACCTTACTGTGGTGTGTAGTTGGTCTTGTTTTTGCGAGATAGTTGCTTAACGCGGTTGGGTGTTTGCTTGCTCCAATTGTGGTGCGCTTTAGCAGTCAGCAGGACAATCAGCCAATCGACCATGTATTTATGCATTCAAAACAATAACAATTGTAATGAATTTTGAATGTCGTTAAGGATGCTAAACAGTGGTGAGCTAGGAACAAAACGAAAACATAATAAATACTTGCTTATGTACATATGTATGTACATATGTATATTAGAGTGAGATGAAATTTTGGCTAGAATGTACTTTATAAAGAATAAAACAATAAAATATATTATAATAAAAACTTTTAATAATAAATAAAAAAAATAATTATTAAAAAATAAAAACAATCACAAATTTCACATTAAAAAAAAAATTTCTTCGCCTTCAGCTTTATAGGCGTTATCCGGTCGTCGTGAACCTGAGCCAGATAAAAAATGTTACGTGTAAATGCTACAACAACGATTTGAGGCAGTTAGGTCCATATATATGTCTAGTTCAATTTGTGAGCAAGATATTTTTGCGCGTTTCTTATCCTTTTACCTTTTATTAAACCAGATGCCGTTGGTGCGCTATGTTTAACTGCTTCATCGCGGAGTGTTCATATTGTCTTTTTTTCTTGGATTTCGTGTTAAACACAATAATATTATATGAAGTTGTCTCGTTCCCATGAACATGAGATGTATTATTGATTTCTTTTATTTGCATTTATATATATATTATTTAAGTCATCATATTACCATCGTATTCTGAAAACGAATTTCATTACTTTTAGTACTAATCAAAAATGTTTGGGGTATTTTTGAAATATTGTGGATGCCCTGTGTCTACTTGAAATGAGAAGCGAGCGCGCTGACATCTGTTTTTGAGGTCTACTAATAAGCAGGCATGGTCCAGTGGTGATCCGGAGCTCGAACTGCCACTGGATGACGCCTTTTAATGCTTTAAATATGTATAGGCTGTAAAAATAAAAAAACGAGGAGCCGAAGTGTCAATCATCAATGCCGCCACATGGCGGTGCTTTAACAAATTTAAAGTGAAATGAATAGAAATAGGAGTTTATCTGACAGAAAACCCAGCGTTATGAAAGCGTACCAAAAGTTCTCTGTTGAAGAAGTCTAGCAGCTTCCGTAATTGATCTATAAGAAGAGCTATGGCGGTTGTCTCTAAATTTTTTTGGGCTATTATAACAAAAAAAATTTTAAAATAAACAAAAAAAAAAAAATATTATTCTTGGCCTTGAGCTCATTTATATTAATGAATACTTTATATTTTGTAATTTTTTCATGAAACTAGCTCAAGGCCAAGAATAATAATTTTTAACTTTTTAATTTTTATGAAAATTACTATTGTTTTTATTTTTTTAATAATCATGTTTAATTAACTATCAAAACTTTTTTAATTGAATAGAGTAGGAAAAATTCTACAGACAACCGCCATAGCTGTTTTTATAGATCCATTTCGGAAGCTGTTCGGCTTCTTCATCAGGGAAATTTTGGCACGCATTGCTAACCATTAAATTGGTTTTGATGGCATCTAAACTCCTAATTCTATTCACTTTACCATATACATAATTAATATAAAAGAAAGTGCATACAATTTTTTACTCGAATTTCAAAAATAATAAGAATACATTGTCTGAAGATAAGACTTTAATTTTACCTTTTTCAATATTTTTGCGAAAGATGTCAGCCCATCCTAATGTACATATACAGGGTGGCGCAAAAGTAATCCTCCTATCAGAAAATGCTATAAATTTTGCGATTGGCCCCTAAAGTCAGTTCTGTTTTGACATTTGTGTAGTAAACACATGCGAAATACACGTTAATAAACAATGTTACGCTACACTGCTCCAGAACGCGGAATATTGCTGACTATTTATTTGACCAATAATCGGTCGGGGCCAAACGGTTACTGTGAATGGTGAGCGCTACAGAGCAATGATCAACGAGTTCTTTTTGCCGCAACTTGATGAATTGGGATTGGAAAACATGTGGTTCCAACAAGACGGTGCAACAGCACACACTGCACGTGCCACAACCGATATGCTGAACATCGGAAGCTTACTTTTGCGCCACCTGTTATATGTAGCTATAGATACAAGTAGCCACGTCCTCTGAAACACTTCAAATGTAGGAATTATAGCACTGCTGGCCCTCGCTAGGGATCTGTGTACGTTTGTTTGTCTGTATGTATGATTTGTATCAATAAACATACTCACATTTGTTTTGCATATTTGCTCAGAGATTATGCGATATGAATATGGTTCCCACCACCACTACCACTGCAAGTATGTCCCTTAATAGCCTCAGCCATGTATGAACACGTCAAGCATTTTAGTGCTACAATAAACAGCTTCATGAACAATTTTTTGTTTCAAGCAAAAGCCACAAAAATAAGAAGAATTGTGTGATTGCTTGAGATTAAATGGTGGGCGCTGCTGCCCTCTAAAATTCCAAGTGCCTTATCCCTGCGTTCACGAGTAGGAATTAGTGGCGATTTGTAGGCATTCAGCTGATACATATAAATGTGTCAAAGATATTGGAAACGGAAAAGAGTTCAAAGAAGAATATATCCAGCGGAGTGTGGAAGCCTGAAATCATGCAATATTACAGGGCTGGACAGAAATATTCAGGCAGTACTACGTTACCACATTTTCTCATTTCCCCTCAAAGCCTGTCCATATTTCAGAGGGCTCAAGTTATTTTATTTTATTCTAACTAAATTTACGAATCATTTATTTTTATAGACCTGACGTGACTAATATGCACAAAGGTAATGACGTGCAACTCGATGGTTGCTCTACGGATATGATGCCTCTCACCTCTCATTGCCCATCTTATCCTTCCTTACGGAAGGAGGGGTGAAATGACCTAGAAGTGAAACGGTCATAAATCGCTACCACGACAGTCGGGCAGTACCGCAAGGAAGTACCGGAGCGTACCGTGTTTAAATCCGGCCAAGGACTGTTAATTCGACAAGACTCCCCAAAACCTTTGGGGAGTGTTTTTGTCGTTACCACAACAACAACAACATAGACCTGAGGACTGACTTGTAAAGTAAGCCTTTAAAGTTAGTAATTGATACATTTAAGAAACAGCACTTTACAATTTCCTTCGCATCAGAGTAACATTTTTGACCGGGTCATCTTCATTTATTAACAAAACAGTTCCTAAGCAGCTTAGCCGATATATGTTCCGAAGAACTTTTCTCTCGAGTACTCCAGCGTTATCTCATCTGTTGTTTACATTGTGCATACTGCTGAACCATATGGAGCCGGTTTTGTTAGGCGCGAAAGTTATCTTTGTCGTGGGTGTACTTTACTTTGCAATGGCCTCTCTCTCTCTCTCTGCAATGGCCTACTCAGTCCAAAGTAGCATTTGTTGGCAATAATATTTCCCCGTTGAATTTCTAGGCTGGCTGGCTTCATTATAGACACAGCATTTCTTCGTTGCAAGTCCATAGTTGTGAAGAATATTTTAGCCGGAAATATGCTAGATAAGGTCAAATATCTACTTCAAGCGAGTAGGATACACCTGTAGTAAGAGGGCAGATTTTCAAAACAAATTTAAATTTTTTGCTTGCGAGAAAAAATTTATTTTGTTATTTTATTCAAAATTCGCTTAGTACTTACGAAAATAAAGACAGCTATTATTGTTGATACATAAATGTTTCGTGAAATACTTGACGATTATTTTGTCCTTAGGCTATGTACATACATATGAATGCATATGTGTATGTTTGTATGTAAATGCAATCAATTGCATGTGATTATCGTTTCAACCAATCAAATGGTAACTGTTTTAAATTTAAACCTTGTCTGAACTCCTGAGCCATGTGATGGATGATCACGTTTCTGACAGCCCTGAGAGTGGATCATCATCGCATCATAGCAAAAATAAAATGCATAAATGGGCAGTGAAGTTAGCAAAAGTTCAAATTAAACCCAAAAGCAACAACAACTCCAACCACCAATTTGAAGTTATACCACCAATAACTTCAACATGAAATTACTCGACAGAAGATCACTCCAACGCCTTCATAAAGGAGTTTATAGTTGGTATTTCGTGCATTCGTTCTTCTTCTTGCACGTCTCATGCGCCATCACTCGATTTGTCATTACTGTCACTGGGCGCTTGCTCGTGAGTTTCAACAGCGAAACATGAAAATTACAATGGAGTGTATAATATGTCTATACCCAGTGCTTGTGTGTGAATATTAATTTTTTTGTTTTCATTTTTAAAGAATAACTGCTTCAGCCATTATAGTGCTAGTACTTTATTATTTCAGTATTTTTTGCTCCTTTTCATTCCCCCTTTTATTCACGACCATAATCAGTAAGCGTAGCCAACTTTCGTAGTTGAATTTTTGGTGCAACTAAGCAAGCACCACCTCCATGTAACAGCACACAGTGGTGCCTGGATACATTGAACTAATTACTATAGCAGGCTGTTGAGATCATCTAAGTTGTTGAAGACATTAAGATTAAGATTTGTTAGCAAGTTTTTGGAGAACGCAACCTGAGTGACAGTTCCAGCTGGAGCCCAGGGCCATTTTGGTTCCTTGTTTACTACTGTATAGTCGCAGTTGAATGCCACTGTGGTACAGGGATCATTTAAGTCTTGAAGCAGTGCTCGGCAAGGCATCCAAGTGTACTTCGACGGTTGAGTGGAAGATTCCCTTATTTTTCAAAAACCCTCTATCTCAGAATTCGTTTCAATAACGCTCTATATCAGAATGATTTTCAAAAGCGCCCTAACTGAACGAAAATGTAATACATTTTTAGCTGAGAAATGACGTTTTTGAAACAAATTGTGATCTAGAGCGCTCTTCAAACGAATTCTGGGGTAGGGTGTTTTTGAAAAATACTTTGAAATGGGACGATCTACTCAGCCGTCAAGTTCCAACATAAACAGTTTCTCAGAAAAATCTTATTTTATTATAAATAGCACTATAACGATAGCGTGCAAGTTATACCCACCTAATGGCTGTCTGAACGCAAACTAGTCCCTAAGTTTTAAAGATATCTTGGTGAAATTCGGTGAAGGGCAGCCATTTTTTAACATATTAGTCATTTTTCGGAACCCACAAGATCGGACTAACGCAGCACATAGCCCCCTATAACCGATTGTTCCTATAAAGGGCTCTTGGGCTATATTTATGGCAATTAAATAGTTAGGAACAAAAAATTTGCAGAATAGTTTACATATTCGATATGTAATAGGGTTAGTGAAAGTTAATAAGATTGGATCGATGCATCATATAGCCTTCACACAACCCATTTTCCGATAATTGTGGTTTGGACTATGTATCTTTAAATTAACAGGGTAAGACAGTCAAATTTTTCAGAGTTTGTACTTATTGTGAGTAAGGATCGAACAACAAAAGCTGTGATGCATATGGGGGCATCCATACAGTACGTGAGCCGTTTTTCAAGAATTTTTTTCTCGTTAAAAAGAATTGGTTTCATATTGGAATTAGTTTATATTTTTTTTAAGTTGATATGTGATCTTCGACTCCACCCCCCGTTTTAAATGAGGTTTGGTGATATTTTGTTGGAGGCTTCCCCCCTATTTTAAGCTCACGTAATTTATGGATGTGCTTTATTTATGAAAGATACAAAACCTTCGTCATAGCCGGAAACAGCGCTCTCCTTCCTTTTTTTTTTGAGTTTGCTACAACTAGACCTGACTGTATATATAACACAGCAGACATACACTGACTGCCTCAAAACAAGTCTCGGGGAAGACAATGCCATACCAAACGCACCGAGCTTAACTTGGCGCACATTCACTACAGACTAATTTTCCATCCATTCTTAACAAAAGGTAGGAAATAAAGTGGAAAAAATTATACATAATAAGTTGCGCATAACAAAAGCTACACATACATACATATATAATTTACGTACATATGTAAATAAATGTTTGAATAATGCCCGACTCACAAAACCATTTTTAATATGAACCAAAACTTGACATTTAAATTATGGGAACAACACAATTTCCTTTTGAGGGCATCTGTTTCTCTTGACTTAATTTGTTGTGCCGACGTAAAGAACCTATTGTCGTTGTTGTTCTTGTGTGTAGGTGAGCTGGTATGTGAAATAGTTTAATAAACGCGGTGTATTGTGCAACAGCCCGTTTGCTGTTGGTAGAAACTTTAGTGGCGTAATCAGCAATGGCGGCCATAACATGCAGATACACAGCTTGGTGGCGCTTCTATTTGATTATTACTGCGGCATGCGGCATTTTAAGTTGTTGGTAGATATACAGTATTGCACAAAAAATTGAGTAGCCTCAAAAATAAAAGATAATCTTTAAGCCTAAGAATGAGAACGTGACTCAGCTTTGAAAAGAAGGGCCTTGACTACAGAGCCACGTTGCGAGTGGGACCACCAACCGGTTCAATGAACGCTATAGCGAGGCGAAGAAAGAACCGAGAGGCCGAAAGGAATGAGTATGAGGATCTTGAGATGCTAAAGGACAGGAATAATTTCCGAAAACTCTAATAAGAGATCTGGCGCATGACGTAAGGTTTTAAGACAGGATTGCTGCCTACCCCGGGTCAATCTGTCGAATGATCAGCTTTTGCGTATTTGATAAAAAAATAAAAATGTAGAACAGTACGAAGTCATGCATTGGTAAATAATAAATTACATGGAAAAAACTGCAGGCTTGTAAAACTACGGCGAAGATTGAGTTTGATATTAGAAAGCCCGATCACACTTCGGTGCGTTTCACAACTTATAAGAGGTTGAGTACAGTTTTAATCATTATATCTCCTAAACCAGTTGATATAGTACTTAATCATATCGCTTATTGCAGCACTTCTTAACACCTTTTCGTTTGATACCCACATTGCACTAATATATTTTGAGTCACCCTAGTCCATATTGGTCGATAACTCTAAAACCTGTCGAGTATTCGAAATAAGGTGTAGCCAAGTTTTAAGCCAGACGTCTAGTATTGCTGTGGAATAAGTTGTATTCATTTGTGATACGTGCACAAACATACATGCAAACAGACAAAAATTCTAAAAAATTATTGCTTTCGATTCTGTTGACTCTATTATGATCCCTTCTATCTATTTTTCTCGAGCATCTGCAATTTACAGTTATCGACCTGTAATGAATTTAATATAAGTATTTACAGATAGCGTATGAATTTTTCTTGTTTTTAAAATATTGATGTGCTTTTTTTATTTCCCACCATCTTTGGAGAATTTGGAATCCATGTTTATGCTGATAGAAGATAAATTTTTTGCTATGAGTCAACGGTCTCACTCTCAGGGAATTTGTAGTTTTTGACCTTTTTATTTGTTTTTATTATTTTGGAAACTTTTTAATATTTTTATTAGATATCTATGAGCAAGATATTCAAATTCTATAATGTCAAGCCGTTTAACAAAATTGAAAAAATGGCTGAAGGTTAAATAAGAGTTCAAGTTCCGAGACTGCCACTTGTCCCTGTGTAAAATACATACTTATTGCACAAATTCAAATTACGCCGCTTGAGGAAATGATTGGTATAAATACCGAAAATCTTGTTAGTAATGATTACAATATCGATTGACAGGATGTAGTATATAGCTACCGTAATAAGTGCACGATAATTAGTTACAATGAAAATTTAAAAAAGAATAAAAAAGCATTAAAAGGGTAAATAAAAATGCATTTAATTAAAAATGCTGAAAACAAAAAAAGTGGATTTTAATACATACCGACATGTGAATATATAAATAAGTACAAAAACTGTAAATAGGTATGTAAAGATGTCTACATATCTACAAAGAATGCTTGAGCATGGGATACATAAGTAAGTATAAATGTATACAGCAGAGTATTAATAACGGCTACGAGATAATTAAATTATTTAAACTATATATATATATGTATGTGTGTTAAACCCAGCGCACGTACAGCATTCTCATATCAACACTTTCCGCCGAAAACACCGCCCAACTTGCAGTGCTTTGTAGCTGCTGGCCATTACCGAGCAGCGTGTCATTGATTGGGCATTGACTGACGGCCATAATAATTCACCCACGCCAATGCATGCAAAACACATACAACATACATACACCAGTATTCAAATATATTTTTTTTATTTGTGAGTCGACTCTGGCATCTATCAGCAAATTATAGACTTTTAATAATTGCAATGCATTCAACTTTTTAATCGCTCTCAAGTTTATTCATTTGCCATATAATTTTTATTTTTTATTTTTCCAATATGCAGCATATAATTTTTTCAGAGTTTTTGTTTGTATTGTTTCGCCATGTTTTCATAGTTGCAACCCACTCAATTATCATAAAATCAACATGACTGTGATTATCGCGCAATGACGCTGTGGCGAATCAAAAACAAAAAAAATTGTGCATTTAAAGCATAAAAATAATGAACAAAATTAAAGAATTAACTCGACAGTGAAAACAAAAAATTTAAAAATTGTGTAGATTTAAATATGGAGAATAATTACTCACAACGTACAGTTATCCAATTGTACGAGTATAGGCCTGGGGAAAACACGCAGAATCTAGGGTTAGGGAAGAGGTGCCTAAGGGTTGCAGGTAAAAATTTGTGTAGTTCGCAAGTCGACCAACTAGTTTGGAATTAAAAATATTATGTACATATTAGACTGGGTGAAATATAAAGATTTTTTTTTTAAAGTGATACTAACAGAGACGGAGACCTTTAGCGTGTTACGGTTATTGTCAATAACGACTACAAAGCGCTTGTCGCATCTATTTCAATTCAAAGCTAGCATAAAATTTGTGGCAGTCACATCTTCACCACGACTGTAGAGTGACGCCATCGTGATATTTGGTACTTTGTAGTAAATATAACTTTAGAGTTAAATATTTTCAGTTTCCGACACTAGCGTGAAGTATTAATTGTTTTGAAGTAGTGTTTTCTAGGGAATAGGACTTTAAAGTTATTTATAAGATACGCTATTTTTTTATAAATCTTACACTGCTATTGAATTATATAACTAATTTAAAACAAACTACCATAATTGCTGCATACAATTTAATATATTAAAGCATAGTAATTATTTTTAAGTACCATAGGACCCTATAGACTCATTTCGATGTTCGATTTTCTAAGATACTAAATTAAGAATGCCGGCCGAAGCAGTTCCAGCCCAGTAAACATAAAAATAATAATATTTGTATGGTGTTTGGAAAATATCGATGTATTATGTTTGACAGTAAATTTTTAATTGTTTTAGCAGGATTTTATAAAACAAAATAAGTTGCAAGATAAAGCAGGCAGCAAGTTAAAATAAAGGTTTATTATTTTTCAGAATGACTACAAAAAAAAATTGCGAATGAAAATGTTTGTGAGGTGGGCCGTTCCAGAGTAATCAATTTCTGAGCATTGGTTTGGTTTGACGTAAAAGTCATTATAGAAAAAATATAAAAACGTATTGCTTTTTTAATTACATCTTTTCTACATACATTTCACAAAAAAGCAGAATTCTGCTTAAATAAACTAATATTTTGTACACGACTACACTAATTTCCAGCAAGGCTATTGCGCTGTTTCAGTGTTTAATTTTTATTTAATTTACTTAAACACATTTCCCTTTTGGGCCTTTATATTAATTCAATTTGTTTGGGTGTCTGTTAATGCAACTGCATTATAACAAATGGATGTGTGTAATTTCATTAATTAAAATCGCTTTCAGTGCGCATTACAGATTATGATATAAAAATAAATTCGAGTGATGAATGGAATTTTGTAAAGGATTTCACTACCTTTTTTAACGCACTGCCAATTTGTTTTATTATTTTTTTCTTTTTTTTTTGCAAAGTGCTGCAATGCTTTGCGTTCTACAGAGAATTGTTTTTTGCAATCTTTTTTTGTTTGCCATGTTTTTTATTATACGCGTGTAAATATGTATATATATGAGTACACTTTTTTTCTTCATTTGGACTTTCATTCATTTTAATATGTGGTTTTGCTTTTTGCGTTAAAAATTTTAATTGGTATTTGTTTTTAATCTGTCAATCAATTAAAATGCATGTAGTTGAGATTTATCTGATGATGCATTACATAGCTGCATATGCAGGAACATGAACAACAACAACACACAGATATGCATTTTTGCATAACCCAGCTGTTGAAGTGTGAGAATATTGTAGCAAACAAAAATATGGTCGATAATAAGTTACTGAAAACAGAGCATCCAGTGTGTTACTAAAGGAGGATGCAGCGAAAAATTAAATTAATTGCGGAGATATGGCAAAGTTGCAATGAAAGTGATTTAATTATTTAAATATATTAGCAATATTATTTTAGAAAACTGGCTGATTTTGCTAATTATGAATTTAGTCAATTTTATTTTTGTTTCGCTGTCCAACCTAATGTACTGCACCGTTAAAAATGTGGGCTTAAATTTTAAACAATTCAATAGTTATAGCAATTTTTAAAATTGTTTCTTGGTAAATTCCAAACTTTTAAATTTCCTACTAGAAAATTTTATAATTTTAAAAAAGGTTTTTAAGGTAACAAAAAAAGTTGAAACGTTTTGCATACAATTTTTTTTTTCTGAAAGCGTTTCCAGGTCTTTGAATTGTTCTCAAACATTTTTTTAAGTGGGTATTAGCTTAGTGAATGAGTTCTGTACTCTGATGCACATCGGTTCGAATCCTGGCAACTCATGCAATTTTTATACCTTTCATGAACATGAAATGGTATTATAACTTTGGTCCGATGTTAGTAAGTATGAGAAGAAGAAGAGATATACCCACCAATAAGCATACCGAAATGATCAGGGCGATGAGCTGAGTTGATTTAGTCATGTCTGTCTGTCCGTCTGTCAGTTTGAACGCAAACTAGTTCATCAGTTTTAGAGATATCTCGATGGAATTTGGTAAGAGGCAACCATTTCGTAAAGCATTAATCATTTGTCGGAACCAGCATGATCGGACCAATACAATGCATGACTCTCATACAATCGATTGTTCCGATAAACGGGTTTTGGCTTATAACTGTTGCAATTAAAAAGCTAGAAAGGTATAATTTTTGCAGTTTTAGTACTTAAAAATCACCCATGTCTGACCAACATAACATATAGCTCCCATACAATCGATTTTTCCAATAAATGGGGTTTGGGCTATGTATTTTTAAATTAACAGTTTTGCAGAGTTTGTACTAATTCTGGGTAAGGATCGGACACTTAAAACCGTGATGCATATTCATGAAAGGTATAAAGTTTTCGGTACAGTCGAAGACATCCCCTCCCTTAGTTGTTTTTTTTTCACCACAATCATTTTTTCGAAAGCTGAAGAAGTTCCCATTCTGACCCGAATTCCATGGGTATATCCTCGTAAGAGGCGACTAAAATCCACAACTCATAGGTCCGTCGTACCGCATCCATAAACTTCAAAGGGCTGTCCATATTTTTAACAAAGTTTATGTCAGGCAGAGCTCATTAGCATGACGAGTCATTGACTTTCTTGAGTATACATCTCCGTAAGAAATTAGGGAACATACGTCTGGTGTAGAAGGGGTCTCGATATGTTGAATTTAAACAGTGATAGGAAAAGTCGCTACCTTGGCTTAGCCGGTTTTTAAATGTATTAAATTGACATTCAGATAAGGAATTTTTAAAAATATTAGAAAAAGCCTGCTAAAAAAATCTCCCACGAGACTTTTGTTGATCGCCTGCTGATTTCGAGGAATTTCTAACCTGCAGCCGAGCTAGAGTGCCACTTAGGCTTAGAAATTCAAAAGTTTCGATGGTGTCTACTTTGTGCTTTCATTCATATTCAAAACGAGGAAAGTTCTCTACCGATAATATGAATTGTAATAAGAATGTTTAGCTAGATAAAGCTGTCCTTTTTTTACAAACTTTCTGAAATTCAGAACTTACGTCGGATACAAAAAACCCATACGGATTCCTTGAATCTGTACAGTAATAACAATTCAGTCTTTAGCAAAATTATTTCACAAAAAATTACAAAATAACCACTTAGGTGAGTTAATGTAAAATAAAAATTCTGTTAGAGCACCGATTTTCTTCTACGACCCTACCAACTGGCAATGAAACCTGTAAAACGAAAACTTTATGTACCTAAATATTTAATATTCAAATTAAATACAAATTTACCCCAAAAACTTCCCACTGTGCACTATATTTATTGTCGAAGGTGTAGAATTTAATTAGTTCTATCAGAACAGCCTTAAAAAATGGCGATTTACTGTTATAAACTGAACAATTTTTAGCCATTGCTTTGCCCACCATTCTAAAAAATGGCTATCTCCCCTCACAATTTACCATGATTTATGAATTTTCGGCTTGCCCAAAAGTCGAGTTTTATTTGTTGTGTAAATATGTGTAGACTTGATTCATTCTTTCTGCTATGGGAGCCATGAATTTCATAGAATACTTATTCATATCAACCCACTTTCAACTGCCTTAACACTTTGTTAATGCCACTATATAATAGGTCTTGTTGTTTTTGCATGTTTTCTGGCGTGAAAATAAGTAATTTTGTAGGAACTTGGTTTATATAATCATGTAATTATGTAAATTAGAGCCAACAGCAGTGCGCACGAGTAAGATTGAAAATAAATTTGATGTACGAACTTTCTGTGCATGATTGTATAGGTAATAGTTAAATACCCTGGAGCGAAACCCCAAACTGAAAGAGGGAGATATTACAGTAACCGAGAGATTTGGATTTTTGTAAAATAATCGATGAAACCTAGCATACAAACTGTAAGGGATTAATTATGTAAGTCAGCCTGACACTTTGCGTCGGAGTGACTCACATTAACATTCAGACCTCCCATCTATCGCCAGTTACTGAAGTGAATGCATACTAGTGGGTAATAAAATAATTTTAACCTCAATATCTTTTATCGTTTCAGAGAAATTGACCTAAATATGGACCCGGGTAGCCCATAAAAGTGATTGTACAATGTGGAAATCAAACAAAGACTTGACCTAAGGTTTTAGCATAATTGTGCTTTCAGGGTAATCTACATTGATTTGGAGACATATTTCCTACCACTAGGTAACTAAGGTATCCACCAGGTGGCGCGTAGAGTGCGAAAAAGAATTTTGACATAAATGGTAAAAGGAAAAGGCATTCGAATATTATTAGGACTGGAATAGGAACAGAATTAAGAATAGTGATAGGAATATTATATATGTATATGTGGATAAATAGAGAACGGTTAATACGAGTACGGCGAAGAAGGAGGAGATTATACAGGTATAAGCTACACCTGTTGCCGAAGAAACGCGAACTGCCTAGGGAGAGAAGAGTCATGCTGGCTCAACTTTGACCTATCCAGACTGAAACCTGGAATCCCAATGGCTGCTCTGCATGCGGCGTGTCTCCCCATGACACTAACCATCTGTTCATCTGCTCAACTGAGCCTATTCTTCTAACAGCAATATCACTTTGGTCCAACCATTTTGAAGCCGCGGGTTTTCGGGACTCCCGTTAGAAGAGCTTGATGACAATGTTGGGTAAGGGAGGTGATATTTAAGCAGGTTAATTTTTCGCTACAACAACAACAACAAGAAGGAGGTGGTAAAAGCTACTAATTAAAATGTAGAGGAAGACGAATAGGTATAGGAATACAAAAAGAAAGGGAAAAAGCAGAGAAGGGCCCGAGGAAGAGGCTAGGGTTATGGAAGGTAGGGAGGAAGAGGTAGAAGGTGGGGCAGAAGAATATAAAGCCTGGAAAAAATGGACAAAAAGTAAAATATCGGGCATGACAACGTTTGGACATTCTGCTGATTAAATTGTAACAGGTCGACGTCTGTGCATCTCAGAAAAGAAAAAAATATTTGGCGTGATATACCTCCAAGGAGATTAGGGCCCAGCTTCACTACTAATTTATGGGGTGCTGCTTATAATTTTCCCTAAACATTGGTGGGACCTACAGTTTTTTGCCGAGTCCGAACGGCATCTGCAAATCAGATTAATTTTTACTGAGAAGCCTCCATGGCACTGCACCGTTTTGAAAACCAAACTTTTCAAACCACTGATGATGTTACCTGTCCCACGGCAGCCGCTGTGCATTGCAGATATTCCTGAAAAATTTGATAAGTTAGAATCCTTATTGAACCAATGATTGTAGAATTCAAAGCGGCGAGGCAAATATACTCAACTTCTGTTTTATTATTTAGAAATAGAAATATATTTTCATCTTTTTATGATATCTAACAAGGAAATAAGTAATATTCATTAGTGGCCAATTTATTCAGATCAAATGCTTATATCTGTCATAATTAGATGCCAATTCTTAAGTCAATATCAGGTAATCGGTATGGTTTGACCTGTTTTTCACTATATTCTATATTCACACACCTCTCTTAGATATAAGAATACAAACATACATGTATATGAATATTAGATCGTATTTAAAAATAAAATTTCTCTGTACATCACCCAATAGCACCCAGTAATTTTGAAGGCCAAACATAAAAAACTAAAATACCTAGTAACTCTAGGAGGCGACTTTTTACCGCATGTTGTAGTATCTTAGTTCAGAAACCTTTCGGTACTCATGTGCTAATGTATACTAAGTAAAAATTCTGAGCTCCAAAGTTATAGCGAAAACTCCGTTATAAAAACCCGATATAAAATAAAAATTGCCTGATCGACAGAATAATATTGACGTTTCGCTTTTTGATGACAAAAGTTGACCCTTAGGGTGACCAGGATTGGTTTTTTTCAACGAACTGTAGTGTGCGATACGCTCTAATGTGGTTGTATAGTCCATAGCTGTTGGCCCATTCAAACTCTGCTGATAAGATCGATTCGCTTAAAATGGAACAAGTTTAAATTGATTTCTAATATTTCAACTTTTGCTTTTATAACGAAATCGCATAAAAAGAATCAAATTAATAAACGCCAAGTTGAACGATTTCTTGCCCCCTGAAGCCACTTACTTGTAAATTATGAATATCGCTTCGAAGTGAAAAGCCAAAACAAGAAAGAACAAATATAAATAAATTAATTTTGAAGCAACCGCATAAACTTGTATGCGGCGATGACACAAAATCAAATAAAAACTTAAAAGCGCGCTTCACGCCGTCACATATCGTAAATTGTCACGCAACTCGTGGGAAAAATTTTATTCAAATTTGAGATACTAGCAACTTGAAACAAGGTTTTGTTTGCAAATCCATTTAATAATATAATATAAGCATTTGTATGTATATAAATTTAGCAATGTTTTTAATTTTTTTACGGTAACTTTTGGCAAAATTTTTGCGAATTGCTTTTATTTGTGTGGAAATTTGCGCAAAATGTTTCTCATGGGTTTTGAAGCGCATTTATCACAATCGATTTGAATAAGAGATTAATTTATTGAATATGGCAGTGACGATTGATAACACCTGGCAAAAAGCGTTGTCGGCTAACGCAGCTAGACAACTAATGAACTTGTTATTTCTTAGCCAAAGTCAGTTTTACTTCATAGAGACATTTTGGTTTCTGAATTATTTATAAAACCTCGTATTTAACTTTGTCGGCTAGGTTTAAAAATACCCTTGGTACTATCCATATATCGATGAACACTATCGATACTACTATCGCTGATCCCTGTAGCCAAATTATAAATATTTGATAAAATATGTTTTGGTTTTTGTGATTATGCCCGGAAGAAGTAGGAAGTACCCAAAAAGTTTGCTTTTTACCAGCAGTTTAAGAATTTTTCTGTGCAATACTATCTTGTATATGTGTATATCGATATTCGAGGCACTTTAAGCTTATCTCTTCTTTAGCAGAACGAAATTCCTTCTTTCTCTGTAAATTTCTAATAAAAATGCAAAAAATCAGCAACTTCGTCGAAGCCACACTCAAGCGGTACAAATGAAAATATGAAGCCGGTTCCAAAATTTTCGGTAGTTCTCATCATCGCCACCAGCTATTTCAAATTTACGCTTTTTTTTTTTTTCTAACCGAGTCCAAAATTTTAATAAATCATATAGGAAGAAAAGCAAAATCGGAACCAAATCAGCTTTATGGAAAACGCCGTGAGGCATTTGAAAATAAATGGTCATTATGAAGTGCATGAAGGTCAATGGTGCCATGACATAATTCCAAATGTCACAGTCGTACAGTTCTGTACAGAACCCCCAACTTTTTTACTTTAATAGCCCTTGAAATTACGACCGAGTAGCAGCCAACAGCTCCGTTTCGTTCCGTAATAATAATTCCGAGAGCTTCGTAGTTTGTAAAGGCAAAGTTTTCAAGAGACTATTGGATTTTTATCTTATTTAGAAGTAGTCCAGTCATTTTTGGTGTCATCTCCGAAAAATTTTACAGTTTGTGGGCACGAAATTCCTATCGCCAATGTCTTCAAAGGTTTTTATAGGATTAAGCTTATTTAGTTATTAGGTGAAAATATAGCTTATATCCCTTTATAGTTTTTGAGGCGCGATAACAAAGTCTATTTTTAAATCTACATTCATAAACCATAATAAAGTATATACCTACAAAAACTCCGCCTACTAGGAATTTTTAGACATATTGGCGTTTCAAACACAAATAATCGTTGTGATCGCGTGCTTTTTTAGATCCCTAAAACTACAGAATTTATTTCCAAGAATCACGCTATTTTCGAGAGTCGAAAATATTTTTTATGAGTCGCCTATAACTATGAATATAAATATATTATGAGTCATATATGTATGTATATATTTTTAAACATTTTTGTTAATTGTACTATTTTTCCATATTTAAATTGTCCTTGTTGGTTGTGGTACTTAGAGTAATATGAGCCTTGTGAGCAGCCCAACCGACTAATCGGCATCGGCATCGACTTCGGCATCGTTATGTTATTTCATGCTGTTTTTGCTTCTCTATTATCTTTACCTTTGTAAACATTAATGCATCTGAGCCCCCTGTAATAAATCTGTGAACATTTGAAAAAACATTCTAACTCCATTTTCCATTTTTTTGTATTAAAAACAAATTTTTATGACGGTTATTTCTGTCTAATCAGCGTAATAATAGCTACTTATCTAGTTATGAAGCCTCGAAAAGTATCTTAACTTGTTATTTTTTACAAATACATTTTCTAGAACAACTTAAATCATAAAAGATAGGAAAGGTAAGAAAAATTCAAAATAAATTCCTAACTTCCGGGTTGCCGAACAGTTATTTGTTATTTATTTCAAAGTAAAATTGTTTCTCAAACAATTTCAACACATTTATCGCGCTATACTGTTGGCAAATAATGAACACCGAAATCCAGGGAATGTAAATGGAAAACATTGGCATCCCTAATGCAGAAGTACGTTCCGTAGGAACCTGGACTTTTCGGCGAAACTCTAATTATGTCTTTCAAGAGTCTTAAACAAAGGAAAGTAGCTACGATATGATCACCCAATAGCAGCGCAACATCTACATGAATATATATATTTTCGACTAATTAAACAAAAAAATGCTTCATTTAATAAAATGGAATACAATTTTAATGAACTCAAACTGCAGACAGTGGGCAACAAAAGCGATCCCTCATAGAATGCTTGTTATAAAGCCAACTTAATAAAATATTGCAATTCCTTAGCAAATGTATGTTAGTTTGCATGTGTGTGTGTGTATATCTGCCTATCGAGTATTTGCCCCTCGATATTTCTTTGCGCATACAATCTCTCGTTAATCACAAGTCAGTTGACATGCAAATATCGATCGCGATCAACAGGTTGACCACGTCATCGCCACAGTGCAGGTCAGACGAATGAAGCTGCCGGGCAAAGGCAAAATAAGTGAGCAGCAGACACGCATGCGCAGATCTCGCTTCTCGTCCTATCCTTGAATTTGTGTATATGATTTGTTTTTGTTTTTTTATTATTTCTGTGTCTTCGCTTATTTATTGATATTGTACAATAAAATTTTGCATGTTTGCTTCCAATTTAAATAAAATTCGACAACTCTAAATCACTACATTTTGACATTGTGGAATGGACGCGTGAAACATCGGTCTACTTATTACTCGCTACTGGCATTTGCCGGATGCGGACGCAGTGTCTCCGTCACCCAAAGCAGCTGGTACATACATACATAAGCTCTTGCAGCCTGTTGAATTCGGACTACGTCCCATTTATTATAAGGGTAGATGAAGTCTTTGAGCGGAAACTGATTTCGGAGTTTTGCTTATTTATTTATTTTGTGTTATTTTATGTATTTTGGATTATTTGATTAGCGATTTTAATTTTAGCCAAGTAAATACCCTGCAAAAAACGCGATTAGTCTAAAATAAATCTGGGAGAGTCACAAAGAAGCATGCGACCAATACAAGTTTTGATCTCTTTGTATGGGTTGAGGTGATCTATTTTGCTTGAGTTTGTCCTATGAAGAAACTAATTGTTCACCTACGGGTACGATGGGACAAGTTTGCGTTCAAAACCTAAAGGTATGCTACAGAAATTAAAATCAACTTATCCCAACTATTCCGTTCTAGGAGCCCACTGTAGACGAAAGGTATTGATCCCGGATCACTATCGTTAGAGATCAGTCCCACGATTTTTTGCTGGGTAATTGCTCTGGATAAAAATGCCAAAACATGAATGAGTCCATAAGCGAACGTCATAGCAAATTTTCACCTGTGCTGGCCTTGGGTAATGTGGGAAAATCGTCAACTCCGAAACTAATGTCAGCCTACAAGCACAAGGAGAATCACTCTTGCCAGCAAATGCTACTCTAAAACTAGATATGCAATTGGAAAGTAAGTCCTCCAAATGACTCGTGACTCTGTTGAAAGAAGATGAGATTATCCTTATGCTAATTGAGATAAAAGTTCTGTACAGCGGGAAGCTATAAGAATAATACCCTTTGGCTTTGTATGTTATGCTGAGTTTACATAGCGACCAAGTCGGCCGCGACCGGGAGAAGACTATTGCTACTGAGAGAAGACTATTGCGCGGACCTCTGGGCCCGATTGTATTCTAGTACGCCGGCTTTGGAGGGATGTATGCTCCTCATGTAGTCTGCTCTTGAACAGATGGTTCACGAGAAAGCTGAAAAAGCGCTCGGCCAACGTAACATCTTTAAGAGTAGTGAGAGTAGTTACTTCATGTTTAGCTGTACAACTCTTGCAGAACAAAGCAAAGGTACTTCGGAGCTCCATCCAGCTCTAATTTTCTATAGTGGATTAGAATTTATCCGCGGCAACGACCGAAGTTCACGAATCGAGGGTTCAAGGGGTCAAAGAAATCGTTCCTCCATTTCATAAGAGCTGATGGAAATTCTTCGTAAGGCATTTACTAACAATTTATTATTTTTAAACCGGGATATTGTCATCCTCACTTCATCATAGTTGGATTTTGGTACGTGCTTTCCATCGTCACGGATTGGGGTACCACTAGTTAACTTCCACACCGGGGTTCGCCAAATCGCAACATCGCTTTATGGACAGAGTCCTTCTTCTCTCAAGAGGGGCATTCTGCATTGTAACAGCTGTCCATTCGTTCTCGCTGGACCCATTTTCTGAACAAAGATGACGGTTCATCTAAATATTAATTAATTAATATCAATTAGCAAACAAACATAAAAATTCGAGCACTGCTCCAACAACAACTAGGTCGCGCTCCTTGAGCAGGGGGTGGCCATGTGGATTGCTGGCTCTTTTCCTGTGAACACCTGGTTCTCCAGATTACCCTATTTCCAGTCAATCAACCTAGCTACCGCCATCGATTATACATTTCACATATTTTTGGTATATTTGTATGAATCGAGCCGGCAGATCAGAAGTTCATGTACCTACCTGTAGGATTTTCCTGCGTTTTGCACTGTTTTTTCGTCGAAAAGTAATCCTTATTCTTAGCTTTATATCTCTATTAAAGATAATTCCATGTTTTATTTTTGCATTTAGAGCACTTGACTTAGGTAAAGAAATAAATACCGAATTTACATAAAAATGCATTAGCCATACAAAGTGAATTCCACGAAATTAATGAGAGTAACACCTTTGCTATTCAATTTTCCATTTTATTTTCTCTAATGAAAAGGTGTTAAGATGACAAACAAACCATAAAACTGTGATAAACGATGCAAAACAATGCGTTTAGTAGAATGGATCTAATGCAAACCGTAGAGCGACCAAACCAAAATTCTATGAGCATTTAAACGCGAGCTCGAGTGAAGGGAGGGCTGGACAACGTTAACCCGCAGCAGGATATGCACAGCCAGCAGTCACACTTTTTCAAAGTCAATGAATTGAGTGCGCAGGCGTAAAGACGCAAGCAATAAGGACAAACTCTGGCAAGCGAAACAGGTGGTAATAACAGTCGGTTGATGTGCTCGTGGTGATAGTGCGAGGGCATAAACCTGCCAAACGGAAGGATACAACAACAAGAGAACGGACGTACGTGAGCAATTTTTGTAGCGGGTGTAATTTTCTTTAGCCTCCTTGTATCAAAAAAAATTTTTTTTTTGGCCGACAATGTGCTTATCAAGTTGTCATACAGTCAAGTACAACAATTTATTGTTAAAAATAAAACAACAAAAGGCAATAAAAGCAACACCAATGACTACAGAACTAAAAAAGGCCGTGTAAATTATAAATTAAAATTACGCGCCAACAAATAATGATAATCGAGTCAACATGATGAAGAAAAAAAAAATATTTGAGCAAATGACTAAAGAAGTCAAAGCAACCAATTACAACAATAACTAATGGACGAATCATAACGACAGGAAGTAGCTTTTACACAAAAAGTCATTTGAGATTGTATACCCTGCATGGCACGCATTTGCTTAGAACTATTTGCAAAGTGTAATCGAGAGAGCAACAAGATTAAGGTCCAAAGCCACATATGTGTTTAAAAATATATGCTTATTTATGTGATGCGTTTTGAGTTGAAGTTTATTACTGAAACTGATGAAATGGATAATCACTAAATTTTTCTGATGTTGAAATAGTTATACTAACATTGAGCAAACTCTTCTTATAAGAATACATTTTTCTTAAATTTGTTGCCCCCTAACTTGACCAAGTACGCCAATCTGCGACGATTACACACATAGTGAAATTCTAAAACCACCGCTGAAGAAACTAACAAAAAGTATGCACAGTGAGTCACAGTCAAAGTACGCCGGCGTACCTAGTTATCGGAATTTTTTTGAAAAAAAATTGTATGTGTTTTTATTGGTTGAATATTAAACTTCAGTAAATAGCCATTAACATGAAACAGCTCCTCGGTTTATTATAAAAAATGAACGAAAATCAAAATAATTCAAAAATCTATGTTTACTAAATAAACTCGAGTTTCACATTGATACTCTGTTGGGCCACGTTTCTAAGAAATTGGGGCTTGTAAACGTCTGGGCATTGATTGTAATTGCACGGCATTCGTCTTGTAAGGCTTGTAAAAGGTTCTGTTTGGACGAAATGCTTTGGTTTCGCATGCTAATGCGAGACCACAAGTTATCAGTTATATTTAAAACGGGGACTGCGGTGATACCTCCAATACGTGGGGATGGTTATAAAGCAGGTATTCCCCAACCACTTATTTGTGTTTGGAATCATTGTCCCGGAAGAAATATCAGTATCCTTTGATTCCTAGTTTTCTATAACTGACTTAAGATTTTGCTTTAAAATGTCTATATAAAGGTATTTAAGTCTGGAATGTATTGAAGATTTCCAGTACCACCCCTTGCCCTGCAGCTCCCAACCATGACGGAGATACGGTCATGCTTTAAGGATTTTCTGCTAAAACTCTGCGTTCTTTTGCCGCCATACCACATTCTTACCGTCTGATCAAAATAAGTTGAATTTACTTTTCTATGTAAATAAGTAGAACATAAAAATTATTATTCTCTGCCGTCTATTTTATCGTTATATACCGTTTGCCAGAAATGGTTATCCTTCTAAACATATTTCCGTGCAAACTCTTGCCTTGTTTTTATTGTTAAAAAATGGCTTCTTGCTGGCCGTTCGACCATTATCCTTTTTAAGAACCCTTCTCACAGTTTCGTGGTTTACGGTAATACTTAATTGCTTTCCTACCACATTTTTTAATTTTGGGAATTCGTCTTGAATTCTCGTACAATAAATGTCTATCTCTCTCCAAAATCGTTTTTTTTTATCTTCCAACGCTTGTTTTCTATTCTTCTTCCTCCTCTAGTGTAGCTTTGTATGATGTGCCGGACAGTTCCTCGACTTTTATTGACATTCCCAAGGTTGTGTTGGCGTGTTTTAATTCTCCCATACAGTCTTTCAAGAGCAACATAAACCTATCAACTTCTTCTCAGCTGCACCACCAATTTAGAACTTTTAAAAATGTATCTTCATTTTCGTGAATCATGTCAAATTAATTTAATAGGCCTGGGAAGTTTTTATGTTTCCTATAAAAGCCTTATAACTTGAACATAAACAATTTTGAGTACCATACGAAAGTTAGTCCAACATCTTCTTCGATAAAGGGTATAATATTAGATCACACCTTGTCTCACTATAAAAATACCCAATTAATTCAAAGGATAATACACTACGCATATTAAGTTTACACATGCGCAGACACGCCACCGCTTTATAGGGCATGTCCTCTGGCCATTTCTTTGGTATTACCTACTCCTTGCTTATGCTCACATTTATTTATTTATCGAATGACATACCGTTGCCCTTGTTAAGTGGCGCATATAAACATGCATTTTTATAAGTAAAATTAATTTGTATTTTCGTCTAAAAACCCAACACTTTCCCTACAGATAACACAAGATAAATAAGTGTAAATGGAACCAAAAAAAAAAGAAAAAATAGAAGAAGCAGCCTGCATGAAATGAAAATTGCCTGCGGTGTCAACGGTGTATATCATTTTGTTTGATTCCTGCGTTGTGTGCCCCACTCAGCTCTGCTGTCTTTTCGTCCTTTTTTCCTTACTTCCTCAGGCTTCTTTTTTTCTCTATCATTTTTGTTGTGTCTGAATGCTTACATCTTTAATATGCTCATTTCTCATTTGAAAATGTGCAAAACTGCAATATTTAGCTTCTGGACTTCTACAGAGTTTTGCTTGTGGGACCGTCTGTTGCCGTGTTTTGCTGATCGTTTAAGGATATGGCCACAAAAATGTGCGATCAGCGCATTACACATCGAATGTGTCATGTTCACCAGTCAACAATGAATTATTTAGAATATTTAAGCGGAGCTTAAAAATGTGGTTGCTTGCTGCGTGTTGCAAGTTGCAAATGATTTCACTTTATAGGCGCTGCACTGCATGCGGAACTATTTAATATTAGCATGGAACAACAGTTGCTCATCGCAGATCCTTATCGGCTTAAGCATAGAAGTCACACCTATTCCTTGTTGCTGACTTTAGTTAAGGTTGTTTGCTAACCGATAACTGGTTTCGGAGATACTTCACTCGGCGGTGAGACAGCAAGAAGAAGTTGATTCCAAGAGAGCTCGCTTAATTTTGCGTGTGAAAAATATGCCTGAAGATGGAGTCTACTTTTCCAATATAACTCTTAGCTAGCATTGCTGAAAATAAATGAAAAGCTTAACACTGAACTAAATCCCGTGGAGTGCCAATATGTCTGGGAGCCTAAGTAAATAGAGGCCTAAACTCATTTGTTTCAAAAACTCGGTAGAAGCCTCATTCCTTCTCATAAAGAATTATGTTTACAATATGCCTTGTGCCTTAATCTTATCAAAGTAGATTCTCATTCGTACTCATCACAGACATATGTTAACCCTACAGGGCACTGAACTATTGATGTTCTCACTACAGCCGGTTTTATCTGACGATATAACCCGCTTAATCTACTATCTCACCGACTTCACCACCTCGGAAAACCATATCTATTGCAACCTCAGAAAACTGATCGAACCGGATTTAGAGGGTTACCGAAAGAAGTAGAACAAGCTTCCCCAGGGTCATAAATTCGGCCTCAGCTCGCTGCGAATCAATCAATCGAAACTCCTCGCCGAAGCTCTTGTCTTGGGGACATATCTATTCCGGAGACTCCCAAATAAGGGAAAAATGGAAATCAGACGACTAGTGCATTTACATGAATACACCATTTGAGAGGAGAACCTAAACTCCTGGCATAGGCAAATTATGGTCTACGGTGAGATCCTACAAAACCAATCGAAAAATCTCTATTGACTTCGCCGAAAAATTTCTGTCGGACCCGAAGGAATACGGTAGACGTTAAGCAGGTACATAAACTGATAAACGCCATTTGCCCCCCCTCCATTGCCATCACCACCACCGAGATAGAGAAGGCCACCAGGAAGACGCAAATTCGAAATATATCTGAGCCGACGGTATATCCGTAATGTTACTTATCTAACGGCTGTATTTAACCTGTCTATTCTAACCTTTGGTGGCCCTCATAATACAGCGTGGAAACCCAGCCAGCGAAGGGGGTTGATATCGACCAGTATTTATATCCATAAAGATAGTCCCATCCAGTTACTAAACCGCCAACCTGCGGTTAACCTCACATGAGCATGGATTCTGTATGACCCTGTATGCTATAAACACTCGAAAGGCTTTGACGTGGGAAAGCAAGTAAAGGGTGTTTTTTTTAGGGGTATAGAACTTTGAATTGAAATAAAACACAAGAAAATCGTTTTAAGGTCCATCAATTTGGCTTTATTGGAAGGATAATTTTATGCCATTAATGCTTAAATATGATTTCGGGCATGTGGCCGCCGCGGCTGGCTCGAATAAAGCCAATTCTACAGGTCCAATTTTCAACCACTTTTTCGAGCATATGGGGCCGTATGTCGGCAATAACGCCACGAATGTTGGCTTCCAATTCCCCTAACGTTTCTGGTTTGTTGGTGTAGACGAGCGACTTCACATATCCCCAAAGAAAATAATCCAATGGTGTCAAATCACACGACCTTGGTGGCCAATTGACAGGTCCATTCCGCGAAATTATGCGCTCATCGAATGTTTCCTTCAATAAATCGATTGTGACGTGCGCTGTGTGGCATGTAGCGCCGTCTTGTTGGAACCACAACTCATCCACATTCATGCCATCCAATTCGGGAACAAAATAGTCGGTTATCATGGCTCTATACCGGTCTCCATTAACGGTAGCTGCCTCTCCAGCATTATTGCGGAAGAAGTATGGCCCAATGACTCCACCAGCCCATAGAGCACACCAAACAGTCAGTTTTTGTGCATGTAATGGCGTTTCAAGGGTCTCATGTGGATTCTCTTCACTCCAAATGCGGCAATTTTGCTTGTTGACGTAGCCATTCAACCAAAAATGAGCCTCATCACTGAACAAAATTTTGCGATGAAAATCAGCATCGAAATCAATCTCATTTTCGGCCCATACACCAAAATCACGACGCATTGCATGGTCTCGCGGCTTTAATTCTTGCACAAGCTGGATCTTGTAAGGTCGCAAGCCAAGATCTTTGCGCAAAATCTTCCATAAAGTTGATGGACAAAGCTCCAATTGCTGTGCACGGTGGCGAATCGATTCATTCGGGTCCTCTTCAACACTTTGCTCTACAGCGGCAATTGTTTCTTCGGTGCGCACTGTTCGACGTCTCTGCGGATGCGTATTATCACATAGAGTAAACGTAGTGCGAAAACGATCCATGGTTAACCGAATTAATTGCTCTGATGGACGATTATGTCGACCATAAAATGGACGGAGCTCACGGTAAACTTCGCGAACTGAACCATTATTTTCGAAATAAATTTGCACGATTTGCAAGCGTTGTTCTTTTGTCAACCTGTTCATGATGAAATGGCAAACCAAACTGAACATAAATGACATTAGAGTTGCCAGATTTGACCACAAAATGCCAGTTTTATCTCTATTTAAAAAACAAACCTGTAAAAAAAACACCCTGTATAACTAATAAAATACCTATAGATGAGTCGACTCTTCCTTACTGTTTTAAGAGATAAACCGGATATTGGCTCAGCGTCTACAGACATGTCTGTGGAGTTCAGAAACGGAATATCTGGGCAGTGTCCTCTCCTCGCTTCTGTTTAATTAATACAAGAGAAGGACTCTCGATACCACACAGACGACTCTTCTATAATGGAGACGGGTCCGTCCGCTTAATAACTTATCTGCCTGAACTATTAACTGTTTTCAAAAATTCAGTTACAAAACCAATAACTCTTTCTCTTTCTAAACATTTTACGAACCAGTAAGCTACCAACGAATAAAAACGCATTGACTTCGATTATTGCTCAAGGGGGCGTTGCCATAATTTGTCAACACCCAAATATTTTATAGCCCATCATTACAATATAATTTACCATTTTTATTTCTTTATTGTTAAAATTAAAACAATATCGTAAAGCGCATGCTCAGCCAATAAGTATTTGTACAACAAAATGAGTTTGTTTCACATGCTCAAACATCCGGACGCTTATGGCTATGTGACGTGTAGGTGTATGAAGTTGGACACATTGGTCGTGCGCGCCATCCAATTCGATCAACCTCATTCGCAAAGGCATTTTTGGTTTGTGCGCGCGCGTTTAAGCCAATTTAGCTTATGTTTAATGTATTAAGTAGCCAACAACAATAACAAAAAACCTCATACCTAAGTAATTTCATATATAAGCGATCAAATAAAAAATAAAAAAATTCTTAAACCCATTGTGTCACATATAAATCAGATCAATTTTTTACCAGCTCACCAACGACTGGCCAACAACAACAACAACAGTGAAAAAAAAACAACAAACGTCTTGTCACATATTTTGCGCCACATATTTATAGCCATTTAAGAAATGGTAAAAACGTAAAATTTTGACAACAATTTTAGGTCTTTTCTCAGCTTACAAAGCTTTAGCTGAAATTAAAATTCAATGCACAAACGCGCTGAAAAGAGCTTCAAGTGAAGATTTGGCTTTTGGTATGTAGTATTTATTGGCTTGGGATCCTCCGCCCTCCTATTGACGACGGATACCATTAAAAAGCCATGTCATAAAAAATACATAACAAATGAAGACGGACACTAAGCAACTTAAATATATAATAAAGAAAACGTTTTCTTGACGCAATACCCACATTTGCTAGCATTTAGGCGAGCGCTGGAGTTGATCGTTGAGGTTCGTTTGTCTCGGCTGCTTAAATTTGAGGCGCATTCGTCATTGAGTCTACAAAAATCCCATAATTTCTTTGGTCATAAATAAAGTTAACACGCTGACGAAAGACATCCAACAAATCCGCTCTGACGCGTTCCGTCAGTTGTGCTGGACATTTGTTGGTGTTGGGAATATGGCAGTTCCCACTATGGAGAGTTCATTGAATATCAAAATGTGCGTAATTTTCTGATATCCTTTAAACGAGTCATTAATTGATTATTTAATTGAATAAAACAAAGGGGACAGTACTACAGTTGTAAATGAGAAATACTAAAGCGTCTTTTGTAATTGAGATCAGTCAATGGAAGCGGCCAGCGGCAAAAGGATTTAGGTGAAATTTTTTTTTAATTTGAGTTTTACCTACATTTGTATAGTTAAATATACTGTATATTTGTTGACAAAGTGATCCAAGTCATTTCGGACATTGTAGTGACATCTATTAGCCCAGCAATAAACGCGCTATTTGCACACGAATTTGCATGGAATTTAATCAACTTTAAACTTGAATATCTCGAAACATAGTCAGACCTACTTCAATTGCAAGTCTGAAGACAATAAATATAAATGAGATTAGATTCTTATAAATAGGAAGCCGTTGCATGCAAATGAGAACAGAAAGTTTAAAATGATAATCAGTTGCAAATGCGAAATGGTCACTGGAAATTGGGAATAATCATTTGTAAATGAGAAAGCATCAATTGAAAATAAGAAAGTCTCATTTGTAATTCAAAACCTGTTTTATTCAGCTATTGTTTACATGTACCGAATATATATATAACAGATAAGTATGTAGAAGTATTTATGATGTAAGAAAATTATCAATGAATCAACCAGCCAATGTATTACAAAACCACGTACTTGCTTCCAAAGATTTATCGCTTCCGTGGAATGATTTTGCATGCTGAAACGCTCTAGCACGGTCTCCTCCTGTTATAGTCTTTTCCCGTCATCCACGCAGGTCTCGAGTTTTTGTAGGCCTCGTAAGCATAACATGTGGCCCATTTTCATCGTAGGTTCAGCCTGTACTGATAACAGACCCAGGTTCCAGTGAAAACGATGTTGTTTCTCGCTTTATTGACGCTTTCGCATTTACAACTGGAAATGGTATGTAAGGCGCAGATACCATAACATACTAAATCTATATCCATTTCAAAGCACCGGCCCTAACTCACGCCAGTGTTTTAATTGATTAAGAAAGTAATTACACTTAAAATTTTAATTCCTTGTTGCAATTAGGTTAATTAAAATTTAATTAATTACAATTGAAAAAATTTTAATTTATTTTTTAATTGTATTATGAAGCAATTAATAATAATTAACCATTTTTTACAATCACCCGGGTAATTCTTGATTGATTTCATTCAAATATTCAATACAATGTATCAGGGGCACAGAATTTCCATGAAAGTGATATTTGAAAGAAATCAAGCAATTTTTTGCCACATCACATACCTACATATTCTTGCAGTATAAGTTTGTCGCAATAAAACACCACGGTACCCGGCTAATAGTATACTAGATAGCGTCCGGATGACGTGTTTATTGTTAAATTCATAAAACTATTGTAATTAACAAATTGTTAATTGCGTGTATTGCAATTGGTTAATCGTTAATTGTACATTTTTGCAATTACAATTAAAAATTGTTAATTGTAGAAATTGCAAATAAGAATTAATTAATAGTTAACTATTAATTGTTTTAACAATTATAACTTGCTCAACACTGACTCTGGACGTTGTGTCATAAGCTAAATCTTCTTGTGTCGTAAGCGAAATCTTCTCTACCGGAGCTTCTTTGTTAATGAATTGTAAATTCAACTGCAAATTAATCAAAACTGTATACAACCATTAAAGAAAGCTGATCAATAAACGCCCACATTCATATCACCAAAAATATCCTTTGAACTGCTCCGTTCTGTGTTAAACTTGTAATTAATTAATTTCATTTCTGGTTACAAAGCGAAATACTGTAAATGAATTTTGTATTACAAAAAACGCACTCAATTATAAATTCTTAAAAAAATATAACAACAAAAAATTTACAAAAGTGCGCTTATGCATGTACGTCTGAAAAGTTATAGTCAAACAGCTGCGCTGGTCATGTACATATGCAGATAAATATGTGCGGATGTACATTAGACTGGGCCAAAGAAATACTCTGTCCGAATCTGCAGCCGTAAAGTATAAAAGTGAGAGAAGTGAGAATAAACTGATAATTGCTTGAGACCATCGCTGATCAGGGACGAGAACTGGTGGTGGTAATTAATTTACTGTGCTATGTAGAATCCACAACTAATGGACGAAGGCTGTACCAATGTCTTCGGTAGGAAAAGTTCTAAGACACTTCGAAGGCTGAATATTAAAAGAGAGAGTCGACGTTATAAGCGATATGTGCGGCCTTCAAAGAGCCCTGTTATCTAACCTCTTTAGACGTTCGACCTAAGCGCTTTCTGTTCTTGTTAAATGGGACACTGAATGACTAGTTTTTTGTCCCTCGTCTGTTCTAGACTCATTATGCGCCGGTTTCTGGACGGTTAACTGGGTTAATTTAGTCCTTAGACGTTAAGCCCACATATTCAGCTGCCTGACGATTCACCCGTTAGTGGGGCATTCCTCTAATTTAAAATAATCCAAAAAAAGTATGTGCATCCGAAACTATGTTAGAGTAGCATCCCGCATTGAGTCTGCTAGCTTCAATGGAGGGTTTTGTAGCTCTCCTTGTTGCCTAATCTCCTCTCCCAGTAAATCGTAATGTAGTTAGCTCCTCTGAAGAACATTTCGTGGCTGGATAATAATATGGGAATACACCCAGCTTTCCGCCACTAGGGGTATCCCTAAATATTATTTTTATTTATTTTATTTTTTATTTATTCATTTTATACAGTCTTGTAGACCTAGATTATTTGTATATCTATGAGATCATTATCTAAATGGTAGCGCTTTTCAAATAATTAAATAATATTTTCTTAAATTTGTTTATATTTTGGCATTGTCTTATTTCGCTGGGAAGATCATTGTATTCTCTCAGTCCTTCTTAGTACATATTTTTCTTGTCGGCCTCCGATCGTACTGCTGGCAGACGAAAGTTGCTTCTGTTTCTTGTCTGGTAATCATGAACCTCGTTGTTGTATAACAGTCCGTCGTTTAGATATTTCGGCAGATTTCCTATTTTTATGTTATGTATAAATTTCAACGTGTAGTATACGATGACTTGTTTAACACTTAGCCAATTTAGTCTTTCAAGCATTTCATGTATTGGGGTATTGTAACGTTTCTTAAGGATAAACCGCATTGCTTTATTTTGCTTAACCTGAAGTTTTGAGATATTCGAGTCGGGTAATGTGAATAAAATTGTAGGGCAATATATAAAGTGAGGTACTATGATGGACCTATATACCATTTATTTATAATATTTGCTCACACGCTTACAGGTTCGAAACATGAATCCGATTTTTTTTTTTGATATTTTTGCTTCTGTATATTTGAGGTGCTTATTGAACTTTAGTTTCTCATCAATTATTATTCCGAGGTATTTCATTTCATTTATTTTATATATCGTACTATTTGCTATTTTCAGAGACGTATTTCCTTCTACGGAAGATTTCCTCTTTAAGATCATAAATTTTGTTTTCTCAATATTTGTTTTAAGCCTGTTTTGACACTACCATTTATATACGGCATCTAAGTCCTCTTGCATCTTGGACATAGCTTCTCTCTCTGATGGACAGCTTACAGTCAATAGTGCATCATCCGCAAAAAGCCTAATCTTACAATGGCTCAGATAGTTTTTTATATCATTTATATATATGATGAACAGTATTGCTGCAAGTACAGATCCTTGTGGTAGGCCTATTTCAATATCGATTTCAGGGGAGATTTGATTTCTAATTATGGTTTTCTGCTCCCTTCCAGTAAGGTAGCTTTTAAACCACTCCAGGGCTTTATTTCGTACTCCTATGCTGTGTAGTTTCCTCAGTTGTATTATCCTGTCAATAGTTTCAAATGCCCTTTTTAGGTCTAGGAACACTGAGACTGTCACTAACTTGTTTGACATTCCTTCCTTCCATTCTGCTATAACCAAGTTTGGAGTGTTTGGATCTGAACCCTGATTGTTCGCTTATGATAATTTCATATTGGTTATACAAATATGGAGGATTGCTTAGCTGCTGCATCGGAAAGGCGAGGCATGGGTACTTGAGCATAGTGTGCATTGTTACTGTTGACAAGACTTTTGCGGAGTTCCTGGTGCTTTCAGACTGACCTCTACCTCGAACATGGTCTAGTCCCTCAACCCGCAGAAGTCACAGACTGGTATGTTTCAGAACGCTTTTGAATAACACCACACTTCCGATCATGTTACACAGCTTCGCTAGACTAATCATTCTGTTAAATCTGCTGGGGTCATCAGCAACCCCTTAGCTATATCCAAAGCAAGAACCTCAGCTCCAAACATGCACCATAATCATATTTTTGCAGGCCTTAGTAATTTAGTGGGATATGTTTACCCCCAAAAAGAACCTTAAAGCTTCTTTGGAGAAAAAGAGAAACGAATTTCTGAGACGGTCTAATTTCCATACAAAAGTAAGTATGTATGTGGTCGGAAGTGTGTAAATGTATCCATGTAATGTAGCAGTGCGTGCAGGTGCTCAAAGCAGGGATGGAGCGCAGTTGAGCCATGATTGAATTTATCAGCGCCATAAGCACAAAGTCAAAGTGAATTGATTTTCCTTTAATTTTATTCATTTTGATTACTCGCCATTTTTTAAAACCCTCACACACAAACACTCATAGTCACATATGATGAATGTGCGTTTACACCTTGGCAAAAGAAATCCGACAAGCATATGAACAAATATGTCTTTATTTGTATTTTTATTGTCGTCACAAAATCCGTTACGCTGCTGCGGTGCCGTTTGTGACGCTCTCAAAGGGAATGCTCTATGGCATTCTTCCCTGCAAAAAATGCGATTAGTCTAGGATGCGCCCGGGCTGAGTCGCAAAGGAGAATGCGACTAATGCCAGTTCTGATCGCTTTGTATGGGCTGGAATGTTCACATTTGTCTGAGCATGTCCTATGGAGAGGCTAATCGTACCCGTTTACACCTGAACGGGTACGAAAGGACTAATCCACTTTATACCCAAAAGGGTACTTTTAACTCCTACGAATATGCTACAAAAGCTTAAATGGCCCTATACCCCTAAGAGCACGCTACACAAATAAAAATTTAGTTATGTATATTAAATTATAGCCCATTGTGGACAACTCTCTTTAGAGATGAATCGCACAATTTTTTGAAGGGTTGCTGGTCTGTTTGTTTGTGTGTATTTACATATGTATTTTGTATATGTTTGTAGAATAGCTTTCAGAAATGTATTAAAACATTTCGTTTGACCAATGTTGCAATGATTTTCCTTTTCCAGCTGTTGATGAGATGGCGACGCATTGGCTTATTGCCATTGACCTGATCCGTTGCCACCAACCTCCCCTTTTGCACCTGCTCTGTCAAGCACATCATAGCTATACATATATATTTGTATTTCTGTATTTTATGCATTGCATATTTCCGCAGCATTGGAAGGGTGCCCGTGGGATATGACTGATGCAGCGGCTGCACCAGAACTTCGTTGTAGGTACAGTGGGTAAGAAGTGATGATGTGATACCTGAACTCCAGTAAACAAAAGCGAAAAACTGGTTAAAGAAAGAAATTCTCTACGCACTCTACTTTAAGCACTAAGCGAACTCGAATTACAAATTTTGTGGCCTGGTGTAGAAGTCTAGGTAAGGGGGGAAAGCGATAATTTTAGTTGCGGGTCAGAGAGCGCACTACTACCGAACGATTGCTAACCCACTCCGGCATACACGGTCTGGGTCTGATTACCACGATGTGCAGCAGTTGTCTGTATTGGACCAATCGGCTCGCTATATAAACCTATAATATAACCTCACTCCCGCACAGATCGGGTTATCCGTCGAATAAATTGTTTTTGATGACGACAATGTTCAACGTTGGAAGGACTACGATTTTGAGGCATGTAAATGGAAAGTTTGGCCCTCAACGAGGATGGTGCTTTCGCTCGGCACCAAGTACTGTCATTCACACCTGCCAACGAACTTCTTGCCAAGATCCCTATAAAAGCAAGATTATTCAATTTCTTGTTTATCCCTCCCACACTTCGATGGAGGAGGAGGAAGATGTGGAAAAAACGCACTCAAGAAGCACCTGGAACGCACATACAAGCACTGCTCCTACATGTTATCAACAACGTGTTTGACTTCTTTAATGGTAGAGTGAGTTAAGAAGGTACTTTCGTCCACACAGTCAGAAATTCATCGTCCAACACCGAGACATCACCATATGAATTTAGGCTGAACGCTTTCGCCTTTGTCGTAACCAAATTTATACCCAAACATAAGCAGATACACAAAGCCACATGGCTGCCTCTCAATCGAAAACTTGCAACTTGATCGACCATCTTGCTATAGCCGGACAGACATCGACTTAAATAACTGCCCAATCACAAGCAAGATCCACTTTTGTGCCACAAAAAGTCCATCAAAAGGCAAAAAAAGCTGGACGTTAAAAACCTGTCTCTCGCGCCTGCTTTCTGAAAGTACAAGAATGCACGAGCGGTGGGAGCATATCCCGGGAGCACTCCTTAACGCTTCTCATATCGCAAGCGAAGACCCCACTAACCCCACATGTACACAACTCCGCTTAATGGACTCAAAATAGTATCCAGTATGATGGAGCAAAAATTGAAGCCAGTTGACGGACTATGAGTTTCTTTTATTTAGAAATGTTTACGAACTTTTACATGCCTGCAAAGTTCTTCTAAAAGGCACTCATACAAAATGTTTGAAAGAGTCAGCTAAAAGTTACCACTAAATATGCTTAGCTGGAAGTAAGTAGAGTCAAGAAACTCAGTATTTTAAACTTTTATACGAAGGCTTCAAAGCAGAAACTACGAGTAGATTATTTGTTGGTTACTCGTCATTAAAAAACGTCGCGTTAGAAGATCAAAATTATTACAACATGCATTCAGTCGCCTGGACTAGTTTTACTTAACAATTTGTAGGGGAAAGTTTGACTACACTAAGCTTGAGTATCATCCACCGTGCGACGTCGCTGAAAAACGCAGCAGCAACGTAATCCGGATTTTCATTCACCATTCAGGAATGTGAAAATGAAAAATCTGTTTTTGGAAGCATTTTAGCGTAAAAATGCAATATGCGAATTCATTTAAATGTTAAAAAGGTAACTCCAAACGGCCAAGCGGTGTTGCAAAAAAAAACAGACTGAGCACATACATACCCTGTGCGGAAAATTTCTAGTTCTGAACTGGTGCGAACCACAAGTAGTTGCCTTCAATCTCTTTCACATGTAATCAACTGGCGAATTTAACATGGCGATGTCCTAGGCGGTAGAAATTGTCCGCCGCTGCATTACCTTTTCGACAGTTTCGAACTAGTTAAAAATTCTACATTCGGGATTTAGTTCTTTATTACTAATATTGCTCTAGTTCTGAACTATTTTCAAATTCTGCAGTTTAGATGTAGTTAGTTTAGAATTAAAAAAAAAAAATATTTGGAGAAAGATTCCATGGTAGAACTACACTCGGAGACTTTTTGTCAAATGACTGCCTACGGTCGCGACCCCCGTTTTGAAAAATGTTTGCAACCCGCTTTTGATGTTACCTTTCCCAGGACTCGAACCTTCGACCTTCGGTGTGATAGTCCAGCAACACTACCGTCACACCATTGCAGTTAGTTTATGCACGGCTAATAATTTGGGCCTACATTGTAAACCATTCTATCATAATGTATACATATGTAACCTTTTCTCACATTATTGGTACGTGAAACGTAGCTGAGTGGGTAGAGCACTGATGCGGGACGAGTCGGCTCGAATCCTACCAACTGATAATTTTTTTTTTTTTTTATGATTTCAAATTTTAACCTTTCTTTAAAGAACGTTACAAGAACAAAACATTTTTCCAAATACGAATCTAAATTTTAATGATTATACAGCTGCCGGTTTCGAACTAGTGAAAATCTAGTTTATATCTTACTAGTTCTTATTAGCCACTTTATCTCTAGTTCTGAACCAGAAATTATTCTCACTAGTTACTGACTTCCTCACAGGGTATGGGCATATATATATGTACTTATATGTATGTATGTATGCGAATGTAACAAAAGCCATCGTATTTGAAGTTATCTTCTGTAAATCTAGAAAAAATCCTCTTTCTCTAGAGGCTTATACTGAGCTAGTTGCAAAAATTTGATTAGCGCCTAAACAACTCTCTAAGAAATTTTACACATTGGTTCGCAGGAGTATAGAATAGGTAACCAACCTCTTAAGATTCCAATACCTCACATGGTTATGCAGATATTGGCAATAATATTACAAAGCTGAATGTTTGGATGCCCAGATGTTTGCCTTTGTGTCTCAATCAGTCGAAAACGTCACGACGGATTTTGTTGAAATTGGGGCAGGTAATATGTTCTGTGGTCCTCTAGGAACCTCGACTTTTTGGTATTTTTTAATCAATATAACTCTGAATATACTCAACCTCTACTAATGATATTTGGTAAAAAGGTCATACGTACAATATGGGAATCAAACGAAAGGAAAAGGTGACAGGTTGCACTTGGGCTTCGATATATTTAGATATATTTCTCTATAACTCGGTCAAATTGTTCAATGTCGTTTTCATATGTAACCCTAATAATTATCTGGCTGCTAAATAAAAATGTCTTCAGAGGAACTTTTGTTATTTTCTTTATTCAAGTCGACGTTTTGAAGCAGAGCATCGTTCGCTGGAATTCTGTTAAGCTATAACTCCAACTTCACAACTCTTAGCTTTGTAGCATTTCACCTGTCTAAATTATATAGCTGAAAAATATATGAAAGGCTGGGAGTAAAAAGTAAACTTGTTTTTCATGTAAGTAAAAGGGAAACTTATAAAATGTTTAATAAAGACGTAAGAGCCAAAAAGGAAATTTTACAGAAGAAGGTTTTTTTAAATTTATTTCGCATTTAGTTTATGTATTGACATGAAATTAGGTACTTAGGCTTCCTTTAGCCCAACTAATATAATGCAATAAATTTTATTTTTATATATGTAATATAAGCATAATTTTTGGCGCATATCGTATGTCTTTTTTGCCTTCACCATATCAGTCTACTTTTTGATAATTTGGTTGTTGCGTCAAACATTTTCTTTAACAAAAGTTGCTTTTCTACACTTTTCTTTCGTTATTTAAATTTATTTGTCCTCACATATGTAAAAATCAAGGGGTACTGATGGATATCCTGAAGAGCTATTTACACACGGCGACGAGAAGCTGATAAAACGCATGCATTCGCATCTATACAGAATATGGTAGGATGAATGCATGGTGCTAAGTGTTCTTGTCTTCGGCATAGTGCAGAACGCTGGACGCTACAACATTTGTTGATAGGGTTCTGGGTGTTTTGGAGAGAAATGTTTCTCGAAAGATTTATGGCAACGTCAAAAAAGTTTTAATGATGAGCGGTGTTAAAACAATGTGGCTTCTTTGGCTAGGCGATAGATAAAAAAGTTCCGGCGCTGAATGTATTCTTATCGGCAACCGGCTTTGGAATCGGAGGGAAATCACCACTCCGAAGAAAGCACCAATTAGCGCCATATTGCAAATCGAAGAAATGACTGGAGTGATATATTGGACTGCAGAAACCGTTTAAACGGTTACTCTCCATTTAAGTTAGTAAGTAAGTAAATCCCCTTATATGTGTTTTTCGAAATGTCCGATATCGGTTTACAAACAAACATTATATTAGAGAGGGAATATTTATTACTTTACTTTCTTGAGTTTTCGTTCAGATATGCATTGTGGCATAGGAAGTATAATGTACGGATTTATATTATGTTCTTTTTATACGAATTTCACAAATCAATATATTTCTTGCTTATTTTGAAAATATCTACTTGGAAATAGTATACCAACGGAATGAAATTGATATATGTTAATATTAGAAAAAAATTACAACGATTGTATGGGATGACGTGTTTCCGAGGTATGGGATGGCGTGTTTCGCGAAGGGGTCTGATGAGAAGTTCGTGACCCCGAAACAGGTCATCCCATACTATCGCTGGGCAAATCGTTGTAATTTTTGCCTTATATCGATTAACGAATAAAAATTAAAAGCGGGCTCTGCTCCAACAACAATTACCTTTACTAAAATTGATATCACCAAAGATTTTGCATATTCTGTATTTCTATCTATCTCCTTCTCAGTAAACGTTTAGGAAAATTGGCGTGGTAGAAATATTTTATAAGTTTCCTTTTTACTCCCAGCCTTTCATATGAAATTCTGCAATACCTTAGATGGCCTAGAAGCTTGGAACTCTAGAGAGTAAGTTTAAGAGAAAAATAAAAAGTTTGAATGCAGTTCGTTGAGAAAGAGATGCTTCATTATAGGCTCCAAGCCTGGGTTCACTGGCTGTTAACTTGTTATATTACTTGAGATTGGATACGATATTTGAGATGAAGAAAACACTAAAGTTGAAAAGAAATGCTGATTATGCCGGTTACGAAAAAGTTACAAAACACCAAAAAGCTTTAATAAGAGGAACCTCACTTGGAAAACATAATACGGCATAATGTAACTCGAAATTATTATTTTGTTTTGCCTTTAAATAGCCAAACTCTACCTCTAATTACGACAGCACTGACGATTAAATTGTCCCTTTTGAAATCACGGACTTGCCAAGAAAAGCATACGGAGGGCCTATCTAGTTTGTTAACGCTTTTTCAGACAGACCTGGGCACCTCCACATCCTAGTCGTCTTCTCTATCCATTGAGCAGCATGTACCCAAAAAAATGTTCATGTACAATCAACACTTTTTTAGATTTTTATATTTTAACACCATCGCTCATGTTATTCTAACAATATCTCATGTTAATTTAATAGGATTCTTATAAGGGATGCCTGTCGTGCTTTGATTAGCTACTAGAAAAATCCGATATTATTTTTCTTAAAGCAGATTCCATTTCTGTTTCAACATTTTGAGACTAGAATCAAAAGTTTACTTTTGAATTTACTGCGAAAAAGAATTTCAGACTTAAGCTGTTGTTGCAAAAAATCACAGAAATATGTACATCTGCATTTGTGTATACTAAATTGAACTGGGAGAAAATTCTGCAGAAATATATCAATCATATATGCAAAAATGCATGCAATAAAAACGAGCCGCTCCTTCACTTGACAACTCATAAATTTGCCACAAGTCATAAAGGAAATCAGCACATCGAAAAGCGACTGAGGCTAAAGACAAGCGACTACACCACTGCACTGTCAAAATCTAGAATGAATCTGTGCAGCAGCATTTTAATAAACAAAAAGATATGTGTCACCTATCAAAAATGCCCTAAAAGGGCATAACTCCTCAGTCACAATGCCATAACAATGCTTGTTGTCGGTCTGCACTGCTCGAATGTTGCTCAGCTGATGGTGTTGCAGCAGGTTGGTGACGCTATTATGCACAGCAGCAGTCACACTTACATACAAATAAGTGCATACAAATCGACACATGTTATACACCAACAACACGTACTAATGCGTGTAGTCATTGCTATGCAGAATGCCTTGAGGCAACGCGATTCGATGAGGCAAAGTGTGGACAAGCGGCTAGTCAACCACCACCCAATCGCGGAACCGCGCTAAGGTCCATTCATAGCGCTGCTGCCAGCTTGTCTGACAATCGATGACAATCAAATGTTTGCATTGCATTTATTTATTGGAATATATGAATAAAACGTTGAAAACGATGAAGATGATGATGATGATGATGCCCCATTGTCACTGCATTTTAAAGCAGCTCCAAAGCGCACACTTGCCGCCTCATGCAGCCATGCATTTTCGTTTTTGCTCGCTCGTCAATTTTAATTTTTTGCTTTTGCTCTTGCGTTGGCCACTTTTCTTGCGAATTGTCAGCACAGCAGTCAAAATCAGATTTAGTTAAATCGGTAACAAGTTCAGCGACACACAGCCCTGCGGGAAAAAAGTTACAATAAGGATAACTAAAGATAACTATTCCAGCGTTTTGGCTCGTGGGTTAAGTGGTACAGGGAATGAAAAGGGGTAAAACTAACGCCTTGACGTATGCAACAACTTTGTATGATTTATTTTTAGTTTGCGATCAACGCCTCTGCGATTTAATTTCAACCAATTTTTTCCTATTATTCTCAGGCAAATTTCAAATACCATTAGCAACCCAATTTGGCCTAAGAATATAAAAAGATTTGGAGCTTTCGCTATATAGTAGTTAACTCAATCGAATGGCCCTTAAATTTTACACAGTGCTATAAATAGAACTTTTCAGGACTTACATAAGAAAATTAGAGGATTCTTATAATGCGATACATGATACAAGTATTTTCATTTTAAACTAAAAAACGCGGCCACGACGGTGCGTCATAGAACTTATAACATAGTGAGTCCGACTTCAATCATATAACCAATTGAGATATGGAACTTAACTTAATTCTATCCCGCTGTTTTTGGGTGATACGCGTCCAAACATACAGACAGAAATACTATGGGCTCAATAACGATGTCATAACAATTTTTCTTGAATTACTGCAATGTAGAGATATCGACCGGTTACAATTGCACTATATGGAGATTTATATTAATCAAGCTGTATTCGAATGAGGAGGTTAGTTTTTCGAAATTTTTCTATCTCTATCTCTATGGCGCGATATACAACAGGTATATCATCATAAACCTCCTAAGAGATTTTTGCGCCAAGCTTCTCTTCCAATTTGTGGTGTGCCGATTTGAATTTTTCCCTACAAATTGGTGGGACCTACAGTTTTTTGCCGACTCCGAACGGCATCTACAAAGGAGACGAATTTTTGTTGAGAAGCCTATCATGGCAGAAATACACTCGGAGAGTTAACCAAAGCACTGCCGAGGGGCGACCCCGTTTTGAAAAACTTTTTTCAAATCACTTTTGATGTTACCTGTACCAGGGCTCGAACCATGGACCTTCGGTGTGGTAGGCCGGCAACACTACCTTCACACCACGGCGGCCGCCAATTTTTCAGTTTTAAGAAAAAAAGAAAATGTTCTAAAAATGATTACACATGCAGGTTTTCATAAAATCAGACCGAGAAATAAATTATATATTTCCCGGTGCTACAGCTGACATCAATTTATGTGGGTTCATTTCTTGTTAACCCTTTATTATTTAAAAATGTTTAACTTGAGTCTTAAAACTTGCATATCGGCTGGCTTTAGTATTTACTATAATTTAATTCAAAAACAATTTCCTTAAAACAAAAAAACCCAGAAGGGGTATTTACATATATATATATATATATATATATATTTTTTTTTTTTTTGACAAAATAGTTTTTCGAGTGTAGTAGGGGTTTCAAGAAACGGTTGATGCTTCCAACTAGGAACCATTGTATATTATTACTAACTCGAATATAAAAAAATAAGTCAACGTTAGAGTGAAATGGAAAACTATTAACATAGTTAGTAGTGATTTTCATGGCATCTTAATCATTTAGTCTTAACTCAGAGTAAAAAATTTTCTTACAAAATCTTTTCGCTTAAAATAAAGGCATTGGAGAAAAACTATCTACATTTGTACGTTAAAATTTGCAATGACTAGCTACCTGCCCGCAGTGGATATTCTATATGTTGGTCTATCAGCTGAAAAATAATTACTAAGCAATATCTTCAACGTACTTGGAGGCAATTTTTAAAGAGCTTGAACCTGTTTTTCTCAATTTGATAACACCTGCACTCACACTGCTTTGCTTCTGACCGCCTCAATTGATATAAAATTATTTCTTTAAGGATTTCTTTTCTTTTATATTCATCTAAGATCCTTTTCATTATCTCTTATATAAAAGTGGGCAAGGTCTCTAGAACCATACAGGTAATAATTTTAATCTGTGTACAGAATATTATGATATCTTGAACGTATTTTTGATTTAGATTAATAATATGTGCAGAATCGACTTACTTCAAAACGGCAGGTGCAACTCCCATTATCCACAATTAACAAAAAACAATTTGGATTTACTAACCGAATTCGGCCATAAAAGGTGTATTATACAAGGTGGCGCAAAAGTAATCCTCCTATCAGAAAATGCTATAAATTTTGCGATTGGCCCCTAAAGTCAGTTCTGTTTTGACATTTGTGTAGTAAACACATGCGAAATACACGTTAATAAACAATGTTACGCTACACTGCTCCAGAACGCGGAATATTGCTGACTATTTATTTGACCAATAATCGGTCGGGGCCAAACGGTTACTGTGAATGGTGAGCGCTACAGAGCAATGATCAACGAGTTCTTTTTGCCGCAACTTGATGAATTGGGATTGGAAAACATGTGGTTCCAACAAGACGGTGCAACAGCACACACTGCACGTGCCACAACCGATATGCTGAACATCGGAAGCTTACTTTTGCGTCACCTTGTATAATTTTATTTTATTTTTTTGAGGTTTAAGTTACTCTCGCGCCGTTGAAGGTGTATTATGTACTCACTTTTTTTTTGTTTTTCCAAAATATTCGATGATAAAAAGTGGGCATGGCATTTTAAATAGCTATGGGAGATGAGTGCTAATGATAACAAATTCCAATAAGATATCTCAAAATTTACTCAAGTGACTGATAATCAACTTCGCTTTTCCTCCTGAACACGTTAATATATATAAGTCTATAGCTATCTCGATACTTTTACGCCGTTACGACCTGACGCTAGGCGAATTGCGAATTAGTATATATCGTGTCCGTAGCTCCACTCCGTAAAAGTTCGGTATAAAAACTATGAGCAACCGGTGTTTTAAAGTAGACTGAAATGTAAACCGGCTCGAGATCAGTGAGTATCTCTATTTTCGCGTATGAGCATCTATTAATTTTGTGAGGCTTGTCGGATAGTATTAGTAACGTCGCACCGTCCCAACGTAACTATCATACCGGCAACAAGTAGAAAAATTACTTTATATCGCTGAAGAGTCCAATTTATGTCTTATTTACGCTTTACGGGAAAATTTTTGTGCTACAAAATATCTCTGCTGTCCTATCGACTCACAACTAAAACTGTAGACTCGATCATATTTTGCATATAAAGGAATAATAATTTTGTCCGACATGCAATCACAAATCACTGAATGTGAAGGCAATGATAAAACATCCAAAGACTTAGTTATAAACAACTAAGGAGCTGATTATGTAAGTAACCGTAACACTTACCGTCGTAGTCACTCACATTCACCGCTTCCATCTGTCGCTAGTTACTGGAATGAGTGAATGTCCTTGTATTATACGAACTTTGCTTCAAACGAGATAAAGTAGCCAGTTTTGAAAGAAAAGAGGATATATTTTTATAAATATCTACAACAACAGGGATCGTAACGGTTAGGACTTTTATAACCAAAGTCAAAATTTGAAAATGGTTAAAAAAAAGTACTTTTATTATAAAAATAAATTCAAAATTGAATGGTGCTTGTTGTACTTTTTTTGTACTTCTTCAATAGAAGTTTTGGTATATAACTGTTAAGTTCGGTCCCTGGTTTCTACATTCACATGCAGATCTTCCAAACCGCCAATTTCAACTAACACTAATCATCAAATAACTCTTTTTGCAGTCTCTGTGGATGGCTATGAAATTTGTGTACACCTTTGGGCACAGGGGAAGCCCTAACTGCAGACTGGTTCGGCGTTTCAGCCAGACAGCGTGGAGTCGCGCGACCATTGAACGCAGTCACACACGCCCAAACACGCATGGTTTGTGCTTGCGCTATAAACTCGAAAGTAAACTTTTTCGCTGAAATTCTGTTTGTGTTTGAAAATAGCTCCGGATGCTGCGCGTACAATGAAATATCTTAGCACATTTTGTCATTTCATTTATGCGACAAAACCTAAAGGTGAGCGCGAGTTTTTCAAAACAACTAAGTTTGTTATTTTTCATTGGTTTTGTTGTTATGTTTAAAATTCACTTATTGTTTAACAAATTTCTTTGGTATCATTTGCGCCGACACCTCGTACAAGTTAACACACGCGGCATACATGCGAGCGGGACGAGCTGGCCGATCCGCACTGTCCACAGCTGCGCAAGAAAATCAATCCAACGTCCATACATACATATAAAGCTTTTTTTTTGTTTTTTATTCCGACTTTTTTATCCAATTTATATTTATTTATTATGTTTTTCTTGCTCTGTAACTCTGCTTCTTCCTCGTGATTGCTTAAGCAAAATTTTACATTCATAAGCTTCATCATCCTACTGTGCCTCTCCAGCTTTAGTCCTTGCTTTTTGCCACTTGGCTGCAATTCTGCCGGATTCATATCAAAATCGCGTAATATTTATGATCGTCGCGATATTTCTGTCAACTTGGCGGCATATTTTCCTCATGTATTTGTATTATTGTAGCAATACCATGGAGCTGGAATGCCATTCGGTGTTTTGTCTTGACATGTCGTCGTCCTCTTTTTATTCAACGAATTCATTGGTTTTGGTTTCGTTTTTGTTGTTGTTTTTGGCTTAATGTATGAGCACGTTTGTTGCATATGCTGAAATGTTGTTGCTATGAATTGAATGGCATCTCTGGAGCATTGCTTGTTCCAGTGAAAAATGCATAAATTCCTATATTGTATCAATACTTGTCATACTTTAATGGAATTTCGCGCAGATCGTTAATGCTCAATCTTCACACCTTTGTTTCAGAGTTTTTACTTAAATTTTCAAGTTGGTATGAACTGTCAGCGGCGCTTTGAAGTGAGGCGCAAAAAGTAAGCACTTTGAAGGCAATATTTCATATCAATGAAAAAAGAGAGGAATCGGCATTTTAGCCTCCTGCTGTTGTTGTTGTTGTTCTTAACAGTGAGCCTCCTCCTCGAGTTAAGAGCAGAATGCTTGTGACCCTGTCCAAGCCTCCTGCTCTTAACTCGAAATTCATATAATAGTGAACTAAGGTGCAAAGTGATTTCACTGACTGGCCAGAACTCAAGATTTTGGAACTTCCAGTTTTTATAACAACCCCAGAGGATATTTCTTGGCAGGCAAATACATTTGTATTGACAAACTTTTTATCGTGTTCTGAATATTTATTTTTATACTCAGTGGTATAATATTACTGAGTACTATTCACTGGGTAATTTAACTTTGCCAACGTAATGTAACAGGCATAAAGGAGTCGAGATTGATCTCAAGTCCCATATCTCAAAGTTCTTAGGATGAATAGTGAAACCGACTGAGACATGTCCGTCAATCCGTCAATGTCATAAAAGATATAGAGATATGTAGATACCTGAATTAAAGTTACTCGCTACAGATTAACTCGTTGAGGCTCGAATTCGAAATATCTAAATATCAACAACCTTATCAGGTGGGGAAGTCTTGTGGCACCGCCTTGCAGAATCTTGTTGGTCGGATTAGTTAGGTCACCACTAATAAGCACGTTTTCTTAGAAGCTTTCGTTGTGCCTTTGATAAAGACACTTTCCACAGTATGTGGAATTGGTTTCTCAGTCAAAACGTGCGGATTAATTAAAAGCCGTACCAAGATGGCGTGCTTTCTCCCTTTCATTGGTGCGTTTTGATTGAGTCACTTCTGTTTTCTCTTAATGGCTCCAGCTTATTTGAATATGGTTGAGACTTTGCTGTAATGAGAATTTGCCATAACAAGTGTTGTTCTTTGCACTAGAATTAGAAGATTGAATGGGCTTTTTCTGCACTTGAGGGGATCATAGTTCAGCTGTGTTATGAGTACAGGGATCCTAGATATCGGCATGCTTTGGCAGTCTGAACAAAAAACTCCCAAAAACTTCACCGCATTTTTGCAATGCAAAACGTTTTTTAGTGAATCTTGGAGTCTTTTTTAAAGCATGTGTTTCCCATCCCTAAGGCCTCCACGTCATCATCGTCTTTAATAAGGCAGTTTTTAATATGAAATTTCATGAGTCTGGACTCATATGTTCCAGTATCTTTACTGACCAAAATCTGAAATGCAATAAAACATGTTTGAATGGAAGTTTGTGAGTTTCCATTAAGCCGAACGCAAACTTCACTCTAAATAAGTTAGACTGGCAATGAACGATGTTTTATTAAAAACAAATTTTAGTGCTAATGAGATTCTCGAAGGAAAGTTTCACTGAAATAAAATTGTGAGTGATAATGAAAATGAAAAATTCACACAAAAAAAGCTTGGCTCTGTTTCCCGGATATAATGCATTCATTAGAAAATTTCGAGGTTTTTCTTTGAGACTATTAGCACGAAAGGCAGACTGGCTTCCCAAGGATAAAGCTCTTTGCAGGTGTTCTCTACCGTAAACTTATATTATATGGATTTATGCCTGCAGTGCGGTACTGATTGGCACCGATTTCCTAAAGTTCGATCCATAGATAGAATATTCCTTTCTATCACAATCCAGTTATGATACCTGCATGCACCAGACCTCTCGATCGTAGTCAGAATTGTGTATGGCGACCAAGTTGTTTAGCCTGTTTGTAATTAAATTCGGCTAAATCTATCAGGTTATCGGTTTAAATGCAACCATCAAAATGCCGCAATATGAAATAGTTTTGAAGAACAAAAGTTAAAAAAAACTGTCTGGTCACTTATAGTCTGATCATGGAATATGATGCACCAATATTTAGCTCTCAAGGAGGACATTTTGATTTAGAGTCACTGAACTTCAACATTGCTTTGTGAAGATATAACGGAAAAGTTATAGCCCCGCTTAGTCTGCAAGTCCACTGGATGCTAATTAAACTGCCTCAAAATAACAGCCCTTGGTCCTATAAGCTGAGTGATAACTTCGGCATTTGCTGTCCAATCATGGAGCAATATGGATCAATATTTTCTCTAGAGGAGACCATGCATTTGTTTATTTATTCAAGAACAAGATTTCTATGAAGTATGCAGTTTCTGACAGATTACGTAACGAATTAAGTATAATTACAAAATAATTAATTAATGCTTAACTTAGCAGTAATTTCAATTTCGGAAAGAACTTAGAGTCTATTGCGGAAGCCTGCGGGCGTTACTGCACTGCACCTCCGGAAGCGCATCTAAAGGCACCTTATCTGCACTTTAAACTTAAAATCGTTTTATTTTCCTTAACAAATTGACTTACTTTTACACTCAATGCAACGCTCAGCTTCCCCTTGGACATTTACAACTCATTCCGCTCAAACTATTCCGACTTACTCGCATGTACCACCATGTTTATGCCCTCAGGCCGCAGGTGTGCCACCAAGTAATTATATTTTCGAATATTGAATTGTGCGCATTTTCAATTTATTTGCTGGCTAAACTTCTTTTGGTTTTGCAAATCACCAGTCATCTCTCCCTTCATTTTATTTTGAGTTTATTGTTTGTGACATTCGTCGTCTATGTGGAATCGGCATGTCATTGCTGGAGATGAGGAGCGCATTTGAGGAATCTTCCACGGGGGCTGTGCCAATTTTCCAGTTGATATGAGCACGTGACATGATAAAATGGGCGTTACAAACAAGAAATGACTGCGGGCCGAATATTTGAATATACTACAAAGTGTACTTGGTACATATGTGCCAAGCACATAGTGCATTTGACAGACTGCTAAAAAGACGTTAATAGGCAAATTATAAAATTTAGTGACAAAGCGTGCCATGCTAAAATTGCCATTGGGGGCAGTATGTGTTCACCCTCATATTTGATAATTTGCAAGCAAATATTTATGATCCAACGTAATGGAAATTGGAATGTATCAGAAAGGGCTTTATAGTATAGCGAGTTGAATTAACTCTGATGTAATTGAAAGTTTCAGAGCGATGAGGAGTTAAAAATGTGTGACGGCCTACGCCACAGGGAGGAGTACTATCTCCTCTATTCTGGTTCTTAAAGATAATGCTCAAAGATCTGGAATGTCTGCATGGCCAAATACTAGCCTATGTAAATCACCAGTCAGACCTTGTAATTGTGAAGTTCTTGATACCCTGATTCATGTTTGATGATCAGGTGGTTCGAATCCTATTTTCTAGCTGTTAAAAAAGTAAAGTAGAGCGAGTAAAAAAGGTCCGGACTTCACGCCATACCCGATTGGGGTAGCTCCGCTGGTACTGCATGACCAAGTACCTCAGTAGTATACCTCACAGTAAATTTTTATTGAAGTTTAATGTAGTGGACATAGCTAAGAAGGTGTTGGTTGACCTTTATGGCTTTAGTGCCAACATTCGTAAATGACGAGGGCCCTCTTCAAGGGTTATGCATTCTATGTACGCTATGGTGGCAGAACCTAGTTTTCCTCTAAACTGTTAATCTGGTGAGGAGCACCTCTAGACAGTACTTCCGCTATGAAAAGGATGGACGCAGTGCTTTTTCTTGAGCCACTGTGGCACTTCTGTCATGGGATCAAAATCAGCCTGTAGTTTGGGAATTGGACTGTATCCCGCTTTCAACTGTTGGCAACTTCAAAATCTGCTTCAACAGCCAAGCGACTATTAAAGCAGTGAACTATGTCAATTTGATCTCTAGACTTGTGAGGGATTACCCGACCCATATAGATACCGAATGCACTTATGATTAAAATATTCGTTATGGTCCACGAAACACCTTTTGGAGATACTACCTCCTGCCAGGTGTCGAAGTTTTGCTATTGTTGGTTTATTACGGGCACTTTGCCTTGCTAAGCTATTATTGTTGCTGTTACCAGTGCTTCGTCCCACCTAATGGGCACGATCACTCTGAGGGTCGTCAACAAGCTCTTTTAACGGAAGTCTGGAGAAACATCCGTTTCAACAGGGTTGGAGAGAGTGATAATCGTGTAAGAAGACTAGGTTGAATTGAACACTTAAAGAGATTTTTAGTGTCATAAGGTGACATATCACATGTACCGCGAGTATTTGGTATACTGGGGTTGAGTCTAGATAAGGGAGAGATTAACCTATTGCAGTATCTAGATTGAAGTTGTGCCCTCGATAGGACGCTCTCCTCTTCAGCTCTTTCGATATCCACCCACTCAGCAGGGTTACGCAAACCCAAATTGCTGGGTAAGGTGATGACGCATCTCATCATATTTCTTACGGATATATTTAATTAGATCCGTGGTTGGCGGATCTTAGTTCAATACTTGTCGATTTGGATGACTAAGCTTGTCTAACATTGAGCATTTGCTAAGTCGCCACCTCCTCTAATGAAAACAGATTTATGCTGAAATAACATCCCTTTGTTATTGGCATTGGTGGAGAAAACCGCTCAGATGAGCTTAAGCTAATCTCTCGAAGGTGATTAGAGTGTTGGCAGAGCACCACCGGATAAGACTCCATTCGATATTGATGAATACTTGAGACACCTCCTGCAGTCTTAGTTGTATGAAAGATGGCGAGGTGCCATGATCAAATTACTATATAGTCCAAGGCTTAGTCATAAATATTCCAGTCAGAAAATATCCGATTCCACGGAGGCAACATCCGCTTCAGAAAATGTAATTGCACAAGGAGCCGTAAAAAGTATCAATGTAGGCTAACCCTCAGCTCAAGTAGCTGCCACCCGACATTACGTAACATTGTCAGATGAACTTACCAAGAGTGGCATCAGCTTCAAATTGAAGATACTTGTAAGGCCATCTAATGAAGCAAAGAGGTTATGCAGTTCTTCGTAACTGATCTATGGTCAAATAGTTATTTTTCTCTTATTATTTTAGAGGAGTTTAAAAGATATGATTGCAATTGATAACGTTGAATCGACTTTCACCAGGCCTACTTCTCAGGTTGAGCCATGGGCCCATTTGTGGCTCAGCTCAAAGTGAACTTCCCTAATATTCATCGTTATTCTCGACTTTCTTCAAAGGCCACTGTGTACAAACAAAACCCTGATTAGATCCTGTTCAACCTCTGAGTAATGTACCGTTCCTAAATTAATCAGCAAATCAGAAACAAATGAATATACAGGGTGGCTGATGAAAGCCGCTACCAAAAAAAAATTAAATAACTTTTTTTCTATTTAATGAATCTGGTTAATTTTTTTTTTATTTTGCAGATTGACTTTTACATTTAACAAAAATGGATAACTGGGACACTGAAACAAGAATTTGGATTGTCCGCCGCTATCACGCACTGGAGTCCGTAGTTTCGGTTCAAAGAGAGTATAGGCGCACGTTTGGCGGCAATCCTCCGAGCAGATGGACCATAATAAGACTTGTAAACAATTTTGCCGAGCATGGGACAGTCAACAGAAGACCTTACCATCAAAACCCTTCAGTTCGAACGGAGGAAACAATCGCTGCTGTAGCTGCTGCCATACAAAACAATCCACGTGTTTCGACAAGAAGCTTATCTGCTCAAATGGGTGTAAGCAGACAGTCATTACAGTCAATTATGCACAAAGATTTGGACTTATTCCCATATAAAATTCAAATGGCCAACAAACTGAACGCTGCAGACTTGCCGATTCGCTTGGAATTTTGCCAGAAGATGCTTCAAATGGTGGAAGAGGATGGAAACATGTTGAACTGTCTTTTCATGTCTGACGAGGCCCATTTCGATTTAAACGGCAACATAAACAAACAAAATTGTCGAATATAGAGTGCTTCCAACCCACAGATACTCCATGAGACGGAATTGCATCCACTTCGTGTCACAGTGTGGTATGCAGTTTCATCACGCTGCATTGTCGGGCCCTACTTCTTCGAAGAAAACGGTCACACCGTTACGGTTACTGTAGACCGTTACTTGGGCATGTTGAGAGAGTTTTTCTATCCAGAATTACGCCGAATGAGAATTTCTTTCAACTCTGTGTGGTTTCAGCAAGATGGTGCAGCTCCTCATATAGCCCAACCTGTTATGACAGAATTGCGACGAAAATTTCCCAATAAGCTGATATCCAGAGACTCCACATTCCGTTGGCCACCCAGGTCGCCTGACCTTACTGCACCTGACTTTTTCTTGTGGGGTTATTGCAAACAGGAAGTCTTCAAAGCAAAACCAACAAATTTGAATGAACTAAGGCAATCCATTCGAGAAACAATTGCGGCTATTCCTGTCTCAACTCTCCAAGCAGTAATGAACAACTTTTTGGTAAGATGCCACACATGCATCGACGAGCAGGGGGGGCATTTAAATTCCATTATTTTTAAAACTAATTAAGCTATATTTAATAAAATTTAATGAGCTTTAACATGAATAAAAGAAAAATGAATTCCATACACTGAAAAAAAAATTATTTGAGTTTCTTAATGTAGCAAAATTCATCAGCCACCCTGTATTTATCTACTAGCGTATGCCTCTCGTTCATAAATGTAATGAAATAATTGAACAATTATGTCCAACTGTCCGCTCTGCCACTCATTGTGTGATAGACAAAAACTAAGCGAAGTGGAAAAGGACATTTATAATTACCTTAGGGCCATTTCGACCTGATTACAATTGCGAGCTTAAAATGCACGCAACTCAATCTCAGTCACTGCTATACAACCAAGCATTCGAGTGAACACAATGGAGTTTAGAGAAAATAAGACTAAAGCAATTTTGCAAGGATTTTTTTACGTTTTCGTTTTCATCTCACCATATTTTTACAAGCTGCCTTCAGTAAGCAATTTCCGTCGGTTCTTCATCCAAATGTAGATGGCTTTACCTTGATAAGCTCTGCTACTTTCACAGTTCACCCACATGCTTTCAAACAAAGAAAGTAAGCAAAGGATATCCAAGGAGCGCATTTCTTGACAGACAAATACTTGTGGTAGAGAGTAGCTGTAACTATGTTTAATCGCTTGCCATATAAATATTAAACCCAAAACTACCAGCAACAATGCTTGTACGTGACCGCTGGGGGTAGCAAATAAGGACGACGACGACGACATTATTAACTCAACCTCCAACAATCGACAGTAGCTACGGCTGGCGCTTCCATTCCACAATGCAAACACGTGCCTGACAATCAATGGTGAACGCCTTGTTTTTCTCCAACCCGCAGATACAGATTAGATAGATTATAATGAGCTTGATTTTTTCAGCATGGCCGCAAAACAAAGAAGAGTAAGAAAATAAAAGTAATAAGTGGAAGAGAAAAGCTTAATTGGGAGATAGCAGAGCATTAATGAAAGTTTGTTTTAGGAAAGGTATGAAATAGGCAGCAGAGGTAGAACAATCCGAGACTAATAGATGATCTTTTACCTAAAATTTTCTTAAGCAGAAGATTTGTGAAAGGAGAGAACATCGGAGGATATTTACTAGAACCCCATAACATCAACAAACTTTTTGCAGAATTTAAGATTGTTGGCAGCCTAGCCACTATTCATTTATCAAAGGAATCCGTGATTTTTGCTACTTCTACTCGAAGCAAGCTATAACAGCATTTGTGCCCAAAAAATAATGACAAATTACATCTAGATATTAGACAACTTCTTAAAAATTTTCGATGCATGAAATTAGTTTTAATTGAAGGAAGTCAATAAAAAATAAAAGAAAGAATTACTTTGTAGCCTGTCACCTTCATAAAGGATACATTAATAAATAAAAGTACCTGGGTGACCGAGCCTTGCTCGGTGTTTTTCGAATATGTCCACAGGCGCACTCCAGATTTCATCCAAATCGGTTAAACCGTTTCCGAGATAGTGGTCGATATGAGAAGGAATAATTAAAATGCAGTCAGGTGGCAACCCTAGGTGGCAATCCTACTTAAAAATATTCTGGTTGATATACGGCCTCAAATACCTTCCGTTTGATACCCATATTGCCATATATTGCTTAATATTTAAAAAAAAAAGTCGGAAAGGTGGCAACCCTCTAAGCTTCCTTTAGTGACAACATCCAAGTAGAAAATCTTAGAAGGAAGCATACTATCTATCTACCAAATTTCATCGAAATCGGTTTAGCCGTTCCCGAGATAGTGGTCGATATCTGAAGGAATAAATAAAGTGCGGTCAGGTGGCAACCCTACTCGGAAACACTTTGGTTGGTATACGGCCTAAAACACCTTTCAGTTAATACCCATATTCTCATATATTGCTTAATATTTAAAAAAAATTTATATAGGTGGCAACCCTGTGAACCACCCCAAGTGGCAGCACCAAAGTAGAAAATCTGAAAACAAAGGATATACCAAATTTCATCAAAATCGGTTAAGTCGTTCCTGAGATAGTAGTGGATATACAAATATACAAATATACAAGAATAACTCGTTTAAAGTTATAAGATATTATAAAGGTTGTGTTCATGTGTTTTGAACAATCACGTTTGGTGCCAACTTTTCTTGGAAGGAAAGGTGTCTGAGAAAAAAAACACAGATATTTTGTAACCACCCACGGAAGGAGAATATCAATAGACCATATATGACCATTTAAATGACATCTAATTTTAACCTGGTGGTCAATACCAATTTCCGAAGCTCCTTGTAATTATCTGTGCTTTGAGATTTTATGAAATTAAGAGTTATGTTGGTAACTACTTCAGAAGGAAAAGTTTCTAACCATTTTCGATGCTGATTCCAGTATCATATTATTTCTTGGGAAGCTTCATGGCTAAACCCTCGAAACCCGAAATATGTTTTAAGCAACCAGCAAATCTTGACACCATGCAATGGAATGTGATTGGTGGAAACCTGGCAAATCTTAAGGTATAATTCTCATAATATTAACACTAACTAGATATTCTGACTTACGTTGTAACTAAGACAGAATTCAAGCTTTTGTGGTTTTGTGGGCTTGTCAGCTTGTTGCTACCAGTCTGGAATAGGGACATGTTTAAAAGTTTTAAATTTGCTACCAAAATAAACAAAAATGCTCAACTCGATAAATATTTTAAAATTTTGACTCAAGTTTCTTCTGGGTGAAAGTGAAGGTTGTGACCCATACTGCGTTTTTCTTAATTTTATATCTCGTTTTAATATTGATCTAAAACAGTTACTGTGCGATCCTTATTTACAACCGTGTGAAATTTGACGGTTTATCTATTTAATTGCCATAGATATAGCCCAAAAGTCATTCATCAATAGAATTGATTGTATTACGGCTAGTTGTTGTATTTGTCCGATCTTATTGGTTCCGCAAAATGATTAAAGCATTATAAAATGGCGGGCGTATACCAAATTTCAGCCTAAAATCTCTAAAACAAAGGAGCAAGACTGCACTCATCGTCGTGATCATTTTGTTATTACTATTGATGGGCCTACCTCTTCTTCTTCTTCTCATACTTACAAATATCGGAACAAAGTAAGTATGCTCATGCTCATGAAAAGTGTAAAGCGGACGAAGTAAAGAAGAGTATGTTTAGTACGTGAAAATTAGTTACTTCTGCTTAGAAGATTGCAATGTAAAAATTGGCTACGCAGTACACACTTTCCAATCGTTATGATATTAAGGGTGATGTAATGCTTCTATTACCACTCATTATTCTGCGAAAATAAGATTTTTGTGATTAGAAATTTACAGGTTATATTAGTCAATTAACCTAAACTTGATTAATTAGTTAATTAGAAATGAAAATTCCCGATTAATTTAATTGTGAATCCCTACTTTTCGAATTTAATCAATTAACCAAAAATCTGTTATTTTATACTTATTGGTTTATTTGAAAAAATTGTACGTCCCCTGGGTGTTATTGAACTGAATCATTCAATTAATTAGTTAATATATTTTGCCTTTGCTCACCCCAAAATATTTATCTCCAACAAACTTGAAATAAAAAATAAACTGTAGCATATTCCTTGGCACAGTTTTAATTAAAACTTTAGTGATTCATGTAAATCAAAGTTCAGCTCTTTTATATATTTCCCACTACTTTTCATTTCACAGTCAAATATCTATCAACTCAAAATCGAATGTTTAAGCTAATTTTTCATAAAATTACTTCCAGTGCTGGGCAGCTGTATTTCAAATTATTAGCTACGCCTAAATGTAGACACACTTCGTTTATTAGACTGTACAAGCATTGAAGTTCTGGGTGTTCGCTGAACCCTTATTGACGGTACACCGCATTCCACGCTGATTGACAATAGTGTCAGTTGGGCATGCTAGGCTCAAACTGTTTCTATAACACTTTTTTACCAGCTCTGTACCTGCGGCTCATATTTGGTGCGCATCTGTTCCTATACTAAGCCAAACAGAAGGTCTCATTTTAGTTGAAGCATTTCACTTGACTATTTGTTGTAGGCCTTGATTCTTATAATGAAGTTGGCATAAATACCAAACAATTATTATTTACACTTGGGGGGCGCTAAAAATTACCTGTCCTTAAGTAATTAACTTCTTTAACTACACACGCAAATTTATATTTACCGCAAACATATTTTATTGCGGTAAATGCCAACACGCGACGCCAATTTCAACTTTTTTTTATTTAGAAAATTGTTTGACTCGTCGGGCTATTTGTGCAAAGGGAGTCGTGGTTGTTGTGACAGCGACTAGCGTAGGACAAGAATATTTGGGAGGGCTGTCTGGCAGTGGAAACTCTACAAGAATTAGTTTTGCATATCTGCCCATTTACGTCCTTATCACCGCATGCTCATAATCACAAGTCGATACATTTTTCAGAAGTGGAATACCATCAGGATTAGGGTTTGTTTGCAAACAATTTTAGTGGTGAAGAAAGTTTTTGAGTACATGCTTTTTCGAAGAACTTTACAAAATACTTTTCAACAACTTTATGGCACTTTGATGACTGATTTGCTGGGGAACTTAAATTGAAGTCATTTGACACGCGCATAATTCAAATTTTGCATACGAACTCAGGTGTCTACCCTTTCCAGCTGTTCTTAGGTTTTGTAAGGACGAAGGATCGTTCGCGTGTCTACCACTTAAGTGAAATCGCAAGTTGCGTGTGTGTGGTTGGCCAACTCATTCAGGCAGTTGGACCCTAAATTTAATTGCCACAATTTCTTCAAAATCACTCACCCAGAAGGCCACGACATTACCAACCCCACGCCGCGGACGTGGTAACAAGTTTGGTTAGCTCAAACTTCAGCTTGTATTAGTAATATTTGCCTATTGGCGGCGAATGTTTTTAGTTGACTGCGTGATTTTGATTTGTGTGGCGTGCTTTACAATACCAACAACATGAAATGTTGGAATAATGATAACAACAACAGCAACAACACAGCGTTGGGTATCGCTAACTTTGTTTTACTTTGTTATTTGCTTTTCAAGATTTCGACATTCTGGCCTACGCTTCTGCTTGAGTAACCGCCATTAGACCGACTATCACATTCACTTGCTCACCTTTCATCTTTACTTGTTCTATGTTAATTCATGTGGAATTAATTGCTTCCGGTATTTAAGCTTTTCCGGCCTTCTAAAATTTTAGCACCAAATCATGCGCTTCGCGTAAAAGTCTTTTGTTGTAGCTGCCACATATTGTAAAGAGGAAGGAATTTTTACTCGCACACTAGCTTCGGCTCCTACCGCGGGAGGGAAACTCAATAACTACTAGCAGCAGTTTTGGCTCAAAACTAGAGTTAGAGGGTTGATTAGGAACTAGTTCGATGGTGACCAGGTCTTTGCCAGTTTCAAAAACCCTTATTGCTTAAGCATATACAGCCAAAGCAGATCTAAACGATTGCTACGTTGTTGGGCTTAGCGTTAGACCGGAATAATAGCTTTAGGAGCAGCCTGTCTGCCAGGAGCTACACTTGGTATGGAAGTTCTTTCCTAAGCAGTGAAGGGAACTTAGAATGTAGTAACTGTCGTCAAGAAGTCAAAGAAATCATTTTTCGCGGTAGTCGAGCTAGTACTAAAAGGTTGTAGCACCGGATTTATTGGGAAAGGACTAGATCCAAACCTTCGGGAGTGTTTTAGCGTTACAAAAACAACAACAACATAAATGGTTGAGTATTGCCTTATTTGAGCTGAAAATGTACTAAGTTTTCATTGAGTTGGGACATAATGGAAGACCATTCTGGATTAGAGCAATTTCTATTGAAAGATCCACAAGATGAGCGATATTTCATCGTAGGATTAGGGGTGCTACTTATTTAGCCTAAATTAGAGAATTTGCGCTTGTTTCCGGAATTTATTATTTTAAACTTCAGGTGAAATGCAAAAAAATGCATGTTCAGTCCTAATAAACCATGTGTATGGTTCGTGAGATGGGAGCTTCGTTTCAACACTTCTGCCAACATCCATACCTAAATGATACCCGGATTAAGTAAGTGTTTAGATGAGGATAAGGGAGCGCGCTTGGGATATCCCAAACTTCCACTCGGAGATACTTTTGTGCATTGGGAATACCCTCAATGCTTGCCGGGTGGGGTCACATTCGTTAAACCAGGTATTACGCACTTTATCCTATTTAAACCTTTTACTCTTTTATATGAAATTTTGAAGGAGACAAGGATACACTTCTGAGACGCCTTGACTGTAACTCTGGTCATCGACAAAGAAAGTGATGAATCGACTCCTCTTCCTCCTCATCCCTACAGCTTCTGCATAGGAAACTTGTTGGTGGTATCCTTGAATCATGGGTGCGATAGAACAACGTCCTGCGATGACACCTGTAAGTAGTCTTGCAGCAGATTTATTTAGTTTTTTTGTCTAAGCATGGCCATAAGTGCCTTGGGACTCCGCAGTCATCCCGGCTACTTCGCAGTAAATTCGTTGTATTAAAGGAATGCTAGTCGATTCACCTTAGCAGATTTCCCGATGTTGGTCGCACGGAGATGTCTGCCTTAAGTATATCCATTTCGGAGCCCTTCTTGGCCATTTCATTATCATTTTACGAACGCCTGAAAGAAGAATACGAGTGCTGCCCCCGTCATGATATCAAAGTCGTGCTTGGCGACTTTAACGGCAAAGTGGGTGAAGAGGGTGTATTTCGCCCCACTGCCGGGAAGTTCAGTCTCCATTATCAGACTTCGCCAAATGGATACAGGCTGATCGACTTAGCATCCAGCACTAGGTTTATGCATAAGAGGATCCATCAGGCTACATAGCCGTCCCCGATCGAAAAAAACGTAACCAGATCGACCACGTTGTGATAGACGGACGGCATGCTTCCTGCATTTAAGATGCTTGCACAATACGAGGACCTAACATCGACTCTGATCAATACCTACATATAGGTCAGCGAATTAAAACCCAGTTTCTTCGCTGACTAGGCCACGTTGTGCCCCGATGAAAGGTGTTTCCAATTGGCGCCAGTTCGCTGACTGTCGAGCTATGTTGGATGGTCGAAATCGCCCGGGCGGTTAGGTGACCATTTAAAAAAGGGAAAAGTCATTGGAATGGGAACACCTACAATAACACAAACTAGCTTTAACACAAATTATCATCTTGTTATGGCTTCGATATGAGCTGATTTTGCTGTAGGTTCAGCTGCATATGCAGCTTATAAAGGGCCAGGTTCCTGCTCCAGTAGGTTCATTCCTGCAGAGTTTGTAGAACGTTGTGCTCTTCATACAACGAAATTGGATATTGGGTAAATTGGGAAATTATAAGTTATTTCAACTCATCGGTATGAATATCCTTGGAGAGGATCACCAAGAATAAAAAGCTTAAGAGGTAGTAATTATTTGTCCGATTTTGTTTTTTACAAACACAAAACCAGTTTTTTACGCGCTTTTACACTTTCATTGACGATATGAGCAAACACAAAATTGAATTTAATCACACATACTCAATTTTCTCGCATTCGCATCATCCAACTATGAAACAAGCAAATGCAGTGAATGAAAATGCAACAAGGTATTATTGATGTATTGACTGACATAAAAAATAAGAAAAAATCGAGATTGCAATGGCGAACAAAATTTATTGTAATTGACAGCAGCATTGACTGGCTGACAATACGAAAATGAGTACAAACTCACAAACAGGACGAGAAGAAAATTAATTGGAATTTTAATTAATGAAAATTGTTTCACAAAATGGGTACGGATATTATTGGGGGGCGTGATGGTAATAGTTGACGTCCTGTCGGCGTGCGGGGAACAGAAGGAAGCGCTTGAATGTCAATTCTATTAATTTACTCATATGATACTCGTAATTGAAGCAATAGTTTTCACCGCTATTTTTTATTGGATTTTCAGTAGATGATTGGCATAACTGCTGCAACAGACAATGAGAAGGTCATTTATCGACAAACTGCAGATGGACTCCTTATTTACATATATCGTTCAACTTATATATATGTGGTCACATAGACCAATTTTGCTATAAATGAAAAGTAACAAGAATATAGGGTTTGTTGTTGTTGTTGTTGTTGTTGTTGTTGTTGTTGTTGTTGTAACGACAAAAACACTCCCCGAAGGTTTTGGGGAGTGCTGTCGAACTGACAGTCCTTGGCCGGATATGAATCCGGTACGCTCCGGTACTCCCTTGCGGTACTGCCCGACTGTCGTGGTAGCGATTTATGACCAGTGGAACCTTCTAGGCCATGTCACCCCTCCTTCCGTAAGGAAAGAGATATGGGTAATGAGAGGTGAGAGGCATCATATCCGTAGATCAACCATCGAGTTGCACGTCATTACCTTTGTGCATATTAGTCGCCTCCTACGACCGGTATGCCTACCTCGGGCATATTCTAAGCCCCTAACCCGCATGGTTTGTTGTAAGACTTAGCTCGCAACTTAAACTGCAATGTCAAAGTTAATCGTAATTTTGTTGACATGTATTGTTGGCTAAACATTGCGATAACTATGTAGAAATATCGTATTCAGTGGCGTAGTAAGCTTAACTCGCGCCCGGTGCACAATACTCCCCCCTAAATTCGAAACCATATATTACTAGCCTATACCCTTGGGTTTCACCCCACATTTCTATAAAAATTATTCCGTTTGTATGGGAGGTTCAACGCCCCCTTTTCCGTTATCCCCAGTTTTCATGCAGGTGTTAGGGATTAATCTCATATAACCCCTCACCAAATTTCAGTCGTTTAACCTAAATACTTCTAGAGATATGGACTATGAAAAATTTCATTTGTATGGGAGGTGCCACACCCCCTATATATATCAAATTATTTTTCAGCCCATGATCATCCCTGGAAGAAATCCACTGCGTACTTCAAATTTGGTTACGATGGGTTTATATGTTTAGGCTACAAGTCGATCTATAGATACATACATAATTTGAATTTTATATATATAGATATTATCACATATATGGAAATATGTAAAAGACAATAACCACAAAGCTACAGGCCCGCAAAAAGCTCCACAAGTCACTCGAATACTGCAAGTGGTAATATAAATACGTATGGTAAATATTGATATGTTGCTAGATAAATATGAGCCTACCAGCAGATAGCCCACGCTTCCGCTGCGTTTCAGAACTTATAATAGACTGTGTCCGGTCTTAATCATGGTTTCTCCAAAACCAGTTGATATGTTGGACTTAACCACATCGCTTATTGCAGTAATCCTTAGCACCTTTCGTTTGATACCCATATTGTACCAATACATTTTGGGTCACCGTGGTCCACATATTGGTCAATAACTCCGAAACCGGTAAAATATCGAATTAAAGGATATCTTAAATTTTAAGATAGGCATGTCGTGATGCAAGTTCCATTCAAACAGACAAAAATTCTACTAAAAGCTGTAGATTTGGACTCTATTGGCTCGATAATGATCCCTCCTATAAATGGTTCTTGAATATCTGCAATGTCCAGGCATCAACCTATTACAATTTTATTATATGTAGAGATTAACCCTCATTATATTACTCTGGGAGTAAATTTAAAATCAAATTAAATCAATTAAATGAAAACCGTTCAGCCATTCATTGTTTTGCGGACCATTTAGCGCCCCTTTCTGGGTATAGCCCGGGGCATGATGACACCCCATGCACCCATGCACCCCCCCCCCCCCTCACTACGCCACTGGTCGTATTGAAATATTGTATGGAGGCTCTTTGGAACTCATCTCGGATAGCTTTTAAAATATCGAAACAAGCCGCGCCCATTTCAAATATATGGAATATTTTGGAAAATACAAATAAGCAAAGGACCACTTTCATATAAAAGATTTTATAAAGATCATAGAGAAATATAATGCGCATTATCTCAGCGACGTATAACTCTTTATCAATTATAATTCGCTTCCAAAGTGTTCGAAGAAATGCAAAAACACATACGAAATCTGGTGAAGATTTGATTTTAATACTACCTTTATATCAAGTCGCTTTCGTGCTTGATCGCTCATATCCATAGGAAAATTTGAAATTTTGGAAAGTAACTCACCTCTTATAAATAGACACTTGAACTGTGTGACAAAAAAATCTGTAGAAAAAGCTCTAAACGCTTGGATTAAAACCAAGTTTCCGACGACCAAGAAGTTTGAAACTGTTCCCCTAGCTCAGGACTCAGTGATAATACAATCTATATATACGCTAGATGGCGCGCTGATCGAGATAACTAAAAATCTCTCAATCTCGCGATTGATGTTTGAGTAGCTTCCCGGTGAACTATAGACTTTAAACTTAAGTTGTAGTTCATAACGCGCACAACAATGCAACATTCGAACTTTTTTGAAAATACGTATGAAATAAGCAAACGTACCGAGCGAAGCTGAACAGCGGGTATCTCTAGTTGCGAATATATAAAGGTAAGCGTTAAAATTCGGAATCACTAAGTTTTTAAATTAAATTACACCTTTACCTTTACTTATAAATATTGTTATGCCTAATTTTAGCCGTGTTTTGTAATATAATCGGATTTCGCATATTTCTTATTTCGCAGTGGTGACTTAACTTAACATTGGCTGTTGTTGCTTGTTGCCACAGATATGTACATGCGAAAGCACAATATAAAATGAAAATTCAAATATTTGCTTGCATTGGTTTAGCGGAATGTTTATTCCAAAGATGTTATCCTGTACTCTTTTTTAATATGTGGTAAGATGAAGTTTTGCTATTTTCAGTACACAAAACTCACTTTGAGAGCAATCCATCTGTCACACACGTTTTAAACATTGTTACATTGATGGCAATAGATAACGAAGAGGCTTTTAAAATACAAAATTACATCTAATTCAAAATAGAATCAAATTGATAGGCATCACCAGGAGCATCGTATAAAAAATCACGCAAAAACTTGCAGCTAAACATAATTGAATACAAACATATGGCTGCTTATAATCTACTGTTATATATTTTAAATCAATTCATGCAGAAAGATGTGCCGCGATTGCCTACATCTAACGTCTAAATACTTATTTATCAAAAACTGCATTGTTTAAATCTCAACGACACTTTGTTTTGTATGTTTTCTAAAAAACGAAAGTAATTGCTGCGAAATTAAAAATAAACAAACCAAGAATTGCGCGCGAACAACCCTAACAAAGAATAAAGAACAGTTTCACAATCAGTTCGTCGCACCCCTCGCTGTTGCATTCTCGCACACACAAAAGTACCCTGTAAAAAACGTTGGAGCATCAGAGTACTCCAACACTTATCCTCATTCATATAAAAAAGGTGGTCCAATTTACATAGCGATGTCCGGTGATTGGATCACCTAATCCTATTCGGAGTACCATTTACTTTGCTTCTGAATAGTCTATAGAGCACCTACGTTGGAGTACTTTGAAAATGCTGCCAAAAGATTACTCTATAGAGTACTCTAGACAAAAGCGAGAATGGGAGTATGTGTTCTTCTGAGGACCACCTACTCCCGCTCTCGCTTTGCTGTTGAATACTCTATAGAGTAATCCCATGGGAGTATTTTGAGAGTACTCTCATGTAGGTGGTCTATAGAGTATTCAAAAGCAAAAAAACGGAGTACTCCGAGATGGATTAGGTGATCCAATCACCGGACATTGCCATGTAAATTGGACCACCTTTTTTATATGAATGAGGATATGTGTTGGAGTACTCTGATACTCCTATAGGAGTATTCTATGGAGTATGAAACGGAGTATTTCCGTTTTTTGCAGGGTATCTAAATAATATCATAACAAGCATCACATGCGTTCACAATCGCACATCAAATACAAGGATTTTGCGCCTAAAAGTCTGCCTCCCTCGCTAGCCACACCAACATTTAGCATACTGCATTTGTTTCTTTTTGTTCGCCGCCGTCGCTCGTCTAACACTCAATTTTCAAAATTGTTTAATTCAATTTAATGGTTTGCCAATTTTTTTGCATGTCTCTGCATACATACATATGCATCGACAAATTTTATTATATTTGCTGCGCAAAATATTTTTGCATAAAATGAATTTGTTGGTTTATTTGCTAGTGCACAAATTTTGGAATGCAGCATATATTTCGACCTGGGAAATGAAAGTTAAATGACATGAAAAACGAACGGCGGAAAGCTAGCTCAAGTTCAATATGATTGGATTTTATGTTTGAAATGCTGCACGCTACAGTCGACATATTGCTATCCAACAAAGTAATATTTTTCAAAAGCTTCCTGAAATGAAAACTAAGCTTACGAAGCATCTTTTAGTAAAATATTATTTAAACTACAAATTTTGTAAAAAATCACTCGCTAACTTTGAACATATTGGTAATATATTAAATTTGCCATAGTGTATAGCATATTTTAAGGCGCAAGGAGCACAGAATACACTCGTGATAAACAAAGTCATAAACAAAAATTCTACTGTGTGTACCAGAAAAAAAATTTAATGCTTTTATGTTATTAGTGTATAATTTACGAGTGTGGTAGTTTTTATTCAAAAAGCCTACATTGCAAAAAAAATTATAAATATCTCTACTTTGAAAGCACTTGGAAGTTCATGTGAAACTAATTATTTTATGATCTGGTTTGAACATAGCGTAAGTCAGGTGGCACTGCTAAGCATTTAACATCTATGATATGATATGACAAAATGATAACGAATCGCTAGCAGGACAAACGGGATATTTCCTTAAAGTTCTAGCAGCATAAGGTATCCATCAAAGGACTATAACAAGTATAGTGTACTAAAAAGGAATTGGGGATTTTTTTTTGGCTGCTACAACAGCAACAACGTGCCACTCAAGCATCGTCAGTAATCAGCTGATTTTTCAAGTATATCAGTCACTTGATTTACATAGCACAAATTGTTGCGCGCTTTTAGGCGCTCCTAATAATAGTTTTGACCCGGTACGAGTCCGAATTATTCAGAATCAGTCATAAATGCGCCGAGACTACAGCACAAAAAATAGAGCAAAAAAAATCTCTCCCATTCAGAAGTTGCAAGTTTGGTAAGAATTAAGTCAAACGATCAGCTGTTGTGCATTTGTTATACAAAATGGAAACAAAGTAAAATTAAATTTCCAATTTACATATCGAGAAAAAACAAAATGCATAAAAGTTAAGTCTTGCAACCAAAATTGTAAGAACCGTGAAAAATGGTTGAACTTATTTTTTTTAATATTTTCATTCTGACACAAAAGAGACTGCATTTCATTTTTTGATTTTTTTAAATAGGAAAATAGATAATTTGAATATTTTATTTTTTTCAATATCAGACTCTCTTTTAGCTTTCGAAGAACACACTACATATTTGTGAAAATCTTTAAAAAACAATGTCGAGTAGACCACCTAAAAATGTCGAGAAAATTTTTTTTTAAATATCTTTTTTATACAGGGTGTTTTTTTTACAGGTTTGTTTTTCGAATAGAGATAAAACTGGCATTTTCTGGTCAAATCTGGCAACTCTAATGTCATTTATGTTCAATTTGGTTTGCCATTTCATCATGAACAGGTTGACAAAAGAACAACGCTTGCAAATCGTGCAAATTTATTTCGAAAATAATGGTTCAGTTCGCGAAGTTTACCGTGAGCTCCGTCCATTTTATGGTCGACATAATCGTCCATCAGAGCAATTAATTCGGTTAACCATGGATCGTTTTCGCACTACGTTTACTCTATGTGATAATACGCATCCGCAGAGACGTCGAACAGTGCGCACCGAAGAAACAATTGCCGCTGTAGAGCAAAGTGTTGAAGAGGACCCGAATGAATCGATTCGCCACCGTGCACAGCAATTGGAGCTTTGTCCATCAACTTTATGGAAGATTTTGCGCAAAGATCTTGGCTTGCGACCTTACAAGATCCAGCTTGTGCAAGAATTAAAGCCGCGAGACCATGCAATGCGTCGTGATTTTGGTGTATGGGCCGAAAATGAGATTGATTTCGATGCTGATTTTCATCGCAAAATTTTGTTCAGTGATGAGGCTCATTTTTGGTTGAATGGCTACGTCAACAAGCAAAATTGCCGCATTTGGAGTGAAGAGAATCCACATGAGACCCTTGAAACGCCATTACATCCACAAAAACTGACTGTTTGGTGTGCTCTATGGGCTGGTGGAGTCATTGGGCCATACTTCTTCCGCAATAATGCTGGAGAGGCAGCTACCGTTAATGGAGACCGGTATAGAGCCATGATAACCGACTATTTTGTTCCCGAATTGGATGGCATGAATGTGGATGAGCTGTGGTTCCAACAAGACGGCGCTACATGCCACACAGCGCACGTCACAATCAATTTATTGAAGGAAACATTCGATGAGCGCATAATTTCGCGGAATGGACCTGTCAATTGGCCACCAAGGTCGTGTGATTTGACACCATTGGATTATTTTCTTTGGGGATATGTGAAGTCGCTCGTCTACACCAACAAACCAGAAACGTTAGGGGAATTGGAAGCCAACATTCGTGGCGTTATTGCCGACATACGGCCCCATATGCTCGAAAAAGTGGTTGAAAATTGGACCTGTAGAATTGGCTTTATTCGAGCCAGCCGCGGCGGCCACATGCCCGAAATCATATTTAAACATTAATGGCATAAAATTATCCTTCCAATAAAGCCAAATTGATGGACCTTAAAACGATTTTCTTGTGTTTTATTTCAATTCGAAGTTCTATACCCCTAAAAAAAACACCCTTTAAAAACAAATTCTACCCCCATGCCAAGCAAAAAAAAAAAATTCCACACCGCACAATCACTAAGCACTCGACCCAATCATGCCCAGTATGCGCAGTGTAGTGTTCATTGGCGCGTTGAAGTGTTATTGTCCGTTATGACTCTATCTCGTGCGAATTGCAAATTTATTTTATTCAAATATTACATCTTATTTATTTATTTATTTTCCATAGTTTTAACTGAGCGTTGTTAAAAAGCTGCAATTATTGAAGAGTGCCAGATAAGCCGTGAAATCGCATAGCCACTCAATCGGCTCAATAGCAAGAAAATAACAAAATAAAAGCAAAAATAACAACAAAATAAAATAGATGCATGGGAAATAACTGCATAACACTATGTTGTCATTTATTTTTTATAGAAAACTCTGCAACAACAAAAATTACACTTGAAATGTTTTGCGCAAATTGAATGCATACAAATCTTGCGGAAAAGATAAAAAATTGATATCGGTTGGAAATGAAAGTTATTAAAATTGAACTCAAATATTTAATTAAATTGTTAAATTATATATTTTTTTGTATTTACAACATATATGTGAGTATATGCTTGTACTCACTCCATTTTCCACCCTTCACTTTTACATAATTGCGCATATCCTTCGACAGTTATAAACATGTAATAACTACTCGTACATAGCATGACTTGAGTCAGTTGTTAAGGGATTAGTTATAATGTGATTAAAAAATGTTCCATAAGCAACTGGCTGATGGTCGGGTGTCAAATTATGAAAATTCATTCATACAATACAATCCTAATTTTATTTTATTTTATTAGCATGCACCACGTCACTGACACTGGAGTCGGGCTTAAATAATTGCCATTTATATCGACTGTTGTTATGGGAATTAGGCATGTGGCAAGTCTGCTCATACACACATACAGGGTGGCTGATGAATTTTGCTACATTACGAAACTCATATAATTTTTTTTTTCAGTGTATGGAATTCATTTTTCTTTTATTCATGTTAAAGCTCATTAAATTTTATTAAATATAGCTTAATTAGTTTTAAAAATAATGGAATTTAAATGCCCCCCCTGCTCGTCGATGCATGTGCGGCATCTTACCAAAAAGTTGTTCATTACTGTTTGGAGAGTTGAGACAGGAAAAGCCGCAATTGTTTCTCGAATGGATTGCCTTAGTTCATTCAAATTTGTTGGTTTTGCTTTGAAGACTTCCTGTTTGCAATAACCCCACAAGAAAAAGTCAGGTGCAGTAAGATCAGGCGACCTGGGTGGCCAACGGAATGTGGAGTTTCTGGATATCAGCTTATTGGAAAATTTTCGTCGCAATTCTGTCATAACAGGTTGGGCTATATGAGGAGCTGCACCATCTTGCTGAAACCACACAGAGTTGAAAGAAATTCTCATTCGGCGTAATTCTGGATAGAAAAACTCTCTCAACATGCTAAAGTAACGGTCTCCAGTAACCGTAACGGTGTGACCGTTTTCTTCGAAGAATTAGGGCCCGACAATGCAGCGTGATGAAACTGCACACCACACTGTGACACGAAGTGGATGCAATTCCGTCTCATGGAGTATCTGTGGGTTGGAAGCACTCCATATTCGACAATTTTGTTTGTTTATGTTGCCGTTTAAATCGAAATGGGCCTCGTCAGACATGAAAAGACAGTTCAACATGTTTCCATCCTCTTCCACCATTTGAAGCATCTTCTGGCAAAATTCCAAGCGAATCGGCAAGTCTGCAGCGTTCAGTTTGTTGGCCATTTGAATTTTATATGGGAATAAGTCCAAATCCTTGTGCATAATTGACTGTAATGACTGTCTGCTTACACCCATTTGAGCAGATAAGCTTCTTGTCGAAACACGTGGATTGTTTTGTATGGCAGCAGCTACAGCAGCGATTGTTTCCTCCGTTCGAACTGAAGGGTTTCGATGGTAAGGTCTTCTGTTGACTGTCCCATGCTCGGCAAAATTGTTTACAAGTCTTATTATGGTCCATCTGCTCGGAGAATTGCCGCCAAACGTGCGCCAATACTCTCTTTGAACCGAAACTACGGACTCCAGTGCGTGATAGCGGCGGACAATCCAACTTCTTGTTTCAGTGTCCCAGTTATCCATTTTTGTTAAATGTAAAAGTCAATCTGCAAAATAAAAAAAAAATTTACCAGATTCATTAAATAGAAAAAAAGTTATTTAATTTTTTTTTGGTAGCGGCTTTCATCAGCCACCCTGTACATAGATTTATTTCATACTTGCATGCATATTAAAAGGTTATTATGTAATGTGATGCCACAAATGGAAGGCGCTGTGTCATGCTGCTAAGCATTTTGAACTGCCAACACAATCCGTACAATATCTTGCTAATGTCGTTTAATATTTGACGCGTGCAAGTATTTAACACACATATCTATATGCGGATTAGGCATATAAAATCGTTGCTATTCATATATGTATACATACATAGATTTATAAGTACAATAATATCATACTCGTAAACAAATAATGGCAATGAGACATTTCGTTTACATCAAAGGAATAATTTCAAGCGAAATGAAAAACGGAAAATTGGTTTATGTCGCAAAGCTGGCTGTAAAAATCGGCTTAACTTTAGTAAAGAAAAAACTTTAGTAAGAAAAATCAGACGCTCGATCGACCAGCACAAACTGCCCCAATTAGCTTAAAAACTGAAATTTCTTAATACCTCGAAAACTGTTCTACTTTACAACTATCTGACTACATATTTGGAATTAGCAGAAAATTTTACATAGGAATCATGTACGAGTATATAATGTCGAGGTATGGAAATTTTTTTAAATTTGTGGGGGTCGTGCAATACATATTTTTTTTAGCTCTTCCAAAGAGTTATACTATTCTATAACGTCAATTAGAGGCTCACGGTATATGAGGCAGACTTCTTCAGAAGCTTAATAGCATATCACAGTTTACTTGTTAAAAATCGATCAAGAACGTGTTTTATTTTTCATTAACGACTAACTAAACTATTTGAAATATGGTGAATGCCTGATGTTTCGCAGCTTGCGTTAAAATATTTCCATTGTTAAAAATATTTCATATTGCTGTTCTCTTTAGGAAATTTCAGATTCGTTGATTATTTTCGAGAAGAAACACTAAAGATTTCAGTCCTTCATTTACGCTAAGGTAACTCCATATATCCTCAGTTGAAAGCCGTCTTTAATACAGCTCTTTGAAGTTCATTCGAACAAAATTGGAAAAGCCCACAAAATTTTTACAAAAAAGAACGAATATCTTGTCTCTTATATTTGCAGACGAAAATTGCTTATTTTACAGTCCTTGCAGGAAAGAAGAGATTAAACCTCTTTAATGCATATACATAATATGGATCAGTGGGAATATTGATTGTGTCGAACTAAAACAATTAAAAAATTTTTATGGCTCTCCACGCAATTTAGGAAACTATCGTTCGTTTGTAGATGAAGTCATTTGATCAGCAACGTCTATACGATTTCTTTCGTTTTGTATCAAAGCACTCCAATCATCCCTTTTTAGCAATAACTGACTATAATTGGAAACACCAATTCAGTTTAAGTCATATTCCAACTCTATCTCACAAATCAGTCGACGCCTTCCCTTACTCCGCTGCTGAATGTGAGTTTTGTGAGGAAAACGTTCTGGATCTGAGCTTTTTGCGCATTCGCAGACAGAGACAGAGCTGCACTATGCTCATATCTGCGTAAATCTCGTACAGCTACACGCTAAATTTCCTTCAATTCCTAAAATTCTTTTACTTCTCAGTTGCCTACTCAGCGAAAAAATTACAGAGCTTACCACTAAATACTTAATTAATGAACCGATTGACAGATGCGTTAGATTGGGTTACACGTATTCTAGCACCCTTCAAATCAAATGTAGCTAAATTTAAGATATTTTTTTTTTCTATTTTAAATTAATTTTAGCATTTTATATTCACAACTAACTAGTCTGCAACACAACAAAATAAATCAGTCTGTAAGAACTTATCTCTGTAGACTGAATTATAAATAAATAAATAAATATTTCACAACTGTTGTACTTTGTAAAGTATAAAGTAAAAGTATTTCCTTTTAAAATTTGTAACTTACAGCCATCCATAAAAACCATCAAATGGGTAATTCTGAGCACAACCTATACAAATTTTAACTTTTAGGAGCTTTATCAACCTAATTTTTTTTTCATGAATAATATGCTAACCCCCAAAGAGAGATTTATAAAGCTCCCATTAATCAAAATTTCTAGGGAAATGTTTTACAACCCAATTTAATTTTTTATGAATATTTAGGCAAGTCTTTAAGAAATTCAAAATCTGCGACTTTATGGGTGCTACTTTTTAGGCACGATTTTTATAAAGGCAAAATCATTTATTTTCAAACTTTTTCGGTATTGATGGCACCCGAAAAGTCAACTAAGTACACGTTAGTAAAACGCTATGATGATAATTTTGTTTTATCTATCAAATGAAAAAGCATTGTTGTGACAAGTTCCATCAAAATAGATGTGAAGGAATATTTATCACATAAATTTACGAGCAAGTGAACGTACCAACAAACGGCATTACCTACCCACATACATATGTAACTAAGACGCCATTTTTCAAAACCTCAATAAAAAGCAAAGACAGACGCCACAATATATGCAACAAAAATAATATTAGCATGACTGTCGTGAAGGCAGTGAAGTATACAAAGTTGATGAATTTTAAAGTGGAAGAGCACCTTGAGAATTGTCGCCAAGTGACATTTACGCATCATTTGAGACTTTAAGAGGAGAGAGAAAAAATAAAAGATGGAAGTTACACACAACATTTATAGCCAGGGGGAAATCTGCCACCCACTTCGCAGCTAAGCAAAATGGAAAATGCTCATCATCATCATCGATCAATCGAATGAAAGTCAAAAGTGAATAGATGAATGGATGATTGAGAATTGAGTGGCAGCAACGCATTTTGGCAATTTCACAACTTTGTCCATTTTGCAAAAAAATACAAAAGCAAGAAGAGAAGTAATAAATTTCATGGAAGTAAGAAAAAGACAGTTATCAAATATTTAAATTTTCAAATGGAAGTGAGGCAGAGCATAAAAGAAATAAGAGCAGCCTAAACTTTGCCAGTTTAACATATTATTTAAATGATATCTTTGCTATGGGATGTTGTTATTGTTGTGGGTAGTAGCTATATTATTAAATCGAGCTAGGTTGGAAAATTGAAGGCCGCCAGCCGCTGATGTAACGCCTTGATGGCAAACGAATGAAAACACTATGACAAGGAGGGGAGACGCATGATGAATATCAAATACTTACATAATTTAACTGATGGAGTAAATTTGATAGCAAATGACTGCAATGATAATGCAAATGTGATGAAGGCAATGCTATTGGGTATAATGATGTAAGTAGTATCAACCACCAGTGTCGGCTGTACCTCAGCGCTTTATAGAAACTCTAAAAGAAAGAAGTTAAATGCTTTTCCAACAAAATCAGATAAATATTGATACTATGCCAACGTATCCTTGTTCAATCTTTATATGAAATAGCTGTACATATATCTCTTATCAAGCACGGCTCATCTACTTTCTTTGTTGTTGTCATTGTTGTTACGCGCACAAGAGTAAACAAAGCATTGTCATACCCGTCATCATAATAATGTAAGCGTGAAAATGTTCCTGCCGTTATACGAAAAAATAGAAAGATTTTCATCCCTTTATTGCCTACTTTTGTGCGTTTGGCAAGCATATGCGCCAGGGCTCTACAATAATACTCAACTTCGGGCAATGTTTTTAAACTATAATAATTTTTCTATATAAAAATTAATATTCGTGGCCTTGAGCTCATTTATAGTAATGAATACTTTAAAATGAACAGGCCGTAAAAGCAGCAATTCAATTTAATTGTTGGTATACCAAAAGGAGGGTTAAAACTTGACACAAAAAAAACAAAAAATTCATCATGAATCATGCTAAGTACCGCTACAGAGTCAGGGGGAAAAATTAACAAAAATATAAGTATAGCGTACAAAAAACCAGAGTTCTGATAGCCTAACGGTTAACAGAGTGTGCCAACACTTAAAAGAAAATAATCTTAGAAACTTTTTGATTTCGGTTCATCTGTACCCGACTAGACCTAGGATTTTTATTCGGTAGACAACTGTCAAACCGAGCATTTTTACAGTTACAATAACAACAAAAATCTTACAAAAACCCATTTTTCAGAAATATCTGAAAGAAAAAGTTGGTAAATTGGTTAGATCTGGGAATTTTAAGCGGAAGCTTCAGCTAATTGAAGGAATCTTACATTCGCAATCTAAAAGAAGAATACAATCCGAATATCCAACTATTAAAGTCGGAGTTTTGTACGATATTCTGATATTCGAACATCGAAAATTAATGAAAAACTACAGAGGGAAGACATATAAATAAGTAATAAGGAATGTAGGTATTAATAGTTGGGAACCGGTCGGAAAAATTAAACGCTTTATCTACTTTTATATTGTAGGTACTTTATAGAATATTCGAACATCCCAACCCTTAAATAAAATTTGACCACTCAAAACTAAATTTTGGTTTAACTGTTATTACGGGCCCCTGACGCAGACACACACACTTACATACATCATGTAATGTCACGCCAATTTGACTGGTTGTGCTTCTGCTGCTGTTGTTGTCGTTAGGATAGGGTGGCATCCTTATTGTTCATGAAAGTGGCTGCACTCGTAAGAGAATTTGCATAATGAATTACACTTAAATGCATAAATATGTTCACGATAAGCACTTGATGTGATATTCACACTTGAATGCAGTATATGAACACTCCCAGGGTGCTATGTGTGCGCATCCACGAGACAGGTGTTGGTTGGGTTGGGATGGACTGACGTGTTGACAGCAAACTAATTTTTAAGTCACCTGAAAAGATTTGAAAGAAAATTAAAAGCTTTAAATTTGAAGGGTAAAATTATTTTACTTGCATATGAAAGCGCATAAATATGTTCGAGAAAAGCAAGAAAACAAACGAAAGTTACTCGAGAGGCCAGCTCTGAACAGTATTGGTGAATAGAGGAAAATAAACCTGAACTTCCTCTGTTGTAGAATTTGGATCAAAAGTCAGTAATATTTTGTTAAACAAAAACGTAGTCTTAATGAACTTTGAGTTTTAAATTGATCAATGATGATATTCATCAGGACTAGTTCGTTGTTCAAGAGACAGTTTTACTGCTTGGTACCCTAGTATGAAAACAGCCTTATAGCATTTTTGAACCACCTTTTTATTTTATATATTTTTATTTTTGAATACCTTGATTCAATTGTATGTCGAACAAAGTGTTTCATAGAATTTTTCTTTTACAAGACTAATACATGTTCTAAATTGCTTCGTCATCACATTTTTAGCCATGTTCCAATGTACCTACCTCATTTGGAAGTTACTTCAAAATGGATTTTGAAATTCAACAGTTTTTATTGAACATTCTGCATATCTCTCGGGTCCTGAAGTATGGGCCAAGCTTCATATCTATAGCTCACAAGAAAGCTATATCCCAAATTTTGTTGTTTCGATTCGAATTTTAAGCGTTACACATTGCTTGCGGGAACTGAACCACGTTTCGCGCTTTTAGTAACAAGCCCAAAGTTAAGCTCCCTGAGCTCAGGTCATAAGAAGTCAACAGTAAGTTAACAAAGATTTTCACTGCTTTGAACAATTGTAGCAACAAATATTAGATAGATTTATTTAAAGCTTTATTCGTGCCAGAAACTCGTTAGCATTTTTTAAATTTGTGCAATTGTATTTATTTTTTTATCTCCCAACTTACTACTTCAACACCCACCGCAATTCTCCATTTCCTCCTTATTTTCTCAACACTAATTTATGTCCATGTTTTACTTTTAATTTGAAATTTTTCTGGAGCGAAATACAAACATTTCGTTTAGCGTTAATACCACAACGAATTCGAGGCAAAAAGTCATTTAAATTTAAATATTCTCTTACCAAAACATTATATTCTTAGGCTGACTCTTAGCGGCAGGCTCAATTGCTATTCAATTCAAAAACATGTAATCCCATTTGCCGAAGTATAATTCAAGGATTCATGCGATGGAGAATTTTTAATAGCAAAGCGATTTTTCACGCGGCAAATAACGTTGAACGCTTCGCTGGACCGCAGGCAGCAAATAAAAGCAAAGTAATCTTATTTGTTTTTTTAGAAAAAAATTACAGTCCCAAGAGTCTTTTGCGATTTCACGCTCGCGTTTAAATTTTAATCAATACCAAGTAATTGCAAATAATAAATCAATCAATTATGGGGTACTGAGGCGTCTAATGACAGTGGAATATGGCGGATTTGTTAAAACAAGATGGCACTGCGCTGCGCTTGAGACAAATATGTATTTATTACAGCAAAGAAACATAATGAAAATGCAACAACACAAATAAGAGGATTTGCATGTCGTTTATATGGGATCTAATCCCATTCACTTGCACGCAGCATGTCATCCACATTAATTGCATTTGGTTTACAAGTCCCGAATGTGATGGTGTTGCCTCCACGGGCGCACTTTAATCAACGTGAGCGACATTTTGGCTTACGGCTTGACAGCCATATCTCGCTATAACGTTAATATTCTTGAACTTACATAAAAACAAAAAAATAAAAACAAAAAAACTGACAATTAATGTAGGAGATTTAGCTTAGCTTAAAAAGTTATAAATAAAAATGTATCTCCATAGTTCATCTGAAATACGCTGATCTCTGATCTGACTGCTCACCCACAAAATGTGTAGTAACCTTTGAGACGGAAGCTTTTGCGGCTGCCGTTGTAGCCACGTGCGGCTGCACGAATGATAAGAATCTGCATGCAACTCTCGGGAGTATGAGTGTAGCAGCAAGCCTCAGCAACTCCTACTACACTACAAGGTGGCGCAAAAGTAAGCTTCCGATGTTCAGCATATCGGTTGTGGCACGTGCAGTGTGTGCTGTTGCACCGTCTTGTTGGAACCACATGTTTTCCAATCCCAATTCATCAAGTTGCGGCAAAAAGAACTCGTTGATCATTGCTCTGTAGCGCTCACCGTTCACAGTAACCGTTTGGCCCCGACCGATTATTGGTCAAATAAATAGTCAGCAATATTCCGCGTTCTGGAGCAGTGTAGCATAACATTGTTTATTAACGTGTATTTCGCATGTGTTTACTACACAAATGTCAAAACAGAACTGACTTTAGGGGCCAATCGCAAAATTTATAGCATTTTCTGATAGGAGAATTACTTTTGCGCCACCCTGTATATGCCCTTCATGGCACTCGACACGCTGCACTCTGCCTAAGTCGCACACTAATCGCCAACACGCTGAAATGCCTATCTTCAAGATTTACATGCTGTTGTTATATGCAGCTCATCCGGCTGTCGATTCTCATCTGGTCTAAAACTAAACGTTTTGCTTTCTCGTCACCCTTTCACCCTACATTCACACCTCAATTGTACATCGAGTTTTGTTGTTTTAAGTTCAGCTTATGTTGTCCTATGATAATAATACTCCCCAGTTGTGTTTGAATTTTATGTTTGAGGGTTTTGTTCTTGCTGGCAGCTTGTTAATATTATGAAAATGACAAATGTTCGGGGCTCTCATAAATCCTCGGCGTGTGCTCACGAGTAGTAGTTGTTGTTGGGTGTGTTTGTTTGTCAACCAATGTAAACAGAACGGGGTACATGATAGAGGTCGGCTGTGTTTAGATTTATTTATCCTCGTTGTTGTTGTTTTTGTTTTTGTCTCATATCATTTTGACAAATTTTCCGCCTTTTTGGCTTCCGCAGCGGATAACAAACTTTTTTTTTAAATGTACCATGCCCCTTCCCACTGACAATAAGTCATCGCTTGTTTGTTGATTTGATGCCCAGTAAACCAAATTCTTGTGTCGCAGCCTGGTATGAATGTCAAAACCCTCAAATAAATATGAATGGTTTTAGGCAGGGGTCTTCATATTAGATAAGGATTTTCGAGTTGTCATTCAACTGGTCTCTGTAAAGTAGACTCTCCGCAACTCGTAATATCTGTTCATGCCCCTAAGGGCTCTCTAAACTGATCAGTAGTTTGGGTTGAGACACAAACAAGGAAGTGAGCATAGTCCAATGACCTGCTGCTGAAGTACATACCGCAGGGCCAAAGCATATATACATAAGGATGCATAATCGTTTTATGGTTAAAATTTCGGAAATTATATTGATTATAGAAACAAAGTGCTGCTCAACATCCTCCCTCCCCCGTCTCTCACCTTTGGTCTATGAGCGCAGCATTGGCAAAATCGATTGATCCGATCAACGAAAACCAATCTTACAACTTTACGCCGATGAAACTAAATTTGCTATGCAGATAACGTACTACAGGGTGGCGCAAAAGTAATGCTCCTATCAGAAAATGCTATAAATTTTGCGATTGGCCCCTAAAGTCAGTTCTGTTTTGACATTTGTGTAGCAAGCACATGCGAAATACACGTTAATAAACAATGTTACGCTACACTGCTCCAGAACGCGGAATATTGCTGACTATTTATTTGACCAATAATAGATCGGGGCCAAACGGTTACTGTGAATGGTGAGCGCTACAGAGCAATGATCAACGAGTTCTTTTTGCCTCGCTGCAACTTGATGAATTGGGATTGGAAAACATGTGGTTCCAACAAGACGGTGCAACAGCACACAGTGCACGTGCCACAACCGATATGCTGAACATCGGAAGCTTACTTTTGCGCCACCTTGTACATGCTAGCTAGATGTTGGGACTGAGAATGTTTTGACAGGGTTGCCACCTACCCGAAATTATTTGAAGTAAAATGAGATGTACCAATGTGGATATCAAACAATAGGTATTTTAAGTAGCATTTCGAAAGCAATAAAGCTCGAGCTCGAAAAATGATTGGCAAAGCTCTGACGACCACTAAATCCACGGACAACCTATTCACGCAGAAGAGGCTAGTCATGCTGCCGACTGTCAGCCACTCTACAACCGTGTGAAAATCCTCGCCTGGAGTGCTGAGGATATAACAAAGAGAAGTTGTAGACATACAAGCTAATCAGTCGACCGGTCAAAAGAAGCTGGGTAGAGCGAGTTTTTCAATTATTATTGATGTTGCTATTCTCAGCATGTGAACCTAGGTCCAGCCGTAAGCTAAGCCAGCACATTATGCCACGTGGCACTAACATTAAGCCATTAAAGACGCAACCGGTTAGAAGTTGCTGAACTCTAACTAAAAATCACGCTCGAACACCACAGAACGTCCCTTACACTGTAAGCCACAATTGCTCTAAGTTAAAGGCACAAATCAACCAATTTGTGTTCGGCACTCTTTAGAAAGTTTCTTTAAGACGGCTCACTGGGTAACTGGCTGCAATCCCTGCTGCTGCTTAGCTCTGCACGTGTTAATTGTCAATAAATTCTATACTTTCGAGATCAGCAGCGACATCATCAAAAGGCTTAAAGACCAAAGTGCGACATTTCTCATTTTTCCGATGCGAGACTTTCATAAATTTGTTGTTGCATTGCCCTTGACGTGTGAACAGGCAACAACATTAGCTTAGCGCTGCATGTTAGCTGAGATTTGATATTGTATTAATTTGCGTGCAACGTGTGCCACATGCAACATGCGTCTTAAGTCCACAAAAGAGCAGAAGCTAAATTTGATTAACAATTTTTTGTTTGGCTTTTATTCTCATTGGATGCACGGTGAAATGTGACACCATTAGAGCGTTTACCAGCGCATATGAGTTTGAGCATGAATTGTCCTGCTAATACCAATTTAAATTCTTACAAAATAAGTATGAGTCTAACTATTTGTTGTTGTTGCTTTGGACAGCAGTCGCTGGGGAATATCGTTCACGCTGGCTAAGTAAATGAATGAGCAAACGCTTTTCTTTGTTGTTTTCCGTTGCAAAATTTCGCAATTCACTTGCATTTTTTATGCGCCGCTGAGGTGTTGCCACCCTTTGTTAAACATTTGTTGCTGTACTCACATTTGTATGTATGAATAAAATAACGTTCAGCGTGAAAATAAATAGTCGCGCATAAAGACTTAATTCACCAAATCACTTCTGATAAATTTCTCTAGGGTCCGTTTGATGCACACGCACACACACATAGCACATTCACATTCATATTTCACTTTCCGCATGCAACATACGCGAAACGGAGCTCTATCGCTTTGGTCATACCGCCATTCTGCGAGTCAGGCAGTCAACTAACCGACAGACACCCCATAATTTCACACTTGTTATTGTCAAAGTGACAGCTGCCACTTGTTTCATGATTATTTATTAAAAGAGCTTCTTGTTGTTGGATTTGTTCGTTGGCTTCCCTTTTTTATTTATTTTTATTTTTTCAATATTTTTGCTTTTGTATAATTTTTTTTTGCTTCAAATGTGCATGTTAGGGTGGTCCGTAAATACAACAAAATAAAACGTCCAGTATGGTATATTGGGTGTAGAAGGGCTCTAGCTGCATTAGGACAATTTTCTTCATTCTGATTAAAATGCAAAAGGTTAATTTAATTTTCAATGAATTTTTCAAAATATTACTACAGATTCCTGAATCCTAGAGACAAAACAACAGCTTTTTCAGCAATAGCAAAGTACAACTCTTCAGACTTTTTGTTCGGTAGTGTGATTTGAGCTCACAGTCCACTAAGGTTACTTCGAAAGCAATTTCATTCGCCTCGCGATACAGAGTAACCCCCCAGCGTAGGGACGTGATCCCGTATCAAAAAATCGATTGATCAATTATCGTTTCTTTTTTTATAGATAAATCAATTAAATGTGAAAAATGAATTTTTCAATAAAATAAAATAAAATATATTCTGAGTAATTAAAGAAAGTGCAATCATTTAAGATAAAAAGTATAAAAAAATATGCACTATACCCCATTAGATCGAAAAAGCTTAAAATACAAATAATAGTCTTACTAAATCGATCGGCAGAATATACGGGTTTCAAATTTTATTAATTCAGATTTGATAGAATTTCAATACTCCTTAATATTTGATTACAGTAAAAAATAATACAAAACAATACAAGTAAAAAATATAAAATTTTTTTTCTTTGGAAACTGAAATAAAATTCAGGGTTAGACAATGACAAAAACGGATATGAATTATTACTAACCCAAATCGACGGTGTGTGTGCATAGTCTTATTATATTCTTTCATCCGTCGCACAGATCGTACTCGTCGATGTTTAACATTAACAAAATCGATTCCAAAGTGAAATCAGAACACTATCATTGTTTAAAGCTTGATTACTCTACAGCCGACCTGACGAAAATGTTCCGATCTTCTTTGTGGGAGTGTGGTACTAACCCAGAAATAAGTTTTTGATTAAAATTCTGTTGCAGGAATATTTGAAAATGCGTTTTATAAAAGCATAGCAGGCAAGGATAGGTAGCATCCCAGCAACATTTGCAGAGAGGAACGAGACATATAGGCGGACAATATTTATAAATTATAAATTATTATTTTTGGATACTTTAGTTCTTAGGCCACTCATAACAATTTGGGACCTCGTATACCGTGAAATTATCATTTCATCGTAGTTCTTCAAGTCTTACAAAGAACTTTCGTCAAATACATAATAGTGAAGTCACAGAAGATCAGCCGAATTGAATTCCTTTTGGCTTATTTCAAGCGCAATTGCCCAAATGAAAACTTTTTGTAACGGGGGCGGTTAAAGTTCCAAAAACAGCAAATTAATTTACGGCGCACCCTAATGTATGTATGTGTTTGCCTTTATGCAAGTGAGTATTTACATAAGTATGTAAGTCTGTAAGTGGCAATTGTTTATTATTGTACTGTCGTTAAAGCTCTGCATTGTTGGCTATGATTGCAGCTGAATTGGTAGCTTGGACAGTCGGTGGCAATGCCACTTCTGAAATGCGACATTCAAGTGCATTTAAGTGTGTGCTGCGTTAGGCACTCATCAGCGTCAATGTCCTTGGCGGATGTAAGAGATGGAAACAAGAAGCGTGAATTGTGATTTAGTTTTGAAATCTTTCGAATATACTTTTGATTTTACATTTACTAGTGGATCTAGTTTATAGTAGCATTGCGTCAGCTGATAATGGATGTGTGGAGTAATTACTGAATTTCTTAAAGCGGGTCCGACGACCGAATAAGTAAGGGCTATAGTTGATTGCTGGCTTCCGAGTGCATATTCTAAGCCCGTCTTAGACTACTCTGTAGGCCCACTAGTACCTTTGATAGTGGGGTTTGTAGTAGTGAAGTTCGATACCCAAAACTATCCCTGTAAAACCATCGACCAGAAATTATTGGTATCGAGTAAGAAGAAGTATGGGCATGGCATCGAAAAATTCCTTATAAGAGGTTATCAATGTAAATGAGGAAATTTATATATGCTAACCAAAGAGTCAACCCCCAAATATATAAAACTTAACAAGAAGTGTTTATCCCAATAAGCCCACGCTACCAAAACCAACAATGGCTGTTAAAAATATATATTGAAATATTCAATATGACATAAACGTTGGAATGATGCTCGCGGCTGACGATGTGAGTATATTCATTGAACAAAAATCAATGTCATCCATTCATGTTGTCTCGTCTGCTGCTGCCCACCATTTTATAATTTTTAATGATGTCCTGTCGCGGCGGTCGTTCGTTAGCTTAAACGCTTGGTTCGGCGTGGAATTGCTGTTGCCACTTATACAAAATGTCAATAGGCCATGTTAATTTCCCTCGATTGACAAAGTGTCAATGTGATTATCTTTCAAGTATTACTGTTATTTTTTATGTGCACCATTGTTGTTATATTATTGTTGTTTGTTGTTGTTGAGTGCAATTCGGAAATTATTATGGCATGACATTTAATTAAAAAACCCAAAGAGGGATAGATGGCGGCATGATACTTGTGCTTGTTTGACAAGAGAGAGATAGAGAAAGAGAAACAGCAGAAGATGCAAACAATAAATTAAAACATCGCAAATGAGTGAAGAGGCTAGAAACATAAGTGTTTTGAAAAAAAGAATCTAGGGATGTCATAAAGCACGTTTTAATAAGGATGCGGGACAATTCTAGTCAAAGGACTAGATAATGTCAGGTTAAAATTCCAGTGTTATATCGAAAAAGGGGAAATGTCCTCTTAGTAGTGAAGCTAAAAATGCATGGTAACTGGGGCAGTTCAATAAACGATGTACCCCATGTTCTTACCTTTATATCGTCGGCCGTTTGCCAGAAGAATGAATTCTTTCTTTTAAATTAAACCACCAAGTCATCCTTCACCTGTTTTTTCCATCTCAAGCAAGGTCTCGGCCGTCCTCTGCTGCAGAAACCTCCCCTCCTATACATTGGAGAGGTGAACTCACTTACTTCTCTGCAGAATTGCTCTGCCGTTTCCGCCACCAGAGAGATTATTCTTAAAGCGTTTCTCATGAGGGGTAGTTAGTGCGCCTTTGTCTGGGTAAGTGATGTGCTGGTGTTGAAACTTCCTCCAATGTCCATGTAATAACCTCGGGTAGAATATTGGCGACGCGTTGTTGAGAGCCGTCTGCCCCGTTGCCTTGTACTTTTTCCAGCAGCGTTACTTCATCTCTTTTCCAGGTACTAACAGGGTCACGCACAAGATTTTGGGGTGGTAGCGTTGTGCCGCCGTCGTGGAAATCTAATATCATCTACACCTGCGCATGTTAATCCGTGGCAATGTCACAAATTTTTATTGCCTAAAAAATAAGCGATTTAGACTAAAAGTTTTTTCAATAATTTCATGGACTTTTCAGACGAAAAATTATTGGCTTATCGATAATCGAATTTCAAGCATTTAACAACTTAATATTAAATCAATCATTGAAATTTAATTAAAACCCAATTATTTGTAATGTCAGATGTATTCGAATTTACGACTGTTTATAATTTCATGCAGCTTCAAAAAGGTCACAAACGCTTCAAAAAAAATTCGACACACCTCAATTGGACATGAGCACTACATGATTACGGGTGTACCCGGTACGAATGAGCTTGCATGGTCACCCCAAAAGGCTCAGTTGTTATGTGACAATTGATTTGTTATGGCACTTACAATAGCGATGACAAGCATGTAAATAATTCTTATTTCAAAACTGCAAATAAAATTTTGAGAATAGCAAAAGTTGGAAAAGTCTTTGGAATAACAAAGCATGCAGATGTGGGGTATGTGAACATGAAGGTCTCTGAGGGATATGTACGACCTTTAGCACGTAGTAGTTATTGTATTTTAGGTAAATATGTATGTATGTATTTGAGTTAAAGTTCAATGATATTGTTGCTACTAACCACCCCCTTGGTTTCGCCCACATTTCCAAAAATACACTAACATTAATATGTTCTGCAATATTATCTACAAATACACAAGTGTACATATGTATATATACTCATTTATGCGTTACTACCGCCAATAAATGAAATTGTAATTTTTTCGATGCTGCTTCTTCATTTAAATCTGTCGCTTTTGCCGATTTTCGTTACTAAAGTTGCGTAAAATTATATTCATTTGACCCTTGAAATCGTTTTTCGACATATTCGTGATTTGCTTGACGAAACTTGACATTCAAACATACATAGCACTAGTTACCAATATATTCTGACTTACCTCTTGCTTACATTAGGGATGTACCAAGCTCAAAAATTAAAGTGTTTTTATGTGGCATTTTCGACAAAATTGTGAAGACTTCACATCTGCAAAATTGAAAGCAATATCTAAACTGAACTTTCACACGCATTAGGAAATTTCCCACGAACTGGGTACTACGAATTCAGTAGCATTTTCTCTTCTGGGAAAAATTATACCTTCGAGTTATCCTCGCAAATTGTAGCTCTTTACTTAGGTAACCTCTACAAATACGCTGATTTTGTAGATAGTGTACTCCTGTTTACTCAAAGGAAACCATTTTGTAAAATGAACAAATAAACCTGAGAGATAGAGAGCTGAGGCAAACCACAGCCGGTCAAAAATTACAGTACAGATATACAATGAGAAAAAGAGACAAAATCTCGAAGTTGTCTTTAAACTTTTGCAAAAAGGGGGTCATGAAATATTAAGTATGGTTTCTTGCTTTCTTTAGATTTGATTCTTTTTGATAAATAAAATAAATAAACAAAAATTAAAATAAATATAATATAGAAATTAAAACAATAGTAAAGAAAAATGTGCGTAAAGAAAATTAAAAATTAGAAATATGGAAATTTAAATGGCAAAGTAGCAATAAATCGCGTCCTATATTTTCGTACGATAGCAATTTTTAGATTCCACTTCCGTCTTACAGTGTTATGTCGTAAAAACATAGCCGACAGAATAATTCGGGATTGGCTCAGAAATCAAAGTTTTATACTTCCAGGTGAAGGTTTTCTTCAAAACCGTTTGGCATTCAATGTGTTATGCCATTTGATAAGTACTTTGGCACTGAGCTCTAAGCAGTTTTAAAAGCATTTATTAGTACTTTGAACCTTAGTACTAAAGTGTCCAAACGTAAACACTGAAGAAATTAGTGCTTAGATACTTCAATAACAGGATTCCACCCTTTATCGCAATATCTCTTATAGTCGGCTTATGATGTGATAGTTATGCTGCTTAATTGCATTAGCTGGAGATACCATTTCCCTTTGGTCGGTGCATATTTCACTCAAATCGGTCAAACGGTTCGCTTAAAACTTAGTTGGAAAATTGTTTATGTGGCGTATTTATATATAGATAGATTTCTAACGAAGTATAACTGTAGTAGAGGTCCTCTACATATACTTATTTAGGTTATAGAAGAGACAAATTCAAATAAAGGCAGCGGAATTGTATTAATAATGATGGACAAAAGTAAAGCACAGAAATTACCTCCAAGACTAATAAAGGCCATGTTCACCATATCCGATTAAAGGTAACCCGCACTTTATTTGACAGCAATCATTTCGTTAAGGTATGTATATAAATCTGTTTATTCCTCATTACCGAATACGAGATATTAACAAAGTGAAGTTATAAAAACAATTTCACAGCCCCATCAAGATCATCAAAACTATAAAATATTTTTAAATCCATATTCGAAGGAATTATTAATCCTACTCATCATTTATTCAATTGAGGTTTTTCTTTTCGATTTCAAATAGCTCAATGAAAACAAACATAAAATATGGAATTAGTCGATATAGACGAAAAGTCAGCGGTTTGAAGTTCTTCGGACCATTCGGCGGTTTTGCTTATAGACTTTTTTGGGCTTACATGCTATGATTCTCTGACATACATTAAACTAGGGCATACAGTGTGCGACAAAGCTGAAGAAGTTCCCTTTAAAACATTTTACTCAAAAAAATCGTCATGTTTAGTCCTTTTTATTCAGGAATAATACATATTAGGTATTATAAATTTGAATAAATAAATGTAATTTACCAGCTTATCCAAAAGATTGTTTACAAAGAATCCGTTGAAGTCAAAAAGTGGAGCGACGAAACTAAAGCACAAACAAATATCTATGGAACAAACCTGGTTTCGTTCGTTATTTCGTGGAATATCCGTGGCTCCTTATAGCAGGCTCACTTCGTGTTGGCATTGAGTGTATTATTTAAGTAAAGCATCTTAGGAAATATTTTTACACGCCTGCTCAACTCCGAATACAGTCTTTGTTGCTGCAATTTTCCTCCCAATTTTTAGGATCCATCATTTTCTATAGATTCTCTGTTCGACAATACGTCATTATTACTCCTAACTTATTTTTTGAGACGAATCGCTATAAGTTTCGGCAGACTGTATTCCTGATAAATCCACCTTAATGGAATTCCTGCCCCCTAAAGAAATAGGATGAAGATTTTATGAATATCTTCTTATAGGAAACGATCCAAATCCAGCTCAGTCGTATGAATTGGACCCACTCCACGGCTTCAACCATGTTTCACCGATCAAAAAGTATAGTAAAAGTGAGTAAGCGTGAGGAACAAGCTTCAGAGCTTCCTAATATTTCATAAAACTTTTATTTGACAGAAAATAAGGTTCTTAGTCGTATTGTACTACTCCAATTTAGGTTGAATCTAACCCCTCATTTCTCTTTATTTGAAATCAAAGGGGCTCCAAAGCTCTGAAGTGAAGTAATCGGTCTTAAAGAGTAAAATTCTTTCGCGAAGTACCACCAAATAATTATTTCCAGCAAATCTTGACTTCTACAGACCGTCCAACCTTGTTAACAGCTAAATAAAAAAACGGGAACCGTTGTTTGAAATGTTTCGAAATATTTCGGTGTACTCCTTATGGCTCACACTTACCAGGATTTTGAGGTTTTTGCAACACATTTAATTAAAAACAAGACCTACCTTCATTTCGTGTTTTAGTTTTGTTGACAAATTTGTTAATGAAACATTAAAACAGGTTTTTGCTTCATATTTCAAATAACTAATATGTGGCCTTTATCAGTAAAAACAAACCAAAAATTTGGAACTTGCACATAGAATTTTATGTAATCAAGTTTAGCAGAGGGACTTTTCGTGCTTTAGTTTTGTCGTACACTGTACATGTGCATATCTGACAAGCCATATTTGTTATAAGTTTTCAAAAAACCTCTTTTGTGGAAAATAATTTTTCCAGCTCCTTTTTTGGGCTGATATCGGCAGGATGTTAAGTGTCTATGAATGTTTATTGTAACGGTTTTTTGCTAATCACTACATTTTATATTCTTTATTTTTTTCTTAGATAGTGGTTGGTGCATTAGTTTTACACGACATTGTAAGTTTATTTAGTATAAATAGCAGTAGTGACAAATTGAATGCATACAAGTACCACGCCTAATCGTATTTATATATTTTGTGCGTGTTCTAGCATTTTTGTTGTAAATTTATGCTTTTACTCTAATACAAACGGTGTTGTAATCATTTTAGTTACACCCACACAACTTCATGAACGCATATAAACATGAGGTCAAAGTTCAAACTGCTTGGTCAGCGTTTACCTTCTCCTTTCATCCCTATATGCATACATAACTACGAGTACATACAAACATATTTACCTATATGGCAACATATTTATAAACATGCTATGCTATGCTATGCCATGCAGTAATTGATCATGTCGTCGTAAATTTATTAGTCACAAGAGACACATTTGTAAACTTTACGCATAAATAGTTGTAGGATGATAGAAAGTCTATTCATATACGTGGCCATAACTTAGTATTGTCGTGCTACCTTTTTATATGAAATTAGTTCTGGAATTTTAACTTTTACAGCTTAGAGTACGTCCCAACTTGGAATCTTATTCAAACACATTCTATTTTGAAATTCGGTCAAAAAACGGTCAATCTCTCAGATTTCTTTTGCTTTCTTTTGTTTTGCACACTGAGTGGAACTGTTGGTAGTTCCATTCAGTTATTTACGCTTCTACGTGTCCTTCTAAGGCAGGCTCCTTTATATGTTATCCCACACTAAATGAGAACTCACAAACTATGTGACTTAACTGAGATCACTTAAGCGGTTTAATTGAAGGGGCTTTCCGTTTAAAGATATTAATAACATTCCGGAGGCAGGGTGGAACTCTTACAAAAAACTAAAGCTTAATTCAACACATGCGAAAACAGTTAGCGCAACGAATTAATTTTATTTTTTTAACTAAAACTCGCATCTTTGTATCATCCATCGGCTAAAACATTAATTGGCCACGCTTTCAAAAATTATTTAATTTCTTTATCTGAAGATTTGAATGCCTTAAAATGTTTATTAGGCACATGTTTTATCCAGAGTCATATGAAAACAGCGCCACACATATGAACATAGATCAGTGTTGCTCATTATCTAGCCCGTGTGCGCAACTTTCTAAAGCTCTCATACAAATTAGAGTACACACTTACGACAAAAGCATTTTTCACTGAGAAAAATAAATATCAATAAGGTATACGACATTAAAATATTGGTGGGGAAAACATTTTGAAAATTTCTTTCGGGAAGGCTCTTATCCCATATCCATAAAAAATAAAAATTAAAAAGGTTTATACAGCTCTGTTAAATGATAGTTTTATATACATTTTCAATTATAAGAGCTTTATAATTATTATTTTTTTTGAATATAGTTTTTTAAGATCGCCTGATTTTTTATATTAAAATAAATAGTTATCTATTTAGTATGGACCTCACAGCTACAAAACTTAAGTATTCTCAAACATTTTCCAAATCTGAATTTTTTATTTCTTAGTGAAAAATAAAGTTTTTTTTTAAACAGAATTATAAAATTGTTTGCTTTGAATGGCCTTCAATAATATAGACGGCGGCCGCCGTAGTGTGGTGGTACTGTTGCTGGTCGACCACAATGAAGGTTTCGGCAGTGGTCGACCCTAATTGCTTTCTCTCATCATTCGCAAAATATTGATTTATGTGTGTGAGCATCACTGACATATCTGATACGAAAAGTGAGACACATTCACATTCATTGTGTGCCTCGTTAACATTCCACTGCAAGTGTGTTGTAGAGAAAAGCGTAACTCTATAGCATAAATACAAACACCACTCCATATGGCACTCGTTTTCTTCTTCTTCTTGGATCCTTTTCAGCTCATCCTTTCACTCTGCGTATGCACGAGCATCATTTCGCTGTGCTGTTATTATCGTCCCTTTGTCAGCATTTTTATGCGCCGATTGTTGGCATCTTTTGCTCCATTCATTTGTTGACTCGAATTTTTATGCATTTGTATATTCGTCTTTTTGCATACTTTATACATATTTTGCTATGAAATTTATGTGCGCCATTGTTTTTATGGCATGCACCCATTTTTTCTTCGATGTGTGTGTCTGTGTAGCCTCGTTTGCCAAATGGTGGAGCCATCAGAAAGCAAGAATGTATGCTAGTTAACGAGCAGGGGGTTGAGTTACATATTTTTGCAAGTAAGGCTCTATATTATATGGGTATATATGTATGTATGTACATAGCTATGTATTCATGTACATAAATAAATAAAAATAAGCAGACAGTTATCTACAAAGCGTATGCTGATTGTGGGTGGAGCTTATAGCGTACAAGTGAAAGTGGGGCTCATATACTCACTTCAATCCCTTTAATATCAACCAAGTGTCATATTGTTTCCATACCATAAGAACTACACAAAAACAATACGATAATAAATTCGATAAGCACATGAATATTTATTCTAGCAAAGGAATAAAAATGCTACAAAACCAGCAACAAATAATGAAATTTCTAGACAAACATTTTATTGTTTTCATTATTTTGCCGACATACATATGTGAAAGATATGAAAGAAGCATCTAGCTTTATAGCGGTGGCACATACGAGTACATCTGATTGGATATTTTAATTATGGAGAGCCCACCCAAAGGGCTCTTACTTCTGTCAATGGCTAGACTCGGAAACTATGAGGTATCATGTAAAACTAGATATTTGTACACCTAGTAGCGCTAGCAATAGGGAATATGTGTACTTCCCTTCCGCTCGAAAAATAAAGTCGGCAGACTCACTCGATTTCCAATCGGTAGGTTGTAGATTGGAGAATTGTTGTAGTAAAAACTTGGGTTTAATACAATTTTGGTTGCATTGGGCTGTTTTTGGTATAGAGGAACTGCCCACACTAAACTTGAAGACTATTTTTCGAAACAGAGCTTGAACGGGTCAGAAAAAAAGTTGAAGAGGCAATGGGGCTAGTACCGGAAGGTGTTAGTACCGGACGGTTCCTGTTTTAATCCAGAAACAGACTATTGATATCAGTAAGACTCCCAAACCTTTGGAAAATGGTTTTCGGTTACAACAACACATTGCAGCATCTCCCAGGCTCTAATCACAGAATTTTTTTAAGGCCTTAAAGTATGTTTAGTCTTGGGTAGCTGTTCTGATTTGTGTTTCCTTTCTTGGTCGTAAATGTCGAGCAATGTTTGCATTTCTATACAAGCGTACTGGATATATTTCTGACAAAGGACTTTCACAACGTCAGCGAGCGCCAAGACCTTAGAGAGCGTTTAGTCGATACAAAAACAACAACCGCTTTGAGGTGAACGCTACAACTATCGAATATCGATTAGAAATCTTATGCAAGAATCTCTCCAGTATAACTTTTTATATGTCAACAATATATACTCTAACAAGCCCTAGAACTTTTGAGATTTCAAGTAGTTTCGTTTCATGTTTCTTTGAAAATTCATAAAAAAAAAAATGTCTGCTACATTCAAATACATTTCAGATAATCTTAAAGATTTTCGCAATATTAAAGGAAATTGAAATGTGCATATTTTCGTGTTGTAGTGTAATTTGGTTTTACATTTTGCTGATATTTATCCGCCATATTTGTTATGCCCTTATTATACAATTTGCCATTAATTTTATTGCTTTTTTTGTTTTTTCTTTTTGCCATTTTCCCTCACATTCCCTGCTCATACAAGTACGCTTTGTTACTTTACCACGTACTGACGTTTCCCTCGTTGGTAGGCTGGGCATCTTGGCAATAAATAGATATATCTGTGGAAGAAAAAAATACCTACAAACATTCTTAGTTTTATGGGCTAACAGGAGGATGTGATGGAAAGGACTGTGGAAAGATAAGCACAAATGAATTTGCATGAAAGTGTTTATGGCTCCACATTTGTGAAAGTATCTAGACTTTATTTCGTTGGATATGAGTTGCCATGAAACTATATTTTTCTTTGATGCTTATCTAATATGAGATCTGTTGCAATCAAAATAAAATGGTTTATAAAACAAGATCAAACATTCCAATAGATATTGTAGAATGTGGCGAATAATTTGAGCAAAAGGCAAGGGAACTGAATTTACACTTTATTTCGTATGAAGTTTAAGAAATGCTAAGAAAAATGCATAGACAAAAACAACAAACTACAAAGGCTTACTTGGCTAATTCTGTTGAATCGCCGGTATAAAAAGTACTATCATGACTGGAGTGTGACTTCAAATTCTACTCCTCTCAATATATGTACTTAGGTATCAAAGAAACATAAGTGGACTTAACCAATTTCTTTTTTCTCAACATTCAATGTAATATATTAAACATAAAAGGATAAATAAATATAAGGTATTCATGATGGTCATGAAATGAGTCTAGCGCCAAGAATAATAATTTGCATTATTGTAATTTTTTTTTTTTTTATAATTTTCAAAAGTTTTTATTTGAATAAAAAGGAAAATTTCTATACATAAAGCCATTTTAGGGGCTCCTGTTAACCCTTAAGCTATCAGAACGACGGTTTTTGTCAGTTAAACTCCTTATTCTGCAAGCACAGTCGGCAATATCGCTGGTTCATATCCGGCTCGAAGGACCATGTTCAGCAGGGGTACATCTGGAATGGCAGTGGGTGGGCGCACCGTGTTCGATCTCGGACAGAAAGTGCGGGAAATATTAAAAACAAGAAATAAACGATTCTTCGTTATAAATATGTGCGTTTATTGAAGTGAATTTGTTAACATGAATTCTAATTACCTGAGATTATTCCTTACGGCGTTGATCGTTGTCTGGTGTTGGTAGGCAGACGGCTGGTTTACGGGAGAGCGCCTCTGTCATAAAAATAAAAATATAATTCTAAATGTAATGCTTAGAATTGTTAAAGGATTTTTACGCTATTTTTGAAATGGATTATCTTGATAAACTGAAACTGAAAAAAGGGTGTTTATTTTTTGTTAAAAAAATGTGTTAATCAGGGCTTCAAAATTTTGTTAAACAAATGAAAATATGAAGTTCTACTATTACTAAATTCAAATAAGGTCTTATGTGGAGATGACCAGAAAGATATCTCCGAAATCAACTAGACATCACTACAAAATTTAAATAATTTCAATAAATCTGTGGCTACAAGCAATAAAAGTCAAAGTAGTTTTTTTTTATTTTTTCAGTAGACCGCTTTAGTATGATTACATATGTATATTTGAGATATGATTTCACTAGCCGTTCAGCGACTATTTGGATAAAGGTAGACCTTTCAAGATTAGTTTTATCATTTTCTTATATTTTGCAACTAGGTGGAGCAAACTTTTGTTCTTGTTAGAAAGGGTAAAATTTATTAAAAGTAAATTAAGCTAAATATTTCTGCAATCGCTATGGACGTATTCAGACTATATGAGCACTTCACATGCCGACCAGCTTCACTTACCCAGCTCATAAACATATCGTCGGTAACACTGCAACACCGCGCAACGCATAAATGCAAAACCGCGTAAGTGATATCTCAGTCTGGATGTTTTGCCACTACAAATTCCTTATTTTTTAAAGGAGTATTGACTTTATGGAAAAAGTTCCCATCAAAATCGATATTTTTAATAATTTTCCAAACCAACATGTAGTTTTCTTGAGAATAAATGAATAGATCTTGATGGCAGGGGCCTATAAAAGTTTTTGACACAAATGTCACTTACGCGGTTTTGCATTTGTGCGTTACGCAGTTTTGCAGTGTCACCGACGATATACCAATTTAAAAAACCTATCCAAACGAATAACACACTTCATATGAGCATAAAGCATTTGCTTTGACTATCGCAACAATATATTTTCAAAACTATTCATTTGATAACAACTTTAAACAGGATTTCTTTCATTACAAAAGCTGCAAACCTTACAAACAGCACGTTATCAACTTTCGGCTTAGCGGCGGTTTCTTTGCTCCACAACATTATGATTGCAGCAATAACGTAAATCACAGTGATGAATATGTTTTGATAGAAATTTAAGAGCGCAAAATTCTATGATTCGCAGGTAGAGAGAACTACCAACCGACTTGCGCACAGTGGGACAGTTTAGTGAAATAGTGGCTTAAAAAAGTTTTGCAGGCATTTTAATTTTATAGAATTCCCAATAACTTGCAGATCTAAGTCATGAATATATATTATTACATCCATATCATTACTGAGTACTATAAGTTTCTAAAAAATATAAGTAGAAGCAGCTGAAATATTCAATAAAATAAGACCGAGCTCGTTTCCTAAGTCTTTCCTTTTTATATTCACGATCATCACTAACGCGATCGTCTATCTTTCTAACATGTTACTTGCGGTGCAATTCAAAGCATTCTTATTATGCGTTTTTACAAATCAAAGCTTTCCACGAAACATAACGAAAATATCCCTACGTGCAGAATAAAAGTCAGGATGACATGAACCCAAGGATGATAATGCCACCACCAAAGAGCGCCAAGCAGTGCAGAAAACGTGAACTGCTTTTGAAAAGTGGACAACTTGTTAAAAACCAACCATTCAAATGAATAAAGGCAGATATTCAATTTGACTCACCTTGCTCCACATTCCCCAGCCTACTTACCACAGCCACATGGGCCACGCATCCAGCCATCATTTGCGTAGTAAGAGTAATTATCTTTGATATGAGTTTGGTTTTGTGAGCATACATATATGCAGCTTAGATATAAACGTAGTTGAAGACGCCCAAAAGCCCAAGCCAAGCAATAATCGTAGGTAAGTTTGCTTTTGCTTGTATGGGTTAGTTCGTCCTCAGGTTTGGTCTGTCAGTAAGTCGTAATGATTAATAACGTACAAACGCATTATGTATTATATATGTATGTATGAGTGTAAATGCTGATATCTGTTGAGATTGATTGTGACAGGTTGAAGGCATAATTTCACTAAAATGATTCTTTTCGATATGCCAATTTTCCGTTTCATATCATTATTGGATGCAGGCGAATGAATTAAATCAAATTGGAATATAATTTTATTGTTGTATTAATTTTATTGCTTACTTGTTTTCACAGGAGTACGTTTATGTTGATGAACTTGTGCTGCACAGGAAGTCTGCAGTTTCTGTGCAAATTAGTTGAGTTGCGAAGTTTTATTGTGAGTCATTTTTGACAAGGGTCCAATTGCAGCTCAAATTATATATATTTTACATACATTTAGGTGTTTACTATGCGTACATATATCGTTCGTACACATTTAAACAAATTTTGAGAGGGAATATACAGTTGTTTAAAAAAGTTGCTATACAACCTCAATATTGGCTTTTTCATATTCTACACACCAAAGCCACCGCTCAAAGCAAAATTTGCTGCGCATTTGTAAAGTAAAGATTATTTCCTAAATTTGAGTATGTATGTATATCTTCTTCCTTCACAGATATATATTTTCCAACTCATTGATGAAGCAAACTTCTTTAAGAAAACTTTTTGCAAGCACTGTATTCCCAGATCAATTTTGACTGTCTTCATTGTGAAGCTAATTTTTCTGTATGATGAGGATCAATGGCCAAATTTCTAAAAAAAAAATTAGCACAATTATTGTTGTCAAACGTCATAATTAAATATATACTTTCAAGTTAGTTCCATATGCTTCTAAATATGTGCGATTTATTTATGCAAATAATAAAAAAGGGTTTTTCTTATGTCCAACATTTTTGAATATTTTGATTTTGTTCGTTGATTGTTTTACTTAAAGTAGGTAGATACTTTGCAACAACCAACAAGAAACTATAGGACCGCACCCACCATTAAATTTTTTCCTTTTTTTTCAATATTCGATTTTTTTTATTTAAATGTTACATCTTCCTTATGTTTACCAGATGATCCATTTTATATGCAAAAAAAAGAAGTAATTCCAAACCAAATTGTGTCTCTATATATGTGATTATTCTTTATTATTAATGAAATAACTTTCCCTTTAAATAAAAATATTGGTTAGAATCTATAAGAATAGATACGTAGGCACACTAGGGTGGGCCAAAAAATGTATTCCCATCTTTGAAATGATATTTTAGAGTTGGAAGATTCTTATTTGGCTTCATATTTACAAGGTTCAATATAAATATATAGCTACAACTCAAAATTTATAATAGACTGAGTTTTTTGTAATCCAGCGACCCTAATCCAGAACTTCAGCCTAACTTGAAATCTAAACAAAATGTGGCAGTTGTTTGATGACTGAGTCAGCAATTAAATAAAAATGCTACAACGTTAAAAAAATTAAACAATTTTAAAGTATGATTACCTCCAAGTTACCTTCCTTGAGAACATGGTTCTTTACAAACCTACACGCAATTAGCAAAAATGTATGATCCCGAATATTTTGCTTTTGCAACCGAATATTTTTTGACACCTTAAAATCATTTCAGAGCAAATTATGCATAATAATCGACATTATCTCGCCGCTTACATTTGAGTTGAGTATGAACTTTCTGAGCCGCGTAACCTTTCAAAGCTTTCGCCCTTGACGCTCACTTGATATTATCCGCGAACGATATCAAACGCATTAACTAAACGGCAGATGGAAACAGGCGAATTCCACAAACAAAATTGGTGCCAACTGAGCAACTAGATGTTACTCGCAAAATGTGTTGGGTGAATATGTATGGTGTGAGTTAGGTCGAATGATAGACAGACGAATGAGGCAGGCAAAAGACAGTTAGTTGCTGAGCACGGTACATACACCATATCTCCAAATTGGGCTCCGGGCATAAGCTTAAAACCAAACAAAATACGACCGTTGCCACCCGATCTGCCCTGTGTGCCTACTACCTCTGCTCGCTGCTACTCCAACAACTTTAGTTGCTCCGATTCGTCTTTGATTTTCGTTGCTGACGTTGTTGTTGTTGCTGCTTGTATTCATATTGTTATTGCTGGCTGTTTGGTCAGCATTTTCCATTCAACTTGCTTATGTACTACTGTGTATAACTTCAATGGAATTATCTTTTGCTGCCTCTTCTTCTTCTTTTCCTACTTCCCTTAATTCCCTAGTGCTACATACTTTGGCTCGTTGTTTGCGCTGTTTTTGTGTGATTTATAAGGCTTTTAAGATATTTTATTAAAATGCATATTCGTTGCTCGGATGTCACTTGCCCGCGAATGTTTATGATTTTCATATGCTCATATAACAGAAGGTGTCCGTAGTTGGCCATTGTGTGCGGTGTTAAAGAGCAGGATATATTCGAAGCAAGGTGCGATTAAACATTTTACATGCCGCATGTGTGTATGTTTTTTTGGTATTTCTTTTTGTTTTACTCATTTTTAGTGATAATCTGCTGCATTTTTTTTATTTTTGTTTTAAAGAAGTTGTTTGTTGTACGAGTATGCCATAAATTGTCACCGCGGAATAATTGCTCTTTAGTGATTTTCGCTTTCGCACTTCTGGTTCTCATACTTCAAGATGTATATTCGAACAATAATTTGAAAAAAACAATATATAACGCACTCGGCACGGGTAATTATTGATTATGTTTTAGTTAATTACTATAATTTTTTTGTAAGAAAAATCAGCTTTGTAACATTAAATTAGGGGTGTTAGGGATTCCAAATTTCGAAATGTTGGAACCTCCAAAGGATTTAGACCTCTTAGCTTGAACAGTAGAATGAAACCGTATTCAACGGACTGAAAATTTTCGACAGAGGTGAATATAATTTCACATTATGGCAAAATTAGAATTAGAAAATACTGTCGAGATAGGTCCATAGTACTTTACAATCATTTAGCAAGGAAACAAAAATTGAAATTCTGACAGATCAGAGGAAATTTTTGACGGTTGTGAGTTGAATATAATTTCGCATGCTCGCGAAATAAGAATTATTAAATTTCGTCAAGATAGATAGATAATTTGGCAGGAAATAAAAATTTACATTTTGACAGATCAAAGGAAATTTTTGACGGTTGTGAGTTGAATATAATTTCGCATGCTCGCGAAATAAGAATTATTAAATTTCGTCAAGATAGATAGATAATTTGGCAGGAAATAAAAATTTAAATTTTGACAGATCAAAGGAAATTTTTGACGGTTGTGAGTTGAATATAATTTCGCATGCTCGCGAAATAAAAATTATTAAATTTCGTCAAGATAGATAGATAATTTGGCAGGAAACAAAAATTTAAATTCTGACAGATCAAAGGAAATTTTTGACGGTTGTGAGTTGAATATAATTTCGCATGCTCGCGAAATAAGAATTATTAAATTTCGTCAAGATAGATAGATAATTTGGCAGGAAATAAAAATTTAAATTTTGACAGATCAAAGGAAATTTTTGACGGTTATCAGGTTAATATTTCTGAAAATGAGATTTTGAGAGATCATGACTTGCAAAGCGAATGGAGGGGTGAAACACATTTTGTACAAAAATGCCTTAGGGGCTGAATATTTAAGTCACCGTGACACTTTGCGTCGAATTCACCTTCATCTGTATGTAATACCATAAGAACTCACATAGAAACTCCCATTTACTGGCAGTCACTTAAGCCAATAAAAAACCTTTATATAATAAGAATTTGTTTCATTACGTCCCTTTGCATCTTACATAATGAGCCCGTTAATGTCCTATGCCAAATGGTTACAAATGTTTTCTTCTGAAATCGAAAATCAATTGAGAGATCGACCAGCAAATTGACTGACCTCGACCTGAGAACTCACTTCGCCTATTCATTCGGTTTTCAAAACACAGAATAAACAAACTTTCTACCTTATTTTGTTCTACACCCTCCAGTTCCTTATATATAATGTCATATGCGTATCTTATTGTATGGACTTCCGGTTTCGTATCGATTTGCGTTTTTGATAAAAAAAAATAGTCCAATTCCGATTCATGTTACTGTAAACTTACTTCCGTAGTATTCTTGTTGTTAAGTGTTCAGGGGTTTTTACGTGGGCCTTCGAAGATGTCAAGACGAATCTTTCAACTTGGGCAATTTCGTGAACAAAAACGCTGCATTTGACGATACCAGTTTAAATGCGCAGTTGGGCTCTTAGCTACGGTATCGGAAGTATTCTAGTGAATTGGACTTTTTCAATGCTGGCACAGAAGGTCATAGAATTCCATACAAAGAGGTCTTAAAACATAACATCTGGGCCTCTCTTGGGTTACGTCTTTCTCTCTTACTCTATTGCATGGTAATGGACTAACTTTTATTGTAATTTAATTGCAAACAAAGTGGATCAAAATCCGAAAAATCACTATGAACTGCACTTACTATTCCTTAATGGCTAAACAAACTCCGACCTTCTGTTATCAAATCCAACAAACTATCCAACAAATTATGAAACATCACCGAAATGTTCATATCACAAGACTCAATCGCCACCCATCATCACCTCATGCCATCGATTGACTACTTTGTACTCACAGCCTTTCAATATTCTTACAAAAATTCGTGCTGCCGAAATATTATGCAGCAAATAGCTACTGTTTACGAAACAACACAAACGAAATGATGGAGCAATAAACACTTATGATGCTACTCGAGTGTCAAGCCATGCAAGTGTTCACGCTAAAAATGTCACACCCTAAACGCTGGATGTAAACTGAGGGATACAAGCCATTTTGACTTGGTGAATCCACCTACTATGGCTTACAGTTTTTCTATTTTTAATGCTGCTGCTTTCTATCTTTAGACAACTCCATTCCAATCAAAGCAACTCAGCCCAGCGAAATAACAGCCCGTCACAAGGCGAAAATAATGCAAGACAAGCAGAAGGATAAACAAATACTGAATATTTATATGAATTTGTATGTTTGTATGTAAGGACGAGACGACTTGCTGTAGGGAAAATTGTATGCTTTCAAAATTCTGCGCTTAACATTTCCCATCTTTGGCGCTACCACTTATCCTTGCTCTCAAAAGCTTGTGCGCTGCTCTTGAAGTTATTTGTTTGTGTTGCGACCTCCTTTAGTTACCGCAGGATCTGGCGTGTAAACAATATCAATTTAGATAAAAGTAAACTCGATATTTCTTTCTCTTTATGTGCGTTTTCATGCAGCTATGAAGTTTTGTGTAAATAAATTGGTTTATGTTTTGAATTTTAAATAGCTAATGTAAGGGCTCATGCCGAAGGGAGAGTAAGTAGGGCTGCTGCCTCCGACTATACCAATATTTTAATGTTTGAGGGGACGATGCCGATATGAAACCATAGTTTAGCTATGACAGGCACTTATCCACCACAGCCTGCATATTGACTACTAAGGGGAGGCAGAGTGCCTATTCAGGGGGGGAGGGGGGGGGAGGGGGGGCAAAGCATGCTGCAACAGAATTTTACACCTCTCAACGAGTTGTTCCGCCTGAAACCCACTGTACCCTTCGTTCCTTTCATCTGACTGGAAGATAGGAACTTCCCATACTAAGAATAGCCCCAGCTGAGTTCTTCCTTCGGTTTCAATTCAGTGTCTTCAGAAGTAAATTCAAAATCTGAACCATCAACCATCGAGTTTTGTAATTATCTACAGTTTTCATAGTTACTTACTAATTGTATGTGCACTCAGATTTTGACACAGGCGCTGAATCTCCAAATCAGAATAATTTGATATTTCGACAATTGCAGCTGAGGTTTTCTTTGCGGTTTTGACTTCTTTTGATATCGCATTTCAAAGAGAAGCATGTAGTTATGGTACATACTTACACTGATTACCAATATATAGAGCTATGACAGGTGCTTTGCTGATGTTCTCTTGTTCGAGGCGTAACATCCCATGAATGAGGGTTCGATGGTGCGCTCTTCTTAAAAATAAATTCCTCTAATTTTTCCAAGCTTTCACTCTCCAGAGGTAATCTCCCAAAATAGGCACAAGATAGAATGTATCATATTTTTTGAAAAGTTCGGCCTTAACCTCTCAAATTTATAATCAATAAAAATATTACATCCATACATATACGTACACATTCTATTTAAAAGTAAATGACATGATTTCATGCCAACATACTATATTTTCGAAAAAGGAAAAAAACAATAAAAAATAAAACGATTTGCAGAATTTTCCAGGTGAAAGCATATCAGAGCAATTCACCGCAGACATATGTACATATGATCACACGAGCAAATACTTCTATAATAATATATGTACATGTATACTTACATATATTAGAGATGTTACGGAATTGAGTTTACCGAAACTCAAAGAGGAAATGCATTTCTCAAATTTGATCTATTGGAATAGGTTTCGAAATAGGAAATTTGGGAAATGAAAAAAAATCTGTATATATATGTGGCCACGAGCAATAAAAGACAAACTCAAGTTATTACCACAGTGAGTTATTGCGAGCATTGTGTTCTCTGTACAAATATGCACAAAAGTGCACACAAATTTCCATGCTTTTGGCCAAAAAATTGGGTTTTATCGGCAAAAACCTGAAATCTATGAATTCACACTACAATTTTAATTTTCAAAACAAAAATTAAAAAAAATTACTTGCGGATTTACTGCTACAAATAAGAACGAAAAAATTCAATTGAGTGAAACTGCACTTTCAAAATTTTTAAACGTATAGAGCTTCTCATATTTTATTTTTTCTAAATTAGCAGTTTTTCTCCTTAAAATCTTTTAACTTTTCTGAGCCTTGAACACATAATTTTTCTTTCATCACCAGGTGCATAAATCTGTGAAATTTCCGAATGTACGAAAAGTTCATTTTAAGTGAAAAGTGGTCTGCAGGCGGTATGCAATTATTACGGTATTCGTGCTGAACTTAAACTGAAAGAAAGCAAGTATTTCACCACATATTTATATCTGCAAAAATTTGAATTTTTGATAAACTAATTCACAGTACAGTTGCCGTCAAGCCCGTCAGTATTGGCGACTTTTTACAAACTCGGGCGAACAAATATGAAAATGGGCGATGGCGACTTTTTTGGCGATTACTCAAATATTATGAAGCTTGAGTAAACCTTTAAGTATAATTTTAACTCTGTTTTCATCCTTGCCAATACATCTTACATGAAAATGAAGTAGAAAGCAAACGAGAGTTTGGAGCAGATTAATACGCTGTAGTAGAGGGAGTTTTCGAATAAACGAATGAAAATATTCGTTTCAAAAAATTCGTGTAGTATTTATTTGAATAATTTATCCGTTTATTCGAATAGTGGTATTCGAATAGTTGTATTGAAATACGAGAGATGTCGGAAGCGAAATTCACTGTCTTCATCGCTTGTAGTGGGACTATTTTCGAATAATACTCGAATAAATACTATTCGAATAAACGAATAAAAACATTCGTTTCAAAAAATTCGTATAGTATTTATTCGATTAATTTATCCGTTTATTCGAATAGTATTACCTATGAGCATGCATTCACGTTTTGTATGTATGTAAGTGTATATGTTTGCGTGTACAAATGTGCGCATAAGATATTATTCGAATAGTTGCCATTTATTCGAACAATACTATTCGAATAAAAGTATAAACTATTCGAATAAATATTATTCTAATTTTTTATAGCCTTCGAATAAATGGATTTTTTATTCGAATAATTTTTATCAAACATCAGGAATAGAAATTCTTCGATGAAAAATGTTGACAATGACTTAGCATACTGTCTTCCTGAGGAAGCAAATTTTGGCATAAATCAAAATCGACCTGAATCCAAAGATTTATCATTTCTGGAATTAAATATGAGCGTTGAAAGAACATTGTCGGTAAGTTATATAGGTTACGTTTTGATGGACATTTTGCTGGCGACTTATTTGGCGATATGTAAGTAAAATTTGGCGATACTGGCCACCCTGGTTACCTTAATGAATTTACTTAAAGCATACAAAAATTATTACAAACAGTTGGAATTTTCTATTGATTAAGGGCTTGGCACCGCCCACTTTTGATTAAGTCAGATCTGGAAATAATATTAATCATAAATCAAAAACTGTTCAAGATATCGAAACGAAATTCAGCACACATATTTATATTAATACAGGGAATGTTCGGGGCGAAATCGGTTAAGGTCCACGCCCACTTTTATACGAAAGATTTTGAAAAAAATCATAGATATGTTTAATAGGCAGTAACTTTGCCTAATCGGTCAACGGCCACGCCCAGTTTTTTAATAAAGTTCTGAAAATTTTGTTTGTAAAATGTAAAACGCGATATTTTTATAACCATGCAAGCTATATCAATAAGATTTTGCATATATAATAAGCTTTTTGAGCAAAACTCGACCGCAAAAAAATTTTGTGGATTTTAGGGAAGTAGGCGTGCACCGCTATTTTCAAAAGTGATTGCTTGTAATTTCAACTAGATATTTCAATGAAAATTGAGCAGCTGCTTCTCAATGGTATGTAGTGTACTACTGCCAAAACTTAGGCAAATTGGATAACACACAAGCAAAATATCCGGGCAAGTTGTTAATACCCCACTGCAATAGAGAAGTTATATACCTTTTTTGATTTTCATACCTTTAATGAACATGAAATGTTTGTAAGCATGAGAAGAAGAAGAGATGAGCCCCTCAATAAGTTTACTGAAATGATCAGAAAGATGAGCTGAGTCGATTTAGCCATGTCCGTCTCTCCGTCCATCTGTCTGTCTGTCTGTCTGTCCGTCTGTCTATTTGAACGCAAATTTTTCAAACATAAAATGTGCATGTAATGGAATTTTGAAATATGAGGTAAGCAGCGGTTGGTAGGGAACCTATTTATATACAAATAAATTAATTTCCCACTTAAAACTCATAACAGAAGACTTTTAATTGAAAAAATTCAGCTGGCTTTATAATGCGAACTAAAAAGTATTAAAATAGACCTGCGTAAATTGGGATGCCATAATAGATCACTACTAGGTATATAATGTTCGGTTCCACCCGAACTTAGACTTTCTTACTTGTTCTCTTAAAAATCTTAAATTTCAATTCTACACATTGTATACATCTCTAAAACTAAAAAAAAAAATATTAAAAAAGAAATTGACTTATTTCAAACCTAATAGCTAGAACAACTTTGAAGTGCTTTCAAAAATGCGCTGAATTTATAGAATTTTGCAGCTACAACTACTATTCAAAACCATTGAAAAAGAAATCTGAATCAGAAGTCTTAACTTATAACCTATCTTTCGGAACCGGTATCGAACATCCTCTATGTATATCTACCATAACATTAGTACGTATTCATGTACTCGTATCTACCTGAAGTTATAGTAGTATGTATGCCCTATTAAATTAAACTTACTTTTAGTGTCAGTCACGCGGCAAACAAGGGGGAAGAAAGCATCAAGACTAGAGAGACTTTGCAATCTTTTTTTCTGTGTGCACTTACCGCACGGAACTTGAAGAAAAATACAAGTAGTTCAAAGCAAATATTAATCTATCAAATAATGTATTGTGGGTAGTGCAAGCAAGTGGGTAAACAAATAAGGGCTGACGAATGGGGGTATGGATCATTACTTGAACAACCATATACAGCCATAAACACAACTACATATATATTCTTACATGCACATGTATGTATTACATATAACCCAGTAAATAGGTAAATATATCTTATTACTTAAGTGTACCAATCTTCAAGATATATTCCGCCATATTTGTTTCCTTTTGTTGGGGTTGTTTCGTATGGGTGGCTCCATCCACCCGCTCTTTGCTGTACAAATTATGAAATATGAATATTCTTATGTCAACCCTCTTGACATATCAAGCGCTGCAATATTGCTTCATAACTCCATCGTTTTATCCATGCTCTCGATATTTGTACGTTTGTATTTTAAGAATTCGGGCGGGTTCTGCGCATGTTTCATAATTTTTGCGGTTAATATGGGGTTGTTCTCCCTTTATTGGGTGCAGAAGTGGTGATATGTTTGTCATTCGCTACAAGATAGCGCTCAATTACAGTATTTCCATAATTAAAATTTTTAGAATATTCTGGATCTCCTGCTTTATGTATATTGAGTAAAAGTCGGATTCAGTTAATTCTCAGTCGTGATTTAAACCCCCAGATACGAAAAGAGCAATGTCCAACAATAGTTCGCATGGTTAACCAGAAAAAGAAAATGTTTTCAAATTTGTTTTTAACTTTCAAAACTTTTATTTTCTCTATGTACGCCGGGCTGGTCCTGTGGATGTACGAGTATGCCGACATTCCAAACCGAAGTTTTCGGTACAAGGCTTGGATCCCGGTACAAGGCTTCAACAACAAAAATACCTTAGAAGAAATTTATTAAAAACCTGGAGCTTGTGTCCTCACGGGTATATCGCGCCATAATATAATAACTATTAGTAGTACCTGAGCCTTGTCCTAGATAGTCGTCTGTAGAGACATTTTGTTTTATAATTATCCTATCCCCTTTCATTTAAAAAAAAGAATAGATGGTGGCAACCCTTTAAAAGTATTCTAAGCGGCAGTGCTCAAGTACGAGAGCAAAAGTTCACCCAAATGGGTTGTTTTCAAGCTAATATCGGATATGCAAGACACATATCGGTGACGTGTCATAATATCAATGGAATTAATGTCAATGTCGATGACATTAATTCGCTTTTGCAAAGAGAATTAATGTCAAATTATTTAGAGAAGTAACGTCATTGATATTAATTCTCTTTGTCAAATTATTTAGAGAAATAACGTCATTGACATTAATTCTCTTTGTAAAGGGAAATTAATATCAGAAACGCTAAATATCATAAATGCTTTACTAATTTCTATTATAACAACGCAACTGCTATTTCAGGCGCAGTTACACAGATAATGGACTAAGCAGGTTTTACTCCAAATTTTCATTTTATGCCTTATGTATGTATTTTTATAAAATAAAAAAATGTTATCAAATGAATTTTGATAATTTTCAGAGATCGCGCGATTTTTTATTCCCAATTTTTATTTTATACCTCATATATGTATATAAAATTAAAAAAATTGTATTTAATGAATTTACATACATATATAATTGTTTATTCCAAATTTTCGCCTGCGGCACCAACACTTCGCCTTCACACGCTGTCATAGTCCAAAAATTATTAATTTTTCCAAAGTTGAAACAAACTTTTGAAAATTGATAAACAATGACTTTATTTTTTGGGCAATACTTTCTTATGCTAATTTCAGATTTTTCTCCAAAGTGAAGTCATTAGTTGGAGATTTTCTTTGACCTTCTCAGAATCCATGCTCTACAGAAGAAATTTCTTGAAAAAAGTATATAGTAGCGAGTGAAAGAATCGGAAGAGATTTTACGTTTTTTTAATTAACAGGAACCAACTAAAAGAGGTCTTGAAATGCGTGATTAAAGTCCTCCGCTCGGACATCCGTGTTTAATTCTGCCCTGTAAAAGCTACCTAATTAAACACATAAATATTCACTTTAATTTCATTCACTGCTGTGCTCGATAATATTTTTTCAACAGATACGAAAACTTTTATGGCAAAATTAATTTGGTGATATCTAAGAAAAATCTCGTTAAGAACCAGCATTAAATATTTAGCAATAGATAAGATTTGTCTGGATTGTACATTTGGCAGCAATGAGAGCATTCAACCATGCAAATATATGTGTGTAGGGGTGTGTGAATATGCCCAAATAAAGCCTAATCAAAAACTTACAAACTCGCACGTAGCAGCTCAATAATGTTCAAGAGTGTGTAAATAATTTAATACATCAAATAAATTGGAAATGAAATGAAAGTTTATGTTGTCGCCTATAAGTAGGAAAAATGTATGTATGTAGCTATTTCTGGCTCTAGTAAACGCCATTTCGATATGTGGCGATAAAAACTAACAAAATAATGAACAAATATTTTGCCAAAAATCTACTATGAGCAACAAACGAACTTTGCGCATTTAATTGTTATTTGGGTGTAGGTGTGTGGTTTGAGGTACCCTGCAAGGAAATCATTCACCGTGACACTTTGCTTCACACTCACTCACATTCACCTTCAATAGTATGCAATACCACGCCCATTTACTGGCAGTCACTGAAGTGAGTGAGCGCATTTATATAATAAGAATTTTTCTTTAAACGAGAAGAAATTACTCGTTGTGTTGCATTGCGTTTTAGATAATGAGCCCATTAATTTCTGATCTACAGCTGCAGTGCCGATAGGTAGTTTTGACTGCATATTATTGCATTATATTTAAAATTTTGTTTATTTAATCAAAAATTTCTATTATTTTTAATTTTATTCTTAAGATCAGAAATAATAATTAAAGCAAACTATTAAAGAAAAGCAAGAATATTTTTATTTGAAAATACCAGTAAATTGTTTATTTAATTTACAAAATTTTATTTCAGGGCATCCGAGCAAACTAAAAGGGCGCAAACGGAGCGCATATACGAATATTTCCTCTGAGCGCTCACATTCAAAGCAATTTCATGAAATAATCACAACCAGTGATGAAATGCTCCTTGGCTTTTTCTATGAAAATTGGCATTCATAAAAGATTTCTCAGTCTTTTGCATAAAAATGTATTCATGAAACGAGCTCAAGGCCAAGAATAATAATTTTTCACTTTTTTGAATTTTTATGAAAATTATTATTGTTTTTATTTATTAATAATCATTTTAATTAATTATTAAAAGTTTTTTGATTGAATAGAGTAGGAAAAATGTTTAGAGACAACTGCCATAGCTTTTCTTATAGATCCATTTCGGAAGCTGCTAGACTTCACTCATCAGAGAAATTTTGGCACGCATTGCTAACCATTAAGCTAACAATACGCTGGTTTTGATGTCATCTAAACTCCTAGTTCTATTCTTCTTTTTACTATATGCATGAACCACTTCCGCCATTTGACAGTTAGTAGTGTGATCATGATGGATTTTTTTTGACAGATCTGTTTTATCATCAGAACTGCCTTACCGTGTGCTCTCGGTTTTGTTATTGCTTTTTTATACCAACAATTTTTGTTGATTTACGGCCTGTACATTTTCAAGTATTCATAAAAACAAAAATAATTTTTCGTTTCATGAATACTTGAAAATGTACAGGCCGTAAATCAACAAAAATTGTTGGTATAAAAAAGCAATATAAAAAAGTATTTTAAAATTTTTTTTTTCTGGCAAGGTCTTATAACGTCCCTGAAGAAAGTTATTCAAGATCCAAAGGCCTGGGCACACATAATTTTTCTGACTTTTTAAAAAAAAAAATCGAAATAGCTTGAAAATCCGTACTTTTATTTTGGCTCGTCTTCAATAACTAACAAACCACTAAAATAAATAAAGTAAATTTGGTAGCAATTAACAATTTAATTACTGTTAATGCTATTTATTGAAACATACTTTTATTTTGTCCTTAAAATATATCGCGCCAAAATTAACTTTTATTATTGGTTAGGAAAAATAAAACGCCGGCTTCGCCGATTATAATTATAATTATCTTTGTCCGCACAAAATAAATTTCCAGAAATAACTTCTTTTTTTGGACTTTTATTTTAAAAGGAATAAAATCAGCGCTCCCTCTTTTTTTATAAACTCTTAAGCCAGAGCATAAAATATTCACATCAAACCAGTTTTTTCTTTATCTATTCTTTTCTTTCTCACTCTTTTGTTTTCATATAATTTTTCGCTTTTCTCTCTCTCTTTATACCTTTCATGAACATGAAATGGTATTATAACTTTGGTCCGATGTTTCTAAGTAGGATAAGAAGAAGAGATAGACCCACCAATAAGTTCCGAAATGAGCAGGGCGATGAGCTGAGTCGATTTAGCCATGACCGTCTGTCCGTCTGTCTGTTTGTACGCAAACTAGTCCTTCAGTTTTTGAAATATCTTGATGAAATTTGGTGTGGAGGCGCCACTTTGCATGAGATTAATCGTCGGAATCTGCAAGATCGGAGCAATACAACGCATAGCTCCCATACAATCGATAGTTCCGATAAATGGGGTTTGGGCTATGTATCTTTAAATTATCAGTTTTGCATAGTTTTTACTAATTGTGAGTAAAGATCGGACACTTAAAACCGTGATGCGTATAAAGTCTTCGGCACAATCGAAGACATCCCTTTCCTTACTTGTTTTTTATTACTTTAAAATAAGACACCAAACTCGGGAAAGTCTTGAATGAAATTTTAAACTCTCTCCTTTGGCGCTATAGATTTTGTAATTTTAATGTAAACAGGGTTGTCACGAAAAATCAAAAATTCTTGTGAATATATTTGACAACTAAATGAGGTAGTTATGATATCTGAACAATAAGTTGCATAAGAGCAATAGCATATGGAGCTCTGGGTAAAAGCAAATTAAATCTAAAAAATCAGGGAGATATGGTAGACTCATTTTTAAAGCCGTTACTTATCGTCTTAATTTTGATATGCATAATATCTGTGGCAATAATGGAAAAAAACCCAAGCGTTTTTTTGGAATTTTTTAGCGGTTAAAATTTGTGTGATTATAGATCTTAGCATGGAGAACACAATGATGGTACTGTCTCATTTTCGACCAATCTTGAGTTTGGTTCGTGTCGCTTATTGCCACAGATATGGTAACCGTACGAAATTAGAAATTTTCCCTACAGGGTATGCTCAAAGTGGAAATTAACACACAGCCATACAAAAATATTGAGTTACTATGCGGTTATCAGTATTATCATCGGTCAATATGGCCGTCAGTCACCCACCCGAATATCCCCCTGCACTTCCGAACACGCACATACACATACACACCTACATATGTGCATTTATTATTTTTAATGCTCATCATCTGCTCCAATTTTTGTGCTCTTAATTGGAAAATTGTTATTTCCTTTTCTTACTTTTACCAAGTTTATGCTGATGCTTAGTAATACTGACAATATTTTCTAACATTCTTTCATCGAAACTAAGCACTACTTCTCATTCAAATGCAGTTCAACTTTGAATAAAATTAAATTTAGTAAGAAATAGTTATCTAACAATTTAATTAGATACGGAATTAACATTTGGTAGTTATATTAGGGCGGAAGAATTAAAATATATTGAATTTTACAACCGTCAGAAAAATATTGGAAAATATTATGGTTTAGGTGAGCTGGGCCTATCTGAATATCGGCCAATCACAAAATTGATTCGGTTTGGCTATGACAATGTCATTCATTAAATAGTATTACTCTTCTCTGTATTAAGTAGTTTTTTGTTGTTAGTAACCATTGATTTATGCATGTATCATAACCGCATATTTACAACAACTTATCATACAACAACATAGCAAAATGTTTGCGCTTAAATTGATGATGGCCAAAATAGTTTTATCGATCGATTGATTGCTTGTTAAAGTATGTTTGCTTTGATTGTGGAAAACTTTGTGGTCAATGCGTTTGGGTTATATGTATGTATGTATCATGTTTAGACACGGTAAATATACATACATATAGTGGCTCACAAAGGTCAATAGCTTAGAAACATTCAGGCCACTCCAATTTTAGGGGAAAAATTGGAGAAACACAGTCTTAATCTTCTCGGAGGTATAGAGGGTCAAATTACTACTTACTACATAAGAAACTCTAAATTTACGCACACAAATTATCATTCAAAATACTTTTGTGAGTCACTATACATACCCACATTCATGCTTCATCTTTAGCATTCATATCACTAAACATTTCTCTGTGGTCCAATCAAGTGCGAAAATATTAATTTCAGTTAAATAAATATTTTTTTATAAGATGTTAATTGGCTACAAAACTTTTAAAAACTTAAGTCCAGCTGATGGCATACAGCGGGTGGTTTACACGAAAAGCCACACATAAAAGATTTCTATCGCCGTCGATAATCCCATATGTGGTCTTAATAGATTATTGAAGAAGACTAGCCCCACTTCTCTTATTGTAACGGTACTTCGTCCTTGTGCGCGTAGAGCCCAAGTCGTACGTAGAATCGAGGGGCCGGCCCTAATCCCTGTTAACTCTACCTAATGGAGGACGTGTGTGAAATGAAATTGAAATCAGCTAATTTTATTTACTTCTTTACCTATGGCCACTTCCACTATATATTTTTAATTGTCTGAAAAAGAGTAACACCTCTTCGGTCAATATATGATTTCCGGGTTAAGATAGTATTTGGGTTTTGGATGAAAATGTTTCAGTGATTTCTGCAGATTCTACAGTGCACATCTGAGTTTCTATAGTCTAGATTAAATTCCTCTGCCACACTCATATTCAAAGATAGCCATGCGCTTGATACTTTGCACCCTAATCCTATTAAAGCTATAAGCTTGCCTAAAAGCTCACGCAAGAAACAAAATAACGAACCAAGTGGATTTCCTTTGCTAATTCATCAAATTATATTTCAAAGAACTATCGACAGTTGTGAAATGAGTAGCTAAAAATACATACATGTAGACATTTGTACAAACGGAGGTGGGCAAGCCCTAGGGCATTGTGAGCTAAAAATGCCACCAAAAATTAAAAATTTATGGCAAGCAAAATAAAACCAAATACGTTCTCTATGTCCTCAAACCTTGAAGGTCGTTCTCACCTTTACGGTTAACCCTGACCGGCACCTTAATTTAAAGAAGTCTTTATTTCATCTGTCGAGATGGTGAAAAGGGCTGCAGGCTTTCGAGTAGCTTCCCAGTAAAACTAATCCCCTTAACATCATTTCGGATCAATAACAGAGATTTCTACACTCTGTGCACGATTTTGCTAATATCGGAGCAATAGGGGAGACCTCGTCAAGTTATTAATAAAAGATTACTCCCTTCTATATATTTTTAAAACGAAAGTAGAGATTTCTTCAACTTCTACTCCTAGCTAACACCTTTTTGAGTAAGCCGAATTTCTCTGCCAAAAAAAAAAAGCAATTTTTAATAAATATAATACCATGCTTCAATCACTAGAAGGTTAGAGCACTAGTTACATATTTTAACAATTGCAGCCATATTGCTGTCTGCAAAATTGTCATTTACATTCCGGGTTGCCTTTCATCGAAATTATGTTAAAATAGTAGTTAAAAATGTAATGTTATGCAAAATATTAAAAAGGCTGGTTTCAGAAAATGGATTAATTTATACTTTATTTAGATCGTGTTTTGGGTGTGTAGTTCTTGCATGTCGCCGGATCTAGTCGTGGACGTTTAAAACTCGAGACATTCCGGTATCTAGCAACGGTTGTTTTAAAGTTTTAGCCCTGCATACTTACTAAGGTTAATCGTGATCTCAAAGCTGTTCCTTATGTTATTCGAAGTCTGTTATTTTGAAAAACTTGACTACTATTCTCTGGGTTTGATAAGAAAATTACAACGATTTATACGGTGATAATATGGGATGTTGCTTTGATGTTGTATTTAGTTGACTTTGCAAAATGTATTACTACTAATTTCCCACCTTTTTTATTTTTCTACTACCATTTTCTCGACAAATGGAAAAAATACTTCTACTTTTTTTCGTTCGCAAAAGAAACCGGTACAAATATAGAAAATGGAAGTGTCAAAAGTAAACGTGATTCATAAAAAATAATAACAAAAATTCCATTATTGTCCTCTTTTTTTGAGGTCAAGGAAAGGGAGGTTATCTGTTACTAGCCCTCCTAGGACATGGAATGCTAAAAGTGCGTATACAAAATTATACGTTAATACACAGAAGTATAGGGAGTGATAGGTGTAATTCTAAACTCGCAAGGGAGTACTGCGGGACTAGTAAAACGATGACTCCTGGTTCTACTGGGTTGGACAATTAAGACAAATTTCAGTAAAAAAAATATTTTTTAGAAAATCGTACCAAACAAATTTTAAGAAAACTACGATTAATTATCTCTTAAATCTGGGTTTGCTCACCACTGGCATGGTTATATGCTTATATACATAGATATGTTCATCCATAATGTAATCAATATAATCTCCGAAATTGACGCATTGTACATAATTTAACCGTTTAATCTGATAATGAAAGTAATCTACGTAATAATACAACAACAAACAATTTCAATTCAACACGGCCCACTAGAAACAGCCAACATCTTTTCCAACAATATTAATGAATTAGAAAAAAAGTTTTACATAACAAAAGATTCACACCAGCGAAAATATTCACAGTAACAAATCAGACTATAAAGATGAGAATAAAGAAATCTGGTCATAACATCCACACAAGCAAAAAAATCAATCAAAAAATTCACTAACTAATTTAATCCGTATATGAGCTTCACACTGCCTACAGCCCGAATACCCATAAATACATTCAACCTTGCCCTTCCAAGCTACTGAACCTGAACGTTGGTGTTTGCCAACCTGCTGAGCGGCAATTTAGTGGGTGTCATTATCCGGCTATTCTTTTTCGCCTTTGTCTGTTTGCTTGCGGCTTTGTTTGTGCCACATATGGCAGCATTTGACGTCGACGATGATGATGATGATGATGGGAATGTTGCGCGGTATCGCTTACCAGTGCAATATGTCAATTTTCAAAAAATGCGCCACCGCATAAAACTCTCAGGGAGTGCAATGGGGTGCGGCAGTAGTGACAAACAAGGGCAGGGTGGGTTACAGCGCTCAAAAGTAGCGGTGGGGTTTAAAATGGCAAGAGCTTAGATCAATGGACCTGGTGGTTGTTTGTTGACTGGCGAAGATTTTTTTTTTTTTCAATTCAATTAACGCGACAAATTGCCAGATGAAGAGGTCAGTGCATCTAACAAATGGAAAATCTAATAATCCACTTCCTGGCCGATTGTCTGGCTCAAGTGGCTAAATATCACAGTTTATCTATTAAGCTCAGTGACATCGATCAAACTTATTATGAGCTTGCCAACATTTTCATTAACTACTTTTTTAAATTAAGAATATTTGTATCCAAAACTTTCCTGTCCTGATGTACGGCTGCGAATCACAGACAGTGTCAGATGGCCCTTGGAGTAGTCAAAAGAAAATTTTTGCGGAATAGTTGTGGGCCTTACCGCGTTACAAAAGATGAATACCCCGAAGGAACTTCGAAAGCTTTATTGATTTGAACACTTTAACCGATCCCTCAAGATAACGACCGAAGGTTCCAGCGACAGGCAACATCAAATAGTAACATCTTTTTACATCAAGTTCGTCTTAAGAGCTTTTGAAAATTAAAAGAATTCAAATGATCTTGTTGTGAGTCCGTATGTGGTCGAAAAAAGTCGTGATTCGAAGCTTTGAACTTATTTTCTCTTTCTTATATAACTCATCTATTAAAGATGTTTTCCTTATCGCAAAACTGGTTGAACTACGCGCTTCTAATAAATCGTTTAATTGTTGTAACTACAAAACTAACAACATTGATGTAAAAGTTTCATTAACTTCAATTTCGCCGACTCGACGCTCGACGCTCAATTTGTTTGTTTCGTTTATTACATTAGTCTGCTTTTACCATCGCAATCAAACTGTCTCCTTTCGGTGTAAATAAATTATATATTAATTTCTACATTGAATTTATGAACTACAAGCTCTAGACAATGCCCTCCACGTTGTTAAACGCAATTAAGTTAACATTCATTAAAAATTTAATCTAAGGCCTCTTCTGCGCATGTGCAAAAGACTTTCAAGTGCACGCAAACACTTCAAGCTCAATGTAATGCGATCTCAACAACAACAATCTCAGCTGTTGCAATGTGATCTTCTACATTTATTATTATCAACTAAAGTATCTAAGCAAATATATGTATGTCTTTACGTATAACAAAATGTGCATAACAAAATGTGAGGGGTAATTAATTATCGAAATGGATATGAAAACAAAATTATAACTGTGCTTAACTCGATTTCACCTAGTGGGCTAGTGCACCAAATGTGCAATATAGCATTCATAGATATTTTTACGAGTTTGGAAGCATATCACGTTCTAGCCAAAATGCATTACTTTCTTCTATCTTTCGTGTCCCTTTCAAATAACTGATATTTTCGGGAACAATAATGGGCTATTAAAGACTCAACATTTAATTTCTGCTTACACATATAGCCCCAATTTTGCCGAAACAATCAAATCTTTGCTTAGTAGTCTGTATCCACAATGTAGCTGAGGAAAATATGTAACACGACAAGTGAGACAAACTCCCAAAAACATCAGCAGGGTCGGTAAACTCCTTTGTCAGCTCTCGGCCCGTTAATGCCGTCATTTAGGCGCAAGCTCCATCTGTTGCCGAAGACGAACGCGAACTTCCGAAGGAGGCAAGAGTCATACTTCCGTACCAACTTCAATCTGGATACTGTGACAGATTAAACTTTTACCTATCCAGACTGAACCCTGACATGCCGAATATTTGCACGCCATGCTGTGTGTCTCCCCATGACACCAACCATCTGTTTACCTGCTCGACAGACCGGACTCTTCTAACGCCAATTTCACTGTTGTCCAACCCTATTGAAGCCCTAGATTCTTGGTACTCCCGTTAGAAGATATTGGTCAGAGAACAATCTAAATTAGTGTCAATCATCCAAATCGGTGCAGGCGTTATTGAGTTATGAGCGTTGGAACAAACGTCACTTTCTTTTATATATATAGATTTTAATCCGTGTGTTGTCAGTGATCAGTCAACTCCAGCACCATATACTGAGACAGCCTTACCCAAAATTATCCCGAAATTACACCGAAATTGCTCCAAAATAGTCCCGAAACAATCCCGAAAATGTCCCGGAATGACCCTGAAAAGCCCCAGAATTATCCATAAAACAATAACGAAATATTGCTGAATAATATCCTAATATTATATCTAAAACTATCCCGAAATTACTCCGAAAATAACCAAGTGCTTCCCAAATAGTGACCCAACCCTGATTTCTAGCATAATCTGCTGGTGGAAGTTTGAACGAGGACGTAAACTACAGCTTCGGACATATATACAGATTTACATACATATCTACATGCTTCTGTATTGCCAAAGAAAAAGTGCAAGCAACTGAAGTTAACCAATCTTTTGATTTCTACTTATTTGCGTACTTTATTACTTCTCACGATCGCGTTTTTATGATTTTTAATAAATTGCATCGAAGAAAACAAAATGTATTATCTTGCACCGTTGAATAACAGAAACATGTCAGCGAGCTGGAAGACGCACACTCGTACCCAAACCCATAAGATCTCCTACGAACGAACTTGAAATTGCTAAATGGAAGCATCAGAGCATCCAAAGCTGAAGCTACTGAAGCTGAAGAATTGAGCAGTGAAAGAGCTGCGCTTGTTACAATTTATTAGCGCCAATGATTAGTGCGATGCGTCGGCGATCTTTAAGCACTGATAAAACAAACATACAAACAACTATATGAGGTGGGAGCACATGCGCAGATTCCAAGCATTGCTAAATAGCATGATCGCATGCCAACTCTTCACAAGTGAATGCTTCAATGTCCAAAAACGAGCAAAGCGCAATTTATAAAAGCAAGAGGCTTACAGAAAATCGGCTACAGTTGCATTTAGAATCGAAAGACAAGCTGAGATCGAACGAGGCTGCCAAAAGTGTGCACCGCGCAGCAAGGATCAAATGAAGATAATTGGAATAGATGCAAAGGATTAGAGTGTCGGAACTATAAAAAAAGGATTACACTTCCAGCAGCGTGTACACGCACACATACACGCCAGTAGCATGCGGCTGAGCAATACAATCGAGTGGCTACTAATAGCCATTATGATCAGTTTGATACTGGACATAGTAACAGCACGTCATCACCACCATCTTGCCGCCCACCAGCGCCAGCAGGAAACACAACAGCATCAACAACAACAAAGCACGCAAACAAAGCACTACACCCACATTGCAAGACGTCAAGGTAGAGCCGCTACCACATCCAGTTGGTTTGGTCCAGAATTTATGATTGCGCGTCGAGTCTATGAAGATTGCCAAGATAAGAATGACTTCATTGGTTGCCTTAAACAGAAAGCGCTAAGTGCACTTTCACGTGCACTCGAACAGGACTCTATAAAAATAGTCGATGGTCTAGTGTTGGAGAAACAAAATAGCACCGAAAAGGAGAGCATCATTAATTCGATTACAGATGCGCGTACGCTGAGTTCATTGAGCCCCATTGATCGCGCGCTACTCGCAAAAGTCGATAAGTTGACACGTACTCATACGCTAAAGATCGACATGAGTGAGGGTCGCGGTGATCATGGTGGAGGTGGCGGCGGTGGTGGTCATGGCGGTGGCAGCGGCGGCGGTGGCGGTGGCGGTGGACACAAGAAGAAAGGAGGTGGTGGTCATGTTAAATATGTCATTGCGGCACTGCTCACTGCCATGGGCATTGCTGGGCCCATTGGCTTGAAGGCATTGGCGGCGATTGCGGGCAAAGCTTTGGTTATCAGCAAAATTGCGTTGACCATAGCCAGTATTATAGCACTGAAAAAGCTATTCTCCCATGATCACCACGAGGAGTCTAGCTTCCAAGTGCATGCGGGTGGAGAGCATAATCGGTAAGATGAAGCGAGTTTTCTGGGTTGTTGTTGCATTTTTGTAATTTAATTTTGATTTTCAGCCGCAACGCCTACGTACTACGTCCGGTGAATAAATCCAGTCAACCAACAGCAGGCGGTGGTATTAGCCAATATTCGGATCCGTATCGCTATTACTACGAATATCATTAACTACCAATGGACTTTTAACTAATTTATGTATTTATTTTTATAATCCAATGTTAGTAATAGCTTTTATTCTAAACGAAAAGAAAACCAACAGCTAAGACACCAAAGATATTTGTTTTTAATTTTGGAGAATTAAAAAAAAAAAATTTGGGATCTAATTCGCAAAAAGAGCAAAACTAAATACCTGCGTGGAAGTCTCGGTTTCCTTATTTTAGACAGTTGAACCAAAACAACACAACAAGAAACGTGACCTTTAAGCACATTTCAGTATTTTGTTGTTGTTTAAGTCACATTTACGAAATATATTGTAGTGTAAAGTCTAGCACAATTTATACAATATTGTTATTTTAGTTTTATACTCGTATTTTTAAGAAAATAAATAAATATTCAAGTTTAATATTCCAACATAATATCTATGAACTCAACTTTTTTCATTTAGAAATAATCCAGTTACTTGTTTTGTTTGCATTTCCAGGAGCTCAGCTTACAAGTGAGGGCCATCACATTTCTCTAAACGAGGATGAACTAAGAGAGTATATATTATATCAGGACTTCAAACCACTCAAAGAATCGACAGAGGTCGGTTGAGTTGTCCAAGCCAATTAGTAAAGAAATCATATAGAGATCAGTGTGACAAGTAAAGAATAGAAGTCGAATAAGAATTAGCCTGGTTATGAATATTTATTTATTTATTTAATAGTCTAAAAATTGAATAATTCTTACAAACTAAATTCGAAAATGTACATAAAGACAGCATGAAGGTACTGTAAAGAAGAAAGTATATATCTGAATTGTACAATCAATTAGTTACAGGTTACGAATTAAAATGAAGAAATAAATACTACAAATATATGAAGTAAAAATCACACAAATTTAACTTTCTTAACATAGTATTTTACAAACAGGTATAAGTGTACTATACGTATGTTTATTATATGCAAGCTCAGTAAGGAGCTGATGCATAGTGCCCAGAAGGGGGCGAATGAGCCAGAAAGGACTCTGTAGAATAAACTCAGTAGGGAGCTGATGCGTAGTGCCCAGGAGGAGGCATGTGAGCCAGGACGAGCTCATCAGAATCAGCGAACACGGAGGTTCAGACAAAGAGTTTGAATCTCATTACATGTATGTATAAATGTAGATGTTTTGTTGTTGGTATTGTCGGAATGAACGCGATTCCCAACAACACGCGTTTCCAATCCTTCGACTCTTGCTTGCCAGCTTGTGATTTAATGGTATACATATTTAAACATGGTCTTGTTGAGGTGTCTATTATAATTCTTGTTTTATGCTGTCGGATTGGACGCGATTCCGAGCAGCATAGTAGATATGTTACTAAATTAGATGAGATGCTTATAGCTAACATTTGGAACTGCGCTAAGGTGTGGTTGGAAAGGACGTGTTTCCAAGCCACAACTCATTTAAAATAGTAATCAGATAGCCTTTAATAGAAAAAGCGAATCAGAGGTATCAAAATTCTTGTAGGTATTATTGTAGTTCTGGCACAAGCATCGAATAGGTTCATACAGCTCAAAATTCGTTCTGCAAGTGCGTAGGAAAATCGGCTGGAAATGCCCAGATGGCCTAGTAGGGATATTAAACATAATTTCACCAAGCAGATATGGGCTACTCACAAGCCCTCTTCATAGTTTTACCATAAATAAAACACCGAGCATTTTACGACGACTTTGCAACGTAGGCAGTTCAATAAGTTTTAGACGACTACAGTAGGAAGGAAGATTCCTTATCGGATCCCATGGCAAGTCGCGTAACGCGAAAAGCAAGAACTGTTTTGGAACCGATTCCAATTTATCACAGTGAATCTGATAACGCGGGTTCCAAACAATTGACGCATATTCCAAGATTGGTCTAACAAGCGAATTATAAATTGTTTTGGTTATATAAGGGTCATTGAGTTCTTTGGACCACTATTCTCAATATGAGACTTAAAATCAATTTTAGGGTCCATTGTAACCCCTAAGTCAATGAAGCTAGTAACCTGCTCAATTGGGTATCCACCAATGATTTAACTATGCACAGGTATTGATTTTCTGGTAAAACACATATATTTGCATTTCTTCTGGTTGAGTGGCATGTGGTTCACATCACACCATCTCACTAAGTTATTAAGATCTTCTTGAATACATGCCCTGTCTTCTGCGGTTTTAACGGGCATAAAAAGTTTAACATCATCAGCATACATTAACGACTTGCACTGCCTAAGAATATTGGGAAGGTCGTTAATGAACAACAAAAACAAAATGGGTCCAAGATGGCTGCCGTGAGGCATACCAGAGGTAACATCGATTGGGCCAGATAAACTATTTCTAAAGATCACTTTTTGTGATCTGTCCCTTAAGTAAGATGATATCCAAAGCAAGAAAACAGGCGGAAAACCCATACTATCAAGTTTAAGTAATAGAATCGAGTGAGAAACTTTATCAAAAGATTTGCTAAAGTCTATAGTTCTATAGTTCACGACGCACGTTTTACTTCCACTTTTGTAGACAGGTACAATATATGACTCCTTCCAAATGCTAGGAAATATACCCTGATTCAAAGACGCGTTGAATATGATTGTTAGAGGTATGCAGAGAAATTCAGAACAACTTTTCAGAACAATTGTGGGGATCCCATCAGGACCACCAAAGTAAGAAGTTCTAAGACTTTCTAGATGTGAAAAAACATCAGTAGCTGATATAGTCGGAAGTTTGAAATCCAACAATGGCAACGTGAGTGGGTAAGTGGGTGGATCCGAAAGGGACTCAGCAGAACAGGCACAGTTAAATTTAAAAATGTCTGCAAACATATCGGCAATACAGGCATCAACATTTGGCATCAACTCGTTGTATTTCATTAAGGATGGGAATTTCTTAACCGTGTCTTTTGGTTTTTCAAGTAATTAAGTTCTCTGGTGCACCATCCAGTATTAGACGACGGTTTTGATTGACGATCTTGAGGTACACATGAACAAAATATAGAGTGTAAGGTATTGTTAAAATGCAGGGCACTACTTTCCACATCGCCACTGTATAGAGGACATTTTATGTTAGCTACTTCCGCCCTAAGCTTACTGTAATCAGCCTTCCTAAACAAGAAACGAACAAGAAGAGAGTTTTGTTTGTCGACAACTTGCCCAGGATAACTGGAAGAATCAATAGTTAGCTCAAATGGCGGATGATTGGCATCCTCGGGTAGTACCAGTGGATCACTCCGGACCAAAGAGAATTTTTATACATCATCAACGAATTGCCAAGTCCAAGCATTTGCCAAACTTATTCTGAATACTATTTATTTGAAAAAGTCCGTCATCTGCAAGGTCGTGTAAAAAGTCAGTGAAAACATCCCTCCAAGGAACGCACGGGAAGTTAAAGTCGCCTAATACAATGACTGAATCAGAAAGACTATCCTTGTTAAAGATAGGAGTTAGGTTTTCGGTGGAAGCGAAGCCATATTTATGTGAGTGACTGTAAAACGTCATCTTGAACTTTGCGTCAGAGTCAGCCAAGTTCGTCAGATAACATATCAAACTTATTTTGAAACTGACTGTCCGCGAATACAGTAGGCTTACCCGGCACCCCAGCGGGCTAGCTGGTTAGATTATTCCCGAAGTAGGTATTCTTAACGAAAGAGACGACTAAAATCAACAAAGGTTAATGACGTGCAACTTGGCTTTGAAGGAAGTTGTAAGTCTGCCAAAACACCGCCAAAATGCTCAATAAACGCGATCTCGGCCTGTGAATCCCGTAATTGACATCGAAGCACCTGAAATAGCTGATGAGCGTATTCTTCCGAGGGAGACTAGAGTCATCCTAGCACAACTTCGCTCTGGATATTGTAATAAGTTAAACTCTAACTTATCCATACTGAACCCTACCATATCAAATACGTGCCCTGCATGTGGTATGTTCCATCATGATACCAAACATCTCTTTTCCTGTTCAATTGAACCTACTCTTCTAACACCAATATCACTCTGGTCCAACCCTGTTGAAACTGCGCGTTTCCTTGGACTCCCGTTAGAGGAGCTTGATGACGATTCTCAGAGTGATCGTGCCCATTAGGCAGGGCTAAACAATGTTATTACCAACAACAACAACAACGTGCAACTTGAGGATCTTATTGCGGCTGTGTACCTTTGAAGCTATTGCGGTACCATGACCAGCATGGCCATTGCCAAACGTCACACCCAAGATTTTAGGGTGGTTGACAGTAGGTAGAGGTACTCCGTCTACGTGGACATTTAACTCTTGCCCCATCTGCGCATTCCATGTCGTAAACAGGGTCGCCGTCGATTTAGTCGGAGACAGGTGTCTCTTCCAGATCTCGGAGGAGTGTGGCATAGTTGACCATATCAAATGCTTTAGATAGGTCAAGTGCCACGAGAACCGACCTATGGTTTGGTGGGTGTTGATTCAAACCATGATAGGCGGGATATCGGACGATAAGAATCTCCTTGGTTCGCCGGCTTCCCAATCGCCTGTTTCCATATCTTAGATATGACGAAAGTAGTTAAAGAGAGGTTGAAAAGAGCCGCTAAATAACTCTGTCCCTCGTGGCCTAGGTGTTTAATCATCTTCATGGCGATTCCATCGGGTCCGATGGATTTTGACGGTTTGGCCTTCGTTATGGCTTCCTTGACCTCTGCGACTGAAACGGCAATGGCCGCATTGGAGTGTTTGTATTTGTGCGCACGTCGGATGGCTCTTCTCTTAGTCCTACCAGCAGGTGGATGCATTATAAGCAGCCGGCAAAAGACGCTCACGCATTACTTGGCGTCCGATTTGACGCTGTCGCCGAATGCAATGGCGACATTGTCGTTGTATTTGGTCGGATTGGATAGGGCCTTGACAGTCGACCATAATTGACTGTCCTACGGATTTCCGCATTGAGAGCTTTGGTTCTGGAATCTGCGGGATTGATGAGTCTCACTTGGTCACGTTCTCTTGCCATTGCCGCAGCTTCTGAAGGGAAATTCGGACGAATTTCTGGTATTCTACCAGCAGGAATAAAGCGGCCTGAGACTGAATCAATGACCTTGCGAAACTCTCTTTCACCTTTGCGTACGTCTGTCGGAGTGGGTAAGGCAGCGAAGGAGCGCTCTGTATAGTACGTAAAGTGGTCCCAGTCCGCTTTGGAGAAGTTGATGTATGTTAGTTTATCAGTCGTTATGAAGTCGGTCGGTCGTTCAACGGAGAGTAAGATGGGTAGGTGGTCTGAAGCTAATGTAAGCATCGGTCGCCAGATGACCAAGTTAATTAGGCCCGCGCTCATTATGGAGATGTCTGGCGAACTGTGGCAGTTACCTGCCACCCTGGTGGGGGTATCTCCATTGACTGTACAGAATGCTGAGTTGTCTATTTGGTCTGCAATAGCGTGTCCTCTGCTGTTTGCTGGCAAGTTGAAGTGCCAGAGATCGTGATGTGCGTTGAAGTCGCCTAGGATTAGACGGTTATCGCCCCTTAGCAACGCACTAATGTCGGAACCATAATCTCTTGAACAACCCGTGGCAGGAGGAATGTAGATGTTTATGATTTGCAGGTCGACGTAGCCTGACCGGACTACTATGCCTTGGCATTCTAAGGTAGAGTCCCTGGGGTCCACGTCAGGAGAAAATATATTGTATTGTACAGAGTGATGTGTAATGAACGCAAGGCCACCCCCATGACCGCTGGGACGGTCTTTCCGATATACAGTATACCCATCACAAGTTCGTAAGTCCGATCTTATATTTAATTTTGTCTTTTGTATCGCGGCCATTTTTTTTGTTGTGTGACTTCATAAAGTCAGTTATCTCCGCGATATTTCCAGCTAATCCGTTACAGTTCAGCTGCAAAATTTTGGAGTGTGTAGGAGGGGAGACGGGGGACATACTAGTCGTGAGGGGCGGATGCGTTTGCCTAGGTGGAGGTAGCCTAAGGCCTAAACTATATCGCAGTCTAGAGTTGACAGCGCCATGGACGTTGTTATCTGGTGAGAAAGGCGGCTGTGTACTGCAAAAGGGGGTTATGAACGTATCCGTCCAGAGGTTTCTGTTTGCGAGCCCAGAGCACATAACGGTGTGACATACATAGGTCAAGGCAATTGTTGCACTTGACCGATGTCGCAGGCGTATATAATCTTTGCCGACAAACAGTGCACGTAGTAAAAGGTACGAGGAGGTGGTGGTCCTGACCCACGTGCAAGATGAAATCAGGGGGCCATTGGGGGCAGATAAAGAGGGGACTGGAGCAACCCCGCTGAAAGGGTTTGCTCCGAGGATGACAATTTAAGGGTGGGACGAGACAGATTAGACAGGGTTACACTGAAATAACAGCCCTTGGCCGGGTAAAAAATCCCGGGTCATTCCGGTACGATAGAACCGGCTGTTGTGGGACTCAGACTAATCGTGTCCATTAGGTAGGGCGAAGTAATGCTTCCGTAATAATAACCCTGCACCAGGAGAAGTCTGATGTCGAGATAGGAGACTTAAGTTCTCAATTCCCTATAATGTAAAGTAACACTTGTTGCCAAGAATTTTTGGACTGACATTATTTTCGCTTTTAGCGCTTGTTTCCAAACAGACGGAGTCCCTTACAGTTTTAAATTTGTTGTTGTGATCGCTATATCCATTTCAGGAATTTTCATCAAACTCTCTTAATGAAAGTTCCAGAAAAATAACAGTTCCAAGAGAGTAGAGCCACAATGGGCTTACTGTTAGAAGGGTCTGCTCAGTCGAGCACTCTTAGTTTGACTTATTACCGTGTAAGCCCAGAGTGAGTCGCGTTTAACTTGCAAAGTTGTTGTTGACTTTGTACCAGCAATATAGGTGCAGTATTTGTTGGCCCTGCAATCTCCTCCCTTATACTCGGCAAACATATTGGTGACACCAAGCGTTTGCCTAGTTGGCCAATTGCCTTAAATGTTGACAGCTTTGTACCTTGGTGGCGATCAGGCCTATCAGATGTTATCAAACTTCCCAAGAAACAATTTCGGGCGGTTGACAGTGGATAGTTTGACGCCATCAACATGAATATATTATCAGATTCATCAGCTTTGTGAAGGTTGTGAATAGGATAGCCAGGAATGTCGAATTACCCAGTACACAAAAATTCGATATGGCCAGATCATTTGTTTTGGATCACAGCGATCTTGAGCAATACTGGGGATGGGACGCCACTCTATGACACCCAATAATCAACGCCAGACTTGTTTTTGTAGTGTTCAGCATGCCATAAAAAGCATCAAACCGATGTAAGCCGATGCACAGAACATGTAGGTAATACATTTAATTATCAAGCCACAAATGATATGGGGAGCTCGGGCTTAAACTCTTCGGAGTTACATTTACTAAATGTTCATACAATTAATGTTATTTAATTTTTAACATAACCTGCCTTTGTAACAAAATTTATCCAAATCATTTCTTTGACGTCAAATATGCGGCTTTGCCAGATTTGCATAGGTTTCGGCACTAAATATTTTTTATTGGGCTACCTATTGGCATTTTCATTGGCCTAATGAATCCAACATTGCTATAGGGTGTTTTTTTTACAGGTTTGTTTTTCGAATAGAGATAAAACTGGCATTTTGTGGTCAAATCTGGCAACTCTAATGTCATTTATGTTCAGTTTGGTTTGCCATTTCATCATGAACAGGTTGACAAAAGAACAACGCTTGCAAATCGTGCAAATTTATTTCGAAAATAATGGTTCAGTTCGCGAAGTTTACCGTGAGCTCCGTCCATTTTATGGTCGACATAATCGTCCATCAGAGCAATTAATTCGGTTAACCATGGATCGTTTTCGCACTACGTTTACTCTATGTGATAATACGCATCCGCAGAGACGTCGAACAGTGCGCACCGAAGAAACAATTGCCGCTGTAGAGCAAAGTGTTGAAGAGGACCCGAATGAATCGATTCGCCACCGTGCACAGCAATTGGAGCTTTGTCCATCAACTTTATGGAAGATTTTGCGCAAAGATCTTGGCTTGCGACCTTACAAGATCCAGCTTGTGCAAGAATTAAAGCCGCGAGACCATGCAATGCGTCGTGATTTTGGTGTATGGGCCGAAAATGAGATTGATTTCGACGCTGATTTTCATCGCAAAATTTTGTTCAGTGATGAGGCTTATTTTTGGTTGAATGGCTACGTCAACAAGCAAAATTGCCGCATTTGGAGTGAAGAGAATCCACATGAGACCCTTGAAACGCCATTACATCCACAAAAACTGACTGTTTGGTGTGCTCTATGGGCTGGTGGAGTCATTGGGCCATACTTCTTCCGCAATAATGCTGGAGAGGCAGCTACCGTTAATGGAGACCGGTATAGAGCCATGATAACCGACTATTTTGTTCCCGAATTGGATGCCATGAATGTGGATGAGTTGTGGTTCCAACAAGACGGCGCTACATGCCACACAGCGCACGTCACAATCGATTTATTGAAGGAAACATTCGATGAGCGCATAATTTCGCGGAATGGACCTGTCAATTGGCCACCAAGGTCGTGTGATTTGACACCATTGGATTATTTTCTTTGGGGATATGTGAAGTCGCTCGTCTACACCAACAAACCAGAAACGTTAGGGGAATTGGAAGCCAACATTCGTGGCGTTATTGCCGACATACGGCCCCATATGCTCGAAAAAGTGGTTGAAAATTGGACCTGTAGAATTGGCTTTATTCGAGCCAGCTGCGGCGGCCACATGCCCGAAATCATATTTAAACATTAATGGCATAAAATTATCCTTCCAATAAAGCCAAATTGATGGACCTTAAAACGATTTTCTTGTGTTTTATTTCAATTCGAAGTTCTATACCCCTAAAAAAAACACCCTTTATATGAGCCTTGCAAAAATACCACTTCTCCAAATCAATTTTACTAAACCTCATTTTATTTAAACATAATTATTTATAATGATTCATTTTTTTTATACAAGTTTTATGGATTTAGAATTAAGTTAAATAGCTTAAAATGTAGTACCCCAACTATGCAAATTTTAACGGGATATTTCGCTCCTTTCTTTTTCAATATCTATCAGTTTTGTAGAAATGTGTGTATTACGGCTTTCTTTTTGAAGCCTATACGGTTTTCTCAGTTTGTACATTTTATACGATTAAGTTGGCTTTGCTAATGAAGGTTATCAAAAAATTTAAAAAACAAAAACAATACTTTTGAGTTACAAAGATTGGGTGCCAAGAAAGTGGTAAAAAGATATATTTATAAATGATAAATGTGTAAAATACAAACATAGCTAAAATGCAACTACACTTTAGCACAATAAATGAAGATTTGAGTTGGTTTATCGCCTCTTAAAAGGCATTTCAACGCCTCGCCTGTATATCTGTACATTATAAATGTTACCATCAATTTCAACTCCATTTTACAAATATTAATTTGACGAACTGATTAACTTAATCATCAATAAGACATTTCATTGTTTACATTTTACATAAACTTAATGGTGTTATAGAGAAAAAAATTTATTAATTCTTTGAATTAAAAAAATAATAATCATCATCCTCAACGACCACACATTCCACATTATCGCTATTGCCGTTGCCAATACTACCATCGCTAACCACCGCATTCTGTAGATTTCACCCAGATACTTCTTCGCCAGCAAAATCCAGTTTCACCACATCGGCAGGCAGACACTCCTCCTCATGTTCCTGCGTGTTGATGCGATTTAATGTCATCATCACATCTGGGCCTGATTTTAGAGCTATGGAAGTGGTTGTGGTTTGTGCAGCCGTAGTTGTCGCTACTACACCTCCGCCTACTGCCGCCGACACTACACCGGTAGCTGGGACCATTACAGGTGTTGGTGCAACTGCAGTTATAGCAGTCGCGTTGCTTCCCACAACTAAAGCTTGAGTTGTCGTTTGCTGTTGATGTTGTGATGGCTTTTGCTGCACCAATTGCGTTATTTGCTTTGGTTGTGTTGCGGCTTGCAACACCACATTTTCAGTTACTGTAGCCTGGGTAGGCGCTGTCGATGCTGCCAACAAAGCTTTCTGTTGCTGCTGCATTTGTTGAAATTGCTGAAGTGTCACCGTGGTTGTTTGTGGTTGTTGTATTATTTGTGCTGCTGAGCTAGTTTGTTGTATAATAATCTGTTTGGGAGATGTTTGTAGAGATTGTGGAGCGGTTAATGCTGGTTGCGAATGTTGTTGCTGTGACAGTTGAGTTGCCTGCACTGGTAATATGCGTTGTACGTGTTGTATATGTACCGTTTGTGGTGTGGTGGGGGGAGTTTGATGCGGTTGTGGTTGATGTTGTGACTGTTGTTGCTGTTGATGTACTGTATGTTGCTGAGTTATTACATTGACGTTTTGGTGCTGCTGCTGTATTGTATTCAATTGCATTGTTTGCTGTTTAACAACATGTGCCGGTTGTTGGGTAGGCACTTGCTGCACCGTTTGTATGACATGTTGTACTTGTTGCACAGGCACCTGTTTCGCTGGTATCCCAGCATCTTCGAAAGCTTTCTTTTTAAGCGCTTGGCGTATTTGAGATCTGAAAGGAAAAAGAAATAAAATTGTATCAACTTTGTTTTATTCACTTAGATGTCCTCTCGCTACATCCTTGCAGTTTGAAGGCACAGGAAAATTATATTTGATTTTTTACTTTCAAACTTACACTGTACGATTTTTGATGCTTAAGCTTATTTTATTCAGATCGTCTGAGAAGCGTATTATGGATGAATGTAGCATATTTATCTCATCATCGGTCCATTTACTGCTCAAAGAACGCAAAGGCAACGAAATTTGTCCATTTTGAATTAATATGGTGTCAAAGACAGTTGGACATGGAATATAGCGAGAGAACAAAAATAAAATTAGTAAAATAATATAATCAGGTTTCTGATAGAATAATTGGGCTCAAGGGGCAAGTTATAGCCAATAATAGCATATCTGGGAAATATTTAACTTGAACACTGAGACCTATGGGAAAACATTCTAAAGGCCAGTAGATTTTACGGCTCAGAGCCGTAACGAAATTTCGCTATTCAGAATATACAAAAATGCGTAGAGACAAACACGATATGACGTTAGGCAAGAAGGACCCATATGACCATATCTCACTAATAGTGTAACACACCATAAAATCTAGGATCACCTGGAAGTTACTGTTGATAGGAATACGACACTCAACTCAACAGCAAAGTAATGCGGGGAACAGAATAACAAATCAGAGAAACCCACAATTTTATGGAGCCCCAGAATGACTTCTCCCAAAGCTGATGCCTGTTAGAGTTTATATAGTGCTTATTGATAATGGTACAATTTTAGGGACTAGAAGGTTTGTCGTGGTCAAGTGATCGTGAAGTTGTTGTTGTTGTTGTAACGACAAAAACACTCCCCGAAGGTTTTAGGGAGTGTTGTCGAATTAACAGTCCTTGGCCCGATTTGAACCCGGTACGCTCCGGTACTCCCGTGCGGTACTGCCCGACTGTCGTGGTAGCGATTTATGACCAGTGAAACCTTCTAGGTCATGTCACCCCTCCTTCCGTAAGGAAGGATAAGATGGGTAATGAGAGGTGAGAGGCATCATATCCGTAGATCAACCATCGAATTGCACGTCATTACCTTTGTGCATATTAGTCGCCTCTTACGACCGGTATGCCTACCTCGGGCATATTCTAAACCCCTAACCCGCAGGATCGTGAAGTGTTCTTGCTTGCCGTTAATACAATCAAGAATTTATAGCCATTTGAATACAGTTAACACTTTGGCCCCTACTCATACATTCCAGAACGACTAGGATTCTCTCACCAAATCCACCGGCATGATGCATTTGCTCAGCTAAACAGCCTTTTCTAAACCCATAATCACTGTGATCTAACCCTTTGAAAACAGTAAGCTCAATAGGTTTTTTTTAAATATATATTGATGACAGTTTTTGAATATACACATATGGGCTCGTTCGAGCTTATCGAGTTTTACAACATGATTTTATACGTTTCCAAAGATTTGGTAAATTTTTCTGTAAATTGAAATAGGAAGGTTTACGCTATGGACCATGTAACACATTCTGAACTTTTAACCAAATATGTATGTATTTAATAGTTTTTATAATTGACCACTACTCAAGTAAAGTACTTTTGTGAATATCTATTGAAATTTACAACTAATCCCTCATTGTTCTTGCTTTTCTTTAACTAGAGTTTCAAGTTTTATTATTTTTTGTACTTTCAAAAGATTTTTTGAACAACAATCAAACGAAACTAAAGGCATTTTTAACAATGTTTTTCGGGAATTTCGCTTACCCAGATGGTGATTCTGCATTCGGATGTAATTGCATTGTTAAATCACCTAAACGGCTAAATGCTTGACCAGCAGCTGTAAATATTTCGCCAACCTGTAAAAGACATTACTCAACATAAATATTCCAAACAATAAAACCGACCCACAATTGGGTTCCCAGCGTTGAGGTGCGACGTCGAGGGATCATTTGTTTAGAAGCACAATTCAAAACAAAAACCGAAATAAATATTGTCCGTCCACGAAACACCCCGGCAAAAAAACGAATGAGATTCTATCTCAAGAGTAACAAATACGCGCGCCGAAAGCCAACCAAAAGGAAGCTCATCCAATAAGTTTTGCAACAAATCGTCATAGACGCCACTTCCAAAACTTCAAACGGCGTCCACAAACGCTGGAAATAATTTTCAAATTGCAAATTTTACTCACTTTCGTTGCCGAATTCATGGCGAATCCTTAACTTTATACCAAATTGTACTTTATGATAGCAAAAAAGTCCGCTTAAAAATTTTTTTATATAGCATTTGCTGTCAAAATCTGGCTGTAGGCTGTAGCAAATGTCAAAAGTGAAAATTCAGCGCGACAGTCACGTCAGCTATTCAGCAACGTTTGCGGCGACATCTGCTTGTGAAATTCACATGCTGTACTGCTATTTAACCCTAATGTAGTTTGGCTTAAGGGCAAAATATATACGTTTCGCATATCAAATAAATTATATCAGAATCGATAGCAGTATTTGTAATAAGTTGAATCGTATATTTTTCTTGGTAATTGTTTTCTTTAGGAGACAACTGCTAAAACACGTCCAAAAATATCGAGAGAGGTATCAAACAATGCGTTTTGACTTCGATATCAACAATCCGAAAGCGGATTTTCAATTTTTTGTTTCAGTGAAAAGTTATTCGCAAAAAACCCAAAAATTACCCAGGTCCGATCCCAAGTAGGGGGCTTGTAATAATGTGCAGAACACCTTTCTGCGTTGGCGTACTTCGGCCGCGCTTTAAAAAAATAGCCCTTAGCCGGTCCAACACCGGCTACGCGGGCCACAGTATTTCTGCGCAGAACACATTATTGTTACCGAGGTCAAAACGCGTCTTTTGATACCTTTCCCGATAATTTCAGACGTGTTTTAGCAGTTGTCTCCTAAAGGAAACAATTACCTTTTTCTTTCATTTTTGTGCGGATAAAAACGTTTAAGGGTAATTGTATATAATAAATAAAAGAATAATATAAGTATTCTCTCTATGGCGCGATATACAACAGGTATATCATCATAAACCTCCTAAGAGATTTTTGCGCCAAGCTTCTCTTCCAATTTGTGGTGTGCCGATTTGAATTTTCCCTACAAATTGGTGGGACCTACAGTTTTTTGCCGACTCCGAACGGCATCTACAAAGGAGACGAATTTTTGCTGAGAAGCCAGTCATGGCAGAAATACACTCGGAGAGTTTGCCAAACCACTGCCGAGGGGCGACCCCGTTTTGAAAAACTTTTTTCAAATCACTTTTGATGTTACCTGTACCAGGGATCGAATCATGGACCTTCGGTGTGGTAGGCCGGCAACACTACCTTCATACCACGGCGGCCGCATACTGTTCAGTTTATCTCATATTTTGGAGCAACCTATAGTTAAATGCCAAATACCGAACAACGTCCACCATGACAGCTAGACTTAATTAAAATTTACTTTTAATCAGCTGCTTATTCGCCATTATATAGAACTAGAAAATTGAGGGGAAAAAATAATAATAACTCATAGTAACCGAAAAGCGTCTCATCACATAAGGGATAATTCGTTGTATATTTCCTGCCAGAAACTACTAGTGATGCAACGCTTTAATTTTCTTAGGGTCGTTTTCACAATCTCCGATTAACGTTAACTGGTTTTTGATTGACGTAAATCGCTGGGGTGGCTGTCAAATTAAATTTAATTTTGTTAATTGTTATTAGAGGAAAAATTACAAAGATATGCACAGCGATGGTAAATTTAATTTTACCTGATATGTTGTTGTTCTTTACCTGCCAGATCACTGTTTGTGATGTAAGGCATTATAAAAGTGAAAAATATAACTTAGTGCATTTGCTATTGATAACTCATAAAAAATTAATTAAAATAAAACAGAAGCACTCAGGGCCGCCTTCATCGGCGGTTAATTATACAGCTAACCGTACAAAGTTCGTCCATTCAACCACGGTTAGCCTGAATCGTCTTTTCATTTTCACTTTCCTTTTCCACAATACTCCTACATCGCTGACAGATGAAATAAAGTATCACAGGTATGAACGCAATTATATTTTGCAAAGAGATTTTTACAAAACTACGTGCTTTATGCTGTAATATGGACATAGTCTAAAGGCCGCTTTCACAATATCCGGTTTACGCTAACCGGCAATTTGTTTGGCAGATAACCGAGGAATATCTGTCGATTAAAATGGCGGTTAGCGCAAATCGGATGTTAAGAAAATAGCCCTAAGACTCAGGCAAACATACTTTGGGCGAACTTTTTACATGAAGTGTTTTATTTTTTTATAATATATGAATCACAAACATATGTGCAAACTATACTAGCTGTTTCCTAATCAAATTTCAGTCAGGTTCTGGCGCTACACTATCAATTCAAAAAAAATTTGATTTGAGCAACTGGGGGATATTCAGTCGAAATTAAGTTGGTACTTAGCAGATATCACATCAAAAAGCTACAGCAGAATTATATACCTGCCTAACTTTAACAGGGTCAATATAGTCAATGTTGTCGACTTCATCCAATGTGATTACCTTAGACATTTTGATTAATGGAGCTAAATACTATGGTTTTTAATATATCTCCTATTAAATAAAACAAAGTTTGCATTTAAATTTTTAGCAACAATTTTATTGAATTCTGCATCCATTACTTCTAGTTAGTAAGTAATTCCTTTTACATTCCATTACCTTTATATTAATCATATACCTTGTTGTAAGTAACTTTTACTACACGAATATGCTAGCAAGGTTTAAGTGTGTATGTTTTTTATGTATATGTGGCCTTTAAATATAACTTAACTGTGTACTTTTATGCTTTCAAAAGTTTTGTTTTTTTTCATAGATTTAAATAGTATAGTGTTGTTCTCTTCCGAAGCACTAAATTATTCATTTGCTCCGTGCATTCGTGTAAAAATAGTGAAAAATAAACAAAAGGTATTCTATTTAATATATATGTATACTTGTATATGCTTAACATATTTCTTGTTTACGTATATAAATTTAAAAAAAAAACTCTTTGATAAAACTTGTATTTTTTTATGTTCAAATTATTTAAAGGGGCTTAAAGAAAATACTCTGTGAGTAGCTGTTCACGATTTTCATGTAAATATATTATCAAGGATTTTTTTTGGTATACTACAATATTTTTATATTAAATACTCACTTGCTTTTATTGCAAAGCATGTAAGTTGTAGAATTTAAATTTAAATTATAAAATATAAATGTAAATTTAAGTACTTAAGTTCGAATCACATACGTAACACGAACAGTATTTCTCACTTTTTAATTTTTTTAATAAATTTTATCAGACTTTAAAGTTCAACCAAAGTGCACTACAAAACATAAGCCATAATAAAACAAGAGTCGTGAGTTTTATAAAAATATTTTTTTTCCACTTTTTACATACGTATATTCTTCTTATTTGTTTGTTTTTCTCAAATTATTATACTGGGTTTAGAGTTTTTCAGTTTCAATATTTTTATTTTTCGTTTAAAAAAAAAAATAAAACTGCATTCTAATTATCGCTGATTTCTTGCCAGTAACGAAATAAAAACAGTAATATTGCACAATATTTTTCTCTTTTCAAATGTTATTTTTAGTTTTAGCTTTAATGTAATGGTATGTAGCTACGTGTTTTAAATGCTTCTATGGTTTTTGGTTTATTACTTTTTTAATTAATCAAGAATTCATTTATTTATAAATAAGTGTTTGTAATATAATATAATTTATATTTTATTTAGCGCCTTGTAGCATATTTACGCTCTTTTCTTTAGATAATGCAATCACAGTTCTAATATTTATTTCATCTTCATTATTTCATTTAGCTATTATTTGTGTGTCTATTTATAGAGTTATTCCCAAATTCATAATAAATAGATAAAAACAAAGTGTATAAAGCTCTTACAATTGAAAATTTGCATAGAAATGCAATATTATAAAAGATTTAGGGAATAAATGTATGAAATATTTTCAGAATATTTTGCTGCATTCTGCATATGGTTCTTGCACGTTATTTTTTTTTTTTTTTTTAATAAAAGAAGTCATTTATAATTCCAATTAACTTTTAACACATTTTCAAAATATCAGATTAAGTCTAAGCTGCATTTCCTTTGCAATCTCTTAGGCTTTCACAAACATTATTATGGCTCAGTATTTTCAAAGAATGTATGTCTAACGCTCTTGTGCTGCACCTTAAACAATTTCTTCTTCTCTTTCTTCGTGTTACTCGCCCTTAATTTAATTATCTTGACCTCAAGATTTCTAGGCGCTTCCACTAGTTTTCATATTTATATCTCCAATAAATAATTTTTATTCACAAGCAACTTTCGATTCATTTTTGTTTCGCAGCTAATTCCATACATTTTTAGATTTCAACGCTTATTTTCAATTACGTATGCATTTTGAAATATCTGGGCTACCCTGTCTTTAGCAAGAAATTGTGATTTGTGGTGGATTTATCGTTTAAGGTGAAATTGTGCCCTTTTACGATATTAGTTGCATACAATTAGGCGAAAATATGGTAAAGTTTTATTGGTTATGATTTTACAGTATTCCGTTGCCGCTCAATTTTTCCATTCACATTTACTAGTATTGCATGAGAATCCAATAATCGTTTTTTAAGCTGTAGATGTAATTCTAATTAATTTTATGTAGGTTTTTATCAAACTGTTCTGTTATGTCTAATTACTTTTTAATTCCTGAGAAGTTCGTATTCGTATGCTAATGTTCGTGTTCGTTCTTATTTAATCATTTACAGTTAATACTTACACTCATTTTAATTACATTTATTTATATCTGCTTCTGTGTATACATTTTAGTTTATGCGTCCTGTAAGTTTATTTGTGTTATTTTTTGATATCTAATTTTATGGATAGAACTTTGTAGACAAAGCTGTTGGCTAATAGAATAAACTTTTTCGTAAAAAACTTTAAAACTCTTATTACGAAATAATAGTTTTATGAATGACTATACTTTCTGCAATATAACTTATATATTGTTTTAATAAGAAATGAAAGATAGATACTTTGAAGCAGTGGCGTAGCCAGGAGGGGGAGGGGGGTAGACTCGCCCCTCGTCAATGAGCTACTATTTTTTACTTTCGATTTAAGAACACAATACCAATTTATGCTTCTGATTTATAATTTTCCTATTTTAGACTAACGACAAAGTGCATTTTTATGAAATTATCGGTTAGTGGATTATGCCTTGGAATATGAAGCCTATATACATATACTAGCTTTTCGCACCTTCTACAAAATTTACTACGCTCTACTCCCTTATCTCTTACGTCTTTAAAGCCCCGAATTTAGGCGGTGAAAATACTCGAGTAGACATGCTCATTAATTATACAGAGCATACAACGGCGGAAACATAGATAGCGCCGAGAATTTTTTACACAATTTTTATAAAAAAATATGCAGGAAAAAATTTTAAACTTTGTTCAAACCCTAAGAAAATTTAACCACATTTCACCAAAATTCTACACTTTTTAATCCGAATTCTTATGAAAAGTTTGGATTTGCAGTTTTATGACCTATTAAACCTTGGTATTTATAATAAAGTGTCAGGGTGAAGTTGGCAAAAAATAGTGCAAATTATGGCCATTTATTGATTAATTTATAGTCAGTTTGGTTATGCAAAAGGCTCTAATTCAAAAAATTTCAACATTGTCTCTATTGCTTAGTATTATAACAAAAAAATTCCCACAACAGCCGGTTCTATCGCACCGGAATGACCCGGGTTTTTTCACCCGGCCAAGGGCTGTTATTTCAGTGTAACCCTGTCCAATCTGGGGCAGGGCGAAGCACTGTTAACAACAACATAACAAAAAATTGCTGACCTAAGCATTAAAACTTTTGGTCGAAACCAATCTATGGAGAAGGTTCTTAAAATTGACATAATCTTCCGCCAAAAACTGCGTTTTACGTACTTCGGAGCTGCGACAAAGTCATTTCATAACTGATACAATTGCCAAACATTTCTGTAACTCTCTCCGCTTATACAGCTCATCATTACATCTTCTTCGGTACTCGCCTCGGCCAACGCGTAAGGCTGCGTAAATCTTTCGAAGAATCTCTCTCTCGAATACTCCCAAAGCCGCCTCATCAGATGTTGTCAGTGTCCAAGCTTCTGTACCATAAACCAGAACGGGTACGATAAGTGATTTATTTATATTCCTTCTTCGAGAGAGGACTTTACTTCTCTATTGCCAACCCAGTCAGAAATAGTGCTTGTTTTCGTGAGTGATTATTCGTTGAATTTCTACGCTGACAATTTTGTTGGTGTTAATGCTGGTTCCCAGGTTAAAAACTCTAAGGAAATATTTTCTTGGGGATTTCTGTATTTTCCTCAATACAAGGTTATGAAAGCAATTTCTTTTATATGCAAGAAAACACTTTAGCTCTTCGAAAAAAAATTGCCAAAAAACAGTAAAATGTGTCACGACCCTCAAATTGATACATTACTGCATTAAAATTTAATGAACTACAAAACTGCATACTCCAAAATGTTCAAAAAATTCTAAAAAATTTTAAAACTTTGATAAAATTGCTTAGAATTTTCGCGAATTTTGCGTACATTTCTAAAACAAATTTTATTGTGTCACAAATTTCAGGTTTCGATGAAAATTGTTTTTCATCCCCCTTTCCATAAATCCTGGCTACGCCACTGCTTTTAATATTAGATAAATACATTTTCATAGGAAAATTTTATTCTGCTTTTCAGCGGAAAAGAAAATGTTTAAAGAGCATCCCCCAAAGTTCTCAAAAACCGAAGATGCGAAATTTGGCCCCCCCCCCTTCTTCGTTTATCGTTAGAATTTTTAAAATTCTCAGTTTTTATGCCGACTTCGAAGGGCAGGGAACCATGTTTTAAAACATTTATTTGGAAATTTTTTTGATGTTACCTGTGCCGGAACTTCAACTTGTAACTTTTGGTGTAGTAGTCAAGCACATTATAGCACAGCGGTCAAAAATTGCTGAGATTTTCAAATTTATTTTCCATAAGGAAAAAATTGCGTTCGCCAATACATACGCTCCTATGAGGATAATTCTAGTTTTATGCTACCCATTAATCTGGGAGACATTCCGAGAGGTCGGAAAAGGTTCTATGTTCACACGTACCACTTAGAGCATAAGTCAAAATTGACAGAGTAACGTTTTGTAGAGTAGCACTGTAAGGTTACCCGAACACAATCAACTCACTTTTTTCGTCACTCCCTAATTACCGAGTACTGGGTGCCCAATGAAAGTTGCCTTGTCTTCGTTCAATTGTAAATGAGAATTTCGTTTCTTTGACCTAATCGGTCTAGTCATAAAAATGGGTCTGTAAATCTGTATTTCAATATTGTAAGTACTCTAAACTTTTTTCCGCTTCCTTTTTTTTTGTTATGATTATTTTATTTGAATGAATGTAAGTGTATGTGTGTAAGTGATATTTGTTTTTTAATTTTACACTGCAAATGCAATTTTATTTCGCTCATATGCAGCGAGTCTCATCGTAAACCCTGAGTTTGTGGTATATTTTATTCATAATTTTTCTTTCTATGTTTTTTTTCATGTTTAATTTTCGATTTCTGGCATGCTATTGACTTGGAAATTTTGTTATTTTTCGTAGCAGTTCAGAACTTGAGCTCTCTATTATGTACGTACATGAAAAGTTTATCATTCAGCCATGTGTAACTCAAGTGTAAATTCTAAACACAAAAATAGTTTACAAAAAAATAATAATTATCAAAACCCCTAACACTAGAAACAAATAAAAAGTAAATAAGCAAAATTTAAAATTCTTTTAATTTGATATTCTTAAAGTTAAATTTTGCTCGCCTCACATAACATTAATTCATTATAAATGTCACACTAATGCCACACTGTATGTGATACATATTATTTAAAAAATTTCCTTTACTTTATTATAAGCCGAAAAAATTTGTACAATTTCGTCTTGTAAACGCTTAAGCAAAATTCTAATAATTTTTAAATTTTATACCGCTATTTGTTTCTTTTTTTTTTTCTTTTTTGTATTTTTCTTTGCTATCAGCAAATATTACCTGAAATTTTGTACTCATCATGTTCCAAAAAGTTTTGTGTATTCAATGATTTTGTTGTTCTCTTTTTTTATTTTAGCGGTTCCTTCTACTCTCTCTTTTCATTTTTCATGCATACATTTTTCACCGTGTGACCTTAGCGCTCAACTCAAAAATTCACATCAATTAAATTACCGTTTCTTCCTACCTCTTCTTTCCCTTGATCTTTTTCGAGATACAAAAAAATGCTAAAAAATTTTTGGAAAAATTTTACTTATTTAATTATTTTGTACTATTTTAAATATTATAATGCTTATAACTCGTTTTCTTTTTGTTTTTGTTTTGAGATTTATTAAATCCACTTGACTTACACACACTGACTTTTTATTTTGCCTGTTTTGGATAAATCGAAGTAGATTTTAAAACACATCTAACGTTTATATTTTGTATACTTTTTGTTTACATTTAAATACAACATTTGGCAAGTTTTGTTTTCTAATTTCTGCTCTGAACTGTTTATGAAAAATCTTTAGGCCTAAATTTGTGTAAGAATATCGAAATTAAGTATATCCCATTTTACCCATGCTTCTTCAAAACTTTATTTAATACGCTAATAAGCAGCGGGTTAGATTTTTTTGTTTTTGTTTTGTTAGATTTGACAGAGTTGAAGAAAATAGATGAAGCATGCCTTTAAAGTGTATAAACCAAAAATAATAATAAAATATAATAATAACTTGAAGATAAGAGCAATAAAGTTGAAACTAATAATAATAAATACTATATATTAAAAAAAGTAAGAAATAAGTAGATCCATCAGTTGAAAAACAAGGCTACGTCGACTAGCTCACATTATGGGAATGCTGCGGTTGTGTTCCCACCGGCTTTTTTAATTCCTTGGTGTTTCCAATCGGTACCAAACTCCAATTAACAGTTTTGAAATTTTAGTTTGCTGCTCAAAAAACATTAACTTACGATGCCCAATACTAACTAAATTTAAGTGAAAACTTTGAATATGGCAATACTGCAGGGAAGATGAAACACAATTAAAACTTAATTGTTTAGATCGTTCGAACATTCAGAAAAAAGTCTCTGGTACCAAAACAAATTTTTCGGCAGACCCTTTTTTGAAGTTTAAAACATGGTCTTTCCTTCAAATTATCCGCAATGCCTTGAACCGGATGAATAATTCGCATTGAGTAATTTTTGTAATTAAGTTAATATCTGATTGCTTACTGTGTAAAAAAAACACGATTCGAAAGGCGAATACATCAATGGTGCTAATAGTTCGAATTCGAAATTCGCCAATAATTAGATTCGAACTGCACAGGCGTATTTCAGGCAAACAAAATTGTAGGCTCTTCCGTTTATTCTGCTGCATACTTTTTAGTGCTTTTAATTGCATTTTTTTTTTTTGTCAAGCAGACAAATTTTATCGAAAAATAAATCATGCGTATGCACGTTAAAAAGCAGATAGGTCTATCAGCTATTCCGACGAAACTGGCGACGGGGGATTTGTAATAGATCATGAAAGAATTCAATCGATTTAATCGGAATTTGCAAGTGATTTCGACAAAGTCGATAGAGATCACAAAACTCTATTACAACTTTTTATTTGAGAATTACGGATGTACAAACATAATAAAAACATAAATCAAGTTGAGAAAAATTAAGAGATTACACGAAAATAGTAAAAGAAAGCGCATAATTTTGGAAAAATGCTTTTTGCCTTTCTTATTGGTTGTGTACTCGATTCTCTTCAACTCTTTACATCGTCGATGTCTTTGCAGAACCATTGAGATTCAAAAACTCTCAGCTTTCATATCCCTATGTAACTCGTAAACTCATTTCCGTGAATCAGATTTTTGTAATAAGCTCTCAATATAAAAACTTAAGATCCCGCAGGCACTTAGAGCTGGAAAAATATCGATAATAATACCATAGATAGTTTACGATATTTCGACTAAACGCCCGAATTCTTATACGGAGGTCCATCAGCACTTCCGACGGAACTGCTGGCAAGGAATAACTGTAATAGTGTTTTATGATCTCTATCGACTTTATCAAAATTCTCTGCCAAATTCCGAATAAATCGATTGAATTCTCTCATGATCTATTACATTTTTCACAGTCGTCAGTTCCGTTATCGATAGTGCTTGATTGTTTTTCCAGCTCTGCAGGTAGCCGGGTTCGCATTTGATCGTTGCGCGATTCCGCGAAGTCAACGACGATCTGTCAAATCTTGCACTAAACAATTTTCTTTTTCTTAAATAGTGAAAAAAATAAATTCACTAACTGCTTGCTTACATATTAAAAAATGATGTAAGCATACTTCCTTTCTGTTTCATCCTCAATTCATCAATTAATTTTGTATCGTCAAACTACAGTGTTTTTTGTTTATATTTTTTTACTATATTTCAAAAGTTTTAGCTTTTCTGCTCATTATACACATGCACTAATTTATTTGTGTTTTTTAGCATTTTATTATTTTTCTTTTTAATTTTTAAATAATAAATTTTAAATTTAGGTTTTAGTACAATTTTTACATTTTACATTGGTAACACAGCATTTTGTGTTTCTTATTTATTTAGCATTTATTTTTGTTAATGCATTGTAGATAGTATACATACATACAAAGAGATTTAAGTGTATTTGGTTTGTGTGTGTGTGTATGTGTGTGCATGGGTACAGTGGTTTGGGATCAAGGACAACTGTTTACAAATTTTGTGGGAATATTTACAAAAAACCTATCTAAAAACATATTGTTTTTGCGTTAAAATTTTATTTTGTTGTTGTTTTATTTAACATTTCATAACTCGCTGCTATGCATTAGCGTTCATTTTGTGTTTCTTGGATTTTAATTTTTAAATTTTTTTGTTTATTCTTGCTTACTGTAATGCGCTGCTCAACCATTTGTCTTAAAACTCGAATTGAATTTTAATTTTGTTTAATTTTAATGTTTAGCCAAATAATTTTTTTTGTTGAATTTTTTCTTTTTTTGTTTGTTAAAAATGCTACTGTTTTTCCATAAAATTAAGTTCATGTTTTTAATATTTAATTTGGTTTTAATTTAAATTTACATCCAAAAGTTTTTTTTGCTTGGCGCACTATTCATTTTACATAATTTTGCCATAAGTGAAATTTTGTTTGTATGTATGTTTATGCTTAAAAGTAACTTTTTTCATGAAATATTTACGTATGTACTTGTTTTTTCCTTTGTATCCTCTTCCATATAATTTTGTTTCCTAAAGTTTACTTAGTAGAATGCAAATCATTTATATTTATTTAAATAATTTTTTTTTTCATGAAAAGTTTATTTGTTTAATTAAAATTTTTCTCACTTAAATTTTATTTTATATTTTTTATGCCTAAAATTTTTAGAAATAACCAGAACTTTTTTTTTTTTTTTTTTGGTTGTCATTACATAGATAGATTTTTCAGACGAAATTAAGTTAAAATAATTTTTCTTCTCGAGCTGGTGTTTAGCTATGTAGAGTTCGTATAACTCCATTGTTGTTTCGCTCGGTTTAACGCTTTAAATGCTAAGCTACTCTTAGAGCTAAATATTTATATTTTCTTTTTTGTGGGTTTTGCCGTTTTTGAATATGATTTTTGTAAATATTTTAAAACCAAAAGTATGTTTGTATGGGACAATCTGCGTATGGGTATGTATGCATAATTATCAGAGGTGCAAAGGGATTACCGATTACTTTTCCCTAGAACGATTTTCAAATCCCATTCTTCACTGCTAAATATTTTAAGTTTTAATTAAAAGCAGTTTTATGCCCTGTGAATCGAGTAATAATTACTAATAGCAATGATTAAAAATAACCAACAAGTCAATGTAATTAAATATTAATTGTAGGAAAATATCAAAATAGTGAAAAGTAATAAAAATATAAACACAATTGTTTTTGGTAATTTTGATTGACTATGACTTACTGTTTGATTACAAAAACAAAAGTAAAACAACGTGGGAAGTAATGCTAATTCCTTAAAATATGTGGGTAGTAATGCTGATTACTTCCAAGCAATAGTTCCGTTCATTAACAAAAAAATTATTACGGTATGTTACGAATCTTCTGTTCTTATTTTCCATATAAAGAAGCAATAATTCGTAAATATTGGTTCCAGTAATAGTTTTTTGTAATGCTTACCAATTACAACTGCTTGTAGTTTGTAATTGAGAGTAATTTAGTTCTTAAAAAATCATTACTACCCACATCGAATAATTAATTATACATACGACATACTAGCTGTAAGGGAAGTCAGTAGGCCTATTGATTTGCCGCAACTGTTGGACATGAAATTTCCCTGGAATATCGTTTGCTCTCTACAGTAACACCCGAGATGGTGTCGAGAGCTTGGTTAGAGCACCGAACTACTCGCATATTCTCTAGTAGAAAACCTAAACGCAAGCAATTAGCGTTGCCAGATGGCGTTTTTTCAAACAGTTTTTTTAAATGGATTTTGCAAAAATTTAAATGTGAACTTTGCTAAAAATGCTGAGTTTTGGGGAATTTCGTGTCAAAACATGGTGTGCTGTATGGCGTAGGGTCAGTTAAACTGATGGGGAGTGTTTCTTATACAGTGGCAAACGATTTTTTTACATTCAAAGTTTATAAATATTGCTAGTATGGACAGTTATTTATTACTATTTAATTAGAGTGTTTACAAAATGCGTTAATATTTTTATTTTTAAATGGTAGTGTGAATGTATTCTAAAAATTATAAAAATTGACAGTTAACATCGATAAATGCTTGTATGTTTGTATGTACCTTAAAAACTTTCCTGTTATATTTCACCAATTATTTTTAAGTTTTCTTGTTTTAAGTTTATTACTAACCGTCTACAAAATTGAGAAGTTAATTCGAAAACATTTCTTTAAAGAAAACATCAAAAAACAACATTGCTTAAATTACATAGAAAAAAGTACAGTGCACTACAAATATTTGTTGTATGTATGTATGTTATGTATGTAAAAAATATACATTAAACTGAAGTCTTACTGCTGAGGTAGTTACGTTACTATTGCGCAGTTCTGTTTCGTTAATGAACATTCATTATTAAACAATTTTTGTTTACGTTTTATCTATTGCATTTCTATGGACTCACTTTCGAAGCAAAGCATTTAATTTTCATAAATTTATTTCTTTTTGTTTTTATTTTTGTCACACGCACATGTTATTTTAAGCACTTTACTGTATACACAATTTCAATGCTTTTCAAACACAAATGATATTTATTTTGTAATTAAGTTAGTTTGTTTTAAAATAACTTTGAGTTTCAAAAAAAAATCATTGAAAAAAGGATATTTACATATACATAACACATAAACAAGACATACTACATACATAGGTATGTACTATATGCAGAATTACATTATAATAATTAGTTTATATAATACACATAATAGTAAAATATAAAAAAATAATTAAAATATTATATAATAGCAACTGGCAATAACAAAAACAAAACCAACTTAGTGCATAAAAATATATATATATATGTACGATATATTCTCTATGCTCTCGTTGAAGCTTGATATTTCTCCCTTTTTTGTGTTGTTTTCGCAAAGAAAAACTTACGAAAATCAAAAAAACGTAAAACTAGAGTTGAGGTATTTAGTTCCTGTTGTAATGCTAATCAATCACTTTATAAACTATAACTAACTTAAATAGTAACTTTTAACTTAAGCTTTTTAAAATAAAGTACTTAAGTTAATTTAATTTAAATTTAAAAACTATTAAAAGTTGACAAACTAAATTAATAAATTATATATACTTTACATAACTTATACATTTGATGTATAAAGTTCTAACATAACTGTAGTTTGTAGTACATAAATAGCTAAAATAATTCAATTTGATATTTTGTTGGGCATGCGAACGTTTGTTGTTGTTGTTTTTTTTACTGTTATAATGGGTGAGTTCTTCTACAGCTAACGCAAACAACAACAATTTTCAGCAACACATCCAACGTACTTAAATATAATGAAATTCAGACTCCTTGAGACGCTAGACGTGCTGGCCCATATTGTTGTCGTGCGTTTGATAAAGAAGCCGGATATGAAATGAAATTATGCTCCTTTGGGGCGCTATTGAGATTGTAAGTTCATTGTTTTGTACAATAAAGGTTTCATATACAAAATTTTGAAAACCTAAAATAAGGGTGTAAACTAATTTTTGAAGCCGATGCCCAACACCGATTTTTATTTGAAATTTTATTTTAATTTCTGAAATTGAAGTTTCGCTAATCACAAGCATCTTGAGCTATTTATTTTAACGGAGCTATATTTATGTGTATTGTTTCGAACTCATTTCGAAGTACCAGTTTTTCGAAGCAAACACTAGTTAGCCTAAAAATTTTAAAATTATTACTTGAAGTGCGAATATGTAGGTAAAATTAAATTATCATAGCCAGAGTTATTTAATTTTTTTTTGTACCAACAAATGTCTATTGTTGCAGAGTTCTTATCACAAGAAGCTGTTACTAATTTTGAAATCCACGAAGTGCCTTTACTTAATTCCGTAAAGTTGCTGAAGTTTATATATCGAAACTGTCTGCAGGCAATCTGTCCTATAAATAAACTTTTCCCATGCGAAACTCGCCAGGGCATCTGGGTAATAAGTTAGAATATAGAATATGACACAATTTCTGATCATGATGAAATTTCAGGCTGCAAAGAAGTCGAAATAATTTTGCCCACTAAAATCACTTTATCTATTCTCGGTATCTATTCTGTAACTCGATTTGTTAGTATTTTCTCCTCGAATTTTATAGTCGACTCAGAATTTCTTTCCAATCCATCCGCGAATCAGCAGTGCTGTCTACTAGCTACACAATTTTATGTCAAAAAATCTTTTCTTTTTGTTTAGTTCTGCAAACTTGTAACGATTATTTGGTTAAAAATGCGTAAATTATTATTTCACAATTTGTTTGTGAACATGCTGCAAATACTTTTAATACTATTGCTTTGCATAAAACAGAAAAAAAAAATTTTAATAAAATAATAAATAAGTAAATATATGTATAACAGGTGTTAACGATTGCTGTGCAATTAAAAGGAATTCAGTTACTATTGCTTTGTTAAAGACGGGTGCAATTAAATTGACTTTTAAGTAATTCGAAAATGCGCGAGGCAGTTGGTTGTTGTAGTTATGTAAAGAAATTATGAAAAAAGTTAGCGAGCTTCAGCTTACAAATTTGCTCATTATACTAAATATGACACGCTCCAGAACAAAAGTGAACTAAACTTAAAGCCGACGACATTTCCAAACCATTCAACCTCCAGTAAATCACAACTTTTATTTATTTTTTGGAGATTTGTTGGTTTTGGCCAAATAATGATTACTAATCTTTATTATTACCGGCTTGATTGTTTACTTTTTGGAATAGCCTACTATGGGTTATCAATCACCCATTGTTTTCGGGTTTTAATGAATTTTTTTAGAAAATAGTCTAAAGAAAATCAAGAAAAATCAAAAATAATTAAAAACAATCAAACAATTTTTTTTGATTACTTTCATTATTTTTGATTGTTTTCAACTACTTTTTGGTATTGCTGAAAAATAATCAAAAAAATCAAAAGAAATATAAATTTTTTGTTTTGACTGTTGTTGATAACTTTTTTTTTTTTTTTGTTAACGGTAATCAATTAGTAATTGCGGATTATTGAAAACAATTAAAAGAATCATTACTGAGTGAAAGAGCTATCCAAACAATTGATTACTCAATTCTATTATGAATTTAACAGGTCTGGTTTTTGCTCTGAGCCCGTCAAAAGTAGCATGTTTTCAGAGCATGCATCGTCAATTCGGAACACAATTGTGCGAACTCGGGTCACACAGATTGCTACGCTCTTTCGTCTAGTGATTTTGCCGGTCGGCGCAGAGCAAATGTTGCACTAAAATCCAGTGAGGGCCAATAAAACCGAGGGTGCAAAAACAAGTTGCAAACGCTCATCCTCAGCACGTTTTAAAGTTTTAATGTTGTCAATGTCTTTAAAATAAATTTGTTAAAAACTTCTTGTAATCAAATATTAGTTTATATAATAAAAAAAGCGAAATATTTTTCGTATTGGCAATGACTGCACCACTACCAATACCATCATAGGGCTCATACCACACTGACACAGTTTTGATTTTGACGATGCCTGCTTCACAATTGTTATTTATGCGAGATATAAGTATGTATGTAAATATGCATTCTTGTTCTCAAAGCAAAGTAATGGACTGTTACTGGTAACTGAACATTGTAAATAAAATGAAATTAAAAAAGGAAAAAACAATAAAACTATTTAAATGCACTCCAGTACGCCAGAGCGTATACGCAGCCAGCTATTGTACTAAATGCGACATCACAGAATATAAAGAGGGAGGGGGGGACTCGAAGTTTTTATGGGTCTACGAAAGTTAAATTTTCGCTGCTACGAATTACAAGAGACAGCTTATTATGAACAAAAAAAATAATGGATTTCTGTAAAACTAAGATTATTTCAACTAAATAGTATGCTTGCATGTGTATTCTGCAGGTTTTTGTTTACATTTAAATATACTACAATATATATATATGTATATACAAGTGTTAATTATGTATGTAGCTTTGCTCAAATGGTATTTGACTATTTGGTTAATTCTATTGTTTATTAATATTGTTTTTGTTTTTATTGTAATATATACGCATATTGTTGTTGCTGCCTTATGCACGTTTGTTTGATTGTATATGTATCTATTGTTTGTAAAGCATGTAAAATGGCTATTGTTGCTAAGTTACTATTCATCACTCTGTTTGTTGTTGTTCTTGTTATTTTTGCTATTGTAAAATAAGTCTATTGCATTATATTTTCACAGTTATGTTTGTGTGTTTGTGTTTGTTATTGCATCATCAGTTTTGTAGAATCTTTTTGTTTACAATTTCGAATTTTTATTATTACTTTGCTTGCGAATGTGTTTGTTGTTGTTGTTTTTTCAATAATTTTACTATTTTTTGTTTTCTTTTTCTGTTGTAAATTCAGTTTTTATGTGCCACATTCGCACATGTTCCTTTTTTCGCATGAATGCTTCTCTGATTATTAAATATAATTTTTTTTTTTTATGCACATTTTTTGTTTTTGTTTATTATGTACATACACAATTTGCAGCTATCGTTACTATAATTAAATTAATTAATTTTCATGCTTTGTAATATTTATTTATTTTAGTATAAAATTACAAGCATTTTATTGCTTTATCGCTTGTAATAAATAAATTAAACAATTCTTTTTGTTTTTGCCTAAACATCTTTTCACATATCTTCTACTTTCTTATATGCTCGTATATTAATGATTTATGAGCATCTTGTTTGCTTTTTTTGTTTTGTTTTTCTAGATATTTTTTTTGCAAAAGAAAAAACTGAAAACGCTTTTGTTTGTGTATTACATTTTTTCAACGCTTTGTGTTTCAATTTCTTCACTTATGTGCTCACCACATCTACTTTCTTAGTTTTTTTATTTACTTTCTTTTAACTTCAGCCAAAATTGCAATTTTTGAAATTTTTGAATTTTGAATTTTGAAATTTTGTTGCAGCCACGCCGTTTAGTTTTTATAACAGCTGTTTGCTAACAGAACTAGAAAAATGTTTTCCAAAGGTGTGCCTAAACGAAAAATTTTGATTTGAACCAAAAATATTGCTAAGTAATTTTTTGTGGTTATAGCCTGCGCCTAAACTTAGGAATGTAAGAAAACCTAATTTTAGGCGCATTTCATTTCAGCTATAGCTTAACACTTTTTTTGTTGAGTTCTCTTATTGTTTTTTCTTTGCATGATTATCAAACATATTACAAAAAGTTGTACAGAACGTTTTTGAATGGTTTAGTTTTACAAATTTTTTTTTGTAATTTATTTCCATTTAATTCTTTATTTTATGGCTTGTATTTTTGCTTGCTATGTCACCTATTTGCTTGTTTGTATGTTTTCTTAATATTCAAACTCGTTTTTGTTATATATATTATTTATCCGTATACTATATAAAAAATTTAACTACTTCCTTTAATGTTTTTTGCTATTACAATTTTATTTATAGGCACCCAATTTACCAATCTTTTATTAAACAACAAAAATTTTACAAAAATATTAACATTTTCAAAAAAAATACGTGAAGCTCGTACAACCGAAGTATTTAGTAATTATATTATTTTTTAAAAATCTAATTTGAATTTTGCTTTCCAAGATTTGCATGCAATAAAATTAATTGGTCCAAAAAACAAGATCTTTGTTTTGAATTTTGCAAGCCAAAAGCGTGTTTTAAGGTTATGAAAAAGGAAAAATGTAACGGATATTGCAGTGAGGCAACTTTGAGCTGGTAATTGCAGTTTCAACACTTGGGTCCAATTACAATATGAATATTTTGAAATAGAACATACTTTGATTCGCTTAAGAGCTTTTGAGTACGAGAACACGAAGTCTGCAACAGCTCCTTCTCTACTAAGTTTTCCAGCGCTGCTGTAATCCTCGCATTTGTTTTGAGACATTTTGGAAACAATTTTATATTCGATAATAGTGAGTCAGAACATTGAGTTTTGATTAACTGAGTAAGTAAATTCTAACTAAAATATATCACCGCTTGAAGTTGCCTCTTGTAGTTCACACTTCCGTTTTCTTTTTCCATCAAAATAAAGAAGACTATTTTTTTTTTATTTTAAACTTACTTCGCTTAATAAGGTTTATGTTAAACATTGTATTTGTATTGTTCAAATTTTTTCATAAAATATTGCAGGTACATGCGGTTGCTATGGGTCACAAGGTTGTTAGAAAGGCGTGTTGGCGAGAGAGCGCATATGTGTGGGATTCAATCGGATTCCATTAGACCACTAAATCGGCGGCTCCCGCCACACACCAATGCAAGCTATAACTCCACAGCCTTTGGTTTGTGCTTTCTGGCCGTTTCAGAATTTCACCTTTTCCACTATTTTCACCATATGTGGTGAAATACTAAAGCGTCTGTAACGCTCAAACCGTCTGGTATGGAGTTCTGGTTGCACACACCTCTATGACATTTCAATATATGTATGTATGTTTGTTTGTAGGTGTGTATTGGAGCATATTAAATATGTATTAAGCTTCTTCAAGTTTGTTTGTATGTATATTAAATGCTATTGCGGAGTATTTGATTGTTTCTTTATATTTCTTAGTTTTTAAGTTTATTTAATTAATTCCGCTTGCTCTATTTTTGTTGCATTTTAAGAAATGTTTAATGTTGCTACTTTATTTAATGACACTTGTGGTGTGGGAAGTAAAGCTAGAACTCTACACCAGACCGCTTGAACCAATAAAGCGTTTTAAAATTTCACCACTTTAGTCAGCTGAAAAAAAAGTTGAAATTCTAAGACGTCTGTTAGGTACGAGCGACCAGTTGTGTAGTTCTGGCTAAGGTATGTAAGTATGTGGGTAATTACGTTAACTAAATCGCTTCAATCTTATTTCAATTATTTATGCGTTTCTTCATAAAACGTAACTTATAATGCAAAAGCCGTGGGACTTACGTATGTACTAATAATGTAAGCACTTCGGAAGCACGAATTTTAATTGTTTTGAAAAAAATATGCATATAAGTATAAATCGCGTTTACTTTACTCGCATGTGACGTTATAAATCCTGTAATAAATTTATCTGTTAAATTTTTTTGAAGAAAAATACTTTTTAACTTTTGCAATGGCCACACTTTTGGAAATCTACACACTAAAAAATTAAACTTTTCCTTTGGTTGAAAAAAATTGTTGTTTTTGTCATTATATAGTTTCACCGCATTTGCTGCGTACAGTGGTGTAAAAACAATTGAACTTGTACTATTTGGCATTGCAATTTTAGAACTGTTTCTCCGTTTGGTCTTTCCCTATTTGAAGTTATTGTTGTTTATTTTCTTGTGTGCTAATTTTTGCTATTGTGGTTTTATGTTTCTTAAATTCATTTGTTTTGGTTTTGTAATATTTTACTTTAAATAAGGTACTATTTGTTCCATGTGTCATATTGGACTATTGCCAGTTTGGTATAAACGCTGTAAACTAATGTATGATAGTATAAAAAAAATTATAATTTTAAAAATAAATCGTTCTATTCCTGTTTTAAGCACATCAATACCAATCAAAAACGTTCAAACTTTTTCACTGTTGTTTTACTTATTTTGTTAATTGATAACTGAATATCTCCTTGCTTTTCTGTATGGTACAACAAACAACATATATTTTAATACTTTTTAGTTCATTTTGTTCTGAGATGGAATTCATTTACTGCATTTTCTATAATTTGAATACGTTTTATGCGAATAGTGCTATGCGCTACCGTTTCAATGGCAAGTTTCACTTTAGCCTCAGTACAGAATTAGTGTTTGCAAATTTGAGCTTTTGATAAGACAACTTGTACCTGGAAGCCCAGTAGCTCCCCAGTGCGCTACTGATCTAGATATAATTTTTAAGAAAAATGCTCCCGCAATATTTCTAAACATTTTACGGCCAACTTACGCATAGCAAGAATCGAAAAAAAACTTATTGAAAACTAATTATATATTTTGCAGGTCGGTTTTGTGTATATGTATAACTGTATAATTAATTATAGCACCCTGAAAACAATTTTTCAGTTTCATGATCGAATTCTTTGTTTGAACTAAATAATATTATAAGTAAAGGCCAATTGCTTTTGTATATTTATTGCATTCTTTAACGGCATTCAACAAACAAAAATTCAGTTGCAATTAACATCGTATTTTCCAGAATTTGAAATAAAAATTGAGTCTTTTAAACATCAAAAAATATAAAATTAAAATGTTTGCTTGTCGTTTTTCTCAGTGTGCTTGGTTGCTTGCTAAATCAATCATTAATTGCGTATAAATATTGAAATGAAGCATGCTTTTAGGCTGATTAAGTTTTCTTCTTGAGTTGCAATCTTGCTTGCATTCTTTGTTTCATTTAAAATTGTAAAATTAAAATAATTCACAGCAGTTTGTTGGCTCCTTCTTTTTTGACGCCAACACAAACTTTTCTTCATTCATAATTAGTAAAATAATTAATTATTAATTCATTAAAATTATTGTTGTAGCATATTTTCTTTTTGTTTTTAAAATTCTTCTTCTTTAATTTAAATTAATATATCTATGTATATGTGTGCATATATGTACTTCGTCCGAGCAACAGCGGTTGCAACAGTAGTCATTCTTCTTCTTCTTCTAACTCTTTATGAGCAGCAAACGATTGGCGTGTTGTTAACGGTAATTTGTTTACCGTTCGCCAAACCATATGCGTCCGAGTGCGCGTAAACGAAAATCTTCATCATCAACTTAATTCCTTTCCAACAAACAAATTTATTCAGTGGCATTTGTAGTTGTTGTTGTTGTGGCATTGGCATTGGCATCAATTAGTTTGATTGTTGTTTCTGTTTCTTTTTCTATTTTTGTTTGTGTTGTGGTCACCTTCGCTTCGGTCACACCAACATCGTCCGCAGCAGCTTCGGACTGGCTAGTTGGTGTTACTTTATCGCCATCGTCGGTTTCCATTTGTACGGGTGGGGTTTTGTCAAGCTCATTAGCGTCGGTGGGTTGTGCAACAAGTGCGGTTGTTGTTGCTGTCGTTTGAGGGGTTTCACCTTCTGCGTGATTTGTTGGTTTTTGCTCCGCAGCGCGTATATCACCACCTTTACCGTTGACGTCGGCTTCCGATGAGGAAATGTTTGGTGACTCAGCTGCGTCTGTTTCCATTTCGCTGGAAGTATTCAAGCGTTCCACAGTGGTGTCAGCCAATTGACCAGTCGATGAATCGATCGTGCTGATTGTGTTGTTGTGCTGATCGCTGGTGGTACTGCTAGTCGTGGAGGTGTCTGTAGCTGTTGTAGTACTGTTTCCAGTGGTATCCATTAGTGAGGTATCCGCTTCCGCTGTAGGTAGCTCTTGTTTCTCACGTTTAGCCTCCGGCTCCTCCTGCTCCTCTACTTCCTCTACAATAGCGCTGTAGGAAGTTGCGGTACTGTTACGTCGCCGCTCTTGTCGCTCCTTTCGCTGTTGTTGCTGCTGTTGTTTACGTTCCTCTGCTGCACGCGTCGACGTGCTGGCTATGACGCCAATGGCGGTTGAACTGGCGATCGCACTACTGCTGCTGCTTGCGATCTCATCAGTGATGTTACTGTTGCCGCCTTCTTTGCCGCTGCCGGCGACTACGACACTGCTTGTGCTGGTGCTGCCACTTCCACCAGCTGCTGCGTCTCGTCGCTGCATGCACTTTTCCAATGCTACTTTCAATGATTTTCGTTTACGTTGTTTTGTCGTTGTTGTTGATTTTTGTGCACTCATACTCATGACTACTGCTGCTGCCGCTGTTGCGGCCGCATCCTATTGTGAATGATTCGCAGCCGCCGCCGCAGCTGCAGCGGCGACGGAAGCGGGAACAATGCCTGTACTGGCTGCACTCAAGCCGATCTCTTGCTTGTGTTCGCGTGCGATGTGTCGGCGCACAGTGTTGTTGCGGGTAAAGGTGCGCGAACAGAATGGACAATGAACGCGTATGCCTTGATGACGTTGACGAATGTGTGCGCGCAGATTTGTTTCATAGCCGTACAGACGATCACAGTACAGGCACTTCAGCTTCTTACCTGGATAGGAGAAGGGAGAGCAGAATCTGAGTTAGTACCTGCTTTAACATACTATATCTTATTTTTAAATTGCCGGCTAAGTGGAAGAACGTCCTATGTCAGAACTTGAATAAAAATAAATGTATTTTAGTGGTTGGCTGGAGTGATCGCTATCTCATCACCTTCCTTCTTCCACTCAGCTGACGATATATCTTTGATAAGTAGCTACTTTGTGTTAAAACTTTTAGGTTGATGTTAGTTTTATTTCCGAAAAATTAATAGTATTTAATTACCGTCTGCCGTATTGACCATGCCACTATTTTTATTGTTCAACTTCGTCGCATTCCATACATTCAACATATCCTCCGGTGCTATGGACGTTGCCAAATTGCTCGGTAATCCAGCTTCAGCATTTTTAAGATTTTCCAATAGGGCGGATGGTGTTGTGGAAGATGCATTAGAAGTAGGTGGCTGTGGCGGATGCGGCGAGTAGTTTGAGTTTTCTAATTTTACTCGCAGATCTTCGGCTCCGTTCTGCTGGAAATATTTAAGAAATTGATTCTATTTTTTGTTCTTCTTTTGATGCAACATTGCTTAAAACTCACATCAGTAGACTCGTCGTGCTCGCTTCGTTCATCATCGTTCGCCTCATGTGTGCTGCCATTGTTACGCTCCGTTTTCACTGAGCGGTCTATGCTCGTAGACAAATTGCTCGGCGCATTGCCATTGCCCGCTGCTGTACCAGGGCTGTGATTTTCATAACGGCTGTGAAATAAAAATAAATAAGTTGGTAAAATTGCAAACCTTCACCGAAATATATCTGCACAACTTCTTCCATGCTATTCATCTAATATTGATTTCCAAATCACATTTTCCACTCACCTCGGCGATGTTCGCTCCGATTGCATTGTGTCCGCTTCGGTTGGTGCATTCGAAGATGCGCTCGACGATGGCCGATGGTATGGAGGTTTGCTGATCGGACTCGCACATTCGGACAATGAATTTTTGGAACCGTCACGCAGCACACTACAGCGTATTTCTTGCTCACCATATGGACTGAGGTGAAGACGTTTGCGTCCTGGCTCAAATGCCAAGGGACGATAGATGGGCGGCACATAGGGCGGTATACCAGCCGCCAGCGCTGCTGCGGTGCTACTTTGCATTAGGGAATCGCATTCTTGTTTCAGATTACTACTCGAACTGCTCAAATGGTGTACAGCACCAGCGCCGCTCCCCAAACCTCCGGCACCACCAACGCTACCTCCCGCTCCGGATACAGTGGTATTGCAGTGTGCGGTGAGAGGACCGGTGATGATATTGCAGCCAACGCCGCTACCAATATTACCTCCACTACCATTGCCGCCATTATTGTTATTGCGCTCTGCGTTGCCGGCCATTGTTGCAGCTATGTTGGCACCGATTATGGCACCGCTAGGTATGCCACCGATGCTGGTAAGCGGACTACAGCCAACTGCACTGCTATTCACCGCGCCTCCACTCATGCTATTGCGCATGCTACGCCGGCTATTGGGTGATTCTAGTGGCGATGCATCGACGTGCTGTTGTGCTTGTTGGGCGGCCAATCGCCCGGTTTCTGTCGATAGTCCTTTCACCTAATCAAATTTTAAGAAAATAAAATCAATCAAAGTGTCATCATGGGTTGGGCTTAGTCTAGTTTTTATTTTTTTATCTGACTCTTGTATTTCTTACCTGCAGATTTTCCGCAGATTTAAGGAAACTATTGAGAGCCTCTTGTGACACATGCACTTCACCTTTGTACATAAATTCGAGCAGTGCAGCCATATTGTCGGAGGATGTGGCCTCCAATATGACAACACATTGTCCATTTGTTGGTGTACTCTCGAACAATTCGGCGAATTTCTTCGAACATGCTGCCAATATGAGTTTGTGTGCCTTGAATACTGTGCCTGTAAGAAAAAAGCGAAAACAAAAAAAAAATATATTTATTTTATATTTATATATAAATAAGGTCATTTGTAAATAGTATCTAATTTATTTGTGGAAAATTTTTGAAACTCTGAAGGACAAAATTAGGAAACAAAGTACACCTTATGGGGGTACAAGCCAATTAGCTGACTGTGAATAAAATGATATGAAAGTGTGAAAAAACTCATGACGGGCCAAGTGGAGACCGAGCGAAACCCCTTTAACAGTCTCTACGCCTTATTTTGACCTAATATCTTGCGCTTTTTGAGCTTTAACTTAAGGACTTTTTATTCGTTTTGTTGTTTCTTGTTTATACGAATAATCGAAAGATTGAAATTCCAGAGAAATAAAATAAAATATCCCGCCGAAAGCCCAAAGCATTTGAATTCTTACAACAACAAAAAAAAAATCAACACATATTTTTACCAACCGAGCTCTTTGAAATGAGTTCAATGTAACCTTCTAGGCACAACCCAAGTTTCTAGCAAATGTCGGTTTACTTTTACCAAATAAATTGGCACGAAGGATGAGCTTAGGAAAATTGGTACGGAAGTAAATTTTAAAGCGAAGATGATTAAAAGGTCATCACAAACCGGACCTATCAAGAATTGAGTCAGCAATTGAATGGATGGATCTTTCAATCAATAATAATGACTACTTCAATTGTTTTGAAAATTTCACAGTAAGTAATTGACTACCATTTAAAAAACAAATAAATAAAAGATAATCAAAAAGAACATTAAATATAATCAAAAGTGCTTTTTATTTTCGATTGTTTTTGATTTCTTTTGGTTTTTTTTTTTATTGTTTCTAATGATCATAAAAAGTCATGACTCTTTTTTGATTGATTTTTAAAATAATAATTAAAAACCGAAAACAATGGTTAATTAATCATTAGTAGGCTTTACCAAAAAATAATCAATCAAACCAGTAATCATTACGGTTAGTAATTAATACTTCACAGGTCTGTCAAAAATATATATGCGCCGATGAGCGGTGGTTTCGATGTAAAAAAAATTGTAAAAATATTGTGAACAATTTCGTTCACTGCCCTGAAAAACTGTTCAAAAAGTGATAACCATTTACGGAATTATTTTGAGCGTTATCGTCGGAAATGCAGCTCATGTAACCGCTATTTTGGCCTACCTGAAAAAGTTAAACGAAATTTCGTGTAAAAAAGTCCTAATATTGTTTGGTAATGCTTGCTAACATTCCACAAAAATATTTATGTGTCAATTTTCGCGGTTACGTGACTCTAACACCTGTTTTGGTTTGGATTATACTGTAACTTAAGCTGGCAGAATAGCAAAAGGTTGTAAAAGTTACGAAATTATTTCTTTGTGAATTAGGACATTAATATCAATTCCTAGATTCTGTAAATTTTGAGAGCATAAGAAAAAAATAAAAAAAAAAGTATAGAAAAGATCAAAGTCTAAGTCGTTTTTCTATTTTGTTTCAGAGGATTATAAAAGCTTAAGCTGTTGACACTTTTTATTAAAAAGGACTTCATAAAAACTCGCATCTCTTTTGATGCGACAATCTTCCATAATGGTCTATTGTAGTTTCATCAAATGAAAATAAGGATATAATATATAAATGTACGAATATTTTAAACATAGTATGTAAATATGTATACCTTTCGTTTATTACTTTGACGAATGACTGAAAGCAAACGACTATCTCTTTCGAGAAAATATTTACACGTATATAACATATATTGTATATGTATGTATGTTTAAGTTTCCATATTTATTGAATTGCTTAAAAAGTGAAAGGCATCACCATCCCCAAATACTACATTTTTAACTTTGAAACAGAGACCTTGAACCCATAGAATTATGTCAAATACTCATGTAGTTGCTATACAAATCTACAATGTAATTCTAATAAATTTAAAACATATTAAATGCATCGACGTGTACATATGTATGTGCTTTAGGTTGGTTCTTATTTTAGGTGTTTTTGAATTTTTCACAACGAACTACTCAAATAAGTGGCAAACGCATTCAGAGTGCATGAAATCAAGTTAACGACTACCCCATTGTACATTCCTATTTGAGTTTGTACATGAGTAGGTATCTCAAGTTCCGAACAACAGTGAAACACGGAAACTAAGAAGTATCAAGGACAAGAAAGAAAGTAAATTATTTCCTTGGTCTTGAAAAGAAAGTTTCAGTTACTTAGAGATACATATTCTTGTATGTACGTGTGTATATATGTACATACAAACATTCCTTTTGGGTGGTTGTGGTGCGCACAGCAAACGGATACGAAATTACAGCAACAGACAAGAAAGTTATAAAAAAAAAAAATTTATCAGCAACAGCTGCCGAGATAACAGACAGAATTTAGCTGAATAACGTGAAGAAGCTTATACATATATGTAATACAGATACGTATATATGCACATTTTTTGCTTAGAAAGTGTGAACAATTGTAGATTTTATACCCCAGCATTCAACAAGAGTTGTTTTCCTAAAATTGTAAGGAATACGAGCGAAGGAAACACCAGTGCTTTGGTAACACGAAACAAAAAAGAATACGTCTTCTAAGAGTAAAAGTCATATATAGGACGTCCATAAATTATGTGAGCCGTTTTCAGGAATTTTTGACCCCAGCCCCCCCACCCCCTTCGTTGAGACTCAGTGAGATTTAGTTAGGCTCCTTCCCCCATTAAGTGAGATTTACGATAAACATGTTCCATCGATACTTGTGTACATGTTCTATTGAAATAATCGAACACATGTCATCTGTGGTTCCAGTAGTGCAAGAAGATGGTGTTTGAAAGTGTATACCCTCCATTCAACGGACAAAGCAGCTCCTTAGCAAGGCGAGTCACCACACGCGGTGGTTGAATCCTGATGGCAGATTCTCCTTCAAAACAAACTGGTTTCGTATTGGAATAAGTTCATAACTTTTTAAGTTTACGTGAGATTTTCGACTACACCCCCCGGTTTAAGTGAGGTTTGGTAAGATTTTAAACTCACGTAATTTTTGGATTCCCCTATTGTAAACATTTATGGTAATAGTTATGTACAGTGTCCGATAACACTCAGACACCAAAATTTCTTTTCAAATATTTTTTGAATTTCCTAGTTCATCTAAAAAAATTGTAAAAATCAGATAAACTCAAGAAGTGGAGCGACCAAACGAAAGCAGAATCAAATATTAATTGGACGAAACGAGGCTACCAATTTTTAAAATTTTTAGAAATATGTCAGAGCTGTTTTTGTGAATCACTTTCACCTCCATCTTCCCACTTTCCGGGTATGTAATGGTTGTCCCACTTAGACTGGGAAAGCCAATAACTGGATCCGGAGGCTTGTTTTTTATTTTTATGTAACTTGAGCCTTCTTAGCAACTAACCCCACAAGCTTGGGTCTGATGTTTGCTCTTTATTTGTTTGATAATCGTTTTGTTTTTCATTGGTCTTCTATAACAAAACTGATTTAACATAAGTTATAAGCCTTACAAAAGTCCCGGTTGCTCATATCCGCTTTCTTCCAAAAAATTTATCAAACTGTATAATAATGGCCTTTAGAGTAATGCGAGAAATTCTCTGCAAACTTTCCAAACTAAAATTGACTCTATGGTTACTCGGGTTATTGTAACCCAATTGAATCCGGTAGGACACGGTACTAGCGGGAACGATTTGTTGGACCACTCGAACCTTCGGGTCATGAATTTCATGAAAGGCATACGTTACCGCGGGTATCTTCTGTGCATCCTAACTCACTGGAGCTAAAATTATCTATCGGCTAGGAATTCGGCATACAACTAAATTCATTACCAATTTGGGACCTTAATTTCATCCAATGAAATAATCCTTACATAAGTTGCGAATATTTTGGTGGATTTAGGCGTGGGTGTGTAATGCACAGTTCTGATGTAACAGCGTAGACAAGTTAACTGTTACACTTACTCTTACAATGGTATTCTTCGCCCTACGTGCTTTACCTGAATGCTAATTTGAGCTGTCAGTCCTTTGGGAAAATATTTAACATTGAGCGGCTGTCAAATATATGGGTTGTCTTTTCGCGATAGGCTTGTGGTTTGAGTAGCATAGATGATATTATAGAATTTTGTGTTTTCTTGGATTTTTGCATTATTTAATTTTAAAATATTCGCAGGTTCTTAGAAATATTCTTTTCATGTTAAGATTACAATTAAAAATTGGTTAAAATTTATTATCATCGCATTAGAAACTAATAAGTTATATAGTTTTTATATTAAAAGGATGTAAAAGCAGTGATTCATTAGATAGTGGATGAAAGCAGTATATTTAAAACACATGTTTGTATTTATTTCAATCGGCGGAATGCTGTACCTTAAGTCATATTCTACGCCCTGTTACTACAGGGTGCATACCAGCATTTAATACCCCTATTTTTCTTTATTTATTTCTATAAATTCATGCCTTCATTTCTGTTATTATTTGCCGGCACGTTTACTTATTTATTATTTAGATATTTGATATCTTTAAGAGCGTTTCATTACTTAACAACACTCAATTGGCTTTTAAGAAGTGTTGCATTTTAATTTAGCAGTTTTGTTATGTCACACAAAATTGTTTATCAATTTTTCTTACGCTTTTTTTTTCTGTAAGTGAATTCGCCTTGGTTTATATTTTGCTTTGTTAAGAAAAGCGGCGGCCGCCGTGGTGTGAAGGTAGTGTTGCCGGCCTACCACACCGAAGGTCCATGGTTCGAGCCCTGGTACAGGTAACATCAAAAGTGATTTGAAAAAAGTTTTTCAAAACGGGGTCGCCCCTCGGCAGTGGTTTGGCAAACTCTCCGAGTGTATTTCTGCCATGACAGGCTTCTCAGCAAAAAATTCGTCTCCTTTGTAGATGCCGTTCGGAGTCGGCAAAAAACTGTAGGTCCCACCAATTTGCAGGGAAAATTCAAATCGGCACACCACAAATTGGAAGAGAAGCTTGGCGCAAAAATCTCTTAGGAGGTTTATGATGATATACCTGTTGTATATCGCGCCATAGAGAGAGAAGAAAAGCTCTAGTGATATTTGTATGCATTTCATTTTCTTATTTCTATTCCCTTGCAGTTTTTAGTATTCCTCAAGTTGATTGCAACAACAATAAGTAGGTCAATATAGCTAATCGCAAAATTTTGTTTAAATAAGAAACAGAAAAACAGTAAATATTAAAGGCACGTGTGTTGGAAAGTATGCAAATTATATTTTATACCCAGCGAAGATTTTAAAGATTGTGCGCAGAATGGTTTGATAGTCGCATGTAATATTATTTGAAGATAATACATTTATATGGGACCACGATCTGCGGAACTAAATGACAAAACGTAACAACATATCCTTCGTGTAAAAAAACCAACAATAACATAATTTTTTTTTCGTTGTTGATATAGTTTACTACACCTTTTCCAAGTGTGCTTCAGAATTCGTAAAATGTTCTTCAGAAATCGTAAAATGTACTTCAGAATAATCAATTGTACTTCAGAAACCATCAATTGTACTTCAGAAAATATAAATTATACTTTAGAAACAGTAAATTGTACTTCAGAAGATGCAGAACTAATAGGATTTTACCATTTATGAAGAACAATTTACAGTTTCTGAAGTGCAATTTATGGTTTCTGAAGCACAATTGATTACTCTGAAGCATGTTTTATAGCTTCTGAAGTGCAATTTATGGTTTCTGAAGCACAATCGATTATTCTGAAGTACATTTTACAGATTCTGAATTACAATTCATTATTCTAAAGTATATTTTACAGTTTCTGAAATACAAATGACTATTCTGAAATACATTTTACGGATTCTGAAGTACACTTGGAAAAGGTTTAGGGCATTAGAACTGTCGTTTGGTAATCTCTGGAGTACCTCTGGGAATTGACCCTATTAGAATTGTGTATCTTTTCCACACGTCTGCGTCAAATGTGGCTGAAAAGTGGATCCCGATTGATTAGATGATCGCAGCTGATATTGTTCTTGATTTCCTTTCAGACAGTTCAGTGTGCTGTCTGGGTACTCACAAAGTATCTGCTATGTATACGATAAATGCGAGTGAACAATATGCTCGGATACTCCTATAAGTATACCACAGAATTAGAACTTAATAACTGCATCGATGGCCATTCGACCCTTGACTATTCCATGATAGTGACACTTTTGACAAAATGTTGATTTAAAGTTTTTAAAAGCCGGACATGATCTCTCTCAGGCATATCCATGGAAACAATGTAACCTCGAAAAAAGAACAGTAGATATATTAAAGTGTAATAAAAGTTTGCATAATAATATGTATGAATTTGTGTATATCGGTGAAATTGACAATTATACGGAATTTTTAATCGTTTACATGTGCTATACAAATATTACAATTTTCAACTCTACTCTATCAAATTGTGTTTCTTATTTGTAAACAATTTCTCTCATAATTTAACTGAAATTATTCAGTATTACACTTGGTCACTCTGGTCGGTCGCGACTTAAAAGAATTTGCTTTATTTATCACTGATCTAGGATAATGCGCAATTTCCTTGTCACTTCGTCCTTTCCGTGCGCTAACTTAGCGGGTTGATAGTATGAAAATTCATTAACTTCGATGTGTGGAAACACTGACAAGTTCTGCATCGCTTAAGGCATAACATGTGTTCATATTTCAGTAATTTATATTTCAAAAATATATCTTTTTCTTATTGCATACTTTCGTGCGCGCTGTCAATCCCGCAAGTATTCAACTAATATGCTTTAGAGTGTGATTTTTTGTTTTCATTTTTCAAAGTTATTTTATGTTTGCGGTTTTGCAGACGCATTCGATATGAAATCAACTCAACGTTGGCCAGCAATAATGTAGCCAGAAATACAAATCAACAAAGTATAAGTTATTTCTTTTTGTTATTCTCCTTTGAGCCGTTTCATTTACTTTACACACATGAATGCCTTCTATGTGTAAAGCGAAGTATGTTTATGTATACTATTTCAATTTTGGTTTCATTATAATGCATGGGTTGACGTGCAATGCCTATAATCCACCAAATAACCCACAAAATAGCCCTGCAAAAAATTGTGTGACTAGTCTCTAAAGAGAGTGACAACAATTGATCCAAACTATTCCGTTATAGGCATAGTTGGGATAAGTCGATTTTAATTCCTGTAGCCAACTTTTAGGTGTTGAAAGTAAACTTTTCCGACCATAGGGAAACAAAAAGAATCGGTCCGACACTACCCATTTGGATATGAAAGGGACCAATTAGTCACTCCATAGGACATGGTCACACAAAAGGGATCACTTTAACCCAGATTAAAACTGGCCTTGGTCGCGTGCTCCTTTGCGACTAATTCCAGATTCATCCTAGACTAATCGCTTTTTTTGCAGGGAATGTACTGCCCCCACACACACATACACACTGAAAAACACCAAACATACACACACAGCTACTCTAAACCCTTTTTCTATAAAACTCCTCATTTCCTTGCTGCTTGCTACGAGTATGACGCGCTTTACTCTATTGTTGGCTTATTGCGGCTGAAATGAAAATTCGAATATCAAAAGTTTTCGGTGACTTGAGGTGAATTTTTTGATCAATCTCCATCACAGGAAAACCCCGTTGGCATGCACATCGGTATGAGTAGGATTTCAATTTATCAATGGCCATTCCACTTATTTGACACCTCTTTTTTAATTTCAATGTTAACAGCTTTAGTTAAACATTTTTTTATAATATTTATTATTAAATCTGAAATCTGAACGAATGTTGAACATTACCATCACTCCACATTGAACTTAGTCAAAGCTGGGGCTCAATTCTGGTTTTGCGTTATCGAGAAGTGAAAAAAAATCGTTTCACCTTAGTTATCACTTGTCGTTTTCCTTTCTTCACTTCACTGAGCTCTAAAATACTATTCCGATATGTGCGGTGAAAACCATTCGTAGAAGAACCTTTTGACTTGCGTTGTCACGAGTTGTTCTTGCTTATTATAGAATTGTAATTTTTATCACTTAAAACCAGAGACATAACTATTATAAGAAATATTTATTAAAGCCTCAAAATAATTATTTCATTTCCATAGATACTTTTTTGAGTTTTGAAAAATTATTACTTTACAACAGAAAAAATAAAAATTGTTCATAATAATTATTGAAAGACTTAAAATTTTGAAAGTGAAATAACTATTATCCGAAATGTTTTTTTTTTTAAAGTCTTCAAAGACTTTTATTCTGTAGTTTATATTATAGAAGTCTCACAGCAGGGCCGTGCGCAGGGGACTGTCCTTTCGGGGGGAGGCTTTTGAACTTTTGGATGCTCAGAGAATATTATGATTTGAGTTAACGAAAATTGCACTTATCACACTTATGAAAAACTGAAAGAAAATTTACCTAATTTACACGAACCCCCAAACCCCCCGTTCGCACGGGTCTGTCTTACAGTAATAATTATTTGAAAGATATATTTTTTTAAGTCTTCAAAGTTGTTCAACGGATACGGGAATTGGAAAAGCTTTTTATACATGTAAGTAGTATTTCAATAAAGGATATTGGGCAAAATAAGGTCTACTGTAGATACTCTCGAGTTAAGGTATTCAAGGGGCGAGAGAGGAAACAAATCAAATGGCAGATATTTGTGAATACTGCGAAATTTTCGACGTATCTCATCGCGATGCTAATGAAATTGCAACTTCGTCTAATGTATATCTGCTAGGCTCAGCAACTATATTAGAGAATAGTAGCTCAGGCCCAGCTGGCACATCAGGAATTGGAATCTGGTCGGGGACAATGACAGGTTTCGCTGGACAAAGAACTGGATACCACCTGGAGATAATCGTCTAGTTTAGAGCAAAGCTCACAAATTTTAGGGTCCTGTTTCGTTGCCATTATCGTACAGTCGTCTGCATAGAAACAATAGATACCGTGGTGTATGAAAACACGTCAGTCATTTCTTGTTACCGACAAATAACGTCAATCGAAACCACCTAGGGAGGTCAGCCAAATTTTAGGGTCCTGTTTCGTACAGTCGTCTGCATATGAACAATAGATACCGTGGTGTATGAAAACACGTCAGTCATTTCTTGTTACCGACAAATAACGTCAATCGAAACCACCTAGGGAGGTCAGCCACATTTTAGGGTCTTGTTTCGTACAGTCGTCTGCATATGAACAATAGATACCGTGGTGTATGAAAACACGTCAGTCATTTCTTGTTACCGACAAATAACGTCAATCGAAACCACCTAGGGAGGTCAAGCCATCCTCCTTTTTTTCAATCTCAGTCTAGGCGTCGATAGGAAAACTTTCTGGGCCGGAGCGTCTATGTCCATTCAAATAACATGACCCAGTCATCTTGTTGACACTGGTTTTAAAGCCTGATTTGGCTCAGAAATGGACCCTTCGGTTTTTTATTGGCAGTGCCCGAAGAAGATGAGATGGCTCTTCGAGCATTCGAGAGAAAAGTTCTCCGGGTGATTTATGGTCCTCCCCGTGATGCCAACGCCTAGTGTCGAATTTAACTATAAGCTATACGAGCTTTCCCCATAATGCAGCGAATTAAATACCAAAGGATTCTTTGAGTCATGTTATGCGAATGGAGAAAGAAGATCCGGGATAGACGGTTTTCTTATCAACATCCGAATTCGGCAGCAGCAGGAGAAGGAAGGCTAGAATGAGATGAAAAAAACACACAGAGGATTGCTTGACCTCCCTTTTTTGTGGGCTAAAATCGCCCAGGCGGTTAACACCAAAAAAAGCACCACCACGATTTTTTAAAAGTAGTGCAGTTCGGCAGATATGGACTATTTTTCTCTCAATACTCATGTTATGTTTGGCGCAGTACTGACACCGTAGCTAATAGGCGCCCTTTCTTGGCTTTTACCTTCACGAGGGCGAACATGGGCCATTTTCTATTCAAAGCTTGAGTTTAATTGGACTTTATTGACAATGTCATTGTAAATACCTTTGTATAACTTGCTTATTTTACTACAAAAAAAATTAAAACAACTTTTTTCAAAGACTCAAAAAAAAAAAAAATTTCCATAATTATTATCAAAAGACTTTTATTTTAAAAGTCTCAAAGAAAAAGTCTTTGAAACTCAAAAAAAATAAAAGTTACTGGTAATTATTATTTCGATATTTTACTTTAAAAACCGGATTTTGAACAAATTTTAATTATTTGTAATTTGAGTTTCATAAAAATCACAGAAACTTCAACAAATACAAAAAAAATATTTTCAAAATAATAATTACGGATGACTCCAAAAAATGGTTCTCAGCTATAATTATTACGAAAATATTTTTTTGTATTTGTTGAAGTTTCTGTGATTTTTATGAAACTCAAATTACAAATAATTAAAATTTGTTAAAAATCCGATTTTTGGATTTTCTGAAATTTTGACGTTAACACTTAATTTCTATTGGCGTTAGCTTTTTTCACTTCATTTCAAATCGAAAATTTAAAGTAAAACGAGAATAGCAAATCGTAGTGAATTGACGTATTTACTTTTAACTTTATGATAACGCAAAACCAGGATTGACCCCCTGAACTAAATTATTATATTTACATACGTGAAATCGATTATACAGGTGATTACGATTACTTTAATAGTAGTTGCCAGGAATTTGCGATTAATCACTCAATGGAGCATGCTAATTGACTCAGAGAGTAATTTTTATCGTTTCATTGAACCAATTAGTTTCCCGATTAATCACATTTTGACTAATTATTATTTAATTCGTTTCATTACGAGAAACCGTAGTTGTCACAACTTGATTAAACAGAAATATTTTTGCGTTTAAAAACTCAACACACTGCGAAACTCACCACACCTGCTAGCTTATATTCATCGATTCATTTGCTAAGAAATGAACACAGTTAAAAGATATAAAGAAATTGTTTTTGTTTTTGTTTTTTTTTTTTTTGTTTTTGAGTACACAATATTTAGTTGGGATATGATTAACCAACTGAATCGTTTAATCAACATTCTGATAAATCAGGAGGGTTACTCCGTATTGCGATGCGAAAAAAATTTCTTGATTTGAGACCTTTCGAATCGCATTTGTTTTCGCATCGCGATACAGAGTCACCCCTCAGAAAAATTATTTACTTAAAATCGATAAATGGCACTTTGCTAATAATTTCACATTATTTTTCAAATGATCAAAAAGTTCGAGTGCCCCTGTCTTCCCTACTAGACAGGTACCAGTTAAATGGTTGGTCAGATAACCCCTCGGCCTGACTTGCGTTTGCGTTATTTTTGCTTATTTTTCTCAATTAGTTTCTGAAGAGCAGTGTGCCAAATCTAACCATGTGTTTGCTGTCCGTGTGCACACGTACAGTATACGGCATCCCTTTCTTGCGCATGTAAAACCACATCTGTCTCCACTCTTCACTCTCATTATCCGTAATGAAAAGTTGGGTTAGCGGTAACAGTCAGGTATAATGCAAACGCACGCAATCGCTAATGGTTATGAGTACGGCAAATATGCACCAGGCCTAATGGCTATGAATAATGGAAACTTCATATATAGCTAACAATGAAAATACAATTGGGCTTATTATTAGAATTGGTTTTTAATGTTTAATATAACTTAAAATTACACAATTTTCACGTTCACAACAGTCAATTAGATCTATAAATACATATTTATACCACTAAACATTTACAAAATATAATTTCAATCCATTTGCCGCAAGTTGAAAATTCCTTTGCTCGTCCACCTGAAAATATGAAAATTTTTGTGCATAAAAATATAAACCCGGACTTTACTTGTTTAATAACAATAATAAGCACTATATACTTGCCTTATCTAGACGTATTACTTGCAATTTCTTTGCAAAACTCCTTATTAAATATTTTATACATTTTTTTACGACGCACTAACATTTCCCTCACAATACCAAAAAAGAAGATACACAAAGAAAAAACAAAACTTGACAGAAGGCTTTGTGTGTGTTAGTAATTTACAATTTTCGCTTGCATGTATTAGTGAGTGTGGTTAGGTCCGTCTAGTAGGGTTGTATGTATAAAGTTTTTTGTTTTATTTGAGTGTTGATAGCTAGTCAATCACATGAGTTTGAAAACTGAGTTAATATTCAAAAAACGAAAAGAAAAAGAATAACAAAAATAACTGGATATTGTGTTATCCTAAACACACAAATGATTCCCGCGGCAGTTGGGCTTGTACCAGAAGTTTTTAATACAGAAGCGCACCGAATTCATTCAGGGAAGTGTTTCTGCGGTTACAACAACAACAAAACTATTGCTTTGAGTGTCGTTGAAATGAATATAAATAAAAAGAAAGCAAAAGCACACTACTAATAAGTTTTAAGAATGAAAACACTAGTAATTGTTACCTAATAATAATCCTGGTCTACAGGCCTACATACATATGAACGTCCCAAATACCCAAATATATGTACATACATTTGCATGTACATAACGAAATTCGTCAAACATAATTGAGCAAAAGTTGGTCGAATGCAAACAAAAACTACAACAAAAAGTCATAAGAATAATCAAAACATAATCAAAATAATAATATTGGGCTAACCTGACCTCAGACAATGCCCTCTACGCATACTGACAGCAAGACGACCCATAACGTTGAATATTTGTATCTTCTGCTATCGTAAACGAAGAACAAAAAATACATAAATATACAGTTAAGTAGCTACGTGCGTACGTATCCTAATGTATTGGGGGTGTTTGCGAAATTGTTTGTTTATGTTTGACTGCGAAAACCTGCCAAAGATTTTCTTAATTCTCATGCTTTCTTACATTCGTAGCTACCCGAATATTGTATGTGGATGTGAGTATATTTAATAACACCATAAAATTGTAAGCCCAACAAATAATATAATTCCACACGCACGTGATACCTATGTACTTGTGAATATATGTATGTCTCTATATATAAAAATCGTCTGTACGTCCGTTGTCACTGAACTCCGACATTGATAAAATTTTGTTTGTGTACTCAAATGGGCTCGAGGTAGGATATTGAAATTTGTTAAGGAGTTAAATGAGACCAATATAACACCTCAAGAAAAAAGGGGAGGAACGCAACTATTTCTACGAGCTTTGTAATATTTGAAAAGAGATCTTTTATATGAGGGAGACGGGCAGGTAAATATCGAGGCAGCCCAAGGTCTGCTGGGTCCACTAGTAACTTATATACATATTTAAAAATTGAAGCATACAAGAGGCTAAGCATGTTTATTAGAGAATAAGCTCTGAATAAGCTTTGAATACGTACAAAAATACACGGTGTAGTAGGGGGGATATGCATACATACGTATCTACTATGAAAGATAAATGTGCTGTATATGGGAATTCCTTTGCATACATAAATAGATATCTACATAATATAAGTATGTATATATATATAAATAAGTGAGAAAGTAAAGTTTAAGGAAAGGAAAACAAATTGTATAAATCGATCCTCCGTGGGGTAGTTGGGGTGCAATATGGAAGAATTATAAAATATTTATACCAATGAAAGTTATTGGTTACTAATTATGGGTTGTGTTCCAGTAAAAAAAAGCAAATCAATTAATAATAACGAGGAAGTCATGTCAGCTGTTCACCAGTGTCTAAACGCCTATACATTGCATGGTAAGTTTTCCCAGGCAACTTTTCATTCGCTTTTTTACCGTATGTACATTGGCGTGATACTCTTATGAATAAGCTTGCCCTAAGCGGGATCAGTTGTCCGGCTCAAGCCGAGAAAATCACTTCTTTGAGCCGAGCTTGCACGATTAAAATCTTGCAAAAAGAATAACCAAGGTAAACCAAATTCAAACATGTTAAAATAAATGGTTGGTGCACTTGGTATCATGTTTGAACTCTCAAATTAAATTTGCATGTTATTATCGAAGGTTAAGTTATGTCAGACCTGTTAAGTAATGATTACTAATAGTTATTATTACCGGTTTGATTGATTATTTTTTGAAAAAACCTACTAATGATTGTTTACCATTTGATTTCGTTATTTTATGATTATTTTAAAAAGAAAAAAAATCATAATTGATTATGATTATCAAAAAAAATCAAAAATATTTTTCGATTACTTTTGAATTTTTTTTTATCGTTTGATTACTTTTGATTGCTTTTGATCATTTTTTGGTATTGTTCCAGACACATAAGGCAAAATAATCAAAAAATAATGAAAACAACTTTCTATTTTTTGATTGTACTTTATAATAAAAAAATTTAAATAATCAAAATGAATCAATCAAATTGTTTCGATTACTTTTGATTTTATTTAATTTTTTGGTTATTATTGATTTTTTCCCTTAGTAATCAATTAGTAACTGTGGATTTTTGAAAACAATTGAAATAATCATTATTGCTTGAAAGAGCTATCCAATCAATTGAATATTCAATTGTAAGGGGAATAACACGGGTCTGAGTTATATATCATATTGGTTGACGCGTTTCCCTTCTCTGCGAATTTGCACTACTAATATTTTGACAGCAGGTGTATACGTATGTAGTTATATATTTCTACCATTGTGAGCCATGGATTTTTGAACAATTTTCAGAACAATGGTCCAAGTTGAAGTTCATACAACAACTCGAAAACAAGCCGAATAATATAATAAAACAAGTACCACAAGATAACAAAAAAACAAACTTCGTGTGAATCCTTAACAAATTGAGCGCCAGTGCTCATTCTACCAAGCTACCTCAAAGTACTCTGTACACTCATATGTACATCCATATTATATCCCCTCAAAGACAAAAACAAAAAATAATCGGTTGATATTTGCGTTTAAGTAATATATATAATTTTTTTTTTCTGGTATCTGTTATTGTTATCGGTTTTAGAGTTTTGTTTTGAAATTTGCCAGGACGGCAAATAGTTTGCCTCGTGTATTGTGATTCTTCAGTTTGCGTGTTCCTTTGTATATATGTATGTACCTACATTTATATCTAGAGGTTTCTGTGATAGGAATAGTATTTTTTCTTTTATTCTTTTTATAAATGAATGAGTGAGCAAAATCAACGAAATGTGAGTCAGAATTAAATAAAAAAGGAGTCTATATACATACTTGCTTACCTTTTGTACTAATCATTACTATAGTCTAGGTAGAGTAATTGAAAAACTTTATTGGTGTGAGTACTGCCATTAATCGGACAACTTTACTAGTTTGAGAAAGGACTCACTATTGGGAAAATCATAACCAAACTAATACCGGTTAGCTCAGGGAAAATAAGTGCTTCTATTCTTTGTATAGTTCGATGTAAAATACTAGTAAAAAGTTAATGCTAAACATTTTAGAATCACAAAAAAGTTTGGAAAAAGGAAGACTGCGAAATTTAAAAATATTTAAAATATATTTAGATATTCTGATGATTTTTATATTTAAACAAAAAAATCGCACTGAACACTCTCAGTATTATTTCATCAACTTCGAAATTTTATCTTGACCAAAATAAATATCACTATCCTAGAATATTAGCCAGAAAGATATTCTAAAAAGCATAACAACAACAACGGTATTGCACTCTGAATGCTCAGAGACAGCCATTTAAAACTCTCTAAGTGTTGGCCCCGATCAACGGAAAATCATTTTTTAAGGTACAGGAACATAAGGATAACTGAAGGGTGTCAGTATATAATTTTATAACAGTCATGTTTTTTTAAAGACGACTGAAGCTTAGGTCAGGTTGGTACAAAACTTTATGTCCTTCTGATTGCCGAAATAGAGTCTCAATTATTTCAGCTCTTCTCTTATATCAATTAAGTACTTTAATTCTAACGTTTCAAAGGGCAAGATTTGCCGTGAGAAATTTTGCTACTCAACTTAACAAAACATTTAATATAATACTTTTAATATTAGAAAACTCTATATACATTACTCAAATATTGCAAAAAAAAAAGTTGTTCCACTCACCATCACACGATAACGTCACATCTGCCAGCACATCCGATTTAAATAGATTGGAGAATGTAATTGCCAAATTGGACGAGTAACTGTTCCATTTCAAACAAAATTGTTGCTGTGGATCCATTTCGAATATTATATTAAGTTATTATTACCAAATTAAAATTAAACGCTTATTTTGTATCTTTTCTAAAGCACTATCACCACAGGATAAATTAAATAAATCAAACGACGTATTTTGTGTTTGTTGCAGGTAACCAGAACAAAGCCGTAAAACTAAATTATTAAGATTTGAACGAAGGTAAAATATTTTTTATAGGTAAAAACAGCCAAATGTTTGTGACTCCTGCAAACGAAGGCTAATTGATATCCCAAGAGCAAGCTCTTACTGCCGACTGCCACTAAATTTCGACACTAATTCCAAAATATATGCGAATGACGCTGCACTCGATTGAGCCATTCATCAAGCAAGCAGTTGCTGATGTTAGGAAATTTCTTGCCGTTTTTCTCAGGCCTTCCTTTCACTTCCGATTTTCTCTCAGTTGCTTTCTTATTTCAAATTTTTATTTTTGCATTTCTTTCTTCTTTTTCAAACTTTCGCCAACAGTTGCACTGCTTTTCGTGACGACTTCAAGGACATTCGCTGAAGTTTTGCCTTCGTCAATGTCGGCATATGCTTCGTATGCGTAATTCCGTAGCTGCGTTTCACAAACTCCGCCGTACTTATCACGTTCTTGTGCACCTTTCTTGATTGACGGATGTGTGTTGCGACCTCGTGCGTCGTCGTCGGCTGTTTCGTGTGACTGTGACTTGTCGTGCGTTGTGTAAACGAGTAGTGGTCCGCTTCTTTAATTACTTCTCGCACTTGCACTGCCCTTTGTGGTTGTTGTTGCGATTCTTGTTCTTGCGTTTTTTGTTCTATGTTTGCTGACTCGTGTGCTGCTGCCAATAAGCAATCCAAATGAATTATGCCAAAATGAAATTTTTGATAAATTTGTTGTTGCATAAAGTTTATGCGTCGTTGTTTAATAACTTCTCTAAAGAATTTCTTGTAATGCCAAAGGGAATTTTCCAATTTTGTTGATTTTCTGCTTTTATGCGTTCTTCGCATTTAAATGGCTTTTACTGCTGACGTGCGCTGCACCTAAATGCGCCGCCCCTTCTGTTCCACAACAATCGCAAACGACGACGAACTACGCAATTTACTTAGAGGACACGTGTGCTGCGCCTGCGCAATAACAAACTTTTGGTGGTTTGATTCGGTCGAATCCGCTTTTGTTCTTTGCTTCTTGTTGTTGCTGCTCGCACACACGTTACTCACGTTCACTTCTTGCTGTAACACTTCCGTTTCCAAAACGCTCTTTGTCGAAAATTTTCGTATTTGTACGTCTATACAAGGCGAAAAGCTGCAATTAAAATGAAACGAAAAATATCATTAATGCAAATTGAAGGCATAAAATTCATTTCATGTAAGCAACGTCATGGACTGCTTAGTAAAGTTGTATATCGAGCGAGAAAAATAAAGAAAAGTGCATTTTCTCTAACAAGTGAAATGAATGAGCTGAGGTGTTTTGTACAGTATTTGATGATTTAATACCCTCCAAGGAATGGCGTTAACTTTAAAGGAGCTCGAAATTGGTGTTAATAATTTTTTTTTTCTACAGGCTCACTACTTTTCTACGGGGGAAAAAGGTAGAGGTGGTCTTGACAATGGACTATAGGACTGTTCTTTTGACAGCACAAACTCGATCGAGGTCGCCCAATATAATATTTTTTTGGAAAGGACCACAAAACATACATACGTTTGCCTTTGCGTCTATTATCTGAGGAAATTAAAAAAACAACAATTTTTTCAGAAACTAATAACGGCCAGTTTCACGAAGCAATTTAAATGAAAAATAATTGTTTGCGCTTTCAGATTTCATATAAAGTTAGAGTAAAAAATCCTTTTTCATTTAAATTTCTTTCGTGAAACTGGCTGTGAATCAAGGGTCGAATTACGTTTTACGTTCTGTGATCGAAAGCGAATTTTTAGATCGCAATAGCTCAAAGTCCATAATTCGGAATGACGGCATACGTGAGCAATTGGCTGGAAGTACCGGTCGGTTCAATTATGCATTATTACTCTTTCAAAAAGTTGGACAGTTTCAACGTTATTTTGACTTAAAAAACGGATTACGATAACGGAACGTATGGCGTAATTCCGCCTCACCATTATTTTAGAATCTCCATTTTTGGAGAAATTTTCAAAATTTTGCGTCTCATTCAAATCTGAATATTTTCTCAAAAACGTTTGACAGAAGTTGTGAAGCATACCAAATGTTACAATTAAAAAAGGCAAACTTTATTGGTGAGGCACATACATACATACATACCATAAGTACATAACACAGAAAATTTGAGTTTCATATAACCCATCAACAGCGACAGATAATGCAATTGGACTTGGGGATTATGACTGGCGATTCTTAGAATGGGTGTACTTTTAATACATCAAAGCAAAGTTGCATGGATACATACATACATACATATGAATATGACATCCTACACTAATGTGCAGAAAAAAGGCAGAAAGGGATTCTTCGTTTTTATTTTGCCTTTTGAAGGCTTTCATGGCCGAATTAGCCTAGACCTAGAATTAACTTGACTTTTTTTATTTAACGTGTCATCTTTTTGAAATTTTTTATTTGACGTATTGCTTTCTAATTGCCATATGAATTTCATTCATCCAAAAATTTAGTATGCTATACTCGTACAATATATGAAGGAATTTTATTAAAAATATTGGCACAGTGCTCTCACGCTTCCCTTTGAACTTAGAAACTTAACTTCAAAATCAAAAATTTGTAATTTTCTAAATTCAAAGTTAAGTTATTTTCTGCGTAACTACGTACACAGCAGCTCATTTGTTAACTTATGTTTTCCAAGGCAAGTTAAGTCTAAGTTAGGCTAATTCGGCCATGAATCTTGAGATTTGTATATCAATTTTTTTTCGTCCTGAGGGGGAAACCTAGAATATGATAAAAATAAAAGTTTTCAACAAAGCACAACAAATTTTCCTTTATAGTTCATTAATACAGTATAAACTTCTAAAGCAGATGGAACCCTTACACTCCAGTTCTAAACTACGAGTATGATTGTTATAACACGCGCTACATAGATACTTAAGTACTGGTTCTATAGCGTTTAGTGTGACTTTCATTTCATTCGAACTACCTACCATTTGTAAGCACCCATCATTGTAATTTAAAAAATATTCTAATCAGCCATATTGCTATTGCATGGCACAACACTGTACTTATACAAGTCTTAGTAGATTCCAAACATTTATTTAATAAACAATTCAGAAAATGCATAAAACTTTGTTTATTCATTTATTTATTTTGGCTTGTGTGACAAAGTGTTGAAAACATAAGATTCGTGATTTAACGCCAGCGCCACTTCAATGTCCTTTATTGGTACCAAAAGCAAACTGTTTATTGTTCCGTAGAATGACACTGACTACCAATTAAAGAGAATTTATAAGTTTATACAACGATTTGTTTTTGTGCATCAAAGTTTAGATTTGATAAAATGTTGTTGGTCAAATTTGTTTGAGTTTATGGCTCGTGATGACAAAGCCGAAAGTGTTCAAGATAATAATAATCGCAGAATAATTTGCTGTAAATAGTGCAAAAGGCTTTACGGCAAGTCAGTTTATTGGAAAATTACATTAAAACTTAAGTATCGAGTAGATTTGTCATTTCTTTTAACAGAAACTTCGATAGATTGAGGGGTTTGTCGAAAATCGTACAGGTCTAAATAATTTTTTTTTTTGCTGTATCTAATCTATAAATCGTTTCATTTGATTTAGACGTGGAGAGATTCTAAAAAAATTGTATTTGTGTTTTTGTTTGATTTTCAAAAGCCTATAGAGATAAAATTGCCAGTAGGAATCATAATCGGGGTCTGCTGGGTTGATATCTGGGCTGGGAACATAAGTTTTTTTTTTGGGGTTTTTTTTTATATTACCTCTTTGAACTATTCATTTATGTATTTTAGTATTTTTTTGTAACAATTTCAATATTTGAATTTCATCCAATTATCTACCATATTCTAAAATACAAAAAAAAAAGGAATGATTTCCAGATTATAAAGAACTTTCATACAACTTAAATAATGTAGTTTGAATTTTCTTATTTTCCTCATGGGATTCTAATAGAATACAGATTCATATGAGAGAGATGTGTATTATAACCCCCATATTCATAGAAAATTAAAAAGGTTTATAAAGCTCTTATAATTCAAAATTTGTATGGAAATGTCATTTTAAAAAGCTTTTTAAACCAATTTTTTTTTTATGAATATAGGGCCTTGTTTACATTTTTAAAAAGTTCAGAATAGTTCGAAAACTTCTCAGAAGGATTTTAGATATTTTTAATTTTGAAAGTTTTCTCATAGAAATTTAATTTAAGTTACTCATTCACTCCAATATTGTGTAAAAAATATTCATAAACATTTTAAAACACTTGAAAGTTAAACTTTGTCAAACTAGAATTTGGTGGGTAACAAAACTTGTCAAATTCGAGTGTACTATAGCTATGAAACGAACTATATGTCAAACGATTTTAAATGGAAATGAAATGCAAATCAATCCATCCCTGACTATTCCATGTTAAGATTTGAAGAACAAATATTAATACAGAAACTCAGTGCTCCATCGTTAAAACCAGTAACTAAGGCAACCCTATCAAGTGAATATAATTTAAAAGTTTCCTCCAAAAATTGTAGCACAACTTCATTAGTTACTAAACACCCTGTATTAGCGCTGCAGCAAGACTTTTTATTCAAAATATATCTAATACAAAAACTGCAAGTCTTAATCAGATACCTCATTCAGCTTCACTTCACTTTGCACCGCATTTGATGTACCAACATGCGAATTTGAGAATTGCTTCCTAATGATTAAACAAATTCGCGGAAACGCATCCGTATAATTCTTCCCCTTTTCTAAGGCATACATTCAACTTGAATTTCAACGTCAACATGCCGCATATCGAAACCACTTACTTGCACAACTATGCAATATAGCAGAAACTATTGTAGAACAACAACAACGGTGGTTGCCACAACAGTAAACAACCATTTGAAAGAAGTCACCTGCAATTTCTTGGAATTACGGCGCGATGGAGCACATAGCTCGAGATGCGTGCCCAAAAGCGAACGTTAAAAAGACCTTTTAGCTGGTGACTGCAAAACAATCAAAAATAAACAAAAAATTGTCAAGGTTAAAGCGCATCGCATCGCACAAGCAATTTAAATGAATCCAAAGCCGGATTTGTTGGTGTTTCACCAGCGCCAAAAAAGTCAGCAGCAACAATGGCGTTACTATTGTGAATGCAACTGTTATTCAGCCGCACTTCAGCTCCTCTCATTACTTTTTAGTCCCGGCTCACACACACCAACCAAGTATACATGTATGTGCGTGTTGGTGAATATGTTACTTTCAAGGTTTGAAAAGCCTGAAGCCTTAACAGCACGCACCAGCAGTTGTGGCGGCATTTTGTTTAGATCCGTGCGCTGCGCTTCTTAGTTTCTTACATTTTTTCTTATTTTTTTGGCAATCGACTTAGAGCGATTCCAAGAATTAAATCGAATATCTACTTTGCAACTAAAGGGATTATGTTGCCGTTGCGACCGTACAGCCAGTCGTAATAAATTTTGCATACGGAAACACCCGAAACGTTTTTGTGCCCCCCGCAACCGGTGGGCTGTGTTGAAAAAGTTAGAGAGAAGAGCAAAGCAGGGTACACGATTCGAATGCTTGCTGTGCATAATTTGTCAGTAATAAATTTCAATATCGCCAACATATTGAATTACAATAGTTTGCATTTAGAACTCAAGATTATGCTACAAAAAAGTAATATTTGGCAGTCATGTTGCTACGTGGATTGTATCAAACTGTTGTTTATTAAATATTTTTATTAAAGTATTTGAAAGATTTTCTAGTATATTGGAGCATCATATCTGAAAAAATTTCAGGAATCCCTTAAGATAGTTGTACTTTGTTGAACTGGAATTTGATGGGCTACAAAACTTCGGGTTATAATTTCGGTGACCTCATTTCATCTTATATGACATACCCACGGTTGTTTCGCTACACATCGATATCAAATCGACAAATACAACACGAATATAAAAATTTTTAGCAAGACCAGGTAGTGGAAAATGCGGTCGGCTGCTGACTAAGGATGCCAATCATGGGATGCCACCCTTTTCTAGGTGCCGAAAATCCATAAATTAATTACCTACAGTCCCTGGAATTTAATGATTTTTAATGATATGCAAAATTTATGTACTTTGTTTATTGCGTTATTTAAAGTAACATAATCCTTTCTAGCAACAACCGAGAAACTGTAGCGCTTTCAGTATCGATTTATTTATTCAATATTCAACATATTTCTAAATTTCTTGTTTACCAAGATAATCCATTTTAAAAAGAGCCCTTCAAATTCGAGTGCAAGTAGGCCTTCATAAAATAACTTTTATTTTAAATGAAAAAATTTTACCAAAAATCCAATTATTTGTTATTTACTTATTCAATTTGAAGCATCAATCCAGAATAGCATGTAGTTTTCTTGATAATAAAGTAATGAAAGTAATAGATCTGAATGGCAGGGCCAATAAATGTTTTTGACATAAATGTCACTTACGCACTTTGTACTTGTGCATTACGTGGTTTTGCAGTATCACCGACGATATGTATTTACATTTTGAGTACTAAGTATATAGTTGCGTTCCAATCAGATATCCAAATCAGTATCACGATCAAGATCTCACGGGAACGATACGGATCAGTTGTTTGTGTATATATGTCTGTTTATATATCGTCGGTGACACTGCAATACCGCGTAACGCATAAATGAAAAGCGCGTAAGTGATATCTCAGTTTGGCTGTTTTTCCACTACAAATTCCTTATTTTGTAGAAGAATATTGATTCTATGGAAAAAGTTCCCATCAAGATCGATTATTTTCCAAACCAACACGTAGTTTTTTTTTTTGAAAATAAATGCATAGATCTTGATGGCAGGGGCCTATAAAAGTTTAGGACACAAATCTCACTTACGCAGTTTTACATTTGTGCCTTACGCGGTTTTGCAGTGTGACCGACGATATGCATAGCTGTCCTACCAAGCAAATAAGGGTTGGCTGTCAAAAAAATCGACTACAAAAACTAAACGAACAGAGCTTCTATACGGGTCCGAAATTGATCCAGATAAATAGCAAGATCACAATGTTGTTGTTGCATTTACATGCAAAATTTCTATCTGGATCTGGATCAATCCTGATTGGAACACACCTTATGTTAATAAAAAATAGGCGATTACTAAAGTCTTGCCGTTTTTTGCTGCTTACTTTCCGACTATAGAATTTTGGAATAGGATGTAGGAAAAAATGCTTCAAAGTGATACACCCTAATACCAATACATACACTAAATCTTCACACATGTGTCAGAAACCCTTGAACTATTATTGCGATGTAATTTCAACATATTTCTTATAAATGTCTTGTCGCCCTGTATTCAATTCGCTTCAAAGAAGTTTCTCTTTTCTCACCCCAATTTTAAGCGTATGACCTCATTTATGTTTGCTTTGTAAGTCGTCCTTTTGTTCCTCATTTATAAATATTTTCTTTATTCTTACCATTTGGTCTATTTTCTATTACTACATGTCTCCATCACCAACAAAGCAACAACTGTGCATCAAAATATCTTCTTGCAAAAGCGTGTTTAAAGCAGATTTTCTTTTGAATAGAAAAGTGAACACACCTGAATTATTTTGGATGTGCGCATTTGCAGAAAGCTTTACACATAATATATTCCTTTTTGCTTTACAAACAGGATGTTGCGTTGTACACGTATACATTCATACATACATATGTACATACTCGTACCCACCCAGCATTTTATAAAATTATTATTCATACTCGATTATTGGTAAGCATATTTAGACTCTCCTGGATGATTAAAATATTCATATATGTGCTAATTTTGCGAACAGAAAACGCCCCCGCATCGGGATAAAATAGTGCCATACCCGCGACTTTTCTTGGTGAGCCTTTTATTACAAATTTTTCTGACTAGTTTTTAGTCTTTTTCGAATCGTATTTATTATCATTTGTGAGTTTTGTGGGAGTCGCTTTGGAGTTATGTTTCAATCATTTTTCCAAACATTTGTGAGCCATTTACTGATCGTTTTTCAGTTTTACCTGCAAGCATATTTTATCTTTTTTGGAGCAATTTTTCTTATCGTATTTTTAAACACTTTCGATTCGTTATAGAGTTGCATATCGTCGGTGACACTGCAAAACCGCGTAACGCATAAATGCAAAACCGCGTAAGTGACATTTTTAAAAAAACTACATCCTAGTTTGGAAAATAATCGAAAGGATCGACCTTGATGTGAACTTTTTCCATAAAGTCAATATTCGTTTTCAATAAAGCAATTTGTAGTTGAAAAACAGCCAAACTGAGATATCACTTACGCGGTTTTGCATTTGTGCGTTACGCGGTTTTGCAGTGTCACCGACGTTATAAGCTATTTTTGAAAACATTTTCAGCCTTGTCCGACTAATTTTTCATTCGTATTTGTAAGCACTTTAAAATCCCTGCTCGCTGAAAGCAATCTTCAACTTATTATTTGGTTAAATGACACTAGCTGCTCTTTTTTGTAGCAGTAAATTAACCGCTTGTTTTTTAGCCAATATTTTTAATTGATTCGCTGACATTGCTTCTTTATGTTATTACCGGTATGTAGATTTACTTCTGTATTTTTTTGTTTAGCACGACGGCCGCTAACTATAAAATTCGACCGAACTATTATGGTTTGAAATGTAATTCCTTAAATCTTATTTGTTTGAAAAACAAAAAAAAATAAAATTTCCCCAATTATCTTTCGATCCCAAATATGATCAATTTATGATCGTTCAAAATTTGTTTGTTGCATTTTCAAAAAATCATTTTTCAATCATAAGAGGGAGTCATTTTCGGGTCTTCTTTTAATCGCGTAATTGATTAAACAGTTTTTAGTCATCAAAAGGAGCCAAAGGTCACAGTGTGGTGATTTTTTCCTTCCATATCGTCAGTGACACTACAAAACCACGCAACGCATAAATGCAAAACCGTGTATGTGATTTTTCAGATTGGCCGTTTTGCCACTTAAAATTCCTTATTTTTTCCACTAATATTAATTTTATGAAAAAAGTTCCCATCAAGATCGATTGCCTTAATTATTTGCCAAATCAGCATGTAGTTTTCTTGAGAATAAATCAATAGATCTTGACGGCAGGGGCCTATAAAAGTTTTTGACACAAATGTGACTTATGCAGTTTTGCATTTGTGCGTTACGCGGTTTTGCAGTGTCACCGACGATATGCTATGTGGGTAGAAACATCGTAATATGAAACTACTGGATTCTTCCCAATAAATTGCCGTGTTTGAAATGTATGTTTATACGTACTGAACTGTAAAAGAAATATAAAAAATATGTGGTGAAGTTTTATAAGCCATGCCTAATGCGAGTAAACGAAGAGTTTTCTTCAGCAGTTACTTAACAACAAAAGCAAAAAATCTATTTTTGTGTCTAGGTTCCATCCAGACACTACCGAGGATGATTTGTTGTACCATATTTCTTCTAAAGTTAAAGATCAAAGCGTAACTGTTAGAAAATTTAATTTCACATATCAAAGAAGTATGTCTTCGTTTAAGATTGATGTATCTGGAAAAGATTTCGATACTCTTTTGGACAGCTCTTTTTGGCCTCCCGGGGCTCTTGTGCGGGAGTTTGAATACAGACCGAATAGGAATGTTTAAAATGTAGCGAAAATTTCTCGTAATAACGTTGAGTCAAAAAACTGAGCACTAAATCCGTGAATATCTTTTATCAAAATGTCAGAGGTCTAAATACCAAATTAACTGATCTCTTTTTGAAATCTTTTCATTGTAATTATAACGTAATTGCTTTTACCGAAACTTGGCTAAAACCTCATGTTTTCAATTCAGAGTTTTTATGTAATGAATATCAAGTATATAGAAATGATCGCTTGAACAGAGTCGGGGGTGGTGTTCTACTTGCCGTTCATTCCTCCATCCATTCAGAAGAGGTTAATATTCCTAACATCGATTTCATTGAGTTCAAATGCATCCGCCTTCAACTAGACAACGTCTCTATGTACTTATATGTTTGCTACATCCCTCCAGCATCAGATTTTTCAGTCTACATTCAACATGTCTCTCTGCTCAAAACTGTTAACCTTATGCTTCAGATTCAATTATTGTTTTGGGTGATTTTAACTTACCTCATATATCGTGGAACATATCTGATGGTAACATTATTCCAAATCCGTCCAAACTGGGGTTCAATGACTTTTTAGATGGAATTTCCGATCTTTGCCTTAATCAAATAAATGTTACCGCTAACAAGTTTGGGAAAGTCTTAGATTTAGTGTATGTTAATGATATAAACCAATTTTCTGTAAATCGTTGTGATCCGTTGGTTTTACCAGAAGACCTTTACCACCCTTCTATGGAAATAGTCTACGAAACCATAAGTAATGGCCGATGCACTCAATGCTACTCATGTAGTAGCTTTGATTATAACTTTTCCAAAGCAAACTACAAGAAATTAAATAAAGAACTGTCTAAATTAACTTGGCCTGAATTTGGTTGTGATATCGATCTAAACGTCTCACTATAAACTTCTCCTAAACGTAAATTAACTTATGATCATCCTACGCAAGCTTGGTTTACTAAAGAGCTTAAGGCTCTTAAAAATAGGAAAACGCGATCATTTAATTTATATAAGAAATCCGGATTAAATAAACATTACCTACTGTATTCCATTCTACGTCAGAAGTACATAGATTTAAATAAAAAGTGCTATAAAGCTTATACAGGGTGGCTAATGAAAGCCGCTACCAAAAAAAAATTAAATAACTTTTTTTCTGTTTAATGAATCTGGTTAATTTTTTTTTTATTTTGCAGATTGACTTTTACATTTAACAAAAATGGATAACTGGGACACTGAAACAAGAATTTGGATTGTCCGCCGCTATCACGCACTGGAGTCCGTAGTTTCGGTTCAAAGAGAGTATAGGCGCACGTTTGGCGGCAATCCTCCGAGCAGATGGACCATAATAAGACTTGTAAACAATTTTGCCGAGCATGGGACAGTCAACAGAAGACCTTACCATCGAAACCCTTCAGTTCGAACGGAGGAAACAATCGCTGCTGTAGCTGCTGCCATACAAAACAATCCACGTGTTTCGACAAGAAGCTTATCTGCTCAAATGGGTGTAAGCAGACAGTCATTAAAGTCAATTATGCACAAAGATTTGGACTTATTCCCATATAAAATTCAAATGGCCAACAAACTGAACGCTGCAGACTTGCCGATTCGCTTGGAATTTTGCCAGAAGATGCTTCAAATGGTGGAAGAGGATGGAGACATGTTGAACTGTCTTTTCATGTCTGACGAGGCCCATTTCGATTTAAACGGCAACATAAACAAACAAAATTGTCGAATATGGAGTGCTTCCAACCCACAGATACTCCATGAGACGGAATTGCATCCACTTCGTGTCACAGTGTGGTGTGCAGTTTCATCACGCTGCATTGTCGGGCCCTACTTCTTCGAAGAAAACAGTCACACCGTTACGGTTACTGGAGACCGTTACTTGAGCATGTTGAGAGAGTTTTTCTACCCAGAATTACGCCGAATGAGAATTTCTTTCAACTCTGTGTGGTTTCAGCAAGATGGTGCAGCTCCTCATATAGCCCAACCTGTTATGACAGAATTGCGACGAAAATTTCGCAATAAGCTGATATCCAGAAACTCCACATTCCGTTGGCCACCCAGGTCGCCTGACCTTACTGCACCTGACTTTTTCTTGTGGGGTTATTGCAAACAGGAAGTCTTCAAAGCAAAACCAGCAAATTTGAATGAACTAAGGCAGTCCATTCGAAAAACAATTGCGGCTATTCCTGTCTCAACTCTCCAAGCAGTAATGAACAACTTTTTGGTAAAATGCCGCACATGCATCGACGAGCAGGGGGGGCATTTAAATTCCATTATTTTTAAAACTAATTAAGCTATATTTAATAAAATTTAATGAGCTTTAACATGAATAAAAGAAAAATGAATTCCATACACTGAAAAAAAAATTATTTGAGTTTCTTAATGTAGCAAAGTTCATCAGCCACCCTGTATCTCTAAAACGAAAAGAGACATTATTCTCAATCCTAAGTCATTTTATGGTTTCGTAAATTCTAAACGTAAAGTATCAGGGTTTCCCTCAGCCATGAAATATCAAGACATTATATCTAGCGATAATCAATGTATCGCAAATTTTTTTGCTCAATTTTTCACTTCTAACTATTCTGCTGTCACCAATTCAAACTTTCAAAACTATCCCTATAAGCTACACGGGACAAATTCAATTAATTCACCAATTATATGCGCCAAAGATGTTCTAATTTACCTTAAAACCTTAAAAGAATCTTTTAAATATGGTCCTGATAGGATTCCTACATGTTTCTTGAAAAAGTGTGAGAACCATATTTACCAACCCCTTACCGATTTGTTCAATCTATCACTAAAGTGTGGTGTTTTTCCAACTGCGTGGAAAGAATCGTTTCTTCTACCGCTGCATAAAAGCGGGAGTAGGTCTTCTATAGAGAACTATCGTGGCTTTCTGCCATCCCAAAATTGTTTGAAGCTATTGTTACAAATCAACTTACGGGTCCGATCTCTACTTTGATAGCTGACTGCCAACACGGGTTCAGTAAGGGAAAGTCCACAGTTACGAATTTACTTGAGTTTACCAGTCATGTCTCAAATGGCTTTAGAAAAAATCTGCAAACCGACGTTATTTATACGGATTTCAGCAAAGCTTTTGACAAAGTGTGTCACTCATTACTTATTCATAAACTCGATCAGTTGGGCTTCCAGCCGGGTCTCAATCGCTGGATCTCTTCTTACCTTAGTGACAGGACACAAAGAGTAATGTTTAAAAATTTAGTATCCGATGTCATTTATGTCTCTTCGGGGGTTCCTCAAGGAAGCCATCTTGGCCCGATTCTGTTCTTGTTGTTTATAAATGATATTTCTACAATAATAAAATTTTCAAAAATGTTAATGTATGCCGACGACGTAAAGCTTTTCATGTCATTCGCGTCATTTGAAGATAGAAATAAGCTACAATCAGATCTAGATGCACTAGTTACTTGGTGCGATTTAAATTATATGCCACTTAACCTTAAAAAATGTAAACACATGGGTTTAAAAATTATAGTCTTGAGCAAGTGTATGATTTTGTTGACCTGGGGGTTACTATGGACTATAAACTCAGTTTCAACCGCCATATTAATACAACAGTCAATAAGGCTAGAGGTGTCCTAGCATTCGTTAAACGATGGTCTAAAGAATTTAGCGACCCTTATGTAACTAAAGCCCTCTTCACTACATTAGTCAGACCGATACTTGAATATGGTTCTATAATTTGGAACCCGCGTTACCAGGTTCATGTAGATCGCCTTGAATCAGTTCAAAAACAATTTTTACTATTTGCGTTAAGAGATTTTCATTGGGATCCCTCGTACAATCTGCCACCCTATACGAATCGTTTAAAACTCATTAATCTACACACACTTTCTAGTCGGAGGGAAATGCTTGGAATTATTTTTATGATTAAATTGCTAAATGGTTCACTATCCAGCCCATTTCTTCTAAGTGAAGTGAACTTCAATGTACCGTCTCGTCCTTCAAGGCATTTTAAACCTCTAGTCTTAAAACAGTGCCGAACCAATTTTCAGTTAAATGAGTCTTTTCGCTGTTTTTGTCAAGATTATAACTCTCTTTCTGGTAGATTTGATATTTCAGACTCGCTTTTCAGCATAAAAAAATCAATTCTTTCTGTCCTAAATTCATAGCTACTAATTGTTTTTTATTCTTTGACTTCTATTTTAACCTTTAACAATAATTTTATTCTGTTAACTAGTTATTTCTTAATGTATAATCTATCCTATATCTACTTTACTTAGCTGATGAGGTTTTCTCTGTAGCTGAGCAGTTTTAGATCTCGACGATTAACAAACCAAAGCCTTTCAACGACTCGGCACGAACGAATAATCCGCGCGTTATGCGGATGCGCCCCTCGCGCCGGTCGGGCGGGATATGGTGGGTAATCCGTTGGGAATTACAAAAAAAAAAACAAAACAATCTTGACAATGGTCGGTCTATTTTTCGAGACTCTTTGACATTCTTAAAATATATACCGGTTACACCGATGAGATATAAATTTGGTGTTTACGTATAGCAAACGTGCGTTCTCTGCCTATGTAGTCCAGTGTATCCTATTGAGTACAAATTAAGATCATAGACGTTCGGGGACCATTATAAGCTTCAACCAAAAATTTCATGACAAATTCAAATTAAACAACCGTCAACAAGCTTTAGTTATATACAAATTATTATTCTTGGCCTTCAGCTCATTTACAGTTATGAATAGTTTAAAAATGTATTGGTACGTATACAAAATAAACAAAAATCGAAGAGCACATTCAGAGTGTCAAAAAAGGGCACATAAAAACAAATCTGTTAAAACCCCATCGTTTTAATAGGCTTAAGGTTAACAGAGTATGCCAAATTGTTTCTATAAGAAGAGCTATGGTGGTCGCCTCTGAAATTTTTTTCTTTTTCTATTCAAGTAAAATTTGTTTAAGAATCAATAAAAATTATTAAAAAATAAAAACAATATTTTTCATAGAAATTATTATTCTTAGTCTAGAGCTCATTTATAGTCATGCATAGTTTCTGCCATTTTATAAAAAATTTTACTGTCTGGGTACCTTCCCAGCAAACCATAGGAGTAATCTATTTCCTTTACAATCTGTCCCTTTTGGCCTCTTAAAAGATAAGTTTTGGAACTGAAATTCAGGCATATGGGTTAGCAAATGTTGTCTGAGGCTATGTTTATCAAAATTTTGTTAAAAGATAAAAATAACACAGTTTTATGGAAAACACTTTTCCGTTGCAGATGACTTGAGATGGCGTCTACGAAAATGTATATATGAGTACATATGTATGTCATGTCAGGAACAGCAAAAGATATGTAGTGAAAATTTTGTATGGAAAAAAATTTAAAAAAAAAAAAAACAACACCGATATGAATATCTCCTCCAAAGTTGCTCTGAGAAATGAACACTCTCCGTATAAGGCTCATAATTTTCATCACTTCTGAGTCATAAAAGACTCCTATATGATCGTATGTCTGAGGTTCATGTCCTTCACATATTTAGGACTCATATCGGACTCTGGAGTTATGCGCACTCCGAGTATGTTTGCAGGGTTAAGTAACTAGTTTGCGTGGCACATAAGACTCCTACCTCCACAGTAGACCCTGAGAAAGAAGCAACTTTCAATTTCGATAGCTTAAATTTTCTTACAAAAGTGGCACACACACAGACATACATACTTTTCACAATAAATACACTCATACACAACAAATTCTATATATTTATTCACGAAGTATATAAGCAGTATATGCACCACACTTTGCCAAACTTGCAGCTCCAATGGAACGCGTTATGAGGTAGCTAAGCAAAAACTTTAAAAACTTCTGTGAAGCATTTTCAAAGTACTTGGCAAAACGCACATTTATTTGAATTGTTTTATTTCCATTTTCACTTACAGATGCTGCCTAACTTTCACTGCAAGTTACATGCTGCGCCAGAGACCACAGAGAATTGACAGCCATGAAATTTCGCTGTGAAAGTGACTGGCTGTCAGGTGGCGCAGTCGAGGGGGCGTTATGGCGCGCAACTGTATATGATAACGTTGCATATACTCTGAAACTCTCAAACCTCAATACATAACCTCAACTAAGTTATCGGCAGGCACTTTTTCTCCCTGAGGACTTTCTAATGTGTTATTACAATAACAATACACAAAAGCACCAGAGCAAGCGTCGAATAGCGAAAGTTGCTGATGTTCTGCTTTAACATTATTTCGGTGACAAAAATTTGTTGTAGAGCAGCAGAACGAAAGGTGGAGTTAAACTAAGTTTTCAAACTTTTTCCAATTCAAAGTTTTATTTCTACTCGTCAGCTTATGGCTGCTTTACAAAATTTGTTACAGTTCAAACTTAATTGGTGTATACTTTCAAGAAGTGGTTTAAAGAAAGAGTTTTCGTGGTATTATAAACATTGTTTATGGAGTTTTAGGAGCACAAAACCGATTATAGAACCTGGAAAGAAAAGAAAAAAATTAAAACTCCTTTAAGGGTGACACGAATAAGATCCGAAGGTTTTCTAACTAGTGCTCCGTTTTCGGAAAAGGTGACATTGAGCGCTTATTTTCTGCTAATAATAATTCGAATAAATATGAGTATTACTTGTAAAAACTAAAAAAGTTTCGGTGATTGTTGTTGGGGCAGTGCTCGAATTTTAATGTTTTTTTATTAATTGGTATTAGAGAAAAATTACCAAGATTTGCACAGCAGTGGTATCATTTGCTGTGTTTTTCAGGGACCGTAACTGTTATGGGTTTTATTATAAAACTAGCTATTTGATCATCATTTTTTTCAGATTTTTTTAAAATAAAAATGAGCAATAATAGTTATCTTCAAGTTTTATTTTTTGTATTAAGGATAATGTTTATTTTTTGAGTTTTATTTTTCTAATAGAAAATAACACTCATATTTCGTAAAAAAAATAAAACTTATTCCTTGAGCGATATTTTATCTTTCAAGAATAAAAATTAAATTTTGAGTTTTAATTTTGTTAACGGATCGAAAAACTCAAAAAGCCCGCCTTGTTGGCAAGTAATTGATCATAAATATTCGTTGATGTAATTTCGTCAACATACTCGTATGTACTCAATAATTAAAATATATTTATAGACACAAACATATGTTTATGTACATAGGTTGGCATGCAAAAAGGATTTTTGAGTTTTTCGATCCGTGAAAAAAATTAAAACTGAAAATTTTATTTCTATTCTTGAAGGATAAAATATTGGTCAAGAAATATGTTTTCTTTTCGAGCAAAAATAATAAAACTCAAAAAATTATGATTAATTTTGAGATTTATTAGAAGTAATTTATATAGGTTTCGCTCAAATTTTTTTCAATCAATACAGATTTCGGTTGAGCATGACGAGACATGCACGTTCATATACTTTAAACTGTCCTCCGATACTGGAAAGCCTTTGATTTTTTTTCATTAGTAATATAAAAATAATCATTTTCGGGGGTCCCTGGAGTTTTTCAGTGTAAATTTTCTCTGTGTAAGTTTTTATGGCACATATATTACTTCCATATTTTTGTTTAAAACTTTAACCATCATTGGTGTTTTCTTTATCAAAATGACTAGTTTCCGACAGTGCTTAAGTCTCTTTGGATTACATTCCAAAATTACGCCTCTATTCTAAGCTGGAAAAGAGCGTAACAACCAAAATAGGTGGTAACTAGTGATGCCAATTTTTTTGATTCTAACATTCTCGGGATCCGATTTTACAATCCCGGGATGCCGAGAGTAGTCCCGGGACTTGGGTGTTCGCTATTTTCCAACAGTTTAGGTTGAAAAAAGTGAAACAATTTTTTGAGAAACTATCAGAGCTAAACATATATAAAATAATTGGGTTTTAATGTTTTTTTTTTAAACTAAAGTTATTTCATTAAAACCAAAACACACTCAATGAGGTACCAAATTTTTTTTTCATATTTTAATTTTATTCTCCATTAAAATTGATTTTTTTTCTTTTTTGACAGAGTTACTATACGGTTCAGAATAGCGGTTACATGGACTGCTAACGATTTTCGGTTGCATAATCTTCCACTCACAAAATTTCCGGCAAACGCTTAGAATAAGTTCGTTAATGTAGCTTTGAAAGCCAGCAGCACTACAATGATCTGACTTATTTGCTGGCAGTAGATGGTTATTATGGTACCCATGTAAATATGTGTGCTTATGTTCGTATGTATGTATATCATTGTCTCTTTATTATAACATTCAAAATGTATCTCAACCACGAACTTCTTAGTAAACCCCAAACAAATGTGCAACCAAGTGCGAAGACAACTGCAATGACATGCGTGCAACAACTATACTTGAAATAACGGTAAAACAATTAAAGTAAAAAGGCAACAAAAAGAAAAAGAAGCGAACAAATGTACCTACAAATGCAGATGACATGCATTTTGACATAAATTTTCCACCGGATGATGTACTAATGCTAATTTAGGTCGAAAACTGGGTAGTCGTGCATTGAAATTAGTTGCGTCTGCAGTTTAATTACCCAAACAGTAGTGCGGTGTGGAAACAGAAAAAAGTTTAAAACGACTCTCTAACGCATACACCCGCGCTTCATGCTATCTAATGTATGTAATCTAATGGAAATAGACTTTTTCGAAACTTCTCATCAGCAACTCGCATTTAATTACCCTCATTATAGTTATGCGTGACATCTTGCACATTGTTACTTTGGAATACATAAATTAAATGTGGAGACTGTTACACGATTGCATACTTGTTTGAATCAAAATTGAAAAAAAAAACCAATCAACTCAACACAAAACTTAAAAATCTGTGGCTGTAAAGTGGTACCTCAGTATATTTCGACGGCTGAGTAACGCCCTATCTCAATGAAAATTCAATATATTTTCAGCTGAGATAGGGCGTTTTTTAATCAAAATTTGAAATAGGGCGTTATTGGAAAGAATTATGAGATAAGGCGTTGTTGAAACAAATTCTAAAATAGAGCGTTATTGAAACAAATTCTGAGATATGACGTTTTTGAAAAATATTTCGAAATAGGGTGATCTTGCACTCAGCCGTCAATTTGGAAGTTAGTAGAAATTTATTTAGGCACAAGTATCAAGAAAAACTAGCCGGCAGAGTATTTAAACGAAATTGTAAAAATACGTAGCCCTGATTTTCACTTCGACTTACCGAAGTTGCCGTACTATGGTAATAGTGTGCTGGCCTCCTATACCGAAGGTTTTAAGTTAAAATACGTGCAGATTTAAAAAATGTTTTCTAAATCTGGATAATGCCATGAATATTTTTAAGATTTTCTTATTTTATATTTTTATTTATCCCTTCTGCAAATTTTAATTGTTGAGAAGTTATAGAAATGCCACAGGTATTCAATGCATATATGAACTTTTCAATAAAGCCCATAAAAATGGGATTAAATAAAGATAGATATAGATACCAGAAAGTGACAGTCGAGCGAGTACCGCATCCATATCCGACCAAAGCATAGTCCACACGGTAACACTTCCGCTAACCCTCGAGGACTGTTCAAAAATGCAAACAATAATAACTGATTTTATTCCGAAAACGTTTAGATTCATTGACCTACACCTAATGGGATAAAAATCGGTGTATTTTCTAAAACGCTTTCCAAATAGTAATTTGGCTACAATACAAAATTATTGTTGGTATTTTCTCACTACAAAAAATCATCAAATCACACCGCATTGCAACAAAAATATATGAAATGGGCAGACCGTAAAAACCAATAACAATTTACTACAACTTTATCTAAAATTGAGTCAAGTCAGTCATCTAGAATTGTTTTGCATCAAAATCATTTATTACTTAGCTCCTGGATTACGGCACATTACTATTAATTATCTCACCCAAATGAACTTAGACCTACTCTGAGTTGAAGCTTTTTCTTCATGAGCCATTGCGCCTTTATTTTATAATCATAATAGTCCGTTTTGCCCGGTTTCGACATAAACCTACTTAAAATATTTGATTCCAATTCATGCCCACATCTTCATTGTTATTTTTAGGAATATTTTGTCATATAATTGTTCAATTATAACATTTGTATATCTGCTACTGTTTATTTTAAACAACTGCAATACTTATACAATTTCAACTTCAATAGTCAACCACGAGCTGCAATGGAGGCTTTTTGACATGCCTCTGCCATCGCATCTCATGCAACGCCTATGTAACTTTAGTAAAGTCCTAAAATTTCCATTGTGTACAAAAACAAATATTACAAAAATTCCTAACTCTTCACACTGATAGTGACAGCAGCCATCAAAAGCTTTGCCACCAGCTTATCATATTTCGCGCTATAATACCTTTTATAATAGGAATTTCTTCATCATATTTTTCACATAATTTTCATAATTCACATATTGTCCCGTTGTGTCTAACTCAAATACGGCGGATGCATAACATTTTCTTTTTAAGTAATACTGTCTTCAATTGTTTCCATTGCAGATCTCATCCTTCATGCCTCCATTTCAAACCCCTTTTAATGTCTTCATGCAACTTGTCAGTGCTATTTTTAGCTGTTGCCCCACCTTTCGTTTCCCTTTCGCTTTGAAGTTGAAGTATTGATAAATCTGTGGCAATAAGCGAGAAAAGCCAAACTCAAGAGAGGGCAAAAATGAGATTTTACCAGCATCGTGTTCTCCGTACACAAATCTCTGATCACAGAAACTTTTAAGGCTTTTGCTCAAAAATTGTGGATTTTATCGACAAAAAACCATATCTCAATTCCATACATTTACACTACAATTTCCACTTTCAAAGCGCTCTGCTAAAAAATTCAAAAAAAATTGATTTGGTAGTTTTCCCTATTGCCACAGAAATGTGCTGCGGGGTTTCCATATTTTTATTTTTTTTATTTTGCGATATCCCGCTGTGATTACGGCCGCAAAAACCAACAAATCTAAATCTGTACATATGCAAGGCGCTGTCAAAGGAGATGTGTCCTGTTCTATCTGTGGCTGAAGAGTTGCATGGCCCAGCACAATTTGTGTGTAATATTGCAGCACATCTGTGATTATTATTGTTATTATTATTTGGGTATGTAACAATATTTGCTTCTTCTTGCATATTGCAAAAAATAAATGTAATTCTTATATTTGTTATATGTGATGGTGGTTTGCTATTTTTGAAATGATGCAATGTTATGGCACAGAAACTGAGTACTTCGATGCATCTGGCAGCATCGATCAAAAATGAGACATATGCAATATGCCAACCACATACGGATATACTTTGCTTAAATATATTTCGGTTATGCCTGCTTTGGGGAATACGACGAATAATTACATCAATTTTGTACGTGAAGATTAGTCTCACTGATAGTCATGCCGATCTTAACCTTATTTAAATTTTTATTTTAATTTTATTTAAACGCTTCTCAATAAAAAAAAAAGCTGATTGAAGCGAAATAAACTATAATGAAACTTAAAGCTGTAATTCAAATATGTAAATCTGAATTTTATTAAAAGTTTTTCTAAAATAAAGCTAAGTCGTCTAGATTTTTGCGTCAAGCTGGGCCATTCAGTCTTTCTTAGCCAGTCGAGTCCAGAAAAAGGTGTTTGAGACGTCGCAAGGTTGAAAGAGATGGGTCGGCATAAATTTTTGGTAAATGGAAAACGTTTGGGAATAATTTACTTCGACATTAATTTAGAGCTTCTAGGACAGTTGTTGAACGATATTCGACATCCACTTGACTTAATTAAGCACTAAATAAATTTTTAACGAAGTGTTTACGTTTCGGGGGTTCTGACCCTGAACGAAGTGTTTAGGTTTCGGGGCTTCGGACCTTAGACCTTACTTTTGTCTTCGACATTATTAACGGTGAGATTGATTCACCACGTATTCTCGAGAGCACCTGCTTCCATATCACTCCTAGATTATATCGAAATGTTCTATACTGATTGCGCCCGGTCCCTCTATGCATCTAATGAACCTATTTTTATAGCAACGAAGGAGTTAAATATTATTTTAAATTCTTTAACCATTTACTTTCTTTCGCCCAAGACATTCTTCAAAAAAAATAAGGTAAAAAACTAATCAATTTCTTTAACATTTTTCAGTAGAGCGTTTTGAAAGTTTAAATTGTAGTGTAAATGTTTGGAATTGAGATATGGTTTTTTGTCTATAAATCCACAATTTTTGATCAAAAGCCGAGAAGATTTGTGCAATAAGAGATTTGTATACGGGGAACACAATGCTCATTTTTGTCCTATCTTGAGTTTGGCTTTTCTGGCTTAATGTCACAGAATAATATCCACGTAGTCTGTAAGTACATTGTAATCTAGACTATTTTCGGAATAAATAAATAAAAATAAAATAAAACATATTGCCACAGACCTGTATCCGGCTTTTTCTAGATATCTTCGGTGACACTGCAAAACCGCGTAACGCATAAATGCAAAACCGCGTAAGTGTTATCTCAGTTTGGCTGTTTTGCCACTACAAATTCCTTATTTTTTAGAAGAATGTTGACTTTATGGGGAAAGTTCCCATCAAGATCGATTTTTTTTTAATTATTTTCCAACACGTAGTTTTCTTGAGAATAAATGAATAGATGTTGATGGCAGGGGCCTATAAAAGTTTTTGACATAAATGTCACTTACGCGGTTTTGCATTTGTGCGTTACGCGGTTTTGCAGTGTCACCGACGTTATATGGATCCTAGTTCTATCGAAAAAACAAATATTAGAACAAAATATATCTTTGGCAAAAGTAGTCCATAGGCATTCGGTTCTTGTTGAAATAAAGTTACTATAGAATTCGAGATAAATCGGTTCACGATTACCAATTTTAACGATAACCCCACACTAGCATCACCTTTCGAAATATTTTTCGGCTTTGTTCTAATCGAGTAACAGTAAGAATTCTTAGTTTGAGCTACACCAATGGTGGAATTCACTAACTTATAACGATGCGATTTATTGAGATTTTAATTTACGATTTTGTCGACTGCATTATCGGCTGTGCTATTCACTAACTTAGCTCTAACGATTCGGGCTTAGGATTCTCTCATCCCGCCACAAAACGTACGCTAAGTCATTTATTTTATAATAATATAATACTAAAATTATTTTAATTTTCGCTAGCAACCTCAAATTATTTGTTGTTTATTTAACGACACAATAAACGAATCTGGATAAAGAATGGTTAGTGAGTGCCGAAATCGTTATAGTCATCGTTAAGATAAAATGTCGATTGCGATTGTCGTTATAGAGGTTCGTGAATTCCCCTACAGTAGACTTGCCAGTAACAAATATATCGCCAAATCGATATATCTTTAGTGAAAGCGCAAAACCGTATATCGCACTCTTAGAAAACTGCATAAGCGCCATGAAAATAGCATGGTTTTTCAACTACAAATTATTTAATTTCAAGACGAATAGTTATTATAGGCAACATGTTCCCATCAAGTTTATTTCTTTGAAAACTTTTTTAAATCGAGATGCAATTTTTATGTTCTATATCTTAATGGAAGGAACACAAAAAATTGTTTGCGACAAATCTTGAGTAAGCGGTTTTGCACTTCAAACGACGATATAGACATACATAAGTTATAATAAGGAGGATAAAAATAATATGTTATACAACATATTAAAATATGTTTCTACATTAATAACTGCAAGTAGACAGCACACAAGAGTAAATGTTATATGAATTTCTATTTATGTATTTTGTTTCTTGATAATACTGAATGTCAATTGCAGAAGATTGTTTTCTATTAGCATAGGCATTCGAGATGTTGGTACAAAAGTATGTAGCACATACAAGTGCACATATAAAAGATGGGAGAATTGAACTGGAACAAACATTCTATGGAAATATGTACTTTTAAAGAATGTTTTTTTTTAATTTCGATTTGAGTTTATTATAGCAAACAATAGATTACGATTCTATCATAACCGCTAAGCTATCGAAATTTGTAGTTTTTATTCTAAATGAATTATGAATACTAGCTACAACTCAAACATTTAAAGGTATAAGAGAAAAACAGAAAAACACTCTGTTGTAACATTTGCTTTATGGCGCTTCAATGAAATCGATATTACGCCTCGATATATACATATATGAAGGTATTTCGTTTTATTCGATAAGTTTTTTAAGGGACAATAAAGGGCATGTGAATTAGTCTGTAAACTTAAAGTGTGCTTTACACTAAATATGATTTAAGACTCTTGTCAAACTGCTGCACAAACTAAAAAGATTTAAGTGAACATTTCAGATGTCAACCTGTTAATTTTGTCAGTTTTTGAACCTTTAAACATACTTAAATAATGTATAGTTTCTATTTTCCATTTTGTATCCATTATTTTGATCATTAGTGTATATTTTTAGGTATGTATTTCGAACTCACCTATAACATGTTCAAGTAAAGAGCATCGATTCAAGCATTCAAGTTGTTCATACGACCTAGTTGCGCGAAAACTCTTGTTTGCCGTTCGAGCATCGCTCGTAACTATTCAAGGGAAATGTGGCCCATGTAGTTTTCTCTAGCTACCTTACCATAGCTTCTCACTGATGCAGTTAATACTATTTCCAATGTATATATGTTAGTGTGTAAGTACATTTATGAGCTCCTGTAGCTATCTACCTGCATTTCTCCAACTCATACCAACAACAACCAATAAGCTCCCTTCCAAACTCTATTCTCATGCTTAGGGAGGACTTGTTTGTGAGTTGTCCAATGCAATGCATTGTCAGCCAAAATTAAAAAGTAGATATAAAAAAAAGTTACGAAATAATAATAATGCAAATGTAGAAAAAATAGCAGCGTGAAATAAATTAAAAGCAAATGTGAGAGCAAATTTAAATTCTACTCTTTATACCTTTGCACATTAGACCGTCAGAGAAAACAAACATATTTTTCGTATTTCAATCGGCTCAAGTGTTACGAATGGGTGGTTCAAAAACTAAAAAAAAATGTGTTCAAATACTAGCTCCAAATATTCCTATTGAAGGCGTCAGCATTGCTTTCTAGGGATCACCAAGCTAATCACTGCCTCTTCGAATGAGCTCTTTAAATTTGAATCGGACTTTCAAAAGCAGCACGGTCGACGCTAACAAATAAGAAGCTGCCCTAACTCGAATTTCCAGATTTTAGAATTAGACTTTGCAATACATTAGACGTTCTCAAATTAGAATCGAATATTCGGAATTCTCAGCGCATTTTGTCTCTTTATTCTATCGAATTCAAAAAAAACCTAAAAAAAAAACAAATATAACTGATTACATGTCAAGTTATTAAATAAACAATAAGTGCACGGTAGTTTTTTGAAAATCTTTTTTGGTTATATACAAATAAAAAAAAGCTTACAAAAATTAGAATCACCTTAAAGTGGTGATTATTTATGAGAGTGGACTGTATTTAGTTTCTTGGGAGGATATCGATTATTTATATGTTCTAGTATTTTCTATCCTGTTTTTCAAAATCGAAAATTTTAACAAGAAAAAATTCTTTAAAGTTCATCGGGAGTATTAACGATTGTAGCACGCTGCTTAATAAAGCAACTGAAAAGTTAAATATTTTAGTAAATGTTGGAACAATTTTGGGAGTACTAGACCCTTGAACTTTCTGAAAATATTGCATTCCTATAAATCTAAAATTTTCGATACATCGAAATGTATCGATGATTATCATCTTAAATATCAAATAAATCGATACTTTTTCAGATATAATTTAAACATACCTCCGAGGGTGAATGAAGTGGCCATTTACCAAACAGTTCCAGAACAATTTATCGCTAAACCACTTTTTCATAAGTTATTAAGCTCAACGTTGAGTTAGAGAAATGGTGAAAATAGAAACAAAAAAATCGAAATAATTTATTTCTGAATTGGTCTAATGGACACAAATAAATATATTTACGTATGCGCTTGTGAATTCAAACTGCCATTGGAATCGGTTGAATGGCTGTTTAGTCGTTGGAACGTTGTATTATTGTGGCTACTGGTCGATGGACCAAGGCAAAAAAGACAAGAAGAAAAAGTATAACAAAAAATAATAACGGTACACAACAGCTGGCTGACAGTGTCGTTGTTAGCGACAATGAATACTGAAACGATACAAGTGGTGTTGGCCAGACCAAATGTCTTTACGCAGGAGGCGTAGAAGGCAAAGCAAGACTTGCTCCAAACGCACAGGAAGTATCGAACAGCCGGTTAGCATCCACGGCAAAGAATGGCAGGCTGCTGGCGTTAGATACAGGAATGTGTTCATACCTTCCTAAATAGTCGAGACGCATGTGTGGGGTGAATGTGGTTGTTACTCGAATGTGCGACTATTCGCAGGAAAATGTCACTGGCGCATGACATTAACATGACATACGTACAAACACATTTACACACATACACTCATATGTATATATGTATGTATATTAAATACTCAAAGAGTAATTCAGCCATGCGTTTTGACCAACTTGAATTGAACTGACAAAATAGACAGCAAGAAAAATTAAAAACAAAAAGTTGCGCTTCAACAACCAACGGCCTGGCCCAGCAGTCATTACATTGGCAACACCGCCCACCACACATCCCTCTTTTTTCACTTCTCCACCTTCAGCGCTCTAATTCTCTTGCCCGTCAACAGTTTGAACGCATGTATCATTGATGAATGCGCCGCCGATAACAAATCTCAATCAAATGTCAAAAAGGTAACAGACATGCTGTAGTGCTACACAATTTTCACAGCGAGTCAACAGTACAACAACAATAACAACAAACGCAATCATAGTAGCAATATTGGTGGCAAGAGAACAGTCCAAGCGATGAAATTGTTTTTCGAAAAAAGGCATGACACTGTATTGATGCAAAAGTTTTACAAAAGACCACACATACATTCTCACCTGTGTACATGTGCATATAATAAAATGTCCTGATCATCTCATACACACACACACACAAACACATGTGTGCAATTGTTTGAGGGCGTGTTCGCATTTTGCTTGAAATTGACAGTTGAAATTGTTATTTCGAGTTTTGCCTGTCAAAAATGTTGGGCGTGAGCTTGGCTCATACATCGACTCTTTCTTAGCAATGGATGTATGCAGGTTAATCATAATTGGGTGAGAAGGTGAGTTGATTTTTGGTGGCTTTTGTGTGTACTCATAAAAAATGGAAAAGGCCGTGATGTAAGTTATTAGTAACTTTTTTCGGTTAATTTATTTACATTTTACATACCTACCCAACACACACTGCAATGCTCTCTAATCTCAAAAAAAAGAGGAAGACTCGTACTGAGAAACATAGTGTTCTCAAACAAAATGGGACATAGTTCTAAATTCTAGTTACTCAATTTGCATTTGTTTTCGTGGGGTTGTCGAGTCGATCAAGAGGGGATTTCTCCAATATTTTGCCCGACTAGAGAATTCCACGAGTGGGAATTGAACTGGCTTTCGAGTTAACTTGTAAATATCTAAAACAAAGGCACATATGCTCTTTCTTTTCGTTCCAAAAACCATTTCAAAATATAAAAAAAAAATGTTAAATCGGACTTAAAATAAAATAGATACAGGGTGGCTGATGACGCCGCTACCAAAAAAAAATTAAATAACTTTTTTCTATTTAATGAATCTGGTTAATTTTTTTTTATTTTGCAGATTGACTTTTACATTTAACAAAAATGGATAACTGGGACACTGAAACAAGAATTTGGATTGTCCGCCGCTATCACGCACTGGAGTCCGTAGTTTCGGTTCAAAGAGAGTATAGGCGCACGTTTGGCGGCCATCCTCCGAGCAGATGGACCATAATATTTGAGAATTTCTTTCAACTCTGTGTGGTTTCAGCAAGATTGTGCAGCTCCTCATATAGCCCAACCTGTTATGACAGAATTGCGACGAAAATTTCCCAATAAGCTGATATCCAGAAACTCCACATTCCGTTCGCCACCCAGGTCGCCTGACCTTACTGCACCTGACTTTTTCTTGTGGGGTTATTGCAAACAGGAAGTCTTCAAAGCAAAACCAACAAATTTGAATGAACTAAGGCAATCCATTCGAGAAACAATTGCGGCTATTCCTGTCTCAACTCTCCAAGCAGTAATGAACAAGTTTTTTGTAAGATGCCGCACATGCATCGACGAGCAGGGGGGGCATTTAAATTCCATTATTTTTAAAACTAATTAAGCTATATTTAATAAAATTTAATGAGCTTTAACATGAATAAAAGAAAAATGAATTCCATACACTAAAAAAAAATTATTTGAGTTTCTTAATGTAGCAAAATTCATCAGCCACCCTGTATTTGACCTTATTTTTCTTTTTTTGAATAAAGAAACCAAAAAAAAAATTAATAGTAACCGTAAAGCGCAATATTTAATCCCACACTACTGAATGACAACTCAGGCCAACGAAGTCTCAGTGAAACTTTCTTAAATGATAACAAAAAATGAATGGCAAGAGGAAATTGTATAGGGAGAAAAAAGGAACGGAGAGTGTAATAGTGAAAAAAATGTGTAGATGGGAGTGTGAAGCATGGGAGGTGTACAAATGATAGGGGAGCGAGGAAAAAGAATTCATGAACATTTTCTAAACTTTGCCAGGATTGTTGACCCCACGAAATTCGTCCCATCTCACACGCTATGAATGCAGTTTTTTCTTTTGGCTAACTTTGATGAATGATTTTATCTAAGTGGCCTGGCTGATGTTAACCTTCCCTTCCTGGGGTTTTTTTTTTTACAATTTTTCCAGGTAAAATCGACTGCTGAGTGGAAGATCTCTCCATTTCGAAATATTTTACAAAATATCCTATCTCAGCGTTCGATTCAAAAACGTCCAAAAATGTATTGGATTTTTGATGAGATGGGTGCACTTGAACCAAATTATAAAATAGGGCGTTATTGAAAAAAATCTGAGATAAGACATTCTTTCAACAAATTCTAAAAAAAGATTTATTGAAAGTTTTTTTTTAAACAAGGGCGATTTTAAATTCAACAAAAGGATAGAAAGTTATAGCGCACCATAACATCTGGCGTCTCTTACTTTTACAGTTTAGCCTTCGCTTCCATCTCAATCTTATATCTGTATCGATAGCAATCTATGGAAATCAAATTGAAGCTAGTATGAATTTTAGTGAGGCATCCCCGGTGATTTTAAATAAGAAAAAATCTCTGCTAAATAAATTGAAAATTCTGCTTTTTGTAACCATTCTCGCTTTCTTTATTTTTTTCTAAAGACATAATTTAACCAAGAACCTTTAGCTGCTTGTGATTCGATATCACTTTAGAATTGTATGCGTATTTGAAAACATTTAAAGCAATTATGCGATAAAAATTCAAACTTCGTTACAGCATTTTCCCCATCCCAAATCGCTCTCACATGCGCTACTCTCTGCCTTAACTACCAAGTTCAATAAGGAATGTTTATTAGCAACGAAAAAATATTTATGTAACAAGTCAAAACAAGTTGTGATGGAAGGTCTAGGCACTTCAAACCATTCTAAATCCCTTACTACCCAAGCTTGTATAGAGAGTTGGGGTTGAGCCTACTACAGCGATTCTACTAGAGGAGGCTTGAATTTGGATAAGTCAGCCAGCTATGCGAACAAATACCAAATTGAACAGCAATGAATTTGCTAACTAACGGGTTACGCAGCAATCTAGGTATGTAAGAGGACGCGTTGATGAGATTTCAAATTTTTTTTTTTGTTTTTTTTGTTTTAAGTCATCTCAATGTCGGAAAGGAGCGCAACAGCATTATTTTCTAGCCAACAGCCTGTAAAGCGCGATATCAGCCAACAGACCACCTACTGAACCAAACCATTCTATACTGCATGGCTAAGTGTGAGTGATTGCATGACGGACACGTCTGACGAACTGTCAAAATCCGTCGAAGCGCACATCATTGGATTTGCCATTGAATAAAGACAATTTGACATGTTTTATTTGTATTACGTGAATGTGCCTTGCTGCCCTTCAAATTTTCATACCTTGACTGGCGACTTTTTAACTTTTTTCTATTCAATATTTTTAAACAACGACCAAAGGTATGTACGTGTGTATGTGTTTGTAATTTCTCTTTGATTTGCAAGCATAACAAAAGCACTCGAAGTCGTACATACAATATATGAATTACAAAATTCATACGACCTGCCACCATCCAACCTTCCCACCAAAACGAACAGTTCGATATATGCAAATACAATGAGGGCGCGGTGTGAGCGTAAAGTGGTTGTGGGGCGCTTAACTTCCTGGTAGTAGCACGCATGTTTGTTGCGTTCTACAATGAGAACGCTACTTCATTTCCAGCTTATAAGCAAACCAAACGGATTTGTAAGTTATGCAGTCGAATGATTCCAAGTAAGGAACAATAAGACCGAAGCATTGAGAAAAAACAATCGTAAAGACAAAAAAAAGTTTTGTATTATGGAAGTTATGTACGTAAATATTACGATTTTAAGCCACTCACTCACAAGGCTATGTATGAGTGTGTGTTTGTTTGTGTGCTGGTTAACGTAGTGCTTTTTGGTGTACGATTAAACAGTTAACTGCAGCCGGCGCGCTGCTGACCACCAACAATCTTTCGCAATACAACAACTCCTCGAATTTCATCAGCGCAATTCATCGATATTGGCAGTGGCTGTGGCACAGGCTTTTTAGCCACTCATCTCCATCAAATCGACATTTTGGGGCATTCATTCAATTGCTAACGGTAAACGCGCATTGCCATTTATATGACAGCAGTCCTCTCACCTCCAAAGAAATTATTCTGCCTACCAACCCCGGAGCGATTGTTTATGTATTTGCGTGTGTGTTTGTTCATTTGGGATTGATACATTGTAATTGTGTAAAACGTTTTCAGTTTTACATTTCAATCTTAATTTAGTTTTACAATAACGTTTGCCTTTTGCGCTGTCGCATTTTTGGGGGTAAATATATGATTGCCAATGTGAGAATAAACTAGAAACAATAAAAAGGAGCTATAATGGCGGGTTAAGGACGTTCGTGGGCTCCTCCATTGTGCTATATCTAGACATTGGCAAGCTGAAATATCGCCGGCACACAAGTGTTGGCGAGGAATTTTGTTATTTTTTAATTGAACAACAAACATTGAATGGTTGCTCTTTTTCTTTTAAATATTTATTTACATATTTCTTCATATTTGTGTACGACTGACGGGTTTAAAAACGGCAGGAGAAATTCGCGCAATCAACTCGTCAATGTTAATTAAGTTTATTTAACTTGGCAGTAATACTCGTAATAAATCTGTGTATGGCTTTATATCCTTCGAATATGATATGCTGCTACAACCATCAGCAATATTTATACAATAAAAATTCCCACTCCTAAATAACTCAAATTTAAAGAACAAAACGGCAATGGAAAATAAACTCGGCATTAAAGCTAACCCCAAAAAACGGTTATAACATGTATTGCTGTTCCTAGGGTTCTCACGCCATCTTCATCGTAAAAGTGTTTTCTATAAAATTTTCTTTTGGGCTTTTACTGTAGCGATACACCGTTCCAATGGATTGGTGTTTCTTACTGTTGATTTTTTTTTGCAAACACATGGGAAATTTCAAAAGATGAGCCTTTTCATCGTTTTCTACAAATTATCTTTTCACAAAATTTTTTTACACAAAGCTTCAGATATTAGTTGCCAATTCAAAGCCTCAATTTAAATCCCTGCATACTTGCATATAACCCGTTATAATGGTGCCATTTAAGGGTCTAAAATGAGCATTTGCAAGAGGCATAAATCACTCCGAAAACCTTTGTATATGAGTCCTTTGGAGTGCAATAAATGCCCATTATGAGACTAAAAAGTGTCATATATGATTCCTATTCAAGCTCATATGATATATAAATTTATTCTTGAATCGTACGACCATCGCAGAAAGGGAAATAGCCTCATTTCCTTCTCATAAATGAGCTCATTAAGTGTGTAAGGACTCCTTTCTGACTCATTTAGGACTTCAATGACTTGCTGTGAAGTGACAATATTTAAATGTAGACCTTGTCCTATGAATGTTTGTACCAGGCATTTTCAAGAAACTTTTTTCAATATCAAACATCATGTCGGCAACGGCTAGAGTAAGGACAGGGAGTCAAACGAAATACTTGATCTTTATTTGCCAATAAAAGAAAAATTTAATAATTGTTTTATTATGGATAGGGCTTTCTTCAAATATATTCTAAAATAAGGTGATCTTTCATTCAGACATCGATATTGTTATAAATTATCTATTAGGTTATGATAGTTTTGAAAACAAAAAATTAAAATGTAGTCACAAGTTTCCAATTCGTGAAAAGTGTAATTGTTTACGAGGCGCACTGCAAAATGCCAGCTTTGACAGTTCGATTTTAAACTGCTCGGTCTCTTTTCAACATAATTTAGAAAGAGTGATAAAGTGAGAAAAATGGAAATTTCAAGTGGTGATTTCCGAGTGATAAGAGCTTCTTTTTATGGAACAACATACACCATCGTCATGACAATGCAAGCTATCACACATTACGACGAACTGTAGACTTTTTGACCGGTAACACCATCCAATTAATGACTCTTGTCCATATTCGCCTGGTTTATCGCCCAATGACTTCTTCCTATTTCGAAACATCAAAAATAAAATGAGGAGCGAGCCTCTTCAGAGGCTGCTGAAGCATTTAAATCACTTGTTTTGACGGTAACCTATTCAGCGTGCCAAAACTGTTTTGAAGATTGGTTTCATGGGATGTAAAAAAGTGTATATATCTTAAAGGAGAGTATTTTCACACACAATAAATCGATTTACATAACGTAATTTGTGTTTTGCATTACATTTTCCGAGAACTTTGGCAGCGTCCCTCGTGAAAGTTAAAATTCCAGATTTTGTGATTTTGAATTCGAACATGCAAAAACTATCGATACATAAAAATTTCACATGGTTTTTCGCTGAAATTTTTATTAATAAATTTCATTTTAAGAAACAGAAAATATTTTTCTTCAACCTTTGAGAAGGTTTTCAAATTTCTTAACTTGCGAAGCATCCTGTTTTGCGATATAAAAAAAATGGAACTTTTGTGAACATTCTTAACTTGTGAGATTTAGGTCAACTAGCAAGCTCTATCTATGGGTTCCATCTTTTTGGGCAATTGTTAGTTATTCATATAGTTTTCGAGCTATCGAAAAACAAGTTAAATATACCCCAACCTGGATGTCATCCAATCTTCGGAGGTTCTATCCAGGGTCGATATTTCTTTTAAACTAGTAAATTCCTAGAGTTCGGATGATATGCAAAATAAAACGCCTAAATGTAGTTACTATAATGTTTAGAAGTAATATAAATGGCTAGTTTATGAGTGGGATGTTTCAGCCCTATGCCTCCCTTGAGACGATAGCATTTTCTGACCTATTTCAATGAAGATAAAACATAACTGCCGCATGAGTAGATGAAATTAGTAGAACACAAGGAACACAAAAATAAAATTCAAATATGTTATCATTTGCAGGGGTCTTATTGTATACCTTTGCAGATTGGAAATTAATTAGCTAATATAATTTTAATTTTACTTAATAAATTATACAATTCGCCTTCAGTAAATACTTTTGAAATGTAAGCCTACTACATATTTACTACTATTTATATTTTATGATTTGCTTTGAGTTTAAGTTCAATAAGAAAATTATAATAATAAACAATCACTGAACATTTTGTCTGATGTTACAATGAGGATACTAAAATTTAGCAAACATTTTTGATAAATATTTCTGAAATTTTTTTACCACCTAAAAATACCTTACAAACGTAGCATATTTTTAGGCGGACGTTTTTGCATATACATATATCCTATTTCTTTTAATTACACACAAATGCGAAGTAAAACGTCCAAAGTTTAAACTAATAGTTAAATATTTGATATAAATTTGAGCTAAAATAACATTAAAATGCTATAAATCTCCAGTTTGAGCAGTTCCCCTAGACCATGTAATAAAATCATAACTGGCTACCGGCGCACATTTTTTGCCAGCCTTCTCCATCCGGCTGTGTCTACGTATGTTATTCAAAAAGGCAGGAAGAGCCGCAATATGGATATGCGTAGCAGCCACAGCGACATACCAATCAGCAGAACTTTAAACTGTCAATACAAAAACACCCACGTAGTTATAAAAAATTCAAAATTCACGCACATATTGAACTAACGACATCGGCGACGGTGGCGCGTGAGCTCTAAAAGCGTGTTTGGGTGCTTTGCTTCCAGCGCTCCATTTACCACCCCACGTCCAGCGATATCGTTAGCCAACAATGTTTTATGTTGTGTGCTCAAGCGCCTTATCAATGCTTACAGTACGCCGACAGTCAAGCCGGTAGCCACGATAGTAGGGGAAACAGTTTTAGAGATTGTGTCTACCTGTAGACCAAAAACCAATCAAGTGGTGCGCATCAGCAAAAGGCACGTCAATCAACAGCAATACTGGAAACCGTTAGCATTCGTCGTTTGCCACTTTCCCAAATTGTTGGTGCCACAATCCTTTGCTGTTGGCTTGCTTTCAATTCGTTATTTCAGCAATTTTGTATGTATTGTGCACATATTTTTATTGTACGTGCCCCTACGCATGAAAATTGTTAGCTTTTTTGGTTTGCTTCCTACTCTAAGTTAGCTGATGTGTCCTTCCGCTAGTCTGTTGGACCAGCAAAGTCTCTTGGCTACTTAACTGTGTTTGTTTATATGTGTGTGTTTTGCATTATGCGCGACTATGTTTAGTCATACTGATATCCTGACCATGCTATGTCCTTTGATTTACTTCTGTGCTGTCGTATTTTGATTGTTATTGCAGACTTTACTAGCTAGCCATGCGAAGCATTCATAGCTCTGTGTTACCCATACGCCTTGTATGTACAAATATTTGCACATATTCGTAGCCGGTGGCTGGAAAAAGTTGAATCTAGTAATGTTATTGACTTTTCTATTTCATTCGACAATTTTAGGCGAAGTACAGCAGTGAAGTTTCTTGGAAATAAAATCCAAGACCCGAGCTAGGACGAACTTGAGTTCTTACTAACATTGTATTCTCCATTCCAAGTTCTATTAGCACAAAAAGTTCAAGACTTTTGCTCGAAACGTGAAGATTTCATGGAACCGAACAGCCTATGTCTGTTTCTGACTTGGTTGAATATGTAATAACAACCAAACCCGACATTGGTTTAAACACAGGTTAAATATCATCTCAAAACCTTGATTTCAGGTATTGATGTTAACTGCTAAAACGCTCTCCTCAAAAGATGTCATTAGAGCTTCGTCGTTGCAGTGTATTTATCTGACCTCCAGTGCCTACCAAACTGTTCACCATAGCCACACTGTTTTGAAGGACATACCATTGCTATTCAAACCACTTTTCCGAAGTACAGCGGATCTAAAACTTGTGGATTGTTTATGATGTTTTATGATGAGAGAGTCTGCGTGTTATTTAAGCATGCTGGCTTTGTGACAAACTAGGTCATATAAAATATTCTGATGGGACAGAGGAGTACCTAAGCTAATAATCGATGGAAAAGGGGCTCTGATGGTGCAGAAGTCGACAACTAAGCTATTTGGGACAGGTAGAAATGGTTTTCTATTGGTGGGAAACTGAGATTTATCAATCACAATTTTATAAAGTATGAAGAACTATTTAAGTCTTTTCTTAAGATAGTTCACTTGTTTCAATCTTGAAAAAAGCAGAAGTATAAGGATGATAGGGACAACATTTATAAGGAGGATAGTGACAACATTTGTTGTGAAGTTAATGAGTGCATAAATCCAATCACTTCTAAAGACAGGCATCACCTACCACTGGTTGTTGATTTTAGTTTCTATCATTTTTCCTTGGACACCTCTGAGAGCAGATTATCTTTCAGTTTCCATTCTTGCGACTTCGCAAGTCTGAATGGTTCTTTACTTGAAATAAACTGGGAGGAGTTGCTCGGGGGACTTGATACCTCTACCAGTTTTTCGGCTTTCAAAACTATTTTATTCAACCAATTTTTGGATAAAATTCCTTTGCGGGTAAAAAGACCCTGGTACACTAAGGAATTAAAAAAACTGAAGAACCTTAAAAATAAATTCTTAAAAAAGTATAAAACCACTAAGAATATTTTCTACTTCAGTAAATATAAGGTATACCAGAAGGATTTCAATATTTTGGATAAAAATCTATATTCCAATTATATACGAAATATTGAGTGTAATATTAAATCGAATCCCAAAAGCTTTTGGAAGTATATCAAGGACAAAAAATGCTCCGCTAGTGTACCCACCGGAGATTTCCTTGACAATAACCCTGCGCAAACCCCGAATGAGGCAGCAAATTTGTTTGCTGAGTTCTTTAAATCTAATTTTTCACCGGATGATAGTAATCACACTCACGATTTTTCGAATAGATCGGAGTCTGCCTTAAATTTCGGAGCTCTACATCTTTCATCGGAAGATATTAGTAAAGCCATTTTTAAACTTAAATCTTCCTCTCAAACAGATCTCGACGGGTTTTCACCTATCTTGGTAAAAAGTTGTCCGGCTTTGATTTATCCTTTGCAACTGATCTTCAACAAGTCACTGTCCTCTGGGACTTTCATTGATGATTGGAAGGCTACCTCCATTACGCCTATTTTCAAATGTGCCAACAAGAATGACGTACGTAATTACAGACCCATATCCAAGCTGACCACTATTTCCAAAACTTTTGAGCATGCAGTCAATGCCAAGCTGAGCTTTGCTGTTAAGTCCGTTATTTCACCTTTCCAGCACGGCTTCGTCGCGGATAGATCAACGATTTCTAACCTTGCTGTCTTCAGTGAGTATTGCATTGAGTCCTTTTCGGCTGGTTCACAGGTGGATTGCATCTATACTGATTTCTCAAAAGCTTTTGATAGGGTGTCACATAGAGTTTTAATAAATAAACTTGGCTGTCTTGGATTTCATTCGTCCTTTCTGTTATGGATAAGCTCCTACTTACGCAACAGGCTCAGTGTTGTTACGGTTGATGGTGTATCTTCTGCTCCTTTTGTGGCCACATCAGGTGTTCCACAGGGAAGTATATTAGGTCCATTACTATTTAATCTTTTTATAAATGACATGGGTAATTGTTTTTCATTTGCTAAATGTCTGCTATTTGCTGACGACCTAAAAATTTTCTCGTTAATAAAGTCGCCTGAGGATACCAGAAAAGTACAAAATGATATTAACAAGTTATATCTGTGGTGTCTGGAGTCTCATATGTCCCTAAATCCGTCTAAATGCTTTCATGTGACCTATTCTAAATCATCTAATATCCTGCACTCAAAATACAGTATATCTAATTGTGAACTTCGGTGCGTTAGTGAGATAAAGGACCTTGGTGTTATCTTTGATAGTAAGTTTTCCTTTATTAATCACATTAATTATATAACCACTAAATCATACTCCATGCTGAGCTTCGTGAGGCGTAATTCCGGTAAATTTTCTGACCCATATACTATAAAACTACTCTACACATCGTTTGTCAGGTCTCACTTAGAATATGCTGTTTTTATTTGGCGACCAAGTACCCAGATAGCTATAAATAGACTCGAGAGAGTACAGAAAATTTTTCTAAAATTTGCTCTTTGGCCGTTAAATTTCGTAGAGCCCATTCCACCTTATTCTGCTCGTCTTATGCTTTTAAGTCTTAAGTCCTTGGAGTGTCGCAGATCTTTACTCTGCTTATCCTTTACCTACTAAATTATTAAGGGTTCAATAGACTGTCCATACTTGCTGGAAAGGATTCGGTTTAATGTTCCGCAACGATCTCTTCGTAATGTCTATCCGTTCTATGGGGATAATACGAGAACCAATTACGCTTGTAATGCCCCCATAAACCGTGCTGTACTTGAGTTTAACTCACTAAGCATTTTAGTCGCTTTGGATTTTTCACTATCTAGGGATGCTTTTCTCCTAATGTTGAATTCTGCTTTATAAGTGGTTTGATTTATATGTGCGAATTTAGTAATAAGTAATATGTAAATTAATTTAACACATAGTCTGTAAGGATTGTATTCCAAAGACTTACTAAGTAAATAAATATGCTGATCCCAATCCCATCTTCGCAAAACTCGTTTCCTTGGTACCTACTATTGCCCATAGCTGATAAAATCCCGCTCTTGTATTTTGATGTCTTTGTCATCAATGGCTTCCGTACTCCCCTAGTAAAGAATTAGTTTTATAGCCGGGTACGACTATAACGTCATTCACATTTATAACTTCATTAGCTAAAAACTTTTGAAGAGCGCCCTCTTTCAAAAATTTCAATAATACAAAATTCATATAATAAAAAATATGCTAATTAATTTTGTCCGAATAGAAATATTAACAGAAAAGGTAACGAGTAATATGCCACCCACTCTTTTCCAGCTACCTTCCGCACCTCTATTAAGTCCTAACTAACTTGAGATTTACAAAAACAGAAAAAAGCAACTAATAGAAAAATTCAAAACACCTGGAATATTAAAAATGAAAAAGAATTGTATTGCAGCAACCGGTCACTTTGCGAAATGTTCAAACAACATGCAATTAAGTCGTTAATACTTCATCGATTTAATTCCCTACGCAAACCTAAAAAAGCCAAAACGATCAGGCAACCAGCACTCCCACTCCCACTAGCATTTACATTCATAAACTAAAAATAACAAAAATGTGAATGGCAATACGCCCGCATACGCGTGTGCCCCCCATTCAGCTTTTAATAGCTCTATCTTGGCTGTTACGGCTGTTGTTGTGACCGGCGAATTTTGTTACCAAAAATAATATTGCCAATTTCTATTACCGCAAATTTAGTTACCAAAAATAATATTGCCAATTTCTATTACCGCAAATTTAGGAAAGTTACAAGTGACATGGTCGATGTATGAGAAATACTCAATGATCATGTCCACATTTTTGTGGGTTACCATAAAGTAGTACAGGGGTAACTTTTTTTCAGGCCCAAAATGGATTTAGTTACCTTATGCTTTGGTGCTTGGTAATAAGTTCTTAACAGCCAACATACAAGTTGCCAAACACTTTCGTTACCGGTTTACATTCTGGTAGAATGGGACCATAGAGGATTAAAGCATTAGCGCGTGCGGACGTAGCGGATGAGCCGACTGCGTCATCAGCGTCGTATCAAATGAATGTTTGCCAAATGCAAAAATCCTACTTTAGATTGTTTGTAAGCAAACAACGAGCCAGACTTGCTAGAATCATTTGGCCATATATATGGTGGGCTGGCACAAACCCTTATCTGTTAACCTCCAGCTCCCGCGCTCCTTTATTTTAGCGCACTAAATAGCAATTCACCAGCCCGGTTTTTTTTCTATTTGTCTGTCGCGGCGGCTATCAATTCATCAAAACTGGCAAAACAGGGCAAACAGAGTGGGCAAACACACACACACATACTCATACGTGTTGATATGCAAAAATTTGCGCCAGGTGATAGGGTTGAAGATACATAACGCGGAAAAAGAAAAACAAATAACAGCAACGGAAGCGGAAATGGAATTGGTAACGTTGTTAAGTTGACGCTGCCGAAGCAAAAAGTTTGGTCGTCGTCGACGTTGTAGGCTGTCATAGAGTGCATAGGCCGTAGCTCTTGTTGTGCACATTTATGGCCTATCATAACTGTCGGTTGTTGTAGTTGTAATATTTGTAGTAAACAAGCTGGCGTCTTGTCTGTTTTACAAAGTTTGTTACTTCACTGCTGACGCGCTCTACCAATAAGCTGACTGAACGGTTTTCGGAGAATTTTTTGATGAATATTTCTACGATTTAACAGTGGAAGAGCTTTAGGTTTGCTTTAAACTTCAATTGTTAGTATTCCTATTATTGATCTTAGTTTAATTTCCATTTCGCATTCACAAGTAAAGATCACACTTCGGATTATAAAGACGAGTTAGACAGGATTTAAGTAATTTCTGTGCATAGAAATGAATGTCGTAGAGATGCCAAAATGTGAGGAGAAAACGTGGGATATTACGAGAAGGGGTCCATATTCGGTTTCAAAACCCAAGCGAAACCATCGAAATTATTTTCACTTGGTTCAATGGAGTCAGCGAACCGACCTATAAGCCAAATATTTACAGTATATTGACGTTGCCCTTGAAAATTTGTGGTATAATCTTTCCAGATGGAACTTAAGCTAGGGCTGACTTTTTAAATGTGACCATCCGATTGTCCTAACGGTTCGTTTGTTATTGAGAAGGACTCTTATTATGTCCTTAAAAAATATCTCGCCAAAGATAACTTTTTTTGCTGGCGAGAAAAATAATAGTCCAGATTTTTAAGTTATTATCAGACTGTTTTCAAAAAAAAGTCAGAAAAATTAAATGTGGCCACGATTTTGATCCTGGAAGTCGCGAGATGACAGAAAAATTAATAATTTTTTTCTAGAGGCATTCTAACTCCGGAATTTTAAAAATTCGAAAAAATTAGCTTTTATTTTCGGTCCCTTGTTTTTTATGGTTTGAATTGAAAGTAACTAAAAAATAAGCGTTCACAATTTTGGTTGCCATCTTGCAAATTTCAAATCTCATTTCCAAGGCGAATTTCAAATTTTGAAAACAAAATTTCAAATCTCATTTCCAAGGCTAATTCAAATTTTGAAAACAAAATTTCAAACAAAATCCAAGCAAATAGTAGAATTTTTGAAACTTACTTTGCCATGACCGAAATATATTTGGGCATTTATTCCATTTTTAGCATATCCTACCTGAAATGAAAAAGAATGCAAATATATTTAGAAAAATAAGGTTGCAGTATTGAAATATATTAATTTAGTAGCACCTAATAGATATAATATGTATATAAATGTTAAATTATATAATTAATTTTACTTTTCAAAAGCGAAAAATAATCGCTTTCCAACAAGCAATAAAACAGGTATTGGGTATGCAACTTTAGTTTCTCATTCGATTACAAGCAATTTTTCTTAGTTTAGGTAGCAAAACCCAACACAAAAACTTCTCAATTCACACACAAATTGACTGCTTGAAATGCCCACATTTCAAAATTAAGCACACTTCGGTGGACACTTGTGGAAATACAAAGCTGAAAGCACACATATAAAACAGCAGCAGTTTACTTGACATGCTTCAAAGACGCTAAAAAGAACGTGACCATAAAATGATCCTTAATTTTACTTATTTCCGTCTGCAAGCAGCACTTGAGTGGCGCCTGAAAATAGGCTATTATAGGAGCGTACAGAAATTACTTGAAGAGAAAACTAAGTTGCAAGCTAATATTCCACGACTGCCATCGTTAACTGGCTTGTGTACAGAACAGCAGGCGAGTTAATTAAAATACCTTTCAAAGTTAAAAGAATCATAAAACAGGTAAAGAAATACGAAGTTTTAAAGTTTTTTAAAGTCTAATTTCGGGCGCATTACTTTCACCGCATTTCATTTTCTCCATTTCCTTTACAAAGCAGCTTTGAAGTATGAAAATGCATACAAAACAAGAACAAAAGCATCTTATTCACTAACTCAATAATCATAATTGCCACCCTCTCCGTTCCGCTCACATTTGTCTTTTCTTGTAACATGTGCATAATTTCTTGCAATAACAATTTTCAGAGGCAACATGCTCACTTCACACCAAGCTCCCTGTTTGGTGACAATAATTACTTGTCGGAAATTGTTCTCTGATGCGTATACACATGTAAAGCACCGCACCGCTTTACGGTTACATTCTCGTATCCTGATTGCTAGCGTTTTGAACGGTTAGCCCTTTGAGTACCATGAGTGTAGAATTAATTGGAATGGGATATGAACCATTCGTGCATTGCACTTTTTTCTATTTCTTTTATGTGCTTTCGAAGCCTAAATTTCATTTTAACCCTCTAACAGGCCAATTTTTGTTGGAAATGAAAAAACTCATACCTACTAATTCTAGTGTGATAAACTCGAATTTTAAGTCATATATCTAAAAGGGTTCATAATTTTGCTTCCAGGGGTTTCAACCCACCCCGCCTCTTGCCGGACTTGTCTGTTTTTTGGCCAATAATTCTATAAATTGAACTATAAATCCACATATTCTTCATAATTTCTAATCCTTAACAATTACTTCACTTACTAACAATTTTGTTTCTTACTACAGAAATACTTTATACCACTTTTTTGTGGTTACCAAAAACACTTCTCTCAAAACGAATTTTTTTTTACAAATTGCCCTAAACTTTTCAACGAGAATGATTATAACGGAACTCCGCCACCACTTAAAACTATAAAATCAAGGTTGCCACATAGATAAAATATTTGCGAAGATTATGGGCCGGTTTCACCAACGCGACTAAGACTAAAACTAAGCCGTGACTTAAGTTAGCACAGATTCGAGACTAACTTAGTTTTGGGTTTCACCAACTAAGCGACTTAAATAATTTTGAACACAATAACCCGATCAGCTGTTTTATGCATAATAGTATTTTTTTATACCAGACAACTCTGCGCATCCCAATACCCCAGTGCGAAATGAGCATGTATGGCCATACACGAAGGAATTATTGATCTGACACCCATTTCTCTTCAGTTGGAAGGTACTAAATTTAGCGCTTCATTGAAAACGATAGTTAAGTAATGGTTGCATGCTAGAAAACAAGCGTACACCTTTAAAGTCATGATTGACAAAACAAATTAGGAGCATTACTGACATTTAGGTATTGAACGACAGCAACACTGACTTAGTCGAGAATAAGTCAGCTGGCAGGCTGACTAAGTTGTGACTTAGTTAAGTTAGATGGTGAAATTGAAAAAGTGAAAAGCTCGACTTAACTTAGTTAAGGACCGGTTTCCCCTATGTGTCAATAATTAGAGAAGAAAGTAGAGGTATGCGGGTTATATCTGTTTAACTTAACCTGCCTTTTAAAGGGTTAATCTTAAAGCGTTTCGACGGGGCTGTTTGGGAGAAGCTTCCTATCATGAGTGGCCTTTCAAAAACGATAAACGAAAAAAAGTAGTAACGTACAGTTTTCTTATTTCTTTGATTTTCCGAAGAGAATTAGAAAACGAGAAGATCAGGTCGTTCCTTCAATTTTTGTAATTTTCAAAAATTGAACTGGGTTTTATTGCAAGTTGAAATATTGGCAGAAATTAAAAAATTATTTCTCCAACTGACCTGAGTTTTTTGATATTTTTACAACAGTAATTTTAAATTCCAAATAAGAATAGGAAACGTATTCTCATGCTGAGAGGTGCGAAAATTATTCCTTTTTTACTTTATATTGATACCTTCTTTATGAGTAGCGAAGTAAGTGGCACATGGTTCTTGGTTTGCAAAAATATAACACTTACACCCCGATTCCGCGTTCCTGACAAATTGTCAATCTGGATAAATAACCGAGAAAAAAATATTTATATAGAGTGTTTTGCATTCTGCGTCAAAAATAAAATAATTTTAAAGTATTGATGAAACGAGCTCAAGGCCAAGAATAATAGGTTTTCACATTTTAATTTTTATGAAAATTACTATCGTTTCTATTTTATTATTAATCATTCTTTAATTAATTGTTAAAAGGTATTTAATTGAATAGATTTTATTTTTTTATTTTTGACATGGAATTCAAAAAACATGATACAAATATTTTTTGTTTATCACATAAATTCAATGAATTTGGACATTGATTTCAATGTAAGATTCATTAATATCGTGCCAACGTACAAATTCATAATATTTAGTGATATTCATAAACTGTAAAATTTATGAACGCAATTTATGATTATGAAAAAATTAACGAACGGGTTCATAAAATGTAATGCAGTAATTCATAAAGTTAAATGAAATTTTTCATAGATTTTATGAATTTATATGTAGATTTGAGTGAACATATTCATAGATTGTGTAATGAAGTTAAACTTTGTACACTATAAATACTGTATAAATTCTGTTAAATTGTAGTTTGCTTAGGATATTGTGATATATTCTTTTTTGCAATGCTAGAAAATTTTGTACAATTGAATTTGTCTCTTAAAAATACTTTCAGATATAATTCGCTACCAATTTTATTGGCTTTTCAGTTCAGAAGTAGGATTCGGTACATTTTTACGCCCGCTTGTATAATTCCATAGATTTTGAATTTTGAAGCTAAAGCGAAAAAAGAAAAAATGCCCTTACAATCTGAGACACGTCATGAAATGGTAACAGAATTGCTGAAGGCTGGCGTTGAACCTCCAGAAAGTGCTTTCATACCTCAGCTACGTACATTGTACGATAATATTTTTTGCCTAAAACAAAAACAATCTATTGGACAGGAAGCTAAAAATTATTTGGTAAGGTCCACCGCCGTAGTAAATGAAAACGAACATTCAAACTTAACTGATGTGCCGGAGGAGACCAACAACATTATGTTTAACAATGATGTTACTACTACGAGTGCTCCAGCACCTATCAACCTGGATGTTTTATTCTCTACTGTTACGTGAAATGCTACTGCTGTCCATAATTACGGTGCTGCAAACCATTCAGGTTCCACATTAAATACTTGTGGTAATACCACTCCTGCTGTTTATACTGGCTCTTTAACTACTGCTGAAAATCCTGCTGCTGCTGCTTTTGGCTACAATTCTACCGCTGTAAACTTTGCACCAGGTTCTTCCAGCCAACTTACAATGGAAGCAATGCTTAGGGAAAGCGATCATTTAAAAATGCAAAGGGAGTTACTTTTATTAAGAAAAGAGGTGGAGTTACTTCAGAACCTGGGGGAGCGAATTTTGCCTGCAGATATGGCAACTACTGATGCTATGGCAGTAAAATACACCGGCGATGATATTATAAAGTGGTTTGGTGATTTGGGGGAAATTTTTGAGTTGTTTCGAGTAGACGAGCGCAACAAACTCGTTTACACACGACGTTTGTTAGACGGCACTGTTAAACTTTTGGCACATACAATCGTCGCTACCACTTATGGGGGTTTGAAATCGGCCTTATGTAGCGAATTCGGGCGAAAGCACACTTTATTCGAAGTTTATGAACAGTTGAAAAGCCGGAAACGTAGGCCAAACGAGAGCGCCCAGCGATACATTATTGAGATGAGAGTGATTGCTAGTAAAGCAAACATTCCGGAACACGATTTGGTGGATGCCATCATATCTGGCTTGAATGAAAAAAGTTCGTTGGTATCAATATTATACCAAGCAACTTCGGTGGACCAATTAAAAATTCAATTTGAACGCTATGAAAAACTAAGGGATAAATCGCAGCCGAATATCAAACCATAGACCGAGACATCGAGGAGGAAAATCTGATTCTCCAGATGAAATAGTGCGGTGTTTTAATTGCTCACAACGAGGACATTATCAATCAAAATGCACTAAGCCTCTACGCAAACCAGGTTCTTGTTTTAAGTGCGAAGAACTTGGCCACTTTCACCAAGCATGCCCTAAAAAGAAAGTGATAGTAGCAGCTATTGAAAATAAGGTGGGGTCAAAGGATGTAGATTCGGCTGAGACGGTTGATGTGATGCAAATGGTTAGAGCCACTGTTGGTATCCCGATCGAGTCGATCGGTATGTCAGGAAGGCCGAGTTGTAATGAGGTTAAACTTTGTACATTGTAAATACTGCATAAATTCTGTTAAATTGTAGTTTGCTTAGGATATTGTGATATATTCTTTTTTGCAATGCTAGAAAATTTTGTACAATTGAATTTGTCTCTTTAAAATACATTCAGATATAATTCGCTACCAATTTTATTGGCTTTTCAATTGTATTAATTTATTCGTAGATTTTAATAAAAAGGTTCATAAGTTTTATGAATTTTTTCAATAATTTTCACCCCCCAAGAAATCCAGCGAAATCCTTTTTCCGTTTATAAATTCACTTTATTACAATAGTAATTTATATGCATGTACATAAATATACAAGGTGGCGCAAAAGTAAGCTTCCGATGTTCAGCATATCGGTTGTGGCACGTGCAGTGTGTGCTGTTGCACCGTCTTGTTGGAACCACATGTTTTCCAATCCCAATTCATCAAGTTGCGGCAAAAAGAACTCGTTGATCATTGCTCTGTAGCGCTCACCATTCACAGTAACCGTTTGGCCCCGACCGATTATTGGTCAAATAAATAGTCAGCAATATTCCGCGTTCTGGAGCAGTGTAGCGTAACATTGTTTATTAACGTGTATTTCGCATGTGTTTACTACACAAATGTCAAAACAGAACTGACTTTAGGGGCCAATCGCAAAATTTATAGCATTTTCTGATAGGAGGATTACTTTTGCGCCACCTTGTATATGTACATAAGGTACACGGTTAAGAATTTGAGCCTAAATTTTAAACCTTTTTGGACTACAAACCAAATTTGATTTCAAATTTAAGCTAGACCAGTTTTAAAGAAAATTGGTTAAATAATAATTGGTTCAATTGTAGACCAGAAATGCTTAACAATTTTTTATGGAAAAGTTTTATTTTTAAATCGAAAAGTTTCAATTTTAAGCCGAAAAGTTTTATTTCTAAACCGAAAAGTTTTAATAACAAAATAAAAATACAAAATTTTGTGAGTTGTCAGGACTCGAGCTGAGGCGCTCTGAATCACAGCTGACTGCTGTACCGCTGAGCTATGCCGCACAAAAAGTTTTTGCAAGCAAAACTCAATGACTATAAAAATCTTTCAAAAAAAAACTAAAAAACAAAAAAAAATGTTGGCTCATTTTTTTTTGCCGTGTATGTAATTACGAATAAATTAAATTTAAAATGGTTTTATTCGTAACATATATATACTTAAGGGTTTTTAATACTTTTCATTTAAACTATAGCGAAAGCTATAACAGAAAGCATATAAATTAAAGTGAAGAAGTTTGTGCAAAATTCAGGAAAATTAATTAACTTACAAATAAAACCATTTTCAATTTTGTACGAGTTTCGCTTGGAACGAGTTATACACAATACGTCTTTGTACAAAAAAACTAAAAAATTAATAAAATAAGTATTTTATAACTTTGTACTTCAATTATAATAGTTTGTACTTAAGTTGGTAAAGCTAAATATGGCTCAAAAGGCGACCTAAAATAAATTGGATTTACTCTCCAAGCTCTTCTATCAAACTATTGATCTTGGGGTTTAATTTACCTCGTGCATTGGTAAATTTATAAAAATAAGTTTCAATGAATGTCCAAAAAGTATTACTCACTTTTGGATATTTGACACTAAATAGGTGGAATAATTTCAAACATATATCAACGCATCGATGTAAATTTGCAGCACTGGAATTCTGGCGATTCAAATGTCTTTTATAAATACTGGCACTACCAAACAAGTTTTGGCAAATTTGGCACCGTAATCTGTCGCTGCAAAGCAAGTGAATTTTATTCAAATGTTGAACAAAACCGTCAGCACTTTGAAATTCTTGCTTGCACAAATCGCAGATCATTTTGTTTTTTGTTATTTGATTAATTCACTTACACAAACACTGTTTGGCAAAAATTTACGTTCACTTTTAATTCTTCTTCGCCTTACAGCTGATGATGCGAAATTCAGTGGTGTCAACTCTGAAAAGTATCCCTCTCGTGTAATTCTGCAGCGTAAACACGCCAGCATTCGCAATTTTACCCCGATTATTGACACAAAGGAACTGATTGGCCTTCCTAGCACAATCATTTGTATGAATAAATTCATTGACTTTATAAAATGATTCATAAACTCAATGAATAGTTTCCTAGAAATGTGTGAAAAGCATTCATAAACATTGTTCATGAAGCATAAAAGCGAGAAAAGTTTTAATTTTTGTTCTAAGACCGCTTCATGAATTTTCATTCATTACATTTATGAACATTTTCATAAATTTCAATGAAAGTATTCATTTAATTTATGAAAAATTCATTCAAATCAATGAATTTATTCATAAAACAAAAGACAGAAGGTTTAGGAACGCCGTTCATGAAAAATGTATGAATAATTTTTATCCGTGTATTTATCAATATTAACAACTTGTCAAGCGCACAGAATCGGGGGGTTAAATATCTTTCAAAATATAGCAAATTTTATGAATTTAAAAGCAGACAGCAAATTGGCTATGAATTATGAAAAATATGAAGTGAAATTTTTAAAAAAATAAAAAGATACATAGAGGTGCTATTTCTTTTGCCGTTCACTCCGGCGGCCGAAAATTTAATTAAAACAAAAACAAGTAAGGAAAGGGCTGTCTTCGACTGTGCCAAAGACTTTATACCTTTCATGAATACGGATGTGTCCGATCCTTACTCACAATTAGTACAAACTCTGCAAAACTGATAATTTAAAGATACATAGCCCAAACCCCATTTATCGGAACAATCGATTGTATGGGAGCTATATGTTATGTTGATCCGATCTTGCTGGTTCCGACAAATGATTAATGCTTTAATCATTTCGGTATACTTATTACAAACATCTGATCAAAGTTAAATACCATTCCATGTTCATGAAAGGTATCGGCGAATTACAGTTATAGTAAATAATAAGCAATACACATTTTTAGACCGAAAAAGGATGAAAATAGGATTTAGTGTGTGTTGGGCGTGTTCATGTTCCATTCTCTCAATTTTTTTTTTTGTGACTTTTCAAGATGCAAAGTTGAAGCTGTGGGTGGCTGTGGCTGCTGTCACTGCAGGCGGCCAATTTTCTGATTTCTAGATATTAAAAGATAAATGTATGTATGAATATGTGTTAATGCACTTGCACATGCACAATTCTATGTAATTTAGATTGCTTTATATTTTTAAGTCATGTGTCCTCCTTTAGAACATTGCAAATAAACTGTCAATTTTATCCAATACAAAAAAGCCAAAAAAAAATTTTAGCGGACCAAAAAGCACATATTCAAAAAATAAATGTGCAAAGAAATAAATGTAAAAAAAATCCGTGCACCCATGCAGCCACCCTACAGACATTTACACTTTTATGCATTTGATACAACCCTGCAAATATACTCCAATAGGTATTCCATGGAGTATTCACATGCAAAGAAATGAAGTCCTCCTCTCCTACAACATCGCAATGTCGTTTGGGCCATATTTTTTATATAAAAGGGGACTAGTTTTGGGGTACTCTTATCATCTTTAAGGAGTATTCCCTTCATGATAGAACGGAGTACTCTCGTTTCTGGCAGGGAGGTTTCCAAACTACTCCAACTATCGCAAAAGAGATCTAATTGTCCAACTACTACTACTCCAAACAAACGTCTTATTTGAAGTTTTCTATTTTAAATGTTTTCCTTTTTTAAATGATTTTAAGAATCGGACTGGTCTATATCTGTTCGAAATCTGTACATTTGTAATCAATGAATGGTTTTTACTACTATTTTCGTGACTATCTATAGGAAAACTGCAATTGCCTTTCTCGTTTGGCTTAGCAATCATCTTCGTCGGGAAGTAGTTTGCAACTAGTTATTTTCGAGGCAGGGAAATTACATACACACAGGGAAGTCACATAAATGCAAGAATGTATGTGTGGCGAAGGCGATTAATCAAAGCAAACAACCCCCAAGCGTCATATTCCCTATGCATGTTGGTCCTTTCTACTATAGTCCCTTGATGCCACTTGAAAGTCCACACACGCCGCCATCCTCGTTTTTGTATGACTGCAGTCTGGTGAAAGCCTTTCCTGCGCACTGGGCAATGTATCGCCGACTCGACTGGCAGTGAGGGCTAATTGCCGTTACTGCAATGCAGTTTCCACGCACCACCACCATGGCAAAGAGCAATTAAATGACAGTGGCACTGTTTTGAAATCCTTGAAAAACGCTAGTTTTAGTGAACATTTTGCGAATTTTCTGTGAGTTGGCTTTCAGCTCACTATCCTTGTACTGCTTTTTAATACATTATTTATATATTTTTATGATTCATTTTGGCCAAAAGGCGATTCATTTGAAGCTTTTTTAGTAAATCGATACTTTTTATTAATGCAACGGAACTAACAAATTGTATCAGAGTATTTTAGTACAATTTAGATAATATAGATATTAGGAAAAGCTTATTATAGCAGAATTAGATAGGGTGCGGATCATTTCGGAATGGTTTTCAGGACCCTTTAAGGATTGCTTTCGGAACCGTTTAGCGGCTATTTCGGGCATTTTTCATTGTCTATTCGGGATTGTTGTGGCATCCTTTTAGAAACATTTCAGGATTTTCTAACAACATTAACGATAATTTCGGGAATATTTTCGGAACATCTTCGGAATCATTCTTATAACCTTTGCAGAATCATTTCGAAATTGTTTTCAGGACTCTTTCAGCATCATTTCGAAATCGTTATTATTGCGGACTTTTTTCGGTATCATTTCGGGACCATTTTTTTGTCTTTTGCGGGATCAATTGTTGTAGTGGTATTTTAGGGATCCTTGATAGATCCTGAAAAAGGCCCAAAAAAGGAAAAAGTTAACTCTCATCACGTTTACCGTGTTACAAGCGGGTTTGTTTCCGCTTCTAATGTATTGCAAATGAGCGTAGACTTCTTTTGATTGTTTTACTATATAAATACGATTACGTAGATATTTTTTATTATTTTCTTCCATCGAACCACTGTGCACATGCTTGAACTGTTTGCAAGTAAAGGACTTTGTTGTTTTTCCTGTACTCTGCCGCATTGGATTTTGTAAGTGCATGTTGCACGTGCCGCATGTACATTATTGCATTAGTGCATTATGCTTTCCACATTATTTCATGCTTTCACTCTTCATTTGGTGCGCTCGTAATTCCACCACCAGAAGTAAATCAACTTGCCACACGCTGCAACAAAACAACGTGAAAGGATATTTTTTCTGTTTTCCTGTTTTTTAAAAACCAGCTCTCCTAGAATGCATACACATTCGCAAATCGACAGTTATTTGGTAACCATGTACAGCTTGGAAGGGGACGCGCAAAAAGGGGTATGTGAATATTCTAGTAAGCTTTAGTGGCTAGTTAAATGAATTTGTTGTCGTTTATGCGGCACAGCGGATTAAGAAGTGGTTGTTTGGCGCGTTGTGTCATTTGTTGCAAGCACAGCTTGTCGAATGTAAAAATGTTGCCAATTGCAATTGCAACCACTTCCCCTTTGATTTCCTGGCCGATTGAGGAGATTGAGCAGCGTGTGCAAGTTTTTCAAAGTTGTTATTCTTGTCAATATATTGCAGCAGCTGGATGTCATTAACACAGCGTGCAAGATATTCAAAGTTTTTTTTATGAATAAGTATTTATGTATGTTTGTATGCAGGTAGACAGCATTATGGCATCAACCACGGGAGTTGGTGTAAAACTGAAATATCCTGTTTACATAAATTTGGTTTACATGTAACTTTATTTTCTTCTTGGTTTCAGTATTTTGCTTATTAGACACGCTCAATGAACAGTAAATTTAATGATTGCAATTAGTGCAGAAGCCTGTGAGTGGAACGAAAATGCAGCCAAAAATCTTAGTGGCTGCGGTACCTTCTTGTATTTGACTTTATTTTATAAGCATCCTTTTAGCACAATTATTAGGTATAAAAAAAGTTGACGAATAAACAGCACAAACAAAATACAGCGAGATGAAAAAATCAAGTAAGAACATTTCCTTCACGTAACCGTCCAAACCGCATAAATAATAAAATTGTTCCACTAATTTTTTGAATTGAAGGCCGACTTTTTTTTTTTTTTTTTTTTAAATGGTTATTATAACTCAGATCACGTGATTTATTTCCCATTTCAGTGGGCGTTATTTCTGTTTATTATTATTTCTCTTACAGCGACTTTTAATTCCAAATTTTAATTTCATGTTAGAGTAAAAGTGGGCAATATGAACGACGCTGGTATAGACCACTTTCAGGCGACTTTCAGCCTTTTCTGTCATGATTGGATTTGATTGTCTACCTGAGAAAGCCTCCTCACAGTTTGAATTGGTCATTCCTCAAGGTCGGATATTTAGAAATAATAAAAAAAAAGAATATACGTACAAATAAATGTGTTAATAAAAATCTTTATGCTAATTGTAAATCTTTTTAGTTTATAAAACATAGCAAAGCTGGAATCAAACTGAGCTATTTCGACAGCGTCTGTTGTAGCTAATATGGACTACCACAATCGAGGCTATTTATTTTAAGTATTTAACCAATCAACATGCTAAAAATAATATGAAAGCCGTTTATAATTTTATGAAAAAAGAAATAGTATAGTCCCATTACAATTTTATTTAATAATTTTATCCCAGTACAACAATCTTGTAGATTATTTTACATTCTATAAATTGTAGATTTAACGCACTTAGGGCTTTATTGCCTTCCGTCAGGGCAAAGTGTCTCACTTTCCTCTTTCTTGGGATATAAAGCCAGTGGGCGTTATTGCACTGCAGCGTATTTTCATTATTCACAATACATACCCTGCAAAAAATTGTGCGACTGATCTATAAAGGGGGTGAGCTGCGGTCAATATCTTTCGTCTACCGTGGGCTTTTATTAATCCCAACTATTCCGTTAAAACGTTGGCGATAGCGGTTTTCTGAAAAAAAATTTTATTTGCGGGTTTTGGGACTTGTTTTGGTCGAAAAATCGACTTTTCCAAAACCCAAAAATAAAAATTTTTTTCAAAAAACTGTTATCGCCAACGTTTTTAGCGCATTATTTTAAGTGGGACAGGAAATATAAGACAAATTTGTTTTCATCGAAAACATTTTTGCATGTATGCTGAAGAAACCCTTAAAAAAATGGCGAAAGGGTAAATTTTTTGACCAAAACACTCCCCAAAACCCAAAAAAAATTTTTTTTTTTTTTTTTTTCAAAAAACTGCTATCGCCAACGTTTTTAGCGGACAGTTTTGGGTCGGACAGGGTATACATGAAAATCTTAAAATCAAACGAAAATTTTTTTAGTAGGTCATGAAAAAAAACCTTAAAAATCAATGTCGAAAAAAGTCAAAAAAATGAAATTTCGCAGGCTCGAAAATTATTTTTTTGGGTATACGTAGTGGAACTTTTTTTTCCTAAGCCCAAAACCTATCGAAAAATCGATGGCGCGATATTGGGTAATAGATCGACCCAGTCTAATGTACATACATTTCCATTCGTGTTGTTATTTGAGACTATTTGTTAGTTATTTGTCTATTAATCCCAAAACATTGACATAGTGTCCGGACACTAGCGCTGTCTGGAAACTAGTGCAGTTACCCTATTCAAAAAATCTTTTTTTTTTCATGGATGTCTATATGCCGAACAACGCAACATCTCGATTGGGTACTTGTTGATGTTTTGCAAATTTATTTTCCATTTTTATTACTTTATTATTGTTGTTGGTTACGTTTACATTGAACACGACCAATAGGCGAATGCTTGCATCAAAGCAATTCGGTGCATTTCCACCCGAAGTGATCTTGTTGTGTGCGAATCGTGCCGATTGCGCATGTTTTCATTGGTCGGTTGTAAAATTGCAAATGTGCAAGTGCAGTCAAGCTTTCGTTTTGATTTTTTATGCACATTTCGTTAGCCAATCAGAAAAGTAAATGAGTACAGAATGATTGCAGGCAAGTACCGATGTAAAAACTTTACTCAGAATACAAAGCAATGCCGTCTTATAGCTTTTCACATACTATTAAATTAAATAAAAGAAAAAAAATCCGCTAGGAAATAAATACAGATATCCTCGGTAGAAGTGCAGAAGCGCGTATCTTAGTTATTTCGCGTAATTTAGTTATTTCAGTTCTAGAGCAACTCGCTGTCAACACTTCAGACTAAGTAAATTCAATTGTGTTTTTTCCAAATCATTTCGGCACTCACTATTGCTCCGACATTTGTTCCTGCTATTGCATAATCGCAAAAAAATTTCAGATATCAATTGTACATTAGACTCACATATTATAAAAGGCGACGCGAAATCGTGCCAGTGTGTGTTTTTGTTGATCTTTTGGGCTCAGTCCATGCTATTTATTTGCCTTGAATATTTTATTGTGTACTTTTTTCCTTTATCTGCCGGCTTGTTTACTTTTTAAATGAGTCTAACCTACATTTAGAAATGCAGTCGCGAATACACGTGTGGCTATGTATTTGTACTTGTTCACTTGATTATTTTTTCGCAGATTAAATAAAACGAATTATAAAAAGCAACTAGAACCAGAAGTTCCCGCGAGCTAGAAGTTTGCTATATGAAGCGCCGAATTTATTCGGTGATGACGACTTTAGCTGGTTAGAAGCTAGGTACTGACTATGCTAAACACAGATATGCCAGAGAAGAAGTACGTTGAAATAGCACGAGCACGAGCAACAGCCCATTAGCAGTAACAACAAAGTGGACAACAACAATATTAGCGAAAATGAATTGAAATTCGTAGAAATGTGCGAAACAAAATGACAGACAAACGTACGGAGCAAGGAGCTTTCAGAACTGCACAGATGTGTATGTGTATAGAGTAAAATAGGCAAATATGGACCGCCACTCATGTATTGGTAAATAGTTCACAACATACATGCAATATGACAGTAAAATTTGTTACGCAACAATAACTTCAAAAGCAAAATATATAATATAATTAAAAAAAATTTTAAACATCCAGAAACATGAAAAAAAATATTTCCGTGTAATATGGAACATGGTTGCTCTTGTTCATAATCAAACACATTTTTCATAGCAATTTTGATGGGACTATACTTAACGTGAAACAATGCATCAAAAGTATTATTATTATTATTTATTTAGACTTAGATAAATTTTAAGACTAACATATAAAGAAAAGAGCACTAAGGCATAAATAGTAGAAATTTTGATTTGTATACAGAAACTGGCGATGTAGACAGGAAATACAAATTTTAACTCATATACAAGGTGGCGCAAAAGCAATCCTCCTATCAGAAAATGCTATAAATTTTGCGATTGGCCCCTAAAGTCAGTTCTGTTTTGACATTTGTGTAGTAAACACATGCGAAATACACGTTAATAAACAATGTTACGCTACACTGCTCCAGAACGCGGAATATTGCTGACTATTTATTTGACCAATAATCGGTCGGGGCCAAACGGTTACTGTGAATGGTGAGCGCTACAGAGCAATGATCAACGAGTTCTTTTTGCCGCAACTTGATGAATTGGGATTGGAAAACATGTGGTTCCAACAAGACGGTGCAACAGCACACACTGCACGTGCCACAACCGATATGCTGAACATCGGAAGCTTACTTTTGCGCCACCTTGTACATAGGGCAACGGATTGTGACACATTTGCTCTAAACTCACTATCAATAGCCATTTCAGCGCCGCAACAGTTGATTTTTTGAAAAAATATTCGAATTGTTTCCAAATGTCTCACAAAACTGAATAGCTTAAAATGAGTGGAATTTGTGGTTAAATAAAAATTGCATATCGTCGGTGACACTGCAAAACCACGTTACGCATAAATGCAAAACCGCGTAAGTCATATCTCAGTTTGGCTGTTTTGCCACTACATATTCCTTATTTTTTAGGGGAATATTGACTTTATGGGGAAAGCTCCCATCCAGATCGATTCTTTTAATTATTTTCCAAACCAACATGTAGTTTTCTTGGGAATAAATGAATATATCTTGATGGCAGGAACCTATAAAAGTTTTGACATAAATGTCACTTACGCGGTTTTGCAGTGTCACCGATGATATGTATACATAATTCTAAACAACAACTCACTAGCAAAAATCGCATACGGGTTTGTTACAGTTTCGTTACAGTTTCGGTACGCAAGAAACGCTACTAGTATTTTTGCTATACCTGAGGTTTCAGATTTCGCTTCTGTGCCCAGTGTTACACCTCTGTTACTCATTCGGGACGGTTGCAGTCGTTGGTTGGAACAATAACATCAGAAACGAAGTTTCTTTTCTGTACAAGGGTTTATTACAAGTCTCTGGTCTTTCAGCCAGTTGGTAGGCTAAATACTTAATATAAATAGACTCGATCGTTTGAATCGAATCTTTTTATAAACTATAGCTATGGCCGCCGTGGTGTGAAGGTAGTGTTGCCGGCCTGCCACACCGAAGGTCCATGGTTCGAGCCCTGGTACAGGTAACATCAAAAGTGATTTGAAAAAAAAAAAGTTTTTCAAAACGGGGTCGCCCCTCGGCAGTGGTTTGGCAAACTCTCCGAGTGTATTTCTGCCATGACAGGCTTCGCAGCAAAAATTCGTCTCCTTTGTAGATGCCGTTCGGAGTCGGCAAAAAACTGTAGTTCCCACCAATTTGTAGGGAGATTCAAATCGGCACACCACAAATTGGAAGAGAAGCTTGGCGCAAAAATCTCTTAGGAGGTTTATGATGATATACCTGTTGTATATCGCGCCATAGAGAGAGAGAGCTATAGTTTTATGATTTTAGTTAACACATTTATTTGTAAGTTTATTCACTTTACAATAATGCTATTTAAATAAGAACAGAAAAAATACCATTTCCGAATACTAGCTCCTTGCCGAACGACAAATTCAATCTTGAAGGAAGCTTGCTCGAGTAAACAAACAAATCTAATGACAACAACATAGAAGTTTAGGCATCAAAGTCGCTATAACCAAGTGGTCCATATTACCCTCTCTTACTCTATAAATACGCGCACATTCCTATATCTACTATGTAGAATGAAAAAGTTGCTTATTTGTCGCGGTTTTGTTTTCTAAATATATTTTATTGTTTATTCTTTTTTATACATTTAATGTTTTTTGCGAATTCGCGACGCGCATTTCCCGTTTCGTCAGTTGAATTTCGTTGCGATGCAAGTTTACTGGATGCGATATATACACAATACCCACGAAAAAATATGCACCTTATTTAATTTTTATTTTAAATGCTGAAAAGTCGTATAATATGTTATATGAAATTCGCAAAGGAGTTCAGTTCTGGGCAACATTTTTTCTGCTACACCTTATTTTACTGGACAATGCAACGGTAAAAGTTCTATTCAATTTTATTCAGCAGATTTTGAGTGATGCTCGACCAAACATACAGGCAGACAAAAATTCTAAAAACTGTTGCCTTGGCTTTATTCGCTTAATAATTATATCTCCTACCGATTTTTCTTAAATATCTGTAATGTACAGACTTCGACCTGTAACAATTTTATTATATGTAGAGATGAAGGACTATCACTTCAGAACTTTAAAAACGTTCACGAAAACGTGCGGGAACAGCTGTGCATTCCATTAGAAACTCAAAAGGATATTTTTGGCACTACCGAAACCTAATAAATCCTGTTAACTCCTTACATTTCAATATAAAATTTAAATTCAGTCCGATGTTGTTATTACAGTCCGACATATTCGATCCGCCATCTATTTGGATATAGATGAAATAAATTGCGAATCATTTCCATTTTGTGGTTACCAAGAAGGCTCCCGCTCGGGATAGCGGGATCGTTGCAGCGCAGTATATAGCAGGTATATACATATGTGTAGGTTTTGTCAATTAAAAAAACTGGATGATATTTTTTGTTGCTACTGATGTGCTCATTGTTATTTTTATAGTCGATATTGTTTTTGTTGTCATGTTTGCATTTTTTTGATTTTATTTCAAATGCCTTTGTGTGCATATCTACTTTTCGCCTGTTATTTACGCGTCTCAACGGTGACTACATAAGCTGCAATAACAAAAATTAAACAAAAAACAAAAACGGAATTCGCTTGCCAAAAAATAACAAGGTCAAATGCAGTTATTTAATTTGTATGCGCATGGCAGCAGACAAGCGAATCAACGAGTGGATTTTGTGTGGATACATATATGTACTAGGGATGCCCATTTCAATATTTCCGGGATTTTCGGCATGGAAATATGTTACTAAAAAAAATATGTGTATTACTTTCTTTTTTGTGGATGTGCAATATTTTTTTTTAAATCAGGTAGCTAACAAGAGACTTTGGAAGAGTGGTTGGTACACTATCGAAATTGTTCTCTTTTTTCGTTCAATATTCAATTTTTTTTATTGAAATGTATTACTCTTGTAAATATTATATTCATATTTTTTTTATTTTTTTTTTTATCAAACTATAACTACATATTTTTACCAAAAATTGAGTTCGTAAAAATTATTAATTTTAAAAATTGCATAAAAAATCCCTGATAACTTGAAAAATCTGCTCAAAAACTTCGAAATTTTTGAAATAAACAAAAAAAATAAACAAAAAAAAAAGCCAATTATTAGTTATATGGTTTAAGGTGAGGTCGTTTCTAAAACCATTTCTTCAAATTTTTCAACTTAGTTGTGATATCTAACCCTGGGATTTCTTAAAATAAAAAAATTACATCCCTAATACATATATCTACTTAGAATTATAAGTGATTGGAATATAAATCCGGAAAAGAAGTGCAAAATTAAGGCAAAATAGAAGATTGTATACGAGATGACTTTTGAAAATACTTGGTCGAAGTTGGTTGGCAGGATTTGAAAAAAAAAAACGATTTTGTTTGGTTAAAAGGTTTACGACTGTTAGATGCCAATATTTTCAGTCAACTTGTTTGGGCAAAATATCCTTTTTTCCCCCCCAATTCGCTATCAAACTTGTTCTTGCTGACTCGACTAACTATCCCACCATAAAAATACCGCGAACTATTCCTAAATTCTACACTCGTAAAATTCATTTCATCCTTCATTGCTTTCCCTTTTTTATTCAACTTTTAGGAATTCCTCTCGGACAACTAACGCTATAAAAGTAGGTAACAGCAATACCTGTGGCTCAAACGAACGGTTCTTAATCGATTCGCGTTAGACAACCAAATAATCAACTGCAACTGGGTCTGCCGTTTTGTTGTTTGGCGTTTGACTCAAGGTTAGGAAACAGCTTGGCAGATGCGATCAGTTCCAGTGAAGGCATGTTGCATATTTACTGTATTGATGTTGTTATAAGTAGATATCTATGTATGTATGTGCTTGATATCTAAACAAGCCCATGCTATTAATTCCCTATTGAAAAGTCTTGCCCTGCTCCGAAAGTTAGAATTCGTGGAATAAACCCGCATAGGTGCAAATTAAGCACCGCAATGTGAATTTGAAATATTTTTGTTTGCTGCTCTTCTTTCCAAGTGACCAATTTATGTGTACTGCATAGCTCGCATTTTATCTTTCAAATGTGTCTTGGTTGCGTGAATGCATATAAAAATATCTCACGGGAAGAAAAGGTATGGCGTCGACGTTTGAAGCTCATAAAGAACAATGCCAAAATATATTTATTTATGTATGTTTTTAATATATAAACTCATGCCAACTAAATGTATTATGTATGTACATGAATGCATAGAGACAATATGTGAGCCCTTCTCGTGTTTTACATTATAATTACTGTGTCAAACTCAAATTATTATAAGGAAACAATTCAGCTACGGAGGAATTTAGGAATTTGAAATCGACGGATTTTAAGCTACGACTTCAAGCATATCAAAATATTGAATACCTAGTTCTAGAGCTTATTAGGGACTAGACTTTTAGGGGAATGCCTTCAGGTCTATCTATCAGCTCGAATAATAGGTCCAGTACTCAAAGGCACGTTGTCAGGTCATTTTGTTTTTTCTTTGAAGAAGGTGCTGTTTGATTTGATCGGTTTTGACAACCAACTTTGGGATGTGTATGATTCAGTTATCTACTTTGTTTAAAAGGATAGTTGGATATACGTATAACTAATATACCTTATTCATCTCCTTCCTCTTCTTCTTTCATTCCCACTTTACTCTGTTAAATAATGATTTTAAATAATAACTATTGCTTGTTCAATTAACTATTTATTATAAAGTCCATTTAATGATTACATACCATTTTTTCTATTTTTACTGATTATTTTCCAATTGAATAAAAAATATCAAAAAAAAATCATAATATTTTAATACTATTGAAAAAATCATCAAAAATCCATTAATTAAAATTACTTTAGATTATTTTATTGTACATTTTGTTTAATTGATTATTAGAGAGTACATGTATTAATTAATAGTCATTGTTTTGCTGATTATATGCAATTAATTAAAAAAAGTCAAATGAAATCATAATTTTTTACGATTTCTGAAAAAAAAATTCAATAAAAGTTTTGTTAATTCCTTTTGATTGTTTTGAGTTTTCTGACTATTCAATAACTTTTTTTTACTTTTTAGATTGCATTTTTCTGAAGAGTGCATTTTATGATTAATTACCGTTGTTTTCGTGATTGTTTTTCAAATTGTTAATAAAAATTACGACTTTTGAAAAAAAAAAGTTATAATAAAAAAACCGAAAATTTGTGTTTTATTTTTATTACTTCTGATTATTTATGAATTTTGTTATTTTTTGAGTGGATATGTATCTAGTTGCACAAATTAACAACCATATTCATAAAAACTGAAGTTGGTTTGTAAAGCTTTTAAACTGCAATTTACAATTTATTAAAAAACCTTTATAAACCTTTTTATTTCGTATGAATATGGGGTTAAGAATTTACTTACGCTATAATAGGATGTGAGCACAGAAATCTTAAATGTTTTAGGCAGAGAACGTGGAAATGAGCATTTAAATTTTATAGAAACAACGATTTTTTACACTTCAAGTAGTGTAATCAACAAAAAGCTTGAAAGCTCTAACAGTTTACAAAACAAACGGCAAACCGCAAAAGCATTTACTGCAGTCCATTAGCAATGAAAAAAACACTTATGCATAAAGAATGTAGAGATTACACATATATATACATTACGCATACATATCTGGACTCTCTGATAGGAGTCACTTAGTCATTTTTTATTCAAAATTCCATATGCAATCAAATCGTCTGCGTGAGGGAGGTAGAGGTTAAGCAAACTCATTTAAAATATACATATTTAAATATAAGTACAAATGCAAAAGTCAAAAAATTAAAAAAAGGCCATAAGCGATGCAAAGTGGCAAAAAGCAACAACGGAAGAGCAACAATAAATATGTGCTCAAACAAAACAAATAATTTAAATCTACAACGGTGCACACATCTGTAGAGTTAATTGTAAGAAACTGAAATTTAAAAAAATGCTAAAAAGCAAACAGACTCGTCAAGTGACTGCAATCAAGGTCAGCTGTGACGAACAACTGAAATGCGCCGAAATATTGTTAATGTTTTGGTTGTTGCGGTAAGGCGTTGGAGTGAAAAAATGCAGTGTTTTTGAAATTCTGATATTCTTCTAAAATTTTACTTATTGCAAAATAGCGAGATATAAAAAATTGTATAAAAAACTTTTTTTTTTTTTTTTTTTTTGATATAAAATCAAATTCACTTTAAAAATATTTCGAAAACATAGTTTGGGCGTTTGAAATATGTTTGTTATAATTTAGATAATACTTTAGTCTTGTCAGACAACATAAATGTCAAGACTAAACTTTCGGACTAAAGAAACATTTTTGGACTAAAGAAACATTTTGGAACTAAAGAAACAACATAACATGGAATTAAAAAACTAACATGACATTAACGCGCTAATTCTAGTGTGGTAACAACATTCGTTTTACCGGCAAGTAAATAATTTGGAAACTTTTAAACACTGTTGGTATTCTGCCGGTTCAATTTAGAACCCACCAAAATAGGTGGTAACATCGCGTAACCGCGAAAAATTGCACGTGTTTGGTAAATATTTTTGTGGACAAGAAATACCGCAAAGAATTAATAAACAATATAAGCACCTTTTTACACGAAGTTTCGTTCGCGTTTGCATTTTATTCTTTATTGCGCGTTGTTTGTTTTTGACAGCGTTGCCATGTACGCTAGAATCGCGGTTACATGAACTGCATTGCCAACGGTAACGATTTTCGGTTAGATAATCTTCCAGGTACAAAACTACCGGTTACGTACAGAATTGACACGTAATTCCCTTTCTTAGTCCAAAGATTCATTCTACCTCCTTCCACCAACGCCTCATTTGTTAAATATTAGTACTTTTGTCTTGAAGGAACAGCATAATGAATTTTGTGGTGAATTTCACATGGAATGCCCCGCACCCAAAATAAACTAATAAGTAGGAAACCAAACCGCAAAACAGCAAAAACACTTTCAGCAGTATTTGCCAAAATTTCAAGGCGAAATAAATTTGCAAAAAAAAGCTAACTAATCGAATGCGATTTTGCGCTTGTTTACCGCATTTGGCTTGCTGTTATTGTTGTAGACGTCGCTGCACACAAGTGTCCCACTTCCACGCCTCTTCCATTCTATGTTCTTTCGCTAAAATAATTTTTTTTTTTTTTTTTCTGCGTTTGTTAACTTTTGCTGTATTCTATTCGTTCCCAACCAACACAGCTTAATGCGCTCGCTGATCGAGCAAAGTACATACAAACATCTTCTTGTATTCACCCACGTAACAATTTGAGAATTGCTCAAGTCGATTGCGAAAACAAAAAAAAGCCAGGTAACCTGATAATCAAACCCGCTAAAATATACCAAATGAAAGGTTGAGTTAAAAATAAATTTCTATAACCGGGCATCTGCCTATTTATTGCAGATATGCAAGAAAAATTGATTGGACGGATCACTATTAAGCCAATGACATTCAAAGCAACAGGTTTTAAAACTTGTGTCTGTCTGTCTGTATGTTTGTGCGAGCATCACTCAAAAACTGCTGAATATAATTTAATGCAACTTTTACCGTTCTATTACTAGATGCCTAACTTCTAAATTAAAATATTCCTTAATTTGATAGCTTGCCCAGTTTAGGAGTTATCGACCACAGGCCAAGGGGTGATCCAACATGTGTTAGTACAATATGGGTATCAATACAATTTTTTGAGCAAAAAAACATCAGCCAATTCTGCTATTGAATTATAAGCTTGCTTCCTCTGATAGCTACTTTGCAATTCGCAATTAATTGCTTTGAGTGTAATCGCCGAATTCGAGTGCTTTTTTTTCTAACTAATTAAAAACTTGATATCTCACGGATGTGAATGCATGCATGAAATAATGTGGTACATACATATCATCGGTGACACTGCAAAACCACGTAACGCACAAATGCAAAACCGCGTAAGTGACATTAGTGTCAAATAAGCCCCTGCCATTAAGATCTATTAATTTATTCTTAAGAAAACTACATGTTGGTGTGGAAAATAATTAAAAGAACCTACCTTGATGGGAATTTTTTTCATAAAGTCTATATTTTTCCTTAAATTAGGCACATTGTAGTGGAAAAACAGCCAAGCTGAGATATCACTTACGCGGTTTTGCAGTGTCACCGAAGATATGTACATAGAGCAAGTTATAAAACTGTTGACGTTAAATATGAAAATACTTATTCGCGCATGCGACTCGACATAATTGAAAGCAAAGTAGCCACGCTGCCAAAGTGGCAATCAATAGCTCGATACGGGGCTTGGATTAAGAACAATAAACCTCTTTATAATACCTAACAGCTATACAAAAATTACAAAAAATTCTGCAAACATGCGCAAAGTGTATTTCACTTTTGTTGCGACAAAAAAATTTTAAAAGAAAAAAACGGATGCAATGACATAATCGCCAAATTAATGTCTGGTTTTTTTTTGTTTGTCTATTTTATAATTATTATAGTGCAAAAGAAAACAGAAGAACAAAACTATTATTATCTAAATAAGAAAAACAGTTCAAAACTTATCGAAAACATATAAATTCATAAAACTAAGAGAAATTTACTTGATATATTATTGTCACTGTGCTGGTACTTAGAGGCTAATACGGTACATATGCCGTCAAAAGTTGTGTAGACTCTATATACTACCAAAATAATTAAATTATTTTCCGTCACAGAGCTCTTTTAAGTTTAATTTCAAGAGGGAAAAAGTTACAAGCTTCCTTGTTACATAATTTGCCTATTATATAGGGTAACTGCACTAGTTTCCGGAAAGCGCTAGTACACGGACACTATGTCAATGTTTTGGGATTAATGGGCAAATTACTGACAAATAGTCTCAACTAACAACACAAATGGAAATGTACATGTTTTCTGAGTGTACGTGGAAAATTTAAGTTGAATCAAAGGCATAGTTTAAAAGTTACACTTAATTTTACTGTCAAAAGTCTGAGCATGCGGCAAAATTGCAGATTTTGAGCATTTTAGAAAAGTAAGGGCCTACGAGTATATAAGTATTAATTAACATATTACAATAAAAGTTAATAGTATGTGTTTAATATCTAAAAAACTTTCATTTTATAAATAAAAACTAAATTTACTTTAATTTTGGGCCTAAATTATTACTGTCCGGATACCAAAAATAAAATTTGAGATAATTCATAGTTTCCGAACGGACAGCTCGTTCTGATACTGAAAAGAAGGTGAAAATTACCAATTACCATTTGAGTGCTCCTAAATGGCAGTTTATTTTATTACACTGCGTTACAAAACGAGCTTTAGTTCTGTCCGATGAACCAAATATACTTTTTCTGAAAGGGGAGAAAAAATAGAAATACACGTGCATCGGCGATTTTCAAGTACACGTCAGAATTTTTTTTTTATGTATAAAGTATAAAGGTCGTTAGTTCATAGGACAGAATGTGTGTAACGCGGTGTTATATACGAATTACAAAAAGAAAAACTTTTTCTCCTATATTTCCAGTCTTCGGACACATTTATTCAAGTACAAATATTGCTGTCCGAATACTAAGGAAATGAGTTTTAATGTCCGGACAATTATCATTTTATACAAACTTTGTTGTTTTTATCGATATTGCTATTAAAAGAATTAATGCAGACAGCTTACCCCAGCCCTTCGAGGTTATAAGGTCAAACCGAACAAGCATCAAACAAGCGGCAGCTTAGGATAACTGTGGAACTCCTAATAGTCGGAGCCTTAATCTGGCGAGTCATATGTTCAAGTATTTCTCGTACAACCTATAAAAACAAAATATTTTAGTCTTTCCGTTTTATGGACAAGAGCAATGTTGTTAACCCATGCGACTAGTACATGGCCTCCGAGACTTTGCCATTCCATGTTACTTCCAAGCCGTTTTTGCTTGGTCGATCGCTTACAACTCTTGACTGCTTTTCAATACCCCAAATCTGATTGGGAGTTCTATGATGTCGAGACTTCCCCTTCATCCCTTTTGCTTCCATCTATGCTCACATGACCGATGACCCAGTATAGATGTACAAGTACTTTCCCCCTTGTAAATTCTTCCAAGAGTCTATATGCACTTCAGGACACTTTTAAATGTTGTAATTTGCCAGCTAGTAGGATTTGTTTAACTTCGGATAACCACAGTATAAATCAGATTTGGCCCAATCGGTGTAAATGTGTACGGTTGGTACCGACCGTACCTTTACGCCAACCGTTCACATCTATTGTAGTTTCAACATAAATTTCGAAGCGCGCGCGGGACCATACTGTCTGTCGGCCCCGTTTTTGATGGCGTTGTTACAAGCTACGGCCACGAGGCATTGGGCCTACTTTCAGTTGTTAACACTATGCTTTTGCCCACTAAATCTACGGGTGCGATGTACAGAATGGCATTTGATAATTCTGTCGGGCTGGCGTTCAAACCTTCCATTATACTAATTATTGATTATGTGCATGCTGTTGTTGTTTTTGTGCTAGCGACTACTTAACTTGCCTCTCATCCAACAACGTCGTCAAGCTCTTCTAACGGAAGTCTCAGAAACCTCGCGGTTTCAGCAGGGGTGGACCAGAGTGAAATTTCTGTTAGAAGAGTAGGCTCGGTTGAGCAGATGAACTGATGATAAGTATCATGGGGAGACACGCCGCATGCCGGGCAGATATTTGGCATGTCAGGCTTCAGTCTGGATAGGTAAGAGTTTAGTCTATTACAGTATCCAGAACGAAGTTGGGCTAGCATGACTCTTGTCTCCCTAGGCAGTTCGCGTTTCTCATCGGCAACAGGTGGAGCTTATTATGTGCATGCTTCGCCAGTTTGTTAACAAAAGTTCTTTTATATGTGGCTGGGCACCAAACAGGACTCCATAATACAGGGTGGCGCAAAAGTAATCCTCCTATCAGAAAATGCTATAAATTTTGCCATTGGCCCCTAAAGTCAGTTCTGTTTTGACATTTGTGTAGCAAATACATGCGAAATACACGTTAATAAACAATGTTACGCTACACTGCTCCAGAACGCGGAATATTGCTGACTATTTATTTGACCAATAATCGGTCGGGGCCAAACGGTTACTGTGAATGGTGAGCGCTACAGAGCAATGATCAACGAGTTCTTTTTGTCGCAACTTGATGAATTGGGATTGGAAAACATGTGGTTCCAACAAGACGGTGCAACAGCACACTCTGCACGTGCCACAACCGATATGCTGAACATCGGAAGCTTACTTTTGCGCCACCCGGTATAATGACTATTAGTTCCACAATCGTGTGTGAATACCCAATTAGAAAGAGGGCGAGAAGCCTCAGTTTTTGCATGGATACAGTGCTGTTTAGGCTATTTTCACTCTCTCTCATATATTTGGTTCCTACAACTGCTTTCTGTCCAAAATTATTCCCAGATTTTTACTTTGTGGCTCCTGCAGGGTAACCCCTCCCAGTTTAGGCCTAGGCTCCCAGACGGGCCTCCTGAAGTTCCCGGACCTGCATATAGCTAATTGTTGGCAAAAACATCGTAACTTTGGTTCATCCATCAAACCAAAGATCGAACAGTTGGTTTATAACCAGTGTCCAAATCAGAGAAATGTCCATCGAGAGAGATGTGAATATGATTAAGACGAATTAATTGTATTCAAAGGCCTTCTCTGTGTTTCACAAATATTTTAAAAAAACATAGTGTATATAAAAATTTCATGCAAATTTCGGGTTTCCGTAAACTGCAGCAAATCGAACTTTTTTAATTTTTTAATTTTTTAATTTTTATAATATTAACACCATTATATTTTTAAATTATACATACGACATATTATTGAGCATTATTTATGCTATTACAAACAGCATACCTTTTCGCGGTAGCGTTTATAGTGAGAAAATAAGTCGAAGTCAAAGTTGAGGAAAACGTTAAGTGTCCGGAAACTAGTGCGTTTACTCTATCGAATTTATTAATATTCTGCAAAACCAAGCTAAGCCTCACTGCATCTTAGAACTTATAATAGACCACCTCAGATTTTAATCATCGTATATAGCAAACTAGTTGAGAAATGGAACCTAATCACATCGCTTCTTGAAACACAAATTAGCTCCTTTCGTTTGCCACCTATTTTGGACTAACATATTTTGGGTCACTCTGGTCCACATATTGGTGAATAACTGCGAAACCGGTCAAGCTTTCGAAACACGGCATACCTTAAATTTTAAGTTAAGCGTCTAGTAATACAACGGTGAAATGTACATTCATTTGTATTCACCAGTCTTTAAGTGATGCACGCACAAGCATACAGACAGATATACAAACATTCTAAAAACTCTTGCTTTGAATTGTATTGGCCTAAAAATAATTCCTTCTATACATTTTTTTTGTATATCTGCAATGTACAAACATCACTGTTATAATTTTAATACACATATCGTCGGTGACACTGCAAAACCGCGTAACGCACAAATGCAAACCCGCATAAGCTACATTTGTGTCAAAAACTTTCATAGGCCCCAGCTATTCATTTATTCTCAAAAAAACTACATGGTGGTTGGGAAATTAAATTAAAAGAATCGATCTTGATGGGAAATTTTTCCATAAAGTCAATATTCTTCTAGAAAGTAAGGAATTTGTAGTGGCAAAACAGCCAAACTGAGATATCACTTACGCGGTTTTTCATTTATGCGTTACGCGATTCTGCGCGTGTCACCAATGATATATAAAGATATACTAGAGCTTTATTGTTTACATTGCGTACTGTAAAATAGCTATTTAAATTGAAATCAACAACAGACGCTCGTGCGCAGGTTGCTCATACGACTCGGCGAACGGCTAACACATTCTACTTCAACTGTCTCGTAATGAGACTTATCGCATTCCGGAAAATAACAGTTAAATCTATGAATTTGGTTTCACTAAGATCGTAAACATCTATTTTAAGACACTAAATATATATTTTTTTTTAATTTAGTCCACCATTTTGGAAAAACTTTTCTAAATGAAAAGCATTTCAAGAAGCAAGACCATGGAAGCTATGTAAATATTATGTTTATTATTTGTATTAATGGGACCAAAAATTTAAACATTTTTAAATCCAACTGCATACTAATTTTCAGTTTGACACCTCTAAATCTGGAAAATTAATATATTTACTTATATGTATATGCATGTACCATTTTATCTTCAGAAAAGGTATAAACACCCATCAATCTAATGTTTCCAACAAATGGTTTTATTGTGAGCTTAAATGACTTGCTATGTTAACTTGATATATTCACTTCACGAATATCTAATAGAGGTATATACATATGTATGTAGAGAAAACACAAGAAACGTTTATATATATATGTACGTGAAAAAAATTACAACGAAAGCAGAAATAGTTACGGTTTATTACCATTTTTACAAAGTTTCTTAGTATTGTTGTCATCTCATTGGGCATTTTATTCATAAACGTTTGCGCATCTACACCATACATATTTATGTTTCATGTATGTATGTATGTATGTTGGTATGTCTGACATTTTATTAACAGCGCCAACACCATCAGCATTCCATGAACATCCAAACATTGGCAGTAACACTTCGGCAGAGCCCATCGTCAGCGCCACCGGCATTACTGTCTCAAGTTCAAGTTCAAGATAAAAATTTATTTAATTTTATTTCTTATATTATTTCTTTTACTTTTTCCATACGTTTCATTCATGCATATGTATATGCATACATATCTACATAAGTTTAACTAAACCGTTTTGTTGCTGCTTTAAAAGATGTGGAGTAGCTGCAAAACCTGCCAAGGAGCTCGCAGAATAGATTTCAAAAATTGAATGAATGTGTAAACTGAGAAATGTGTTTTAAGAGTATTTTATAAGATGTAAAAAAAAATTTTGTACAGGTATAACTTATATTTACATGTGTTTTATTTGTAAAAATTGTAATGTATGTGCATACATATTTTTGAATATAAAAAGTATGTAAAGTTTGCGTACAATCAAAGCTTTCTTACATTCTTAAGATGACAATCGTCACTACAAATTACTAATGTATTTAAGTTGACACAGTTTTTAGAATAACTTTTTATTTTGCTTTATTTTGCTTTATGTTTTATTTATTTTTATTTATGATGAATATGGCGGTATGTGTAGAAAATTAAAACCCAAATTTTTAGTACAAACAAAACAGTCAATCTATTGTGTCAATATCTCTAATTCAAATTTTTACATTACATATTCCTGCCACACAAGGATAAAGCGGTATACTTTGAACACTCGATAAGGGGAATGCACCCATTGTTTGTCAATATTTCCGTTTTTGTATTACTAGAAAACCCGGCAAAATGTGTAATCATTCTGTCTCCAAAACCAGTTAATATATGAAACTCAACCACATCGCTTATTGTAATAACATGTTTTGGGTCGCCTTATTCCACTCCGAAGCCCGTCGAGTTAAAAAAAGGAATATCTCAAATGAGAAAGTGGCATTCAAATCTATTTAGCAGTTGATTTAGCAGTGATACACGCCCAAACATACAGACAGTCCGACAAAATTTCTAAAAAACTCTAGCTTTGGATTCTATTGACTAAATAATGAGGTGACAGATGATAATATCCACTGAAATTGAGTTTATTTCGCATCGCAAATAGAAATAACGTCAATTGACATGATTTTTTTCAAAGGGAAATAAAATCCTTTGATTTTATTTCTCTTTCAAATATTTAATTTTCACAACTTGAAGGCGGTCCGATTCTTTACGTCGCGTGATTGTTTTTCGCCAATAATTCTCATTGTGGAGTATGATAAGAATGTAAATTAGAAATCGATGTTTAGTAGCCATGCTACAGGCGATGTTGACCCTATTTCCATTTAAATAAGGAAATATATCAATGAATACATATCCGAATTTGTGTTGCTTTTACTTCTCTTTTGAAAGGAGAAACAACGAAAATTGAGCTTAGCGATACGAAATAAAGTCAATTGATCTTATTGCATGTCAACAATAATGATCCTCCTAAAATCGTCGGTGAAACTGCAAAATTGCGTAAGTCACATTTGTGTCAAAAACTTGCATAGGCCCCTGTCATTAAGATCTATTTATTTATTCACAAGAAAACTACATGTTGGTTTCGAAAATAATTAAAAGAATCGATCTTGATGGGACCTTTTCTCATGAAGCCATTATTCGTCTTTACATTGAGCAATTTGTAGTTGAAAAACAGCCAAACAGAGATATCACTTAAGTGGTTTTGCAGTGTCACCGACGATATATAGAGCTACAAAAAATATTTTCAAGCAGCTAGTACGCAATAAAATTGGCGAACAGTGATTTATATTCTTCCGAGGGTGTTTATACATTGTTTTATAACATTTTCGACAAAAATTAAACCCCTAATATGTACGAGGCCAGGAACCCAAGTCCTCGTTTTTTTTTTTTTTGTATTTCACAAATTCTAAAAAAATTCAGCAATGAAGGGACCATAGCAGATCTAGATTATATAAACAAAATACTTTAAGACCCACAAAAAAATTTTTTGTTTCCAAATGCATGCAGAAATATAAATTGGAAAGTATATTGCAAACCTTGCAGCATTCAAATAAAGATCCCTTCCTTGGCGAGAAATATTGCAAGACCGCAAATAATAATACAAACCCCAAAGACAACAAACTAAAATTGGTGATTGGTATGTAAAGAACAGAAACCGCTTTGAATATATATATAGTAAATGCATGTACGAGCAAATGTATACTCAAGTGTGTCGGCTTGTCAAGTGTCATTGCCAATGAAATGGGTGTAAAAAGCTGCATGTTGTACATCCGCCAAGCGCGCGCCAATTTGGCTGTCTGAGTAGTTGGCTGCCACAACAAAGCGGTCACTCTTTACAAAGAATTCTAACAACAAAAAAACCGAAAAGAATCGAAACGATAGGATACAACCCAAAAACGACTGTCGCAGCGCCTTCGTAAAAAAGCGCCACAATCTGGATGCACGACAGCATAACTGTCAGAATAACCCCCACTCCGTTTTATATATCGTCTATGCAAACAAAATGTTTGTCTGCCGCCGTGTCGCATTTTCCCAAGCCTCACATACACAATCACGAAGTCTATACATACATACATACATATATGCCTGCAGACAAAAATGCACCCTGCATTTCCCAGTAGACATTGTAGTGAGGTTTCTTTTGGATACCGATTAGATGAGTAAACCGTTTCCTCTAGCTCCAACATTGAAGGACTACTCGTCGGAACATAATGCACCCGAAGTGAGAGGAAATCGAAATCAATGATCGAAATCTAACTCTTCTCTCAAGAAAGCTTAGAGAATTGCACTGGCCACCTTATGCGAAAACAAGAATCTCTGACATAAGGGACCGTGTTTGCTGGGTTTTCACCAGGCCAACATACATATATACGAGTATGTTGTCGTGTTGTTGAATGTCTCTTGACTTTTACTTTTTACTTCCGCCGAAAAAGCTTATGTTATTCGTATGACGCATCTGCATTGCTGGGACATGACTGTACGAGTACATCCCTATGTAGATCTGAGTATGCACCAACCACATCAGCTATTATAACAAAAGTAATAACAACAACAACTATGATAACTATAGCCAAAAACTGCAAAGAAGCGCAAAGGTTTGCATGACACGACTAAGTCGACCCTCACAAACTGTATAACTCTTGCGACTTGTGCGACATAGCTTTTTGTTCGGATTTCTGTTTTTCATTTTATTTATCCGACATTGTTAACTTTGAAAATGAAAGTTATTTATTTGACTGCATTGTGTAGTTATGTTTGTTTTTGCGAGATGATTATCGTTCAAGTTGCAACAGTAACTTTTCCCATTTCCGGTTGGATACTTGTGTGAGTTTTGGTAAAGTTTTCAAATCCTTTTGACATTAAGGGGAGGGGGAGGAGTAAGTTAAAGGTAATGGACCTGTCAATAGTTGCGAGAATGTCAGGTATCGCATATATCGACGGCTGAAGGGAAGATCACAGCTATTTCAAAATATATAAATTTAAAGAACGTTCTACTTCAGAACTTGACACCAAAACTCCCTATCTCATCAGCAAATGTGGTGAATTTCTTTGTTCAGTTAGGGCGTTCTTAAAATAAATAAGGAAACAGCGGATAATTTAAACAAACTCCGAGACAGGGTCTTGAAAAAAATTGTGAAATAGTGATGTTGAAACAGGTTGATCTTTCACTCACTCATCGATATGGTGTACTAATTACTAAATAGTATATCACAAGAGACAATCAAAAGTAGGATATTAAAAGGATATATGTAATAGATTCTTAAAACTAAAATAGGTATCGATCCTATTGACCTTTTCCAGCGGTTGAAACTGATCTGAAACACGAGCTTTATCAGGCATGAATCAGAAAGTATATTCTTGTTGTTTGCCTGGATTGGTTCTCCTAAAGGAAGCGCTCTATCTTTTATGATACAGCTGTCTCCATAGGGATATAGAAGCAAACTGTAAGATGCCTGAGACAAAAAATTCAAAAAATTCTTAATCCATAATCAATTAAACATCATCAAAGAAACTTTGCGAACTGCTAAGTATAATGGCACTGTTCTCATTACAGTCCATCTAAAAGAAGGAGTGATTGGCTCGTTCTGTAGCACCGATCACCCTTCTCTGTCCTTGCCATTAAGATCTATTCATTTATTCTTTAGAAAACTTCATAGTGGTTTGGAAAATAGTTTAAAGAAACGATCTTGATGGGAACTTTTCCCATGAAGCCATTATTCGTCTTTAAATTAAGCAATTTGTAGTTCAAAAACAGCCAAACATAGATATCACTTACGCGGTTTTGCAGTGTCACCGACGATATGTACATAAATAAATTTGTCAAGTGCATGCAATAAGTAATAAAAACAATTGAAAAAGAAAAATTAAATTAGCAAAAATCACCAGCAGGAGCAGCAACAGCAACAACAATAACAAATCACGGAAATTATAACAATTTGTGGCATGGCGTAAAAGGCAATTTGTTGTTGCAGTTTGAGCAATAGCAAAGCAAATAAATGTTCAAATTGAAGATAAACAAAACGCAAACATACAATAATAAGACCCCAACAGCAACAAAGAGAACGCAACAGCAACAAAGAGAACACTACAAGAACAATGTAAAGTGAATGGGTTGAAATTTTAAAAGCAAAAAAACTTCTGTGTTTAGCAATTCATATACATAAATTTACCAGAAATGCAGCAAATTGCTGAAGCGCCAACTCTGTTCATACAATGGTAAAAGACAGACTCATTCATATTTACACATATCGCCGGTACCGCGGTAAAGCTCCTTTCAAAACTTCTTAGTTCATGGGAAAAAATTGATTTTTTTCTGATTGAAGTTAACAGCTTCTACCGGGGCGCCGATATGAAACTTGATAATAAGGTTGTTTCTAAAATATTCCTCACTAACATTGAGCAAAAATGTTTACTGGGCACATAGATCACATCGCCTAAAGTTGTGTGTTAATGTGAGCAAGTGTGTAGTAAAGATGGAGATGAGGGTGTGTCTCTGCAGTCAAACCAACTAGTCAGCCAACTGTCATATTTACATATAAGCAACTGGTATTTTTAACATGGCGATGTCCTATCGGATGTCAATTGTCAGATTTCGACCAGAACATACTAGTCATCTACTACTCATGAAATACTAGTTTGTATATAGTGTATAGTATAATGTACTAGGATCATACTGGTCGTAAAATACCAGTTTTATAGTAATTCGAAATGGAAGGAAATTTACTAGTAAAATTGTAGTCTAATCATACCAGTATCATACTAGGTCGAAAAAGATGGAACTTTTTCTGACTAGTATGATTACAACCATAAAATTATAGTTGGATACTAGTATGTTTCCTGACTAGTTTGATATTTCATTGCAGGAGTATTCCAAGCCAACTACGATAAATGTTTGTATAGAAGAAATTAGTCAACAACAAAGCTGAAGAGTAAAAACCAACAACTAAAAACCATTACGATCAACAACAACTAAAATCGAATGAATTGTGTTAAATACGAAATGATAATAAATGTTTGCCCGATCCGATTTCGAAAGTTGATCAATAATTAGTTAGCGAGCTGAAGTCGGATAAGAGTTCGTAGCTGTTTGTATGTACAAAGCAGCGCCCAGGGTGTGCGCCAAAATGTATGCCAAACTTTAGAGATGAAATAACAGTGTTCTATGATGAGCAATCGCTGTGTTCGCGTACTCAACTTCCGAAAGGATCTAGTAACAATTATTGGAAATTGTCATGTTTTGCGATCGCGTAACCAAAAACTTGAAAAGTGGTGGAGGGGAGGAGAAGAAAAATGGAGCCTAGAATGGCAATTTTTTGTAAGAATCATGGGCCTTACATTTTTACTTGTAGGAATAACACGTTTGAAACAAGTGTATGCTTGTTGAATGAAAGTGAAACATTTAACTGATAATGGAAGCAAAGTTTTGTTTTCATTAACACTCCCTTTTATTTTAGAATTTCATTTCATTTCGCACTCTAAATTTTATTCAATACAACCCCCATATATGGTTCTCATAACCAGAATAGTGAATTTTTGTTTAGTTCCTTATAGTTTTTATACTCGGTACAAGTGCTAAGCCACCTATTCAAAATTTCCAACACCGTGTGAGCGACTTCACTACTTTCTCAGTTTTGCAAATAAAAGTTACCCAATTTAAATTTATTAGTTAGGTTATGAAACAAATACCCAGGAAATACGATTCTTCCAATAATCTACTATTCGATCTCACACTAACGACTATGTTAAAAATAATTGCGTTGTGGAACAAGTTCAGGGCATTTTATGCACTGAACTTCGGTACATCCACAAACTTTTTCGTTTTAATATTCATCGCACTAAGTATTTAATATTATCAGCTATATTCGAGAATGACTCTGCAACTTTCAAATGCACCTTTACCTACCTTCCTCGTTCTCATTAACTACGACTTTCACAACAAAAAAAAAATAACAGAAACAAAAACCAGAACAAAATAGGCGTAGAGCAAAATGCTAGCTGAAACAAATTAAAATATTTTATCTACATTGGCACAGCTCCATTCTGCTTCAACCAGGCTCTGCGCATAGCCATAACCCTATGTATACATATACACATTGCAATTAATGGGGTGGTTGCAAGGCAAAACTCTCCATGGATGAGCGTACACGAACACAAACCAGTATTAAAGGCTAAATGACAACAGCAGTTACGGCACTGTCAGCTGGCTCGTGCATTGGCAACATATTCAAAATTTTTTCTTGCATTTTCCAACTTTTAGTATTTACTCGATACCCACCCACTAGTTTGCTTTTCTCCTCAAACATACGCAAATGCAGTGCACAGCTACCCTTATAGCAGAATGTTTCTATGTATCTACAACTATGTGTACCCTGCAAAAAATGCTCTTGGTCTAGGATTAATTCGGGATAAGTCGCAAGGAGCATGCGACTAATCTCAGTTTGTAGAACCCTTTACATGGGTTAAGTGATCGAGGATCACTCTCTTTAGTGATCAGTCTCACGATTTTTTGCAGGTTTCGTTGGTTTTTGAAACTCATTTTGATATAGACCGGTCTTCAACGGAATTTTGAAATGTGGCGTTTATGAAAAATAGTTTGAAACAGGGTGAACTTCCTGTCGATTTCTCATAGAAATCTATCATCAAAAAAGGTTGATAATGGCAGTTGCTTGTACCGAAAAAAGACAGTGTGTTGATAGTCTCCGGCCTTATGGATACTGGTTGTGATACAGTTCTCCTGAGTTTGTTTCCCTGCTGGGAATTTGCATTTAAAAGCCGCTCAGCCCTGATATGAAGAGAATATATGCATTCCATTTTTCGTCTATATTTATATTTAATTTGCCGTTTGCTACTTGGAATTTTATGCCTATTCTCGTTTGCCTTTTTGTCTTTAATGTGTATTTCTGATGTTATTGCTAGGATTGCATTGTCACCCTTTAATAGTTTGGAGTCTAGGCTTTGTCCTTTACGGCCTTAATCACACTAAGCAACGATTTTTGGATGAGTGTTGCATATTTCCCGGAGTTTCACTTCACAACTCATATAAGGGCCTCAGAGCAAAGACTAGTGTGCATATCGTGTTTAGCTTATGAGGGACTAGTCGTATTCTGACAACTCACTAACTAGTATGCTAGTCGTATTTGCCTTTAGCCTGTCAAACATGTATTTTATCACTTTTTTTATCACGAAACCAGTTCAAATATGGGCTTTAATCACAACCTTTCGTTTGAAACCCATATTGTACTAACACATTTTGGGTCACCGTGGTCGATAACTCCAAAACCAGCTGAGTTGACGAAATAAGGGATATCTTGAATATCAAGTTAAACGTCTAGTAATGCAACAGTGAAAATTGCATTCAATTCTATTCAGCAGTTTTTGAGTCATACTTGTCAAAACATACAGTGTCTGTCTGACTCTTATTGGCCCAATAATGATCCCTCCTATCGATTTTTCTTGAATATCTGTACTGTACAGACATCAACCAGCTACAAATCTGAATAAGCTTTCAAGAACCTACCAAATATTTAGCTTATTACACCTAATTATTAAAAAAACTTGATCGCAAGCTTGCAATTCATACCTAATCGCTGCAATGGTAAATAAAAAAAAAAGAAATTATTGGTGCTATTCTTCTGACAGGGTCTGTATAAATGTCACGTCTGCTGTGGTGCATTCGCTACGCTCGTGTATCGTCGCCATCAGCCGTGTCTGCACTCAACAAATATGTATTTCGTCATCAGTAGAAAACTGCTTTGCGCAACCGCTCTATTTAACTAACCAAAACAGAAAAGAAAACCATTTCACAAGCACTTTCACGTTCACGTAACAGTATTTCCCGCTTCTAGAAAATGCCCGCAATGATTTCACACCCACCTTAAACAAATTTAGTTTTTCTATAGACGCTTGCACTGACAATGGGTCCAAAAATCAATTGCGGAAATTATTTAATCTAAGTCTACATACCATTTAAATCGGTAAATTTATAGTATTATCGATCGTTCCTGTGCAGTATACGAAACTAGACTTAATTTGTTTTTTCATTCGACTTTCCTCAGGCATTCTATTATTATTTGTATCATCCGAAGAATGCGAATATTTGATTGAAAATAAGATTGTCTAAGCTTTTGGGAGGGCGAGACTTTTTTTGTTTTAAGTTAACTTTTTTTATGTTATTTTATTACTTGTTTAGAGAGTAGAACGGGGTGCAGCGCACCTGTTACACCTTGGCTCCGTGGCATTGCGCGGGATTGGCTTCCTCATTTTCGTTGTGAAAACCCCCGATTTGGGATTACAAAACATAAACTCCATCTTCGAAATATTTCATAAGCTGGTTGTGAATTACAAGAGAGTGCAGCGCAAATGAAATAAACGTAGGAAATAATTATAGCTTATGTCACTTAAACAAAGGTGAATATTTGGTTTAGTTTCTTTTTATCAGAAATATTAGTGACAATGCCTCCAAACATGCTAAATAGTTCTAACAATAGTTCCTGTAAAAAAAAAACGAACTTAAAACCGAACCAGGTGGGATATAAAAAAAGTGATCGACGGCTAAGTGGAATTCGTCTCAAGATGACCTTCAAAAACGAGCTATCTGAACGAAAATTAAATACATTTTAAGCTAAGATAGGGGGTTTTTGAAACAAAAAAAGTATTTTGAAATAATGTAATCTTTTATTTTTAAAAATGTCTGCAAAACACCGACCGGAAATTTAGGTCGATTTTAGTCTGAGGACGTTATTAGTTCTTAGCAAGCAACCAGCGTTTTCTGAAGATATTTTAATGCGTTAAATTCCTTTTCAATAATATTATTGAGAATCATATATTTATTTACAGTTTCGTTTTTGGTTTGCGTTGACAAGTTGACCTTACCATGGGACCTAAAAGACCTGTGTATATATCCCAATCCCAAAAAAAAAAAATTACCTAAATCAGCAGTAACAACAGAAGTGCTGTTTTTAATTTTCTTCCGACACATTTTGGCTACAAAACATACTTTCCTGCCTCCTAGTGCGCTACTAAAGAAGCGCAGAGCAGCAAATGCGATTCATGTTCTGCAGTTTGCACTCCACTCACACGTACTGTTTATTTCCTCCGGTGTAGTTTTCGCCAACACCATTTCTAACTCCACATTTACTTCTTCATTTGTCTGCGAAATTGAGTTTGATTTGTGCATTGGCGCATGCCGCATTCACCCCCCTACATAATAATACCGTTCCAAAAGCTCTGAAAAAATTAAATTCACTTCGTGTTTTCTTTGCTCGGTGATGGTTGCAGAGGGTTGAATTTGTCCAACCACTGCAGCAGCATTTGTTTGTGTCATGAAAATAGTGATGCAAGGCTTCTGCAGACTGGAGTCTTTTTTTTTTTTTTGCTTGCTTGTTCTCCCAACCAATCTTTGTAAAGGTTTCGTAAGGCTTTTCCCTGTTGATTTTACTAAACATTTTATTATATCTGTATTTTAACAATTTATACTTGTTGGCAGGCATCCCAGTAAGCGTTTATGTAGATTTATAAAAAATAGTATGAGGAAGTGACATTTAAACGTTTTCATTTTTAAGTTTTGCAATAAAGCATATAATTGAGAACGTTCATAAATGACTTAATTTCAGAAACGAAATGTAAGTGTTTACACAGCAACAAGAAAATCTAATTGCCTTAGAACTAAATTTATTAAATTAAAAATGTATTCTTTACAATAAACGAACTCAAACTAATTTTGCCTGCGGCCGTTTCCATCGATTAGCTTTGCATCCTTTTCCCCATATTTGTTTGGCAAATAAGTTAATGCAATCAGAAAAATCAATTTTAATTATTTTACCTTTGTACGTAAAACGCTCATCCCTACACTATGCAATTTAGCAGCAAGAGTACTGTTTCTAAAGAGTCGCATTAGTCTGTCGATCACTGACTGCAATATTTTTTTCTATTTGCCCTGCCATTTGTCTATTTGTCCACTTTTCGATGGCTTATGCCTCGTCATTGTTGCAACAACTGTCTGGTCGAGAGGAAATCACAAACGTTAAGGAAATGAATGGAATTCGTTTTAGTGATGAAAAATGCAGACAAGTAAAGTGCAGGGTTGAGCTTTTGTGTTTATTAGCTAAAGAAAATCGTCACAATATGGTAGGTATATACGTATGCAACAAAGTTGAGTACTTAATGGAGTTGGTATCAGCAAAAAATGAGAAAGGCCAGTTTGAGATGATTCTTGAAAAAAGCGAATGCAAATTGCAAAACAGTTTTGTTTCGTGAAGCGAATAGCAAGGCAACTAGAGAGGATGACAGATAACATAAAATTGATCACATATGATTTATGGCTAAAAGATTTGTTTTCAACTATGCAATTCTTAATTTTGCATACCAAATGAACTTTTTAGTAGTACAAACCACTTAGTACAGATTTAAAAATTATTGTTCCAATACGGTGAGCCGGTTTTGTTTCGCTCAAGCATTCAGGCGGATTTTTCTTAAACTTAAAAACCGGTATTCTCTAATGAATATGAAATAGTAACTGGGTGATCGAATATAGCCAAAGAAAAAATTATGTTAGTTATGTGCAATTCATATGACCTACGTATGGGATGCCTCTCACTTTCAAACAGACCTGTTAAATAATATTATTCACTGCAATTATTACAGGTTTAATTGATTATTTTCTTAAGAATACATTTAATGACTAATTACTATTCATTTCTGTTTAAAAGCAATATTTTGCTATTATTTAAAAAAATAAACTTTTTTAATTTATAAAAAAAATTTAAATAATCCAGAAGTGTTAACTACCTTTTATTTATTATTATTTTTTTTTTTTAATTTTTATAAGTGTCTTTTAACGGCATGGCGAAATATTAAAAAAAGTAAATACGTTTTGAATGGTAATCATTTAACAATTACTGGTTTCTGAAAACAACTAAAATAATCATTGCTTCAAGCCCTGAATTTCTTCGTGTTAGGTGGCCCTGTGAACTCTCCAAACATCTCGTGGAGAACAGATTAGAAAAACCATAGACTTGAAGTTTGAACGCTGTCAAAAAAACCGATTCCATTACAGTTGGCACAATATCGTAACTTGCCAGGTCCGGAGGGTACCGAATCCAAATCCAGCTAAGGACTTTTCACATGGGGAAGGCTACCGAAAACCTTGGAATGTAGTACATTTTCTACGTAAAAAAACTTCAACAAAATTAGTGGTGTCGTTTCGGAGATAGTAGCGAATTGGCATACAACGATATAAAAGATAGTAGGATACATGTATAGAGAGTTTAATGCATATAGGATGTACAGTGGAGGCAACTTAAAATGGCCCAGTCGGCTCTTGTAACATACTACGAAAACTTCTACAGCTAAAACTCATTTTATAAGTTCATTTACAAATATAGATGTTTCTGTCATAGAAATCTTTAGAATGAGTGATTCCAAGCTCATACGAAAATTCCGAAAATTTTTGAAAAATTCAAAAAAAAAAAGTGGTGATAATTTTTAAATTATATAGATAACTTTTGAACTAGTGTTTCGAAGTTTATGGAAAAATTCCAAGAAATTTTGGAAAATTCCAAAAAACCGACCTAAAAATTTTGAAATTTCAGACAAGAATTTCAGACCGATTTCTATTATGCAGTTGTGTAGCCTGTTTTCAGTCTCACAAAATGGAAGTCACTAGGATCTTGAAAATTTGGTAGATTTTTGGCAATTTTTTGTTGTCATAGCTCTTATAGAAGAAAATATCAAACAGTATGTAGAAAAAAGATATCTATGAAAATATATCCATGACAGACAAATCTATATTTTCATATGAAATTAACACATGAATTTCGGTTCAACAGGTTTTCGACATATATTAGAAGAACCAAGTGGGCCACTTTAAGTGGAACTCACTGTATGTACATATGTATTAGTCATATATGTATATAATACTTCTACTGCTAGCATGCTATGCCCACAATGTGTTTTAAAAACGAAATCAAAGGGAGACAGCGAAACTCAATTTTTGAGATTGTATTGTATACGTGTATTTTTGTTAGCTATGAAATATACTGAAAAGTCAAATCGTCACAGGAGGGGTTCAAGCTTATATAAATAGATTCAGGAATTTTATGAAAACCCTCTATCTTTTTTTATTAAAATTTAGCACTTTAGACCACCAGCTTTGACGATATTGTCATTATAGTCATTTGGCTTAATATACCTCGGAGAAAATTAAAGAAGTGCATTTCTTTTCTCCAATTGAGGTTTGGTTGTATTTGATGTTTCTAATTATTTTCTAAAAATAAAATGTAGGTCCCACATATTTTAACTCCGAACGTTTGCTGCTAAGCTAGAATCTCTCCATGGTAAGAAAACACCAAAAAGAGTGGCGACCCCGCTTGGAAAAGCCGTAGTCCTGCACTCGCCCATACCAAAGCCGATATTGAAAAAAAAATGTTGAAAAATGGCAATAGAAACTTGTATTACACAAACTACCACAAGAATCAGTGCCAATAAAAACTAATATCGGAGTGGATGAAACATGGAATAATGGTTACCAAGGTTGCTGCAATACTTATTCTCAAATATCAGCCCATGATCGGAAATATTTGTCAGCTTGCCCCATTCACAACTTAAAAATAATTTGGCATCTGTTTCCCACCCTTAGATACGGTCACACCTCAGTTAACTAGAATCTGGTGCTAGCCTTGAGTTATTTTAACTGAATACAAATCTACTACAAGACTACAATTTTGTATCTTGTCCAAAAAAATTTTTCAATGAAAGTAAAATACGCTAATGGATTTTTCCAAACGAAATGTGTCATTTTGGTACGTTCGTTTCCTATACATCTGCACTTTGATGCTGGCGAGTATACTGAGTATTTTCTAGCAATATAGAAGTATGTATTACATATATGGTATTAGTATTGCGCAATTTCCTGTGGATATAACCAAATTCCATGTCCTGAGTGTCCGCCCATCAAATATTTTTTTGCCACTGCATGGCATCTATGCACGGAATATATATTTAGAGCAGGTTCGAGTTATCAGAATTAGTTTTTTAAGCTAGCCAAGTACAGGCAGTGCTGCATTTCATTTTAGTTGGCTTTGTATACGACGCAATTGCTAAACATTAATCGTCCCCCTCTGGTGCAGTTGATAATATCTGCACTGAAACGAACCCATACACTTTTTATTTTATTTGTTCAAAAAATAACTGCAAAATAAATAGTTAGATACACTTCCAAATACCAGAAAAACCCAGAGTGCATAGGGCAGAAAAAAAAGCTGGCTTGGAAACAGGAATATATTTGCTGGTGCTCGACAAGAAATATTAGTTGCTATACAAGGTGGCGCAAAAGTAAGCTTCCGATGTTCAGCATATCGGTTGTGGCACGTGCAGTGTGTGCTGTTGCACCGTCTTGTTGGAACCACATGTTTTCCAATCCCAATTCATCAAGTTGCGGCAAAAAGAACTCGTTGATCATTGCTCTGTAGCGCTCACCATTCACAGTAACCGTTTGGCCCCGACCGATTATTGGTCAAATAAATAGTCAGCAATATTCCGCGTTCTGGAGCAGTGTAGCGTAACATTGTTTATTAACGTGTATTTCGCATGTGTTTACTACACAAATGTCAAAACAGAACTGACTTTAGGGGCCAATCGCAAAATTTTTAGCATTTTCTGATAGGAGGATTACTTTTGCGCAGTAACCGTTTTTCACTGACCGATTATTGGTCAAATAAATAGTCAGCAATATTCCGCGTTCTGGAGCAGTGTAGCGTAACATTGTTTATTAACGTGTATTTCGCATGTGTTTACTACACAAATGTCAAAACAGAACTGACTTTAGGGGCCAATCGCAAAATTTTTAGCATTTTCTGATAGGAGGATTACTTTTGCGCAGTAACCGTTTTTCACCGACCGATTATTGGTCAAATAAATAGTCAGCAATATTCCGCGTTCTGGAGCAGTGTAGCGTAACATTGTTTATTAACGTGTATTTCGGATGTGTTTACTACACAAATGTCAAAACAGAACTGACTTTAGGGACCAATCGCAAAATTTATAGCATTTTCTGATAGGAGGATTACTTTTGCGCCACCCTGTATAAACCCAGGTGGTTCACAAACATATTTTTGTAGGAATGTTTGGTTGAGCTTTTTTATGTTTGTATTTATGTAGCCATGAATAAAAATTGAGACTGTTGCAAACAGGTATTAACGAACTGCAATGAAAACTCATCAGCTAAATGCAATTTTCATGTCTCACTCCCTCAACTCCATAAAAAAGGAGTATATATTTACATATGTATGTACATGTGTTAATAAATACAAACTGTGTGGCAACCAATGATAGCTATCGGCAAAGAATTTAATAGCCATGGAGACATATAAAAAATTAGAAGATGGAAAATGAAGTTAGCAAATATACCTAGATAGAGATGCATATAAATAGACCGAAGGGGGTAGAGAGAGAGTAAGATGGAAATATTTGGCCAGATTTCGTTTGAAGTTGCCTTATAAGTGTATTTACAAAATTTTATAAAACTAAAACCAAGCTCTTTGAAATCTTTTAATGAATAGAACTTGATGGTATCAGTATCAGTTGCGGATTCATGATATGAGCCCCTTTACTCTTTCTGTGGAACCCAATATTAAATATGGCAAACGGTGGACATATGGTTTCAAATGAATTTGATAATATCAGCTGTTTTTTGCCATCCCCTTTAATAATGAGATTACATGGTTTTTCAACATGAGCTTGACAATAAGTTTTTTGTTTTTAGCCCTTCAGCCAGCTCCCGAGCTTGATGGAAGCCAAATGCATTTTAACTGCATAATTGTAGAGAAAAATTTGCCACCGAACACTTACAATTGGGATTATTGTATTTTTGAAGTCTGCCATTTACCGATGCCGCTGTTTTCAAAAATGTTTCTAAATTTTATACAAACCTCCAAACATATGTTGTAAGCAAATGTTCGAAATATTAAAATTTACCTGAAATAAGAAAAGAAAAATGTTTTAGTATCCAATGGTTTAATGTTTTGTGGAAATAAATGTGTTAATGTTTCAGTGGCGCACACAGCAAAATATTTTGGGTCGGGTGGGCGAGTAGGTTTAATTTCTAAAGATATGTTAAAAATTTATTTCAGAAAACTGGTCTTAAATTTGTGTATTTGCAATGTCACTCTGTGTTTGTACATAAAAAAACAAATACATTGCTTTTTTATACCAACAATTTTTTTTTTTTCTTCTTTGTTGATTTACGGCCTGTACATTGTCAAGTATTCATTAAAGGAGCTCTAGGCCAAGAATAATAATTTTTCACTTTTTGAATTTTTTTTAATCGCAAAATCTTGAAGCGTTCCACATTTTAGAAAAGCTATGGCGATGGTCTCTAAACAATTTTCCTGCTCTATTCAATTAAAAAACTTTTAATGATTAATTAAAAATGATTATTAAAAAAATAAAAACATTAATAATTTTCATAAAAAATTCAAAAAGTGAAAAATTATTAGTCTTGGCCTTGAGCTCGTGTCATGAATACTTACATTGCACTTTATTTTTCTATATTTTAACTTAAATTAACATGAAATTCAAGCATAATTAGGTCAAAAAGTTGTGAACTTAAAAATACTTAACGTGGAATGTAAGAAAATTATAGTGTGAATGAAAATAAATGAAACTATTTAATAAAAGGTACAAATTTGTGAAGTTATATATATATATATATAAATAGACAAGATGAATGAAAAGTAGAACCGTTTTCTGCTAAACTATAATTCTAAGGTATACAAATTATATATGTATAGATAGGAAATTTTGAGGTGTACTTTTATCCGTAAATAAAAAAAATTTTAAAAATCATTTTAATATAAAAAATTTAACATAAAAGTCACACCACTACACATTCACTTATTCACACTATAGAGCCGCTGTTGTGTGAGTAAATATGTCACGCACGACTTTGTATTACTCGTGTGATCGGCTCTCACTGTGAATGCGAAGAGTTGGAAGTGGACCATTCGCACTACAACGCAGCTGTTGTGTAAGTAAACGTGTCGTGCATTTTTGCTTTAGTTGTTTTTATTGCATTGATCACTGGCTACGATGCCCAGTGTCAGCGGCTCTCCTGAGAGCACGAAAAGTTGCTTTGTTGGAGACATAAACAAGCAATTTCAAATATGAGCAAATATGTAAAATTCATTGCTGCTACCTACAAACAGGGTTTACAAAAACAAAATAAATGATTACTCATAAAGAGTACTAAACACCGAAGCTTGATTTGTATTTGTGGTTGGGTTTGTGTAAATTGAAATGAAGTAAAATAAAATAAATTAAAGAAGATTAAAAAAAATAAAACAAAGTTTATTAAAATAAAGTGAAGGGAAAGACAGCAAAGGTGAGGAAAGGAAAGGAAAGAAAGGGAATGGAAAGGAAAGTAAAGAAAAGAAAAGTAAAGGAAAGGAAAGGAGGGGAATGGAAGGGAAGGGAAGGAAAAGGAAAGGAAGGGTGCGGAAAGGGAAGAATAAAATAAATTCAAAATAGAGACTACAGAGAGTAAAAGAAGAAATCAAGGAAAACGAAAATATGTTAGAGGAAAGGAACGACAGAGAAAGGAAGGGAAAAAGGCAGATGAAAAGTACAGCAAATAATGAAAATAAAATGAAGTTTAGTGGTTGAATTTCAACCACTGGGCGTTCTCTAGTATATATAAAACGCTATGACATCGATAAAGGAGTCAAAAGTATTACAAAAATTTCGAATAATCTTTACAAAAAAATTAATATTCCAAAATAAGAATGCTATTTGAAAGACAAAAACTTTGGAACTTAGAAAATATGTTTATAAATAGTTTGGAAAATAATTCGAGTTTCTAAAAATGTTGAAATATGTATTTTTGTTTAATCGCTGGGAGCCATACCAACCAATTTCATTAAAATACTTGACCTCTGAAAAAATGTTAACCCTAAAGTTATTAAAGTTTTATATCAACTTCTCTCGACTTCTCCGTAAGTTTATCTATAACCATTTCCACTGAATTTGTATGGTCTCTATACATCTAAGGACTAAGCCGTTCAATCTATCTTGGGATATTGAACTTCTAAAAAACGTTTTAACTCTCCGAAGTGATAAAAATGATCTTTCGTTTTCACATGTTGTTATAAGAAAAGTTACTATAATAATTAGTAAATTAAATATATTTGAAAAGAGTTCTTCACCGCAAAGTTTCAGAACTTTAGAAAATGTCTTTGGCTTATCTTCGATCTCCGTTTAGTAAATAAATGAATGTACATAAATATTATTCCAATTCGGATTTTTCTCATGTAAGGTCACCACCCCCCCTGTATGCGACAATGTAATACTCGAATTTTACAATGCACAGATAGAGTATGTTTAAGCGACATAAGCTATAACGATTTACTTCGTCTATTTTATTTGCACTGCACTCTCTTGTAATTTGCAAGCAGCTTATAAAATATCCCAAATATATAGTTTATGTTTTGTAATCCCAAGCCGGGGGTTTTTCAGTGCTCGCCCCCAATTAATACATACAAGGTGTAAAGGTGCCCTGCACCCCCGTTCTATATAGAACAAATAATTAAATAAATAAAATAATAATTACATAATTATTAGAAAAGGGCTCCCTATTTAACACGTGCTCCGCATACCCACTTTTCCTCTCTAGACCAATAATATAATATAAAATAATTTACTATTCCCTAAATATCGCCCCTATGCAATATGTGCAAGGGGGGTTTTTCAGAACGAAAATGAGGAAGCCAATCCCGTGCAATGCCTCAGAGCCAACAGTGCTCGCCCCCAATTAATAAATACAAGGTGTAACAGGTGCACTGCACCCCGTTCTATATAGAACAAATAATTCAATAAACAAAATAATAATTAAATACATATTAGAAAAGGGCTCCCTATAGTAAACATGTGCACCGCACACCCCCTTTTCCTCTCTAAACCAATAATATAATATAAATAATAAAATAAAATAAAAAAAATAACTCAAAAAAACTACTCGCCCTCCATAAAGCTTAGACAGAGTCGATCGTAAGGATTTTGAAATGCAAAAAAAAATCCAACATTCATAGACACTGGCGGTTATTTTGATGCAGGACTTTCCTGCTCCCTATATAAAAGCAAAAAAATCATAAAATATGTTATATACTATGTACATATGTACAGGGTGGCGCAAAAGTCATCCTCCTATCAGAAAATGCTATAAATTTTGCGATTGGCCCCTAAACTCAGTTCAGTTTTGACATTTGGGTAGTAAACACATGCGAAATACACGTTAATAAACAATGTTACGCTACACTGCTCCAGAACGCGGAATATTGCTGACTATTTATTTGACCAATAATCGGTCGGGGCCAAACGGTTACTGTGAATGGTGAGCGCTACAGAGCAATGATCAACGAGTTCTTTTTGCCGCAACTTGATGAATTGGGATTGGAAAACATGTGGTTCCAACAAGACGGTGCAACAGCACACACTGCACGTGCCACAACCGATATGCTGAACATCGGAAGCTTACTTTTGCGCCACCTTGTATATGGAATTGGAAGCTCATATGACTTAGGTTCAACTTGTATAACATCAATTGTGCAGAAGGAAAGTGTAATTATTACAACAGTTCAAAAATGTATGCTCAAAATAGCTTTTGTCTATTCTCACAACCTAGAGTTTCGGGAACTTTAATCAAGTAATTTGAGGTTGAATTTATTACCTGCAATTTAAAAATGCCCCTTACGGCTTTGCTTTGTTTTTCTCTACTGATTTTTGAATACTTATTTGGACTTTACTTACAACTAAATATGAATGTATGTATGTTTGTATGTATTTTCAACTTTGTCATTCCCCTTGACTTGCTACTTAATTTACATAGTCCCTAATACAAAAGAAAGGTGTAAAGTTTTTTTTTTTTACAACTTGAATGCATTTTTGATTGTGCAATGGAGCGTGTATGTATGTATATCGTCGAAGTAAAGGTGCTTTCTTTCAAAAACTTTCGGCATGCATCCACTTGTTAAAAGTGTTCGGACTTAGAAATTATATTTGGTTGTAGAGTTGCAAAAATATGGTGGTAGATTTGAGATTAAAGTGGTAGATTTGGTTTGCACTTTTTTATTTTTAATCAATGAAAATTGGCTATTGGTTTTTCCTCTACGTAGAAGTAGCCGCCGTAGATTGCGGCAAACTTTGGTCGAGTAACAAATGATCCATTGTGATACCAAAAGTTTTTGATTATCTTTTCTAGGAATACAAAATGCCAGATGAAATTAATAACCTATTTTACAACAGCAAGTCGAATTGGTGTTAAAACAGCAATGAGAGCGGAATATTGTTCTTGATTCTTCCCTATCATCATATTTATAGCTGCTGCGACACTTACTGAACGGCGCATGCACCCTTTGTCACCATTTTAGTGGTAGAAGTCCGAACACCGCTTGTTGCAATATAGGTAAACATGCACAATGTACATACATAATTAACCTGTTGTGCATTTGCGCTCCAGCACGCTTAAATAACTAGGCCGTAGGCACTAATCATCACCAACGACAATGCGGCTAACCAAATCCGCCGGTCAAAATGGAATGTACGCGGTATTCCTATTGCTTCTATTGTTTATTCTTTTAAGTATGTTTGTACTAATTACTGCTACTAAAGCAGTGGGTTCATTTGGAAAGAAGAGAATTTAAATTGTATTTTTGCTTTTGTTCGAGTAGTAGATCTTACATATCGTCGTTTAAAGTGCAAAACCGCTTATCGCACTTTAGTAAAAGCTAAGATTTTTTTAAATGTTATAAAGATTTATTTTCTATAAAAAATCACAGTTTCAGGTACTACACAGAAAAAATATCGTCCGAAAATGAAACACCTTAATGTATTTATAATATAAATATATAGATAAGTATATATGCACCAAGCTTATCAACAAAGCCGTAAAAAAATATTTCAAATCAACATAAGTAAAATAATAAAGGCACAGACTATGTAATTTTGAAGGTCATTTTTTGTACATACATGTCTACTACACATGCATTAGGGTGGGTCGATTTATATGGACGAAAGTTAACCGATATCGCGCCATCGATTTTTCGATAGGTTTTGGGCTCAGGAAAAAAAGTTCCACTACGCATACCCAAAAAAATAATTTTCGATCCTGCGAAATTTCATTCTTTTGACTTTTTTGACTTTGCTTTTTAAGGTTTTTTTCATGACCTACTAAAAAAATTTTCAATTGATTTTAAAATTTTCATGTATACTATGTCCGACCCAAAAATGTCCGCTAAAAATGTTGGCGATAACAGGTTTTTGAAAAAAAAAAATATTTTTTGGGTTTTGGGAGTGTTTTGGTCATAAAATTGACCCTTTCGCCATTTTTTTTAAGGGTTTTTCAGCATACATGCAAAAATGTTTTCGATGAAAACCAATTTGTCTCATATTTCCTGTCCCACTTAAAATTATGCGCTCAAACTTTAGCCATAACAGTTTTTTGAAAAAAAAAAATGTATTTTCGGGTTTTGGAAAAGTCGATTTTTCGACCAAAACAAGTCCCAAAACCCGAAAATCAAACGAAAATTTTTTTAGTAGGTCATGAAAAAAACCTTAAAAATCAAAGTCGAAAAAAGTCAAAAAAAAAATTAAATTTCGCAGGCTCGAAATTATTTTTTTGGGTATGCGTAGTGGAACTTTTTTTTTCCTGAGCCCAAAACCTATCGAAAAATCGATGGCGCGATATCGGTTAATAAATTGACCCAGTCTAGTATGCATACATACGAGAGATTGTGTTTATGGCGATAAGGTATTTTATTGTCATTACTAAACACTATGTATGAATTTTTGCACCAAAACATACAACATAGAAACTTTATCAAATGCACGACAGCATAACTAACCAAAAGTAAAAAACATAAATACTCAATAAATATGTATATGAAAAACTGCAAAATAAAAAATGCTAATATAATAAAAAAAACATGCGCTTATGTAAACAAAATTTTAATTAGAAGATGGCTAACTAGCAAAATAAAACAAATATAGGAATACTTAAATTTTTTGTTAGTTACGCAAAAAACTGCAAAAGTGTGATACGCGATTTTGCACGTTTACCCAAGATGTAGGGAAATTTGATAACGAGTAATTTCGTGGCACATTTAAAAGTTTACCTCTTGGAAAAGTGACATCTAAAAGATCTCTATTGGCTATAATGTCGTATAAATATATCCGAAATCTTTTTACAAAGAACATGAAAGACCACTTGGAATAAAGAAATAAGTTGGTTAAATAATCACTTTGTGAGAGATCAACATAACTACATATTCAATAATTTTTTTTTCATTTCACGCTTCAGTTCACAAAATCATTAACCGTAATACAAACTTCTTTTCACATATTTATAAGTTATTAATTTATTTGAAGTTGATGGAAAACGACCCACTGTAGATCAACGAACATGCCAGTTGTAACTGAAATGCAAATTAGAGACGACTTTCGTGGATAAAATACATCATATCTTATGACAAAGCAGTTTTCAGTTTTTTTTCCCCCTTTTTTTTCAAAACTTAAGTGCTTGCTTTGCGACCACATCGCATGGCATGCGTAAACTGTGGCGTGCATAGTTATGCCACAACTTCAACCGTTCTGTCGAGCGTGTTGTTTTTTTTTATTTTTGGTGTGACTACGTAATGCGTGTAATAGTTACACATGTTTATATAGAGTTTTTATTCTTAATTTATGTACATTAAAGTGCTTCACTCTTTGAAACAAAAAAAAATTGGTCCCTTTCTTCTCACGCAATTAAATGTATTTTAAGATTTTCGCCAAACTATCTAGGAAACATTTTAAGAATTGTATCTTCATAGTTTATACTTTTCATATATAAAACTAGCTTTTCAAAATTATAAAAGAAGAAGAAAGAATGTGAAGCTTAAAATTTGTGAATTGAAATGTACAAATCAAAAAAAAATATATCAACGCTATCAATAGTGATATGTTTGAGACTGCATTTCTCTTTATTTAGAAAGCTAGGCTTCAGTAAATTCCCAACAGATTTCAGCTTTAGAGCTATTACAGATATTTCTTATTTCATATATCTAACGAGTGAGGAAGTTTCTGCAAATCTTATTTGTTGTATATTAACGATTTTATTTTTGATAGGTATTTTTAAACCGTTCTAGCTCATTTCGACTGTGCTGTACATGTTGAGTTTTATGGTTTCGTTCGAAAAGTCTACCCCAATTTTGGTGGGGCACACTAATGCTCGTATGAAGTACACTAAGAGATTTTGTTAATGAGCAAAACAATTTGACAAACAATATTACATGCTTTCGTAAGCATGATTGCTTCATTTTTTTGCTTCTTCAATTTTTGTTTTATACTTAGTGCACCATAATATTTTAATTTCTTTCATTGCATGCGAGAACTCGCGAAAATGCAACAAAGCTGACTTTGTAGATAATCAAAGAACCATGAATCTGATGATTGTGCATCTTCTGGCTCTGATGACATCACCTATGGCTATGGTAAAGTCTTGAACGTCTTACAACGCTAGCAAAACTGACTGTGTATCGTTTTGCTTTTTTTTTCGCTTACTCCCGCGCGAGAGCACTTCAAAGCTCGCCTGGAAGTAGGCATTAACTAACAGTAGCAAATGGCGCAGTTCAATTGCATGGTTTACTGCGCAATATTCCTGTGGGAATGGTTGAATTAAACCTCCTATATATCTGTATTGTTATTTAATCGCTCTTCTTTTCTTTTTTGGTGAATTTTAAACCGTTAAGATTACACAAATAGAGTTTACAGAGCATGAATCTGAGCTACCGAACTCCGAAAAGGAAGAAGTTAAGCGTTTATTGCCGCTATTGGAATAAGGAGCCAGCAAGGAGTATGGATATATGCGCTTTCCTATTCCATATGCTCGATGATACTTCACTGCCATGTCGCTGTCGCTGTCGCTGTTTGAATATGCGCGCGTACTGCAGCCATTACAATAACAGTAGCAATATGTTTTTGTGATTATGTTTGTTGTGTTTTTTATATTTAAAGGTTTCTCTGATTCTAATTGCGGCAATCAGTTGACATTTTCTTCCACTTTCAGGGCGCTTTTAGATTTTGTTGGGCTGTGCTGGTGCGTGCCATTTTTACTCGACTTCTTTCTTCGCTACAATTTCACGTATGCTTGACTTTTCAAGTGCATACAGTAGAGTATCATTCAGGATTTTAAGCCTTTTTATTTCTTCCTCTTTTTTGTTTGTGTTTTGCTCATATTTTAGCTGCTTTTGTTGTCTTATTATTTTCTTTTGTTTGAGTTTGCAACCAAAATAATGAAATAAACAATATTTTACTTTACGTTGTTGGTATTTTTTTTATTTTTTTGCTTTGACGGTTTTTGTGTTATCCTGCTTCTATGTTACGTACACCCCACATACGTGGCATATGTATGTATGTAAGTTCTTAAATGAATTTAGCTCACTTATTTAGATTTTTTTTAATTACATGCTAATGAAGTAGCTGCTCTTGAGATGCTCTCGACGTACTCAATATCCACTCATTGAAGTCCTATTGAAACAGTTGCAGAGAGGGATTGAATTTCATTGAAGGGGTGTTGTTGTATAGCGGAGCTAGCGGAAAAACATGACTTTACTGTTTATATTTTTACTTTTTTTATCAATGTATCTAAATTCTAAAAATTATGAGAGTTCAAAATACGAAGAAAATAAAAATTCATAAAGCTAACAATAACTTTTTCTGGCCTTCACAGTGGCTGCCTTTTTCTTCTGACCCAATAAATTTGTATTACGTTTTTTCAGAACCCAGAAATTAATAATTGATTATTATTGAAAAACTATATAAAAGCATTTCATGATTACTAAAAACAATCAAAAGTAAATATTACTTAGCCGTAATCAAGACAATAATCGGTCAAATTATGCTTTTAAATTCAATTGGAAAAATGAACAAAAAAAAAAAAAACAAAATGAATTAAACCCGTAATCAATATAATTGATAATCAGTATTTAACAGGACTGGTCCGCGACATAAACAATTGCGTCAGGACTGAACAATTTTTTTTTTAAATAAATATTTGATCATAAAGTTATGAAGCAAATGTGAAAGGGAGAACATTAAGGCGATCAGAAGAAACAATTTCTTTTTCGAAACTGATTTGAAAACGAATTTTGGTTTATCTAGTATAATATTTTAATTTAAAATACTGACACTACACTTTCAGGATGTTATTTTTTAGAGGTTTTCACCACTTGGATCAAAATAACTAAGGAGAGTTAAAAAATTTAAAGAATGGCTGATGCTACCGATGGTGGAAAGAAAATTTAGAGACAGAAGTCATAGCTTTTTCTACAGATCTGCGGAGATTCTCTTGTTCGTTTAACAAAGAACATTCAATGGTTAATCCATAGAGCCTGTTAACTTAATTTCTTCAAAATTGAAGATTTAAACTCTTGGCAAGAGGACGATGATAACTTAAAAGTTATTTTCAAGAAAACTATTTATTGGTTTGGAAAAGTATTCAGAGAACAAAGAACTAGTTTCATAATACATCTTTGTTGCTCTAAATTAAAGGAATGAGACATCGCTTAAGCGGTTTCCAAAAATGTGATATGCGGTTTTGAACTTTCATTGACCATACATTAATTTTATAAGCATGTATTTTATAAGCAATGCGTATACTTTATACATAAATTCATAAATGAACATATTCTGAGTAAATGCGTTCACGCACCAGAACGAATTTAGGTACTCGCAAAAGCTTCATTGCGTAGAGCATAGCAAAAGCTCTGCGATCGCAAATAGGCTAAAAGTCGCAAATGGCAGAGCAGAGAGGCAGCAGCTGGCTGATGATATGACATGTGCATTAGAGCGGCCCTTACTTCCATAAAAAAAAATTTATGTTTTTGTGGGTAATCAAATGGTGGCATACAAATAAACAGTACTGCTCATTAAATATTCAACTAAAAGTGTAGTAATAATAAATCAGGACTCATCTCTCGTTTCACGCGCCCAGAGTTACCTACTGTTGTGTTTTTTTCATTGGATACAAATTTCTTTTCTTTTTCAAGAATTTAGTTTCTTTTTTTCTTCAAGGCCTTCTGTTACTTGTGCTGATACAAACATTGTAATGGCGGTATAAAAATATTAGATTGATGAATTGATTCCAAAATGTTTGGAAATATTTTTTTTTACCATAAATCTATTTTCGGGAATAGTACCCTCAAACTATCTTTTTTCAAAAACGAGGGTCACTCTAATGTACATGCTTACAAATGTATATAGTTCACATACATAGCGTACACAAATTGCGGTTAATTACGCACTATGCAGCGACGTTAACGCTTGCAGATTCCGACACGCCTTCAAGTTTAAATATAGTAGGGCCTCGTTAATCCGGACACATCCATTGTTCTTCTACGAGTCTACAATTGAACACAAACTAGAGGTTTTTTTTTGTTTAAGGAATGGTGTGCAAACAAGTTTTTAGGAAACTAATTAAGGGTATAAATGTGTGAAAAGGGTAGTTTTAAAAAGGTATCAACAATTTCATCAATGCTTTGTCAGTAATTGTCCGAACCTTGTTATAACTTTTATTTTATTTCACTGCATTTCATTTCATTTCATTTAATTTCATTTCATATAATACCATTTCGTTTCTTTTCGTTTCATTTTATTTAATTTAATTTTATTTTATTTTATTTTATTTTACTTATTTTATTTTATTTTATTTTATTTTATTCTTTTTAATTTTTTTTAATTTTTTTTTATTTTATTTTATTTTATTTTATTTTTTTTTATTTTTATTTCATTTTATTTTATTTTATTTTATTTTATTTTATTTTATTTTATTTTATTTTATTTTATTTTATTTTCTTTTATTTTATTTTATTTTATTTTATTTTATTTTATTTTATTTTATTTTATTTTATTTTATTTTATTGTATTTTATTTTGTTTTATTTAATTTAATTTTATTTTATTTTATTTTATTTTGATTTATTTTGATTTATTTTATTTTATTTTATTTTATTTTATTTTATTTCATTTTATTTTATTTTATTTTATTTTATTTTATTTTATTTTATTTTATTTTATTTTATTTTATTTTATTTTATTTTGTTTTATTTTATCTTATTTAATTGTACACCAACGAAATTCTTTCAACACTGCCACACGTGTCGTATAAGCAATTTTTTATGTATTAGACATCTTAATTCTGCACTACTCGTCAATTATGTTATGTTTCAATGCAAAATGACGGGAAAGCCATTGCCTATACATATGTACCATATACTGCTTTGTACATATACATTTGTATACATTTTACAGAAACACTGGACTAGTAATTGCGGAATTTGTACCAGATAAGCAGCTAATTTTCTCTAAGAAATATGAAACCAAAAGGTTAACATGGTCTACACGCGCACTAACACCGATGCCTTTACGCACTTTGCAGCTTTTCGTCTTGTTTTATAAAATAACTAAGTCTTGAAAATTAAGAATTTGTGGTTACAAAGTCGCATAATTGAAATGTCACTTGAGCTGTTTTTCACTTCCAACGACTAAAAGCTTTTATAGCTCTACAGCGAAAGGTTATGTTGGTCAACACGCGCACTAACACCGCTTCGTTTTACGCACTTTGCAAAACGCAACGGTAAACAGAGCAGACGACAGTTTGAGCATTGCGGCATTGTTAGTGGACTGCAAATGTTTTTATAGCTACAATGTTGTTGCTAGGCACTTCACAACAAATAATTTGTTGGCGCTGTCCAAACAATTCAAAGATAGTCCAACAACTGTACAATACTTTGAAATTGTCATAACTATGCTCTTGAGGGTTTTTGTATTTATGTATGTAATGCGTATGTTTTATATATTTATCAACTTTTGGCATTGAAGTGCACTGAAAAAAATAAAATCCGTTGATGTACCGATAAGGAATGTAATTATGAAAAAAATTTATAAAACAAAATTAAATCTAAAGGATAAATCAGCCAGCTGCTTCAAGAGGAACCGTCTCCCAGGGTAGCAGGGAAACTTCAATCACTGTGTCTCAACTTCGGTATGGGTATTGTAATAGGTTAAACTCTTACCCATCCAGACAAATCCCCTTTTAGTGGAATAAATCGCTAAAACAACTTTTATAAAAATATAACTCCGATCCAACTGCAAATTTCCTTGGAATCTAGTTAAAAGGTGTATATGACAGTTCAATGAAAAAGTTGAAGTAACTTTGAGGGTTTAAGTTCTGGTTTGCTGAAACTGATCAAAATAGCTATATTTAGCATTGGGTCTTAGACGATATTTTATTAACTATTTGGAATCCGCAGCGGTTTTTATTACAGTAATAAAGTGGATACAAGTTGCAATGCAATGTAGACATTCCTCAATATAAGCAATTAAAGTTTGTTATTACATCACACTAGGTTCCCTATGCGCAAAGCAAAACTTGTTAAGAGTGCCCGAAAGCAGCAAATGAGCAGAAACTAGAATACAAAGAACATACATACTAGGGTGATTCAAAAAAATCGAATGTGTTTTTTGACTTTGTACTCCAAAATGGATTTCTATACATATTTCGAAAATTCTCTCCATATATGAGCTATTAATTTTATGGGAAGGTTCTTCCCCCTAGAGCTTGTAGATTTTTTTTTGGTACTAGAGTACAAAATTCACACAAATTTTTTGGGTAACTAAAGCTATAAGATATTTAGTTAATAAAACCATTTTAATTCAATAATGCAAATAAATGTTAGTGAATTTGTTTCTAAATGACATTGGGTTATGGCTTACTAATAAAAACAAAGAAACCCTTTTTTATATTTGGAACCTATTTGGCTCTAAATCAAAAACAATTCCTACTACTAAAAACACAACTGGGAAAATAGTTTGAAATATTCCTTTGCTTATGGAAACTCAAATTTGTATGAACTTTCCTGAACATCATAAATTAAATTCAAGTTTTCCGAATTACTATTTAAAATTTTAATGTTTAATTTAATCATATCAGATCATTTCTGTAGAGCAGTTAATTTTCTATAACACAAGGCATTGCGCATAATCGTATGTTAATGAGTAAAAATGAATTTCGCCTAAAAACATCTAACTTTAACTTTGAGTAGCTATTCGAGAGTGATGTTTGTGGAAATATTATTCTTAAATTTTTTTGAAGACTACAAAAATTCGAGGACAACAATTTTTCATGCACAGTTGGTAGAGAGACATGAAGTTTTTTCTCTAGTACCAAGGAGGAAATCTAAAATATCTAGGTGGAGGACTTTCTCATTAAATAGAAAGAATAGAAAAAGGCTCATATATAGAGAGCATTTTCGAAATGTGGTTGAGAACAGAGTCAAAAAGACAATGAAAACATATTTGATTTTTTTCTTCATCACCCTAATACATGCATACATAAATAGAATATATACACAGTATATTGTTTGTACATGCATAGTTATGTATGTACAAGTATGTAAATTAAATAAATTAGGTACAAGTGGTAAGATGTGGAAGATAAATAAGTTCATGATAAATGCATAGAAAAATTAAATAGAAAGGCGCGAAGCAATATCAAGAATCTGTTAAGAACAGAAATAAAATAAAATATACCAAATGTGAGATGATAGTATGTAGGTAAGTATGTATTAAGCTGGTTATGTAAATATTGTATTATTGGCATATGCTAACATATTTATCCGTGCACATTCATACATACATAAATTGCTATGTAAAAATATTTCTGGCATAAAATGCGAAAAAAGCTAATAAACACACACATACAAATGCATGGTAGAATGCGTCTACGGGGCAAAGAGTTATGTACAACAAGAGAAAATGTAAATTTTTTTATTGCCTAGAACATAAGGTATGAACATTATTCCGACATCAATTCACGCATTTCTTGGCGATAACGTCAGCTTGTTGCTCAAAAAGTGAACGTGGCGCGTATCGTCATTTAATTATATACAAATATAGAGCAACAAAAGCTTTTACCCAATGCTATCATTTCATTATCTCTGTAACACTCCACTTACGCATTTATTCGCACATCTCACTTACGCGGTTTCGCATTAAAAATGACGTACATATAGTATATATCTATATAGTATGAATTTCGAAATGATGAAGTAGTATTGAGACAAAAGCTCAACATAAAGAGTATGAAATGCGTATGTACAATAGTAACAACAATAATAAAAGCGAAATAAACAAAAAGCAACGAAATACAAATTCAGATTTCTAACTCAATGAAAAGCAATTAATAAAAAGCTATAGAACAAGAAGGAGAGCTACCCTGCAGAAAACTGGACTAGGTCAGAACTATCCCAGAGCTAAACCGTCACAACAAACTTTTCTGTAAATGTTTTTCAAAATAATTTAAAGTAAATTTGCTACAATATTTTTTTATTTATTTAAAGTAAACTTTTTATAAACTTCAAGTACAAACTGTTATAAATCATTTTACTTTAAAAGTGAAATGCAAATGTTTATAAAAATTCAGAAAAAACTATTTGTCAGTTTTTTTCCTTTCAACTTACAGGTTTTTAAATTCTTTTCATAAAAGATTTTACATCTGAATGAGGACGAAAGAGCAAAAATAATGGCTGCATCTTAACCACTTTTACAATCTGCTAATAATTGGTTTAAGTTGCAGCATTCAATGTATGATTATAATTTATTTATTTATTTTATTTCAATAGCTAAATAATATAAAAAATACGGTTTGAATTAAGTTTCGGAAAAAGCACTTATAAAAAGCTTTCTTTGAAAATTGTTTATAGGCTTACATTAATAAGTTTTTTATCAACGTGTCGTTTTATAAACGAAAAACCAGAATTTGGTAAACTTAATATTTATTTCGGAAAGCTTTTTAAACATTTATTTTAAGTTTACTTTGCTTTTTGGGGTTTGACGACACCACCAGTTCTAGCTCAATACCCAAGCAATGCTTTCAACTGTGCATTACTTTGCAACTCGTCCTTAACCAGATTTTTTTATAATTAATGCCAGCTTCTGCTGATGTGTATTCTCGGTTATTGTTGTTGTTGCTATGCTATTGTTAAATGTGTTTCTTGTTTATTATACCTGAACTAGTATTCGTACATTCATACAAAAATGTTTATTTAAAGGTCTAATAATTTTTGGAAAAAACCTTGAGCTCGCAGAAAATATTTCAAAGTGTGCGTATAAAAATGTGCGTATGCAATTGTGCATTACATAAGTACACACATACCTATGTACATAGGGTGTGCCATTTTAAAGTGTATTTTTTCTTTGAAAAACTGATTTCTCATAGAACAAAAATGTATTCATAAAATGTAAATGCTAAGGTCATGAAAAATTTCGGTTTTCCATGAAGAAAATTTTAGCTCAAAGGGGTTTAGGGAAATTTTTTCGGAAAAAAAATTCTTATTATTATAGAAAAAAATGTATGCGACTCCAGCCATCGCGATCCAGTCACTTAATTACACTCGGGAAAACTACATACACCGACAATATAAACAAACGTAGTACATACATAGGGACGTGCCCATAGTTCGTAAATTATTGTTTTCCATTAAAAGTTGTAGACAGAAAGCGTCCACCTGTTTGTCGCTTTCGAGATATCAACCAAAATTGTGAATGCTCATAACTTCTTCTGTTTGCTTATTATTTTTTTTTTTTTTTTCAATTCAAACATTTTTTTATGAAGCATTGATATAGCATCGAAATAACGAATAAAAAACAGCCATCAATTCATTATTAATTCTCAATTTAAAGACCAAACTATTTAGATTATACACAATTCTTTTTCTCCTGCATTTTCGTTTTTTGATTAATCCCTGCAGAAAACAAAAGAGTATCAGAACCTTCCCAAAAAATCCTTTTTTATATTAAAAAAGATGATCTAATTTACATGCCGATGTTCTAGGATTGAAACACCTACTCTCTTATATCTTATTCTTTTATATGATTGATGATAAGTGTTTTAGTACTCTGATACTCCCTAAGGAGTATTCCTTACATATGGATGTTATTTCAAATCCTCATACTACTTTGCACAAGAAAATATTTAAAAAAAAGTACAGAAAAAAATTGACAATCAAACAAATTCTCTGAATGTAAATGTATAGTTTTAAGTTTTGCAACTCAACCAACCGGATGCGTAGCGCATACAAATAAAAAATTCTGCAAAGACGCGCATGCATACATACATACAAATACCATTTCATAGGCATTAATTTGTGTGCTTTTCCCACCTAACACTTTTGTTGGAAATTGTCAAATGGCGTTTCAAGTCGTTTGTCAATTTTAAATACATATTTTGAATTGGATTGGCTGTGGAGAACCAACCTGTTTGTAACGTAAATAAATTTAGTAATCAACTTAAGAAAGCTTTGTATGTCCGTTTGCTTTCAAGTGTGAATCTTCAATTGGCCTCTAACGCCCTCGTTCTAGTGTGGTAACAACATTCGTTTTACCGGCAAATAAATAGTTTGGAAACTTTTACACCCTTTTGGTATTCTGCCGGGTTAAGTTGCAGTTCAATTTCGTAACCACCAAAATAGGTGGTTAAGTCGGGTTTGATAATGTGAAATTTCTTAATTTTGTGCCCAAGTGACCATTAAAATCATATTAAAATTGTGTCTTATTGAGATAACTCCTTTTCTTTCTTTAAATGAAGCTAACCGTCTAAACGAGTTTGGAAGTCCAACATAGCTCGCCAGTCGTTTATTCTCTCTGCCAACTGGCGCCAATTGAAAACACTACGGGACTAATTTAATTCTCAAATACTTCTCGAATCGAGAGCAAAATGTTCATTGGGTTGTGATATTTATTTATTGTGTATATATACCAGTATATGTATGTATTATTTTTATGTTGCCTGCTTTTGTGCACAAATAGAAACGCATTTCATAGTTGATTTAGAAGCAAAAGCCCACTAACACCATGTTGTGCTAACAATGGTGTGACTCAATGGCGTAATGCAAAGAGTACTGACAAAAGTACAGTGATACGTTCATATATATGTAGACATGTACAGTATTGTACATAAAAATCGCAAATGGTTGAATCTACTTTTATTTGTTCAATACGCTTAATTATTTTATGTAAAAAAATTCCAACAACATCGATATTTTGATTGCTTTTCCAAATGTGTAGTGTAGTGAAAATCATCGATATTGGACCAATATATCTTATAGCACTTATACAACACATTTTTCCGACAAACGGGGTTTGGGATATGTATCTGTGAATTAACATGGTAAGACCATCAAAATTTTGTAGAGTTTGTACTTCTTGTAAAGAAGGATCGGACACATCGTGATGTGTATTCGTGAAAGGTATAAAGCCTTCGGCACAGCCGAGGACAACGCTTTCCTTACTTGCTTCTTATTGAACTTGACCGATTTTTGCATTAGACCCTTCAATTGACTTTGTTACTTATGATTGAGGCAGCATTGTGGTGAAATATATTGTATATATATTATGTATGTGAATAATGGTCACAGGGCCGAGTTCTGGTGCTGGAGACATCACATTTAAAAAAGGTCTACTGGATTTTTCCAACTCTGGCCACTACAGTAGATATTGTTCAGAATATTTCTTTAATTAATTTTGAGATGATTTCGAAAATTGTATAAACTAGTCTTTTTCCTGGCTAGTATGGCGTTCCACTGCAGAGTATGTTCATACCATGCCATATGAATTTTATTCATCCAAAATTTTAGTATGCTATACAATATATGAAGGAATTTTATTAATAATATTGAAAAAAGTTATATGGTGGCTCAGTTCTCCCACGTCTCTTTGAACTTAGGAACTTAACTTGGAAATCAAAAATCTGTAGTTTTCCAAATTTCTAAGTTGAGTAATTTTCTGGGTAACTACGTACACGAGGTGCTGCTTTGGTAGATGTAGGGTTTTCAGGTCAACGTAAGTCTCAGTCTAGGCTAATTCGGACATTATTGTTTGAATTTACGTTTTTTTTTATCTTTTACAGTATGTAGAGTATTTATTTATAATTGAAAGACAACATAAAGAAATAAGGATGTTAATTTAATAATAATTAGGTTTATATTTAGAAGTTTGTCCTTGTTCAGAACTATGGTTTGGAACCAATGAAATAGTGCCCCTAAACTAACTAGATCCAAACTGTCGAATTTTTAACTGATCGAAACTGCCGAAAAGCTAATTCAGCGGGGAAGAATTTCCATCGCCATATTAAATTCGCCACATGATAACATGTACAAGAGATTGAAGGCGAACTAGTAGGGGTTCGGAACGCACTAGAAGCGCTAAAGCCCAGAACTAGAGATTTGCCCTACAGGGTAGGCAAGCTCCCATGTTTGTATGTTTATAAATGCATAAAAACCAAAAACCTTATAAGAAAATTATTGCGCACTAAAAAACTAGGAAAAGTCCACAGCGTACTAGTGCATACATATGTACATAGATATATACTTATGTATATGCTTGTATATAACAAATGTTGGGCGTACATAATGTGACGTAGAATGACGCAAGAATTTAGTTTTGCTTTTTACAAATGTCATTGCAAATACGAAAGACTGGGGAATGCACGGCCTGGTCTAAAGTAAGTCCGTTACATTAAGGCCCGGTTTTTCAGTACTTGGTTAAGCTCAGTTCAAACTAAGTTTGCTTAAACTCGGCATAAATTTAAACTCCAGTTAAACTGCAGATCGGTTTTTCAGTGAGAGTTTAAGGCCGCTTTTAAGATTTGCTTTTTATACGGCAACATTGGTTTTTTCTTTATCTAGATACGGCAACAGATAATATTTGTTTACATATTCAACGCCATTGCTTCTCCTCAGTATTGTAATAGTTGGGATTTCGCTAATTTCTGCATCACTATAATCACTTTCGTCAGATGATATATCCAGTATTTAATAAAACATAAAAATATCGTCCTTTTTTAATTGCGTTCAGTTCATTGTTTCACAACCAAAACCATCAAATATGCAAACAGCTGACAGGTTAACTAGAGTTTAACCCTGCCAAATTGGCCGCTTAAACTACGTTTAAACTTAGTTTAATGTTGACTGAAAAACTGCGTAACAAGTTTAAGCTTAGTTTAACTGACAAATTGAGTTGAACTTGTACTGAAAAACCGGGCCTAAGTCTTAAACAACAAAATGGTTTGAGCAAAAATTCATTTTTAATACAATATGCGTGTTTTGATTACTTATTGACAAAAATAAAGAACACCAGAGATGTAAGACTAAACAATTTATCTTAGGTACATGCTATTTAAATTAAATTTTTTTGGTTCGTTAATTAGAGTAATCAAAACGAGAAACTACAATTCATTTTATTTGGGTATTCAGCGATCTGAGTACCGATTAATCAAACATTTGCGTAATAGATTAATCGCACATTCCTAAAAAAGAGCAAGCACATTTTGGCGCAAAGGGATTTCACAAAATTTTTGGCCGCTGATAGATCCATAAAGAAAACAGAAAATTTAACACTTTGCCGCTTAAGCCCTTTTGATAGTTAGGGAACGATATGTGCGTTCCTATGTATGTAGATTTGTGTATGCACATTCTTATGTACGTATGAAAGTATGTTTGTTTTGTGCGTGTGCATCTAATTAAATGCGGAAGACCCCCAAAAAATGTGCTTGACTGCATGTAATATTTATTAACAAACATACATACATACATACCTATGTCTAAATTAAAGTATATAGATAAGTGTGTGCATTGTATTTTTAGAAGCAATCAAATAAACACAACAGCTCACATAGCCTCAAAAAAATAAATAAAAGTAGGTCACCAGCGCACGCTCGAGTCATATTTGGAGGCGCGCAACCTAAAAACGTAAAAGCGACAAGCGCAATAAAACAAAATGCAGAGACTGTGAGCGCGAGATTGTCAGTTTGTGCGCATTCAGATAGGGCCACCAGCCAGTGAAGCGTCGACTATTTATATTTAAATTGATGGTACTACAAGTATGATTACATGCTCAGAATGGGGTTGTGCTTCAGCCAATGCATACAGCATTTACTACCCAATTTACAATTGGTAAAAAAATATCAAAGGTATGAAGAAATGTTATTTCTCAGTTGAGACGGTCAAAAGCAAAGTTAACTTGAAGCTTTATTGTAGTTGAAAAGCATTTCATGTTTGCGATTGGCTGGGATGGGTTTGAGTACTAAATAATGGCGTATAAAAAATTCACCCGTCGGTTTGGGAATGCTATTACGGTAATTTGTTGTAATTTTAAGAAACATATTTGAGTTTTGAGAATAAGCTTAGTGCTCCAATTGAGGTACTGAACAAATATGTTTATTGGGTTTATATTTGTTTGTGCATTGATGTATGTGAGAATGTATTATCTATCATTCAAATAATATGTAGTTCAGATGTGCTCCAAAATCTTACTAGCAGCCATAGACTAGCTGATAAATAATGCAATAAAAGAAATTGGGGCAACTCGATGTGCTCTTTGCTCTCCAAATAAAATTTAAGCACAATCGCAGGCAATGAAAGAGGAAAATGTGATCCTAAAAGTGACGAATGTCATTTAATTTTTTTCTAAACCTTGCAGCAAATTTCTATATACTGTGCACATCTATGTATGAGGTGAAATACGGCGCATAAAGTCCTATGCGTTTGCTCCGTTTGTTAGGGGAATTCTTAAACTTCTCTGAACTTAAAACGCTGTTGATCCAATATGATGAGCAATGGAGTCCATTATCGAATCATATTCAAAGAATGCTGTTGTAAACTTTATTTGTGAAAACATGGAAATTATCGGAATGTAAGGTCAACACAATAAACGTGGGTGGACCCATTGATTTACTAAAAACAAATTTAGGAAATCATCTCTCTATGTTATACTTTTAAGGGACCTGCTAGATCAGCTTACTTAACCCTAATCACCGTAAATTCCTTATTTCGAAAAAGTTGTTTACAAATAACAGTCGTTATGTGCTGGGCTTGGCGGCCTTGGAAAAATCTGTCTCCAACAATATATGTATATGTAATGATATCTGCATTATTTCTAATGTTATGGTCACTTGAAAATATCTTCCTTTCACGTTGCCATATGGCAACGCCAGGGTGTTTCGGGTTAACATAAAATCTTTAAGAAATGTTATATCATTGATTTATACAAACAAACATGAAGAGCTTTCGGTCATTCCCACAACAGCCGGTTCTATCCCACCGGAATGACCCGGGTTTTTTCACCCGGCCAAGGGCTGTTATTTCAGTGTAACCCTGTCCAATCTGGGGCAGGGCGAAGCACTGTTAACAACAACAACAACAACAAGAGCTTTCGGTGAGCACCACGTTTTAGTTATAGGCGTAGAACTAATTTGCGAAAATAATCATTATCATAATGTTTTTTCTATTAATCGATTCTATTGGCTATAAAAGGCGGCCGCCGTGGTGTGAAGGTAGTGTTGCCGGCCTACCACACCGAAGGTCCATGGTTCGAGCCCTGGTACAGGTAACATCAAAAGTGATTTGAAAAAAAGTTTTTCAAAACGGGGTCGCCCCTCGGCAGTGGTTTGGCAAACTCTCCGAGTGTATTTCTGCCATGACAGGCTTCTCAGCAAAAATTCGTCTCCTTTGTAGATGCCGTTCGGAGTCGGCAAAAAACTGTAGGTCCCACCAATTTGTAGGGAAAATTCAAATCGGCACACCACAAATTGGAAGAGAAGCTTGGCGCAAAAATCTCTTAGGAGGTTTATGATGATATACCTGTTGTATATCGCGCCATAGAGATAGAGAGATTGGCTATAAAAAGTTAGTTAAGAACAAAATATTGCATTTTGGTACAGCTGATAAAGAAATTATATGTTTTTTATAAAGTTCTATTGATTACTTCTGTCATCACAAAACCCAGGAAGTCAAGACTTTTTTGAACATAATAAAAACAGAATTCATAGAACATTTGATTTTTCCATCTTAAAATATGTCTATTATACAGGGCAAGATATCCAAGTAATAGCACTGCCTTTTATGACATGGTGCAGATAATCAAAGCAGGTTTAATGAAACATAGTCAACTGTATCACAGTTTAGGATACTCTCAAAAATTAGTAGTTATTTGTAACGCGTTTGAGAAACGATACCCACTTGTATTAGAACAAGTAACAATTTCCTGGAAACGGACTCAGCATAAACGAAATCTCTACAGAAACTGCCCACAAAGATGATTATAAGACCAGAACTGTAACCGAGATGCGGGGTATCGAAACCAAACTGGTAACGCTTTCGGACAAATGAAACGTGCGGGTATAAAAACAGAACTTGTAACGAAACCTCAGGAACACTTGATCATTCTATGTGTAGTGCAACATCATAGCTACTTGATTTTATACGCAAAGTTACAAGATATGAGGAATTTATGAGAAAAATAGGTTTCAAAATTGATTTGAGTTCGGTTATTTTAAGTTCTTCGATTCTACGGGGGGGGCTGAGAAAACCAAACAGGGAAACAATATTTCCAAAAAAAAACATTATGAGTAAACTGATTGAATAAAATGCAAGCAACTGTATCACCAGTCAATATTTGTTAATATCTTCAGGGAATTTGTATCAGAGTATTAGGGTTGCTTTAATATAAGCCATTAGCATTAACCGGTGGTTAAACTGACAAAAACCGAAAGATTTAAGTCAACTAAACCCCGTTCAGTGTTAACCTGAGATTGTGAAAACGGTATTGAAACAACTTGAAAATGAAAGGTTTCTATCCGCATACGATATACTAGATTTTAGAGATAGTCTATTACTTTTTAAACTCTTTTAATATAATAGTTATTTAGCTTTACTTTGAGCAATGTCTCATATTAAGGTTTCAATGATTTTTCTATTATTCAAAGCTTGTCAATTTCTAGGATCACGTGCCAGTGGTGGTATAGTGAATGGATGAGTTAGATAGTTATCTAATGGCACTTTAGTTAAACTATTATGAAACCAACTCACCTTATAAATTCCACTGCAAAATACTTTATTCCAAAGCTCCAAATGCGTTTTTATCGTTTTTCTTCGTATTTTCGTAAGAATATTCGCTTTGCTAAGTTTTGGTGTTTTCAAATTACTACTTTTTACAGTTTAATTGCTGTTGTAGTCACTAATTCATTAATTTTATTGTTCACTTAGTGTTTTTTTTTTTTTTTTAATTCATCAAATTTGTATTTGTTTTATGTTGCGCTTTTTGTTTTATCAAAAAACCGAAACGAAATTTTTATGCAAACTTACACACACAAACACACAAATTACAGAGAGTTCGCGGAAACAAAGCTTTTTTTGTTGCTGCTTTTGTTGTTGATCTGTTGACTAACGGCGAGCTTTATTTTGCTATATGTATTTGCTGTTACTTTAATTGCTAAATGCTGTTGTTGTTGTTGTTGTTATTGTGGTTGTTGTTGTGTATTAGTATTGCTGCAAGTCCAAACCAATAATTTTGAATAAGTTCCCAATTTATTTACGTTTTTTTCTCAAATTTTATTTTGCTGCTTTGTTGACTTTTTGTCGTGCTACTCCTCCTCTGCGCGCGTTGCCTGTTTTCTACGTACTCTTACGTTTTGACCCCGCTTTTAAGGGATACTTGTGTTTGTTACAAAGTGAAAACTAAATTTTCAAATCCGTTTTTTCAGAAGAGGATTGAAATTTACATTCTATTTGCACATAATAAAAAATTCACAACTGTTTATAAGAACGTTGTTGGTTTTTTTAAATTTACATTAGATTGTTGGTTTATTTTTGTTTTCTTGTTAATTGTATTTTACAACTACATACATATAATTTTTCACATAATTTTTGTTTTTTTTTTTGCAAAATTCACTTAACTTTAAAAAGCCAAAATATCTTTTTGTTGTTGTTTGCAAATAAATATATTTTTACGGTTACTATAATATAGTTAATAAGTAGTAGCATCAATTGCTAATATTTATGTACTTTTCATTTTTTATTGAGTAGTATGAAATATGCATATATGTATGTATTTTTGAATATGCGTAAAATTATTATTTTCTTAAGTATAATTTTTCCATAAGAAATACGTTTTTGCTTACGTCACTAAAAAATTGGGATGTAGTATGTTACCAAAATAGTTTCATAGATTTTATTTTTAATTTTAAATTGTATTTGTTTTTAATATGATACACGACGTTTTTGCATTCTTCAAATTTTTTTTTTTTGTTTTGTGCCAAACGCAATTTCGCCCAATTTTGATTAAGTAGAGTTCATTTAATTTCCATTAATTTTTGTTTGTTTGAAATTTGGCTGCCAATATATTTGAAATGCCAGTATTCAACTTAGGTTTGTTTTTGTTTTAGATTTGGGTAAAAGATTTTCAAGTGCGCTCGTATAATCGACATTTTGCTGCACTTCCATTTCTTTTGCTTCTCCGAATTCCCTTCAAAACTGATAGATATTTATTTTCTTTCACGAATTTTTGTGAGCGTTGATAATTCAGAGGAAAATCTGCGAAGTAGAAAAGAATTGCAAATATTGTCATTAGTAAATATTTATATAACATGAGGCTTCTTATAACATTAACATAAATATCTATATACTGACCCCCCATATTGATAAAAAATAAAAAATGGTTAAGAGTATTATGAAGATACGCTTATTAGTCTCACACTGCTTAAAAGATTGGAAATTTTTACCTTTAAGTACTATAAATTCCAAATCATTTTAAAATCTCAGCTTTTTCGGGATACATCTTTAAGTAAATGAAATTATGTTTTAGAAAAGTGTTGCTATGTATCACGGTCTTCATAGTCATTCAGTCTTTACTACCGCGCGTCTAATAATTTGAGCCTAACTTATTATAAAACCAGTCATTTTTTAAATTTTTCTGTATTAAATTTCAAATCTTTCAAGTACCTACACTAACTTTTAATTTCTTTCCGTATACACAGTACAAATGTATACTTTTCTCACACCATTGATGTGTGGCCCCAGCTCAGTGGGTAAAGCACTGGACTCTTATGCTGGACGCGTCAGTTCCAATCCTACCAACTGATAATATTTAAAAAAAAAATTTTTTTTATTTAAAACATTTCTGGTTTAAAATTGACACTCTTTTCATTAGTCGGCATAGTTTTGATTCTAAATCAAAAAAGTTAAAATGAATACGCACCACGGTTTTAAGTGTCCGATCCTTACTCACAATTAGTATAAACTCTGCAAAACTATTAATTTAAAGATACATAGCCCAAACCCCATTTATCGGAACAATCGATTGTATGGGAGCTATATGTTATGTTGATCCGATCTGGTTGATTTTCAGTCAACATATTACATACATAATAAGTACCAAACCTGCAAAACGTTACGGCCACCCTAATGCAACTTTAGCGCCCTTTTTTTAAGACTTTAGGCATCTTGCCTAAACACCTAGTTTTTTAATTGCAGAATGTATAGCCCAAAACCCATTTATCGAAACTATCGATTGTATGGGAGCTATATGTTATGTTGGTCCGATCCGGCTGATTTTCACTACACACATTACATGCATAGCAAGTACCAAACGTGCAAAGGTTTACGTTCCTAGCTTTTTAATTGCAACAGTTATAGGCTAAAACCCGTTTATCGGAACAATCGATTGTAGGAGCTATTCGTTGTATTGCTCCGATCTTGCTGGTTCCGACAAATGATTAATCTTATGCATAATGGCGGCTCCATACCAAATTTCATCAAGATATCTAAAAAACTGAGGGACTAGTTTGCGTACAAACAGACAGACGGTAATGGCTAAATCGACTCAGCTCATCGCCCTGATCATTTCGGTGGGTCTATCTCTTCTTCTTCTCATACTTACAAACATAGGACCAAAGTTATATTACCATTTCATGTTCATAAAAGGTATACAAATTGCAAATGGTTGAAGAAATTTTAGTTTTCAATTAAAATTGAAGCATTGCTTGCGGCGGCCGCCGTGGTGTGAAGGTAGTGTTGCCGGCCTACCACACCGAAGGTCCATGGTTCGAGCCCTGGTACAGGTAACATCAAAAGTGATTTGAAAAAAAGTTTTTCAAAACGGGGTCGCCCCTCGGCAGTGGTTTGGCAAACTCTCCGAGTGTATTTCTGCCATGACAGGCTTCTCAGCAAAAATTCGTCTCCTTTGTAGATGCCGTTCGGAGTCGGCAAAAAACTGTAGGTCCCACCAATTTGTAGGGAAAATTCAAATCGGCACACCATAAATTGGAAGAGAAGCTTGGCGCAAAAATCTCTTAGGAGGTTTATGATGATATACCTGTTGTATATCGCGCCATAGAGATAGAGAGATTGCTTGCGATTTGAAACCCAACTCCAGGTCTTTCCAAAGGTTTATTTTCAACGAGTTGAAAAACATTTAAAAACTGACTGAAAGACTGATTTAATTTTGCTTTAAAACTGAAGTAAACAAATTAAGCTCTATATGAAGCTTTGAAGGACACTTAATTCCTCCCGCCAACGTTCCTTGTACAAATGTTGGTCAGTTAGATCGTTCCAGAATAATAAAGCTTTGAACACTTGTATGGTGTTTCGATTCTGCGTTTTTACTTGGCAAACTTGTCAAAAAGTCAAAACTAATGTAGAAAAAGATAAATACAGATTCTTAAAGAGAATTCACACACTACTCAGAGCATTTATTCAATCATGCAAACTGCATCAAAAAAAATCAAAAACGCATACATATTTCGGAATCATAAAGACTACACAAAACGCCCTAACTTGCAGCACGATTGTACAATAAATGCACATTTGCAACCCCTCAGTGTGACCAACACTTTTCCAACGTCAGCGAACCAAAAGGGTTAGTTTTCCCGTTTGGTAGATTAAGCTACACTCACTTGGTACTGATACACTCGTGCATATCTAATGAATGTCCTTATGAATATTTTCTAAAATTTGTATGTTTCATAGCAGACCGGCAGTTGCAGTTTGTTGCAGGCGCATTCGATGCGCTTGAACAATGTACTATTGGGTGGTGTAGTCACCGGCAGGGGCACCACATGCCGTATATATGTATGTCACATGCATACACACATTAATTTCCTCGAAAGCACGTTTTGCTCACACCGGGCACTGCGATTTAGTTTTATGTATGTGAGTGCATAATTAAATATATTGAGTAGTCGAGTGGTCAAAACCGCGTATGAAGCTTATGCGAAAAGCAGAAAATTATCTCAACATATAACAAATTTTTTAACTGATCAAGAAAAATGTATAGGAGGGATCATTATTGAGCCAAAGCAACAGTTTTTAATATTTTAGATTTTCTGTCTGTATGTTTAAGCGCATCACTCTAAAATTGCTAACTGGAATTGAATCACCGTTGCATTACCAGACGTCTTACTTAAAATTTAAATATGGTTATCAAACAAAAGGTGATAATGAGATAATGAGTATTGCAATAAGCGATGTGATTAAGTTTCATATCTCAATTGTTTTCAAAAATATAAAGATCAAAATCAGAATCAGTCTATTATAATTTCTGAGACGCTGCGAAGAGTGGCAATGTTTTCTAATCGATGTATAAAGTACTCCAGCAAAACTGTTTTAACGACAATTCCATTAAAAATTTTCCGAAATCCTCTAATCGAGATCCCTTTATTTATTCTCCTCAATGTATGCATGGTTTTGTAAAAAAACGATCTTAATTGAAATTTTGTCCATAAAATAACTAGTGGCTTGTTACATAGAACTTTTCTCTAAGGCTTACTTCAGAGCTGCGATTTTACACACCTAGATCTAATGGAAGCTAACTTAAAAATATTAAATATATAAATTGAAAGTACTACCGGTTTCCTTAACTCAATAATGATCTATGTATCTGTCTAATCGCGCCAAAAATAAATGCATTATTTATGTATAAACATGGCTTACAAAATCTGGGAGAGCCTAGGAATTATCAACATGTTCCGAAATTGTCCTGTTCAAATCATTTGGAATAACTAATTTATTATTACTATTATTATTATATATAATATATGATTGTTATTATTATTATTTTTTTTTATTATTATTATTATCGTTATTGTTATTACTATTATTATATATTATGTATTATTGTTATTATTATTATCATTACTATTTTTATTATTATTACTATTATTATTATTATTACTATTGTTATTATTATTACTATTATTATTATTATTACTATTATTATATATTATGTATTATTGTTATTATTATTATTATTACTATTTTTATTATTATTACTATTATTACTATTATTACTATTGTTATTATTATTACTATTATTATTATTATTACCATTATTATACTCGTATATTATGTATTATTGTTATTATTATTATTATTACTATTATTATTATTATTACTATTGTTATTATTATTACTATTATTATTATTATTACTATTATTATTATTATTATTATTATTATTATTATTATTATTATTATTATTATTATATATTATGTATTATTGTTATTATTATTACTATTATTATATATTATGTATTATTGTTATTATTATTACTAATATTATTATTATTACTACTGTTATTATTATTACTATTATTATTACTATTATTACTATTATTATTATTATTATTATTATTATTATTATTATTGTTATTATTATTATTACTATTGTTATTATTATTACTATTATTATTATTATTGTTATTATTATTATTATTACTATTTTTATTATTATTACTATTATTATTATTATTACTATTGTTATTATTATTACTATTATTATTATTATTACCATTATTATGCTCGTATATTATGTATTATTGTTATTATTATTATTATTACTATATTTATTATTATTACTATTATTATTATTATTACTATTGTTATTATTATTACTATTATTATTATTATTATTATTATTACTATTATTACTATTATTATTATTATTATTATTATTATTATTATTATTATTATTATTATATATTATGTATTATTGTTATTATTATTACTATTATTATATATTATGTATTATTGTTATTATTATTACTAATATTATTATTATTACTACTGTTATTATTATTACTATTATTATTACTATTATTACTATTATTATTATTATTATTATTATTATTGTTATTATTATTATTACTATTTTTATTATTATTACTATTATTATTATTATTGTTATTATTATTATTATTACTATTTTTATTATTATTACTATTATTATTATTATTACTATTGTTATTATTATTACTATTGTTATTATTATTACTATTATTATTATTATTACTATTAGTTTTATTATTGTACTAGATATATATTATATATTACCGAACAGTATTCAAATATTGTAGTAAACCCTGGAACCGGGCAGATAGGAAAATTTAAAAAAAACCTGTCGAATGATAAGTTTGTTCAAGATTTCTTGACGATTTTTTATGGACTAAGTTCCTAAGGTTTTTCAAATCCTGACATTACAGGTTTCAAATATGGCTTTAAGGAATAATAGACAACCTATTTATATATCGTCGGTGACACTGCAAAACCGGGTAAGTGGTATCTGAGTTCTCGATTCTCTTAATTATTTTGCAAACCAACATGTAGCTTTCTTGAGTATAACACCTATAACTCTTCCTGCAAATGAAATGAATATCGAGCGAGTCTCAAAAACTCCCTGAAAGTTTGTAGCTCATACAAATATTTATTTACTATATTTATTATGTATCTATAGCATTAATTTGATAAAATCTCCTCAAACCCTAGATAAGCGGTTTCACACATTCGCCACCAATGTATTAGGTTTTTGAACGAATGTCCTTTCATATTCCTTGCGCGTGTTGTTCTTTGAGTCAAGTAAACCAATTCTTTGTTTTTTTTTCTTTTTGTTGTTTTTTGTTTTATTGCTGTTGCTGGCGCTTGAATAATGCAGATGCGCGCATTAATTTACATGAAAATTGTTTTTTCGTTTATTGTTTCTTATTTGTTTCGATCCATCGTAATTGCAGTTGTAGTTGTATAGAGCTACATTCACTATGCCGCAGGGCAAATCTGTGCAGTTGCAATGCGACTTGGCAAGTTTGCAGCAAATATTTGTCGTTGTTGCCTTTACGAAAGCAAATAAAACACGAAAGGGTGAACAAGAGCGCTGCACTCGGAAGGAGCGGCGTTTGTACACAACCAACACTCTTGTTGCTGCCACTTCCTCTTTGTTTGCCACTATGCCGTTAAAGTTGTTCTTCCTCTAGCCAGGCGATGCACACACGAACTCTCTGTCAGTGGTGCACCATTTTAGTTTGCTGCATACACACATTTTGCTTTGGCAAGGCAGGCGAATTTCATTTTCGTTTTCCTTTGCCTTCGTTCTATATCTCGCTTTCAGTTCGATTCTGCTTTTTACTACATTTATTTCCCTAGTTTTCGAGCTACTCTGGACACAGTTACGTACATCTTATGTATGTATGCTTGAGTTTTGCTTTCTCGCCACTTTTCTATGGAATTTTCACTTGAACCCAAATTATCAGTTGCATACTTCTGGGGTTGCAGACCGAGTTGGGGGGTGAAAGCTTTTGAATGGCGGGAGTATCTGCAATATACATACATACAAACATGCATCGAATGTACATCATACATGCAGTGATTTTTAATTTAGTCACACAAAATTATTGATTTTTATTGGATAGTAACTTTCTTGAAAAAAAAAATTTACTGAGCGCAATCCTGCTGGCATTACATACTTTTCATCACTTCTAGCTATTGTTCATAGGACTCGAGCGTTGAAAGTTTTACAAGTGAAAGAGAATTAAGCATCGTGGCAGGCAGAAATTTTCGGTTTGGTTGGACCAATATCCAATCTAATATTTCTCGAGGCCAAAGTTTTGTCATATGAAACCATATAGAGCGTTTAATGCCATGCATGATCTGTCTGATTTTTTTAATTTCTTTTCCCAACAGCTTTGAGGGACCAAAAATAACAGTTATAGGTATCCGAATACCTTTTTAATTTTTATGTTGAACTCAGATTTGTTACTTATCGAAAATTGCTCAGAATTTTTAAAATCTTCGTAATAAAGCATTAAAATTTTGAATTCAGTCTGAACTAATTCTCAAAGCAGACCTAGGAACTTTTTATTTTAAAGTCTATTTTGGCAACAAAAAAGTGTAACATTTTTAAATTTTTAGCTGAAGATAAAATTTTATTTTAGCTGTTAGTGACTATTTATTAAAATATGGTCTCTTATGATTGTTTTGGTTTAACACGATAACTTAAGCCGGAAACTGACTGTTTTTATTGTTCTAGCTTATGTATATCTTTATCCATATGTACTAAGCGAACATTTTGTTTGTTTATTTTTTTCGTAACCCAACCAACACAGTCTCTAACATTAGCGATATGTTGATTACAACATTAGATAACTAACGGAATTCTCGAGCCAAGAAAGATATTAGTAATCGGCTTGAAAATGATTGGAGAAATAACGCCAATTTAATTCATATTATAATCCCCGTTTAAGTAGATCATTCGAATTTTATTGCAGAACTATTATTTTATCGATTTGAGAATTATGTTCCATTTAGTTTGAAAAAAAAAACAATGCTCTACTGTTAGAGATAACAGAGCGGGGATAGTTATTTTATCTTCCCCAAATTTCAGTATTTGTTGGGAACATGCCTTTAATCAACAGTTTTTGAGCTTCAATGCAAGAATCACACAAAAAAAAAAATGTTAATCAAACTTTTCGCTTAAATGTCATAAAAAGTTTTACTTTTGCTTTTCTATGATTTTCTCTACATATTTTTCTCATATTATAGCGTAAGCCCTTTGAGGCCTGCTGTTATCTTTGGCAGGCACATTAACACTCTCACACGCATTCGGTTATCACTACATATGCACATGTTTATATATGTATTAGCACTCCTTTTATTTTCAAACTAGGCACTGATCATTCAATCATGCAATGAGCACCTACTTTTCCAACTTATTTTCACTCAATGCAACTTTAGGCGCAATTTTTCCTCATTCTCATTGAATATTTATTAAAAAGTTCACAGTTATTTCCACGAATAAAATTTAAAAGCGCATAACAAAAACTCATCGAAAATCAGCCGCCGCTTTTGCAAGCGGATTTCCCCAACAAACAACTTTAACTGCTCCACTCGGCACTGTGCTGCTTTGCTAATATCTTTTTTAGCGCTTTGCAGTCGGCTGCTACAGCTGGAGCTGCGAAATGCTTTTTCGCTCTGCTAGGACCACTGGGCTGCTGCGAGGCATACAAAAATTTGTTTGCTGTATGGTTGTTTATTTTTTGTTTCACTTAATGTTTGGATACACTTTATTTAAGGCTATTTAGTATGTTGAAAAGCATATTTTTTTAAAAGCTCAAATTTTGGTTTTCGGTTTTTTATATTTTTTTTTTTTTAGAAGCACACACATTCGCACATTGGAGTGGGGTCTCATGAAGCAATATGGACATAAGCTGAATAAATTTTTATTAGATATGGACACTAAAACTTAAAAAAAATGCAAAAAAAAAATTATTTACATAATTTTCTTTCATATTCATTAACTTTCGTACTTTGAATTTATGTTTCTGCTTCTTCACTTGCGGTGACTTGCCCCCATTTTCCACTTCTTACTGCACTGCTGCCAACTCAGTTCTTCCTGTTCAGCATAAAAACTTATGTTCTGATATTTTTTCACTTCAAGTATTTTGCATACAGTTTACGATCGAAAATTCTGGATATTCCGAAATTATTTAAGTAAAACACTGAACTTTCCAATTCGATTTCGTTTCGCTTGAATTTTTATCACCCATTTATATTTCCGTATTTATTGCATTTGAATATGAAACAAAAATAGATGTGCGTTGTTCAAAATAATATTTTTTTTATTGCATTTAAGAAAAAAAATTGTTTCATTTTTGTGTATATGTTATATAAATTGATGGTTATTTTTTTTTTTTTTTTAACTGTTTTATTTTGTTTGAATGTTTTTTTTTTTTTGTGTATTTAATAACTTTGAATTTTTGTTGTGTAAAAATTTGTTAGAAGAAAAACGTTACGAGACGAATGCGCACACATTAACTGCGAGCGAACACCTCCGAAACCTGGGGCCGAATTAGACGAACAGAATTTCATAAATTGCGTTTTTGGCCCACCAAGCAATTAAAGCTGAGCGAACAACCAAAAATGTACCGTCCTCTGCCAACAAAACAAAACAGCATAACACAGCGCAGCGACAGTGACAGCGAAAATACACAAAACAGCAACCACCACAAAATAGCAAGAGAACATACATAAAAAGCATTAGCAAAAGCACTAGAGAGTACAACTTCCAAAGTGACGGCGACGCAGACGAAAGCAGCCACAACGCAGTCGGCGTTTCTCAAACACGCAACGCGCATTCTCACGTTGAACCAGCAGCAAAAGCAGTAGCAGCATTTGCACAAGAGCACTGTGAATCACTTATATGACACAACACTCACACAACCGGCTAAAAATACCCCACAATAGAATTGCACACTCTCGCACACAAGCACAGGTATACGCTCGCACAACGCATAACGAGGCAAATGCGCTGTTGCATGTTTCAGTTATTCATTCAAATTGTGAATGTGTGCTCTCCATTCGCTTCATGGAGTAAAAAATTAGCGAGCCTCAGCAGAAGCAGCAGAAGTGTATGCAAAAACAGCAAGTGGTCATGCTGAGAATAGCAAAATGTAAAGAACTGGGGTTGAGTGTGTTGCCGAGAGAGCTCGTATTCAAGCAGCAGCAAACAACATGAAAGCGCATTTGCTGCTTTCAAGTGGTAAGTTTGTAGATGTGTGCACTTCACTATTTAGTGCGCACAGTGGGGTGAAAATGTAACCAGGGAAATTTAGAAATATTTCTTTTTGCATATCGATGGCTGCGAGGACGATCAAAATATCTTTGAAAAATAAACAATAAGTAAAAACTAAACTTCAGAACTCTTCCCTTCAAAAATCAATATCTTTCGTCTAAAGTGGGCTATAATTAATCCCAACTATTCCGTTTATACGTAGTTACTCCACGTCGATTTTAATTTATGCAGCCTACTTATAGGTGTTGAAAATAGAGTTGTGCCATCGTAACGTAGGGACGCAGGGGGGTTGGTCCGTCCAAACCTACCCCTTAAGGCATAAAAGGAATAATTAGTCTCTTCATAGGGCATGCCCAAAAAAAGGGATTACTTCAACCTATATAAAGGGATCAAAAGTGGGATTGGTTAAATGCTCCCTTGCGACTCATCCCGTATTTATCTCAGACTAATTGCAGTTTTTTCAACGTTCGAAGTTTCTGCCAAAATCGTCCTATCTTAGCTCCATATGTATTGAATTCTGCTTCAGATAGCTTTTGCAACTCATTCTGAGATAGGGCGTTCTCCAATTCAAATGTAGAACGTTATTGACCAAAAAGCTGAGATAGACTGTTAAGGCAAATTCTGAGATAGGATGTTTTTGAAGAATATTTTTCTTCTTCTTGTTTTGTTGTAGTTTTTATTTGAACAAGTCTTCCAGTATGCTATAGCTTAACTATAGCTTTAGTGTGAAGCTCTTTCGTGTTAAGGTTTTTTTTTTTTTTTGTGCTTGTTTTACATTAGGCGTGCTCCACTCAGGAGTGATTCAGATCCAGATAGAAATTTTGCAACGTTGTGATCTTGATATTTATGTTGGTCAATTTCGAATCCGTATAGAAGCTCTGTTTGATTAGTTTTTGCAGTAGATTTTTTGACAGCCAACCCTTATTTGCTTGGTAGCACAGGCAAACCCATATAAACACACATATACTCGTATACACGAACAACTCTCATACAACTGATCCGTATCGTTCCCGTGAGATCTTGATCGTGATAGCTGATTGGAAAGCAGTGATTTCAAAACTATAAATTTAATTATTTATATAAATAAAATTTTGTCAGCTTATTCGTTTCCAGAAGTATTGACACCGCTTTTTACTACCGCCCCACTGTGCAGTTGTGCCCCGCCAGAATTCCATTCCCTCCAAGAGCTTTTCTCAGAATCTACTTTTAGTTGTTTTCGCTTTTTCAAATTTGCTTTGCATGATATTTGCTTTTCTAGCGATTTAATATTATTTGCCTTTATTTGTTTTTGTGTGTCTTTGCTTTGCTATTCAGCTACGTTGCAAATGCAAAATTTGGTTAAGTATCCCATAAAGCATTTGAGAGAGGGGTTGATTTTACTCACATGCACAGGAAATATCTATGTAAAACGAAAATGTGTGAAAAGGCCCGCATATTTCTAAAAAAGGCAGTAGAGTTAAGTTAATATAAATATATTTTGTAAGTAGGTATGTACATATAAGTATACTTATTTATCGGCTCATATTATGGAGGCAAGGCTTCTCATTGGCGGCAACACTTTTGTTTTGCTAATCTTTGGGCTTTTTAATACTTTGCTTTTGTTCAGAGCGTCCTCCCTAAATCTGCAGTTTTCTCTCACTGGAGAAATGAAGTTTGGAAACTTTTGCTAAATTCAACATTCAAGAGGGGAGCTATGACACACCGTGTGGCAAGTTCATAAAATTCAGCTCCAAAAATGGCAAAAAGTATTATCATTTCGTTCCAGCTTGGGGTGTAATCCAAGTTACCCTGTCCCTGAAAAAATTCGAATTGTTTGGAAAAATTCACATAATGCTTTTTAACAGCAACAACGAAAATAGATTGATATTAAAAAGTCACTCCAAACTGCAAGTGTCATCCAATCAAGCTGTTTTCAATGTTATTTATAAATGTACAATATGTATCTAAAACCGCCACAACTTTTGTTTCAAGGGAAAGTGTATCAGAGGTGCTCTTTTTCAATTCCGACACCTGGTTTAAGCCCACACCTCAGATTTGGCGATAAAAAAGATTTCCAAGAATAGCAGCAAGTCCAAAAGATAGTTTTAAAAACTTGAAAAATTTAACGAGAGCTAAAAATCTAAAACAAAATTAAGGAAAACATACTCTTGTATAAGAGAGTGATCCCTTTCAGGTTTTTCAACTATTAAATTCACTTCCGTTCGCGTTCTTATTTCTATGCGCTTTCGCACTTGTAAATTGTTTATGACAGAAAATACGAAACAAACAATTACATAAAAGAGAAAGAAAAAATATGTAACATTTCGCCAAAGACGCTATGGAATCGAATTCAAAAGTTGATAGGCTCGAACGCTGATTACATCCGCCGAGCGCAAATATGTGCAGAAAATAGTTATTCCACTTATTAAACCATTTATTCAAAAAGCATTGTATATCTGGCTAGTTTTCTATGTACTTGCGAAACCTAAGAACAATGCGCCCAAAAATAGGTACTGAGCTCTAAGCAACAACAAAAAGGTAAGAGAGCGCTTACGCAACTGAGTGCGATCGCTGCAACAGCGCTGCAAAAGCTTTTAGCTTATTGTTTATTTACACTGCATTGTTGTTGTTTATGTGGCGCCTAGCCTTTGCTCGCAGCATAAACAACTTGAAAAAGAGCGTAAATATATAAATGTATGTATGGATGTGTATGGGTTGGTGCATATGCGCGCATGTGTGCGTCCTGTTTCGTATGCTCTTTGAGTAATACAACAGCGTAAAGAAAGAAATGTGTTGATGGGGGACTTTGTTGGCCTCAACTTATCGGTAGTACCTGCATGAAGTATGTTCACTTGTGCATTACCTATGGCCCTGCACTCCCGGGACCTTTTTCACAAATACAAACTTGCACACATAAGAATGTAGATGTGAATTCGCTTGGTTGTATATATATCAGTATAGAAATCAAGAGTCGAGTCATCATTATCCTCATCATGACTTTGCATCATTATTACGTTTACCGGCAAAAGTATTTTGTTAGGCTTGTTGAGCGTTTGCAACATTTTGGTTTGGCACTGCTTGCTTCATTTGCTCTAAGTGTTTTTCCTTTAAGAACATGGGACGCCATTGCGGTACTCAGAACAACCATACCGCCTTTAATCAACTCTGTACAGTTTGTTAAAGAAGTTTACGTACATTACGGTAACATTACCACCAAGCACTACTGTAAATGTTTTTCAAAAAAACTTGAAGTAAATTTACTATTAAAGTCGTTTTTAGTATTAAATTATTTTAAAAAATCATTAACGGCGTGTGTGTATAAAGCATTTTAGCTTGAAAACGAAACCCAAATGTTTTCCAACGAGGCTAGAAAAAACTTTTTGTCAACTTTTTTTTTCAACTCAAAATAATAAGTTTTTTTGCAAACTCTTGAATATGACAATGGTAGTGATGAAAGAGAAGTCAGTACGGGATTGTAAGTAGATATACAGAGCAATCAACTTATAATGGACTCGGTTGAGATGGAAACTCTCTTATTGTTTGTGTTTATTATGGATTACGCTTATAATGATCCAAAAAACCGGATTTTGTCCATTATACTGGGGATACTTTCCGATCTAAATCAAATCAAAACTATATTTTTTACCAAAAAAATGTCTATCATAAACAAACAAATCTCAGGATAAGGTCAAAGTCAATCTTCCTAAAGCATTGAGCCAAAAGAAATTACACATTTTTACTAAAATATCTAGTTTGAGTTCCCTATTTTTATAAATCATTATTCATATTTGCAAATTTTGTATACTGATAAGCTGAACACTCAAGTAGCTTTTGATGGCTAGCGCCTTAGAAAGTTTTTCAACGAAGTATTTAGGGGATAAAAAAAAAAAAAATTTTAGATTTATAAGTTTACAAATTTTTCAACGTTTCAAAATAGAAAAAATATTAAGTTCGCCATCAAATTTTGCACTCAAATTTTTTTTATTATACCTGTAAATTAAAAATTCATATTTTTGAAAAAAAAAAAACACTCTTTTAAAAATTTCAGGATATCTTTAGATATATTAGAGCTATGTATAATACAAAAAAATCTCAGTTAAAAATTTAATGGCGAACTGCGAAATGCGAATTATACATTTTTTCATACCTTTTGAAAGCGCCAAAGTTTATTTTTTTAACCACAATAGTTTCCGAAATATTGAAAAAATACACTTTTCAAAACGATAAAAAAGGAAATTTTGAATTTGCATAACTTTTGAAAAAATAAGTTTTTTTCTTTCGCAGATTTTTTTTATGATAAAATTTCATTAAAATCGGAAGGGGTCGATTCCAACTATCGACATGGAAAGACCAGGGCGTAAAACTTACCTAATTGCAAACTAAATTATCAACACATATTTTCTGGCGTATTTTTTCAGAAACGTTACTGTATGCAGACCTTTGACGTTGACTGTATGAACTTACATGCATTTGGTTAGCTTAATACTTTTGTCACATACTGTGTCATCCCAGAGCAAATTCTCGGCTCTTGTTAGGCAAGCTCTAGCTCGATTTCACTGCACAAAACATTCCCTCTACCATACACGCATAACCTTACTGCGTTTCTGTGGCATTATTTTAACTTCCCATAGTCGGTGAAAGTGCGAGACCGCGTAAGTGACATCTCGATTACTCGATTTTGAGACAACAAATTGTTTAATGTTACGACAAATAATTAGTTTATAGTACAAATTCTCATCAAGTTCATTTCTTTGAATATTTTCCTAAAGCAAAATATTGCTTTCTTGAGAATAAATTTAAAGATCTTGATGCAGAGCCAGAGAAAATCTTGCACCAAATTGCTGGTTAGGTATTTTTGTAGAAGTGCTTTAGGCGGTTTTGCACTTTCACCGTCGCCACGCTTTCCGCCTACATGCGTGTACTTAAAAATATCTGAGCAATGTAGGCATACATACTTACACTCATGTATACCATCCCCACTTCCACTCAGCTCTTTTTGGCCTCTGCTAACATTGCTCCACTTAAAGCGCTGTTGGCGTCGCAGCAACTTTTGCACGCACTCGGCTCAAGTTGGCTGATAGGTGGTCTAGTTGGGTGTGCAAGTTTTTATACAAATGTCCATACGTGCATACATACATACCTATATATATATATATAAGTATATATATACTGACCTATGTATGCATGTAAGAATGTGCGTATTTTCATACAACGAAGTTTTCTATGCAGTTGTTGTTATTCTCGTTGTACAAATTTAGTGCTTGACAAGCATTTACGGTTCGCTCACAACATTTTCCGGTCGAAGGGGGAGGGGTTTGCTGCCGAAAAGGCAAGAAAACGCATTTTTTGCAGGCAATATTCATTTAAGTTTGTACAATGTTTTCGCAGCAGGGGGACGTGGTAGCGACAAGCGGGGTACAAGTCATATCGCACCATCAAATGTCAGTCGTACTGACAGACGGACAAGCAGTTTGTCATTTTGTGTTGTTGTTACTTTGCTGCTTTTTGTTTTCTGCTTCTTGCTTTCATGTGCGCTTCTAATACCAGAAAAGGTTTGATTGTTGTTGGGCCCGTTACTTCAGCAATTCTGCCTGTTCGCCTACATTTCCTGCGCTTTTTTGCATTTTATTGCCTGCCTGCGTGTTTAGTGCGTGCGATGTGTTTTTGTATATCAAAGTTTGGTTATGTGTGTGCATTTATGTATATTTGTATGTAAATTAGCACTTATGTGCATACATGCATATATATAAGTATGTAGTAGTTTCTGAGTTTGTATACACGCTATGGGATTTAAAAAAATTGCGAGATTTATTTTCTGTTTAAGAAATATTTAAATCGAACTTGATGGGAACTTTGTTGTTGTTAACCCACATCGTTTAGATGTCGTTGAAACACTGGGAGTGTTCCAGATCACTGCCGAATGTTGACCTACTTTTGAAAAACTTTTTATTTTTGATATTGAACCAGGAAAATTCAGTATGATAGACCAACCCTTTTGTACCGTGTCGTATTTAAATTCCATCTAATAAAAACTTTGGAGGCCATAGAACACAGAATTTGAATTTCTTCTTTATCAAAAAGACCGCGTTTGGCACCCGTATTTATTGAACTTAATTTCGGCGATTAAACTTTTGTGTAAAATTTCAACAAACACATAAAAAAAATAATAAAAATAAAAAAACAAATAGAGTCGTTGTGAAAAGCGACAGCTCTTCAATGATACCATTTACGTGTTCCAACTACATACAGCGGACTGACAAACGCGATTCAGTACACGAAACACAATGGCAGTATTGGTTTGTCTAGGACGGCTGATATTAGACAGAGTTTAAGGATAATATGAACCCGAGTAACCCTAATGTGGAAGGGCTTACCTATTATGTCGATATCTTTAATATCTTTCGCTCTTCATACAACGCCAACGCCGTTAGAGATATAAACCAAGATTGAGAAAGAATACCCGCGAAAAGTTAAATAAATATTGCTTGTAAAGAATATTTTTTAGGTAGAATTAAGCTAGAACCGATAATCTGGTCTGGAATGAGAGAGTATTCGCATACTGAAAACTTTATTTCCAGAACCATTCATCTCTCTGTAGAAAATATTATTTCTAGCCAGGATGCTCTGGGCTCTCAAGCAATAACCTCTTAAGGCAAGCCAAGGAATGATTTTAAGAAAAGTGATCAACAAAATCACTAATTTATATCCTTCTTTATTTATATAGACATTCTTTTAAATGGTATTTCTCGCTTCACCATGCTTATTTTTTCCTTAAAAATCCATTGTGTCGTGACTAATGAAACTGAATGTATCAAGTTAAGAGGTCTTACATTTTGACTACTGAAGATAACCATTTGAATAAGAAAAAATGTTGCGGCCTTTTTTTGGTCTCATAATTCCCAAGTATGTACTTGGCCGACCGAATAAACTCTGATTGTTGATCTGGCCACAGTTCGCTAAGTATATTAATTTTACTGCGTCCATGAATCGACATACATAGATACATTATAATGCATACCAAAGTTTTAATTTTTTTTATAATTAGCATCACTTAAATGAGTTAGCTTAAAGTCAGTTCATAGAAATTGTGACTTAATTGAATCAAAATCAAATATGTGGCAACCTTGTAAAAATATCCTTAATGCTAACACTTAAGTGAGAGAGCTTACATTTGCGCAACGAAATAATATATAAAATGTAATAGGAAATTTGTCAAATCGTTTTTGAGAGAGTGCTGGATATGCAAAAAAATTTTAAATAAATGTATAAGAGGATTAGGTGGCAACACTTCCTATAAATATTTCTGTTGATAACCATACAGGTATTTGTCACTTAATTAAAGAAAACGTTAATAGATAACAACCTTGTAAAAACTTTGCAGTGGCCTTAGGCCAACTTGCACAACGGCAAGTTATCTTTTCAGGTCCGATTTAATTTGGAAATTTGTCAAAAAAATATGGGTTTAACCCCTCATTTGATGTTAACTCTTAGTTAAAAATAAAAATTTTCATTTTCCAAGTGGGCCTTAGAATGTAGTACACCCTACTTACTAAATTTCATCAAAATCGCATGAGGGGATATGCAACCATGTACAAAAATTTTCAAATATGTGTATAAATATACAAGAATTGCTTGTTTATAGTTTTTGTATAAAACTTTATTAAGTATTTCCCCGATCTTCTCCAGACTTTAATTCGCATTTACGGCAAACTAGCACTGACGCATTTGTATTATAAGACATAGATAATTCTTAATACTGATTTATTTTCTTAAGATTACTGGTTTTGGCCTCTCAGAGTACTTATAACTCGATCAAAATATTAATTGCAATAAAATTCCAAGTACAAAAACAAGAACAACTTGAATAGAATAAAAGTGACCAAAAATATGTCAATAGAAAATCACAAAAAACTCAATTAAGTAAACAAAAAACACACAAACAAACCACAAAAAGGATATTTAAACAAAATATGAAGGAAATGAAAATTAAGTAACAATGTAAAGCAAATAAGACACGAAAAAAGTTAAATTTGCTGCTTCCAAAGTATAATGGAAAGTTACATACGTATCCTATTTAAATATGAACGAAAAAGGGTTCAAGGACATTTTTACACATAATTTCACCATCTAAATTGTAAGAAAATATGAACGACCTCGGCAATAAAAAATATAAGCGGCCACCAGAAGCAACAAGACGAAGGAAAATGTACGATATACACCAAAAAAAATAGTATACCTTATATAGGGTTCATTGATAATAACCTTGAACGGTATATTTTGCGGTATTGGTTACATCAAATTTAAAGTTTTATTCATTCTTTTTAAGGGCAACGTTATTTTTAGGGCGTAAGGTCATGTTAAGTAAGGCTTTACTGGCTATTATTTCCAAATAAGAACCTCTGGGATTTTCCCCCAAAGTTAATATAGTTAGCGTTTTTTTTTTTTTGTAACCACAAAATAATCAAATAAATTTTTATTTTTTTTTCAAAATTTAAAATTTCTTTTGAAAATCAAAACTTTTTGGGAATGATGCGCAATTTCAACAAACACCCCGTAAACCCACTAAATACCGTCTGACAACTTTGATCATAAATACTTTATTGTAAGTTTTACCATCAATGGAAATGGCAGCGCAAACTTTAGTTGTTGTAATAGCCTATACAATTTTTTGTTGTTTATGCAAGACAAACCTACATACATACAAATATTAATCAATGTAAAAATGCGTGAATTGATGTGGCTTCTCGAATCCGAATATTCACCACCTTTTTTACAGCAAGGACGATAACGAGCACGATAAAAAACCAAAGCGTATGCTAAGAAAAAATATTTTTCAAGGAAGATTTTTTGAGTGATTTCATTTCGTTTCTTTAAGACTTCCGCTATCCCTTTTCGCTGGTAACTTCTAAGCTTTGCTTGATTTTTTGTTTTTTTGTTTTGCTTGGATAATGTTAAGTTAAAGCTCTATTCGACAATAAATTCTTGTAAAGTGGCTGCTTTGTTTTTTTTATTTTTGTTTTTTTTTTTCTTTTTTACTGTCGCTTTTATCGTTAGCTCGAGTACATAATTTGCTTTGTACTGTCGTGATTTGTCACAATTTTTTAGATTTGGTTTTGGGGTTAGTTAACAACGATGGTTGTTGTCAAATCGATTTTTAAACGACCTACTTGAGGTCTTTAAATTGAATTTTTGTAGAGTACTTTACAAAACTATAAGTGTGATTATTTGTAAATATTTAAATTGGAATAATAAAATAAATATGAAAAGTTTGAATTTATGATGGGTAACGAAAGTCAGTATAAATTACTGTACTAAAGGCATTGCTACAAATACTAAGGGATGTAAAGACGCCTAGACCAGACGTACACAAATTTGAAGGTTCTTAACTTTTGTTCTTGAGTAAGTATTGGTCCTTATAAAAACATTAACATTTCTTACGAACGCATTGAAACACCAACATTTGTTTGTCCAATATTTTTTTCAGATTTTCCTCATGACACAATAAAGTTGGCAATGCATAGTTTATACCAAAATGACAAAAGTATAAATGGTGCCAGCACAAAGCTTTAAAAAATGTTGCTCTTTTTATATGTGTATCCCGATATCTCTTTTAACAGCAAATCTGTATCACTTAAGTATACGAGTCTAAGTGTCTTTTGTGGTCCTCTTAACTCCTAAGTGCAAATAATAGTAAACCAATACATGTTTGACTACAAGTTTAATAAGCAAAAGCTAAGTGTCCAAGTCTCCTTGCTCAATACTATCATGGTTACTCTTTCTATACAAATTTCCTTCCTGGACGTGACTTTAAAAATTGTGCCTTAACTAATGAAAATTGCGGAATTGTGATGATCATGTAGGTGGATTTGGAATACTAATATCAGTCCTGTTATTAACCGGAAAGTGTCAAATTAGTTACAAGTACACTACTATGATTATTCTAGTTAATAAACTAATGATTCTGACTTGTTTTCGTTGTAGGAGACTCGGCTCATCACTGAGGGACGCAGCTACTTGGCCTAGTTTCACAGCTATTTTGGCTTGGAGATATCACTTTTAATGTCTTAGTTATTTCTATAAGTTCCAAGTTGAGACATTGTTGTACCGAAAATTGTCTCTCTCACTTCCTAACTTACCTCTCTTATATCCACTTTTTAGACTTCTCCCTCCTTCTCCCCACCTACCGCGATTACTCCTAACCCACGGGGAAACTTTTTCCTCCTTGTCTTTTTTTACATTTATTTCCTCCTCCAACCCTCTGTTCCACCTCCATCATAATTGGCATCTCCATAATAATTGTATACAGACTTATAAATATGCCTCTATTTAACCTAAACCGAAAAATTTGGAGCTTTCAGAAATACCACATTGACTGCGGGCATGTCAGCGCTTTTCAGAATAATTATTTAGCTCATCCTGTATCCAGTGACCGCAAGAAAATGCTTTGAAAATATTATGAAGGTAGAGTGAGGACCAATAAGCAGGCCCGCTTTCGGTTTCTTTAAACCAGATTTCATTGGAACCGACTTCTTGTTTTAGTAAATGATTCTCTTATTGTTGGGAGAGGCGAAAGACGTATTAAGAGTGGATTACCAATCGAGTTGCACTTCATTGTGCTGCGACATCGGCACCGTTTCCACGGTTGGAGTTGCATGGTTCCGCGCGCCACTGCCGCAGCGCATTAAATACATGACCAGCAATTGCCAACTACTTCATGTAAGTTAGTGCCTTATTCCCCTTCCACCTGAGAGAAATCGATACTCACCCACCCTGCACATTTCAACCCTTTTCCATCTGCTGCACATTGTGGATGAAATTTAACAAAACGCATTGTGTTAGATGTTTCAGTACAAACTCGCACATTGCTTGAGTCTTGCTTTCATTGTTGGTGCTTTTGCTGCGTATTGTATTTGTCAACGTTTTGATGCTAATCATTACTGACTGCTTCGTGGATTTACTCTACGCACGCATTCTCGTCGCACAGTTCATTCATTGCTGTTGTTGCCTTATATATTTGTTTGTACATTTGTTATTGCTGCTGCTACCGCCAACTGGTGACCTAATTTTTTAACCCCCATTCGCCTTGCTCCAATTCACATTAGTTTATAATTTCGATGTGTGCGTGCATAGTCCATCCGCGCAGAAGTCAAATTTGATTCTAACTGCATGCACAAGCGTACCCAATCGCAATTTTCCCTGCATAGACTTCAGTGACTAGATAGACAAATGTGTAATACCGAACTAGATTTAATTTGCCAAATTGCCCGGGTAGAAAATAATCTAGGAAAATCTAAATCTTAACATGGGCTCCGGCTAGATTTTTTCTACAATAGCCAACTCGACCTAGAGCCTGCCAGGTCTTTGGATGCTTAGTTTTTCCACGGTTGTTCAATTTGCCATAAAACCTGGCTGTTTAGGTTTTTTCAATCCATCTCTAAATATGGGTACGAAATTGGGTTTTGAATCCTCCTAGCTTTTTTGGCAGGTTAGGAGGTACGAAAAGATTGAGTTGGAACGCACCAGCTCAAACTTATTGAGTGATTAAGACCTGTTGCAATACGGGGTGAAATCGTGTTGGAACCACTATGTTGTATTTGCTCCGGCTCGTATAATAGTTAGTTAGTTCGGAATTATAGAACAGAGGGAAAAGTTTCTACCGCCTATTTGAAATTCGGCAGTTGATTGTATGTAAAAGAGTTTGAGGATGAACTAGTAGTGGTTCTGAATGCACTGGAAGAACAGTAGCTCAGAACTAGAGAGTGTCCATACAGGGTTTGCTCTCAAATCTCAATCGAGAAATGTTATCAATTTCATTTCAAGCAAAACCGAAACGGAGTGCAACCGAAATTTCAAATGATTCCTAACTCTTAATCAACGCTGCAAATAAAAATCAGCATTTTTTCCGTTGTTTGGTTTCGTATTTACATAAGCCTCTATGTATCTATTGACGTTTTAATCGTCGGTGAGACTGCAAAACCGCGTAAGCTACATTTATTACAAAAAACTTTCATAGGACACTGCCATCAAGACCTATTCATTTACTCCCAAAAAACTACATGTTAGTTGGGAAAATAATTAAAAGCATCGAACTTGATGGGAAATTTTTCCATAAAGTGAATATTCGTCTTAGAATTAAGCAAATTGTAGTTTAAAAACAGCCAAACTGATATATCACTTACGTAGTTTTGCATTTGTGCCTTACGCGGTTTTGCAGTGCCGCCGACGATATGTAGAAATGCATGTGCTAATCAAAAATAGAATGTTGCATGTTGAATGGGCAGAATTACAATGCTTGCGGAGAATATTTGGAAATGTATCTGGCAAATATACACAAAGAGATATCTGGGTACTACGCGCGGTGTGATCATCCCCAAGTAGTATTGAGGGTTCTGATTCTGACATAAATACAAGTGTTTCCCAATCGAAAACTCAAATAAACTATTTACAGGGATGCATTTGTCGTTTAGATAAAGTTTTTAAATACCGGTTCAACTGAAACTTAAAAAATATGAATAATTGTTACACTCTTCAAAGGCGTATGCCGATTCTCAGCGCAACCCTTTCCTGTTTTGTTAAAACACGCTAATTAAACTAGGAATTTCTCGACTAATCACTGCGGTTGCGCTAATTAGAAGGCAATTTCCATGGTGCAAAAAAACCAATAGAACATAAGATGTATTACAACACCTTGTAGTTAGGATAGATTCTTAAAGTAAGAAACAACAAAAGCACAGATAGTTCCAAAAAAATAAAACAAATAAACGCCGTGTTTAACTAGAAGCGTAACAAATCTATCACAAGATTACAAGATGACCTATTGGTTGCTTCCTTAAACATTCCCACGATAACTAGAGTTCACTATTAATGATGCCAAATATATAAAACTCCATACATACATAGTTTGTATGTATTCAAAAGTTTTTGTATGAAGTGCTTGAAGTTTTGCACGAGTCTCACTAACTGAACAGTCGCATGTTAAGTTTTCGTAAACGTGTTTGTAAATATGTAATCAATCATTATTTGTTACATGCCATAAGTTTACAAAACGCATCCCTAAAGAAATTGCTAAATGCGTGGCGTGGCTAGCAAGTGTAGTAACTTATAAAAGAAAAATTGGTTTAGTGTCTCAGTTCTTCCACGCGCATACTTTATATCTTCGGGAGAATGTGTTCAAAGAGTTAAGAGGGCTAATGAATTTGCCCAAGGGAAACTAATTAGCAAGTCGTTGTGAAAGTTTTCACGGGATAGAATATTTGAATTACATAGATATGGAACGCTATCTCTTGTTTCATCTTTGGTAAAATGATGCCCGTAATTTTAATCCTTTATAGTTGAAGACCTTTCGTTGCAAATATACAAGACTAATATGATCCAAAATAGGTTGCAAACTTAGTAATATGAGTAGAAATAAATGCGAAAATAGGCAACGCAAATAGGGTAGGGCGGGGCTGGTTGAGCATAGGTGCAAGTTGGGCAATCGAAATATCTCGCAAACTATTCATCGTACGTATAGGCATCATATGGTGGAAAGAAGGAGTCGCGGAAGTGGTAATCACCACGCCATCGCTAGTGGTCGCTGGATGGGCGAATGAAGTGCCCGTGCGTTTTGTTTATTTTGTGACCAAAAAGTAAAAACGTCGTTTATCGCAAGTTTTCGTCTGTATTAGTCAATTGTTGTCTGTTTTCAATCAGGTAAGTGTTAATCTTCCAGAGAATTTTTGTACTTTTGATATGGGTATAGTTCTAACGATTTTTTTTATAACCTCGCCTTTGTTTTAAAATTACGGGTTGGGGTTAGTTGAGCAGGGAATGGGCACATACAAAATGTGTTCCAGGTGTTGGTCTTACTTCCGTTTGTGTCAATTGCAACAGTGACAACGACGATTAAGTTGCTGAGGTCTTATAAATATATTTTTTTAAGATATTTAAGTCTGATTTTAAACAGAAAGGCTGAAATTAATCGTGAAGTTGCCTTAAGATACGTTGATGTTTTGTTTGTTCTATTTTCTGTTAATTATCCAAAGACAACTACTTAAAGTTTTGTTGTTCTGTCACTAAAATACTATAAATAAAGAGCTAATTGTCAAACACATATTTTACTTCATCTCTAGTCAACATTGAACCCATGGTTTGGTTAGACATTCTTAGTGCTTAACTTGCCCTATACCCTTGCTCAACTTACCTCACCTATGGGGTAAATTGAGCATACTTGAGTTTCTGCATTTAAACAGCTGTAGCTCTTAAATTCGATTTGTTACAAAAAAATTACTATGGACACTTTTGCTTAGGGGTAAATTACTAATCCATCAAGCCGCACAACAACTAATTGAGACTTATCATTGAGGAGCTATATCCGCTCAAGTGAAAAATTGCTCAAGTAGCCCCGCCCTACCCTACGCAATAAAAAAGTGCGATTGTAAAACCGCGTAAGTGTTGTCACTCAAAATTTAGCGCAAAGGCTAAAAACGGGTTTACTACAGAATCGTTATCTAGTGGGATTAGTTCCGACAAAGCTAGATTTTTTTAATTTATTTCCAATCCAACTATAACTATTGGTATAACTATTGGTGAGAAAAGCACAATCCTGGTAATATTCCGATTCAGTGCAGCATGCGCGGTTTTGCAAACATAAGTTTCTTCTCATTGTTGCATTAAAAAAAGAAATATGTTAAATTGCAGCCAGGCAGTCAGCGTGGTATTGTGGGTATAGTGATGGTACCTTTCTAAAGAACACAGGGTAGTTAAAATCAGAATTCTTCTAAAAAAACGCCTAGCTTCTCTTGGCGACTTTGTAATGTAGGACGCTGTTGGCGTTTTAGACGATTGCAGTAGGGACCAATATTCCACGCTGGATCAAGCGATAAGGATCGATCTCAACTTTTGGTTATGTAATTAGTCGTGTTACCATTTCGATGTCAAATTTTTCGGTCACCCTGGTCAACGCGTAGCAGGGCTCGGATCAAAAAAATGTTTAAAAAATATGTTGCAATATATTCATCCTAGATTCCTGAGTTGCAAGCTTATATTTGACTATTGCATTTCTTTCGAAAATGTATGAAAATCTTTCATATTGAGATCTACTCTCCGAATTGGAAACAATCTAAAGCATTTACATATGTACATATTTTATATCACATTCTTGGGAATAGGACCTGGGGCATGTGCTAAGGTAGAAGCACCTCCGATTACACCATGACTGTTTAGGTTACAGGTCCGGATATTATAAAAAAGTACGCTTTAAACATACAGTGAGTGCCACTCGAAATGGCCTGCTTGGTTATTCTAATATATTTCGGAAACTTCCTCAACTAAAGTGCATGTGTTAGTTTCAAATAAAAACATAGATTTTTCTGTCATAGAAATCTTTTGAATGAGTGTTGACAAGGTGCAAAAACTCTAAGTATGCAGTGCAAGGCTCTTCAAAAACATCGGTCAATTTTTGACACTTTTTCTTCGACATAGTGTTTGGTATTTTCTTCCATGCAAATTTAATTAGTATGACAAGCTTTTATTCTTAAACTGAAATACCGAACTAGCCCCGGCATCTCGAAAATACCGAGATGCAATAACTCAAGTGAACATGCTTAAAAAAATTGTCCCTCTTTCAGTTATTATAAAAAAGATATTTTTGATTTCAGAAAGAAGCAAAGAAACCGAATACCAAACATGTACACTCTCATCATAAATTTGTTATTGCAATTTTGCCTCCATTTATTTCTCACTAAACACAGAACCGCAACATATACTGGTGCAAGCTTGTCGTGGGTCTTCCAGGCACTTCGGGTTGAGTACTCATTCTACTCGTATGCACTTTAGTCTTGATATTTTACGCTTCGACAAGCATGCATTCACATGCCAACTATGTATAAGTTTTGCATACCATTTAAGTTGTTGTTTTTATTGTTGCTTGTATTGCATTAGTCGTTCGCAATCGGTTTCCATAAGCGGAAAATATAAAAAAAGTATTAAGTACGCTGATTGGTCAAACGATCGACTGTTCTTGCAAAAATAAAATGGCTCATTGAGCGGGTTTTGCATAGAAATTTAGATACGCCAAATTAGTACTGTGGATTTCTTGTTTTAATTAGTAATTTCTCTTTAAAAATGTATGGGAGTAAGTCGCCTGAAGCTTGAAAGCCAAAAAAAACTCTAGAATAGTAAAATCTATTTCTTTTGAAGGCGATACATTGCATTGAAATATTTGTACCCATTTTTATATTTTATCGGTAAAATAGTGCGTAAATGCACAGAGATGAAACAAGTTTTAAACTATACAATAAATTGTCAGCACATTAGCTTTTTTGTACTAGCATACGTCATCATCACCATATATGATATAGAAACATTTATTTATATATATATAGATATAGACAGTCGCAGCTTCAAACAACGCAAGACGAAAAGAACAATTCTCAGAGGCGCGGGTGAGAGGGTGATGCCACTGCGTATACGCATCGTTAGAATGTATGTATGTATGGGTAAAACAACTTTGTATGATTACATCATCGCGGAAGCAGCATAGGCTAATTTGAAAAAGCAACAAAAAAGCGCTGACACACAGCAACAACAATAGCAAAACATTTAATTCGAACAACTGCAATAACACGCAGTACGAAACAAAAAAAAAAAAAAAAAAAACATAAATAAATTATTGCTCGCTGCTAAGAACGATCCGAGCGAACTATTGTTAGGCGCTCGTTGTTGATGTTTGCCAATGTTGCGGTGAGCTAAGAAGGGGCTACAAAAACAAAAAATTTCTTTCGTCAAATTATAAACTAAAATGATGAAATAATGGTAGCTGCATAAAAAATACAACAACACATTACTGGATATACTTGGGTTATTTTAAATCCTGTGCCAAATTTAAGTTATACGATTATTCAAAATAACTATAACTTGGTCATAAAAAAAACTTTTTTTATAGAAAAAAATAACGACAGCCGTGATGGCGCCTGTGGTATGGAATTCGTGTGTGAAGTTCTTTTGTTAGGATTTTAAATAAATTAGTTATCAAACTCAAAATTTATATATATTTTTACACTGTGCGCTCGACAATGCGTAAACAGCGCAGTTTGGTTATCAATTGAAAGCAAAAACCAACAAAATGCGTTAATGCTTCACAAATTCTAATTAATTCGCTTTTTCAGTGGTTCTCGTGGCTCTCAGCTGCTTACACTGCATTTGTATGTATTAGTGCAGCAAACTGGTTGAGCAACATTTGAATTAATGGGATGCCTGCGGTGATAATGAAGATAATAATGATGATGATTCTTATAAAGTATTCATTATGTTGTTGTTTTGGTGTTTGCTTCTTCTAAACGTTTGATTATGTAAGCATTGAGCTGGCAGTTTTTACTTTGATGCCGATCATGCGATCTCATATTCGTTAAACATACAACATACTTAGATGTGCATGATGATTCTGTAGGCTAAGCTGATGCGTTGGAATCATTCTTTGTAGAATATTGTTGAATATAAAAATCGGTGTCGTAGGTCATACGTATTGGAACGTTTTTGGTAGGGCATTATGTTTGCAGATCGTTCCCATTACTGCAACTAGAGCGGGAGGGGGTAACTATTGAAAAAGCTTTCAGACATAAAACAGAACAAAAAAGGATTTATTATGCTCTTGTCTGCAGCATGTGTAAATTTTTGTAGTCATTGTAAGATTTCAGACTTCTTATTCAGCTAAGTTTCAAATCTCAATAGGAAGAAATTAAATCCGGAGTAGCTAGTTCAAAAGTTTAGAATTACTCAAAGAAAAAAAATTAAAATAAAAATAAAAACAGGTTAAACCGATGAATTATTTCAAATGCAAACTTATATTGTTAACCTTCTAGTGGTTTTGTTAATTCTAGAAATCACACTTTATTGCTTCATCAGAATAGGTTACAGAGGATCTGTGGATAGATTTGTTGAAAAATTGTGTGAAATACGAATCATTTTATTGATTCCTCACAAGTTCTATGGATTTTTCTTTCAAATGGTTTATATAAATCCCATATAGTAGGAAGAAAAATGCGTGCGTTCCTGGAATCTGGATTGAATTATCTAGAAATCACCGAGAAAAGCTATCCTCGGTAAACTATTTTAAACAAATTCACGCACCCAGATACGTCCAATTTATAGGAAAAAATTGAAAAAGAAGCTCGGCTGTAATCTTCGCCAGTTTATATCGCGCCATATTAATGGTTTTACTATTCAGATATGCAACTAAAATCCACGATCCGAAAGTTCGCAAACTTTTAAAGTCCAATAAACCTCTCTCGGCGTCTTTTGCACAGACAAACTACCAATGAAATATGCTGGTATTGTTGTGGTTGTGTTAGCGACTATTTACCCTGCCTAAAGTATCACCTCTTATCCAACATTGTTATCAGGCTCTTCTAACGGAAATCCCAGAAGCCTCGCGGCTTCAACAGGGGTGTCTGGTCCATGGTGAAATTGCTGTTAGAAGAGTAGGCTCGGTTGAGCAGATGAACAGATGGTTAGTATCGTGGGGAGACACGCCGCATGCCGGGCAGACATTTGGCATTTCAGGGTTCAGTCTGGATAGGTGTTAAGTGTGTTACAGTATCCAGAACGAAGTTGGGCCAGCATGACTCTTGTCATGGCAGTTCGCGTTCCTCGTCGGCAACAGGTGGAGCTTGTGCCTGTAGGACTGCATTCACCGGACGAGAACTGACAAAGGAGTTTACCGACTCCGTGTGGATGAGATTGAGGGCCCGCCGATGCACCTTTGGATCAAACGGCGAGGAAATGTGATGCCGGATCTCGTCATAGTGCTTACGGAGATGACTCCTTATTCTTTTAGAATAACATTTTTTTTCAAAATGATATTCTAAAATATGCTGGTATTCAGTAGTTTTTATTGTATAATTTGGTGCTTTCATTTCCTGAGATTAAAAGTGGAACCCATGGACCTACCAGCAAATCTGGGGCCGAATTACGTTTTTCGTTCCGTGATCGAAAGCGAATTTTTAAATCACAGTAGCTCCAAACCCATAATTCACAATGACGGCATACGTAAGCAATTGGCTGGAAGTACCGGGCGGTTAAATTATGCATTATTACTCTATTAAAAAGTTTAATAGTTAGAACTTTATTGTGACTTAAAAAATGGATTACGATCACGGAACGTATGTCGTAATTCCGCCCCTGGTTCTAATGAAATACCAGAAGATATTTTCAGTATATTCAAAACTAAAACCTGGGGTCTATACGAGCATCATTATGATAAAAATAATTATAAAAGAAGGTTGACTTAATCTCTATTTAGAAATAAAATTAATAAGAAAATAGTAAGGAAAGTGAAACTTAGCCTACATAATGAAAATTCAACAGATATAGGAATGTTTCGAAAACGTGTGGCAAGTAAGGAGTTGCCTCTGATGCAATGAGCGATTACTTTGAAGCGGAGTACGTTTATGAGCTTGATTTTATTCGCTTTTAGTTTGCGCCCGCTGTTCCGACTCACCTTAAAAACATCAAATTTTTCAAAGTACTTTCATAATGTCAAACCTACTACTTCATTGAATGTATGGAATAGAAATGTTCTAATAACAGCGAAGGATTTTTATGTGATTTCCACTGTGATGAATGTCAGAATTTCCATTAAATTGCAATAAAAAGCGCCATACCGCCCTCGAAATGGCGAATAAAAAAATTACTGAACTTTCTTCTATGTACTAAGTATTAATGAATCTATGAAAATATTTTTATAACGTCTAAAGGATACTTAAAACAAATTGAACTATCCAAAAGATTCATTATTTGGTAAGCATGTGACTTGCGTGTGTGTGTGTGTTTGGGTGCAATTTTTATAATTTGCCATTTATGTTAATTTTAAGCATTCCTGTGTTCATGCATGTCCGAATTTGCTTTGAAGGTGTGTACATGTATGACATGCCACCAACCGTTGTAATACCTCATATCACCGCATAGAAGGTGTGTTTATTTTGTTATGCCGATTTATATTTTTCTACATTTTAATTATGAAAATTTCATGACTTTTTGTTCATTGAGCTTCCTCCCCACCCACTTGATATGTCGTTGGGTTATGTGATTTATTAACAAGAGATTTACACATTATCATATGAAATGATATTAAACGGCATTTTTCATACCCAACAAAATCAAAGTTACATAACAGTTAAGCAATAGTTATAGATCACTTGTTTCATAACCGGTTCTATTAGGGACCTGGTTTGGACCTACCATTGACTTTCAAAGGATCTCTTATCTATAATAAAATTTCTCAAGTTGAAAAAGTGTAGGCCTTATTTACTACCAAATTATACATTATATACATATGTATAGACCCACCAATAGCTTAAGCTGTAGCGCCATCAATCAAAAAAACTTAAGAAAAAAGCATTATGATAAAGAAAAATCAGTTTAAAAATAGCAACACTACAAATGCCAAACAAGTATTCACACTGTGGCGCCTTTTTCTGTCTAAGTAGGCATACTCGTATCATGCATTCGTGCTTGAGTTGTTGTTATCAATGGCTGGTATACAGTACCTAGCGTGAGCGGTTCTCACTAAGAGCACGAAGAGTTGCTTTGATAGAAATATTACTCCAGCAATGTAAAACATGAGCAAATATGTAAACTTTATTGATGATACAAAATTGTTTACAAAAACAAAATAAGTGGAATAGGAATTGAAAAAATATATAGGAAAAGAAAGGAAATTATATGAAAATAAAGAAATATATAGGGAAGCAGCATCAAAGAAAGGTACGAAAATGAAGGTGGACGAAAGGAACATCGAAGACATGCAAAAATAAAATATAATAAAATGAATTTAAATAAAATAAATAAAAATAAATATAGAAGCTGTATCATTAAATAGTCAAGAAAGCGAATTAAAAAGAGATACGGAAGAAAAACCTCGTAAGGCACAAATGCAAAACCGCGTAAGTGCCATTTGTTTCAAAATCGAGATTTGCTTACCAGACTCTTAGGGGGCCAGGCCCCATTCGATAGTATCAAAAATTTCGTTTTTGGGTAATATATAATGCCAAATAACGGCACCAATGCAAAACCGCGTATACAAAGTTTCATCCAAATATGGCTGCAAAACCGCGTATGTGTTAGGTCCTTCGTTAAAATAAACATACATAAAATAAAGTTGAAATCAAAAAAATTGATTTCATTTAAAATATTACTGCAAGACTTATTATATTTTTGTTTCATTGGGGTGCGCTCAAAGCATTCTCTTATCGATATAAAACTTTAAATCAGCCTAATACATAATAAAGCACCAAAAACTATACCGAGTTTGTTTCCAATCGAAACAGTACCGGTAAATATCAAATTAGACAATTAAATGGAAACACAAACAGAAGTTGAAATCGGTAGTTATTACTTATTACACAGTTTTCCCGAATGAAATAATTTTATTAAATAATTTTTAAATGTAAATAAAAGTAAAATAAAAGTGTTGGTCTAAGAAATTCAATAACCCTTATACTACCAACACGCTCATACGTAGTTGGTAAATCCGGTTTTAAAATAAACTTCATTACTTTGGAACCATCGTTTTCAGATTCATTCTGCCTAAATGGAATCTTTGCAAGAACTATTTTTTCGCGTTGACTATCTTACGGAATCTTGATCCTTATTGCAACAGGTTGAAACTTCAACAGCATTTACAATGCTTGGTGTTTTGTTCAAGGTGAAACTTTTGAGAGGCATGCTTTGATTACATCTGCTATCAGATACATCTGACTCGATTTTCGTAGTTAAAAGATTTCAACAACATCTTTAAATTAATCAATTGATATATTGATAAGTTGGCTTTAAACCTGTCCTTCCAACCTACAGTCATAGCTACCATTCGAAACTCTGAATCTACATATAATAGTCATAGTTCTCGCTAGCTGCCGGCGCCTCTCAGTGACCCTACTCTCTCTTGCTAGGAATAGCATATATTTGGATATGAAAAATATATTAAATGCTTTAAACTGCACTTAAGCTCATGCTAAATTGTTATATTATGATACTTAGTCTGTAATGTTTGCTGAATCTGTAGACTAAATTAATAAATAAATGAATAGCAACTAGCTAGACGTCAGGGGGGTTTCCACTTTTTTTCTTTGTTTTACGTATCGTTGAGACCGACTCTAAATGGCATTAGCTGGAATAACTGCGGAACTGTAAAATAGTGTCGAAGAGCTAAAAATTTTTCAGAGGAACTCTGATTTTAACTACCCTGGAACCCTCAGTAAGATGGACCAGAACTCTACCCACTATATCATACGGACCGCCTGACTGCAATTTAACTTATTTCTTTTTATAATGCAACATTGAAGAAAAAAGTATGTTTGCAAAACCGCGCATGGTGCAATGAATCGGAATATAATCATGATTATGCTTTTCTCACAAAAAGTTATAGTTGGATTGAAAATATATTGTAAAAATCTAGCTTTGTTGGAATTCATCCCATAACATACCTGTTCGTTCTGAAGTAAAACAGTTTTATGTTTCTCCTGTAAAATTTGAGTAACAACAATTACGCGGTTTTGCATTTGTGCGTTACGCGGTTTTGCAGTGTCACCGACGATATGAACAAAACTATGAAATTCTAAATTTTTAGCTAGTAGCGGCATTAAGTTAAGGAACTCCGCCAGTCAGGTCAGTATATAAATGTATATCATTGGTGAAAGTGCCAAACCGCATATAGCTCTTCTCCAAATCGCGAAACCAACCGTTATGTGAAACATTTTCTGCGGCTCCTCAGGATATTGTAATTTATTCTAAAAGAACTATATTTTGCAAAATCATGTCGAACGGTTTGCTCGTTATGAACAAGCTATACACTTATTTCTAGAGGAATTTTGTTGGATAATATTCGTACGCAGTGAAAGTATACGTTGGGTATAATATTGTGATTTCCTAAGGATAGCCTATGAGTGGTCTTCTAATTACACATGTAATACTGTTATTGTATGTATAAAAATACGTTAATATTTATTTGGGCATAGCATACATGCTGATTTGCGAACACACCCACTTTATTTGTTGTATTAAAATGTGTTTTATGCAAATGAGTGACACTGTGCCAGGAAATTCCGAATACTTTTCAAGCTTCCTTTGTAGCAACTCTAGAATAATACGAATTCATAACAAAAGAATGTGGGTTATATGATAATAAGTGCTCAAGTAAGGACCACAATTTACTTTAGAAAACCAAGTTTACGCACTCAAACTTAGTGACTTGATAATATAAACGATAAGTAAAATAAGCTGGGTTTGTTCTATGTGGTGCCAATAAAAGATTCAATAGTATGTGCTATGCTTGTTTCTATGTTGTAAGTTTTCTCCATGAACAAAGTCAACGGTGAAAGTATGTTAGCTAACACTTCTCAATACTAAGTTAATATGTAAGAAAATATATATGGAGTGGAGGAAAAAGTGGGAAAGCCGTTACACTACAAACACCTTCAGGAAATCAAAGTATAGCTTGACACATTGACTCCATTGAAAGCAATAAAATCTTGGTGTCAAATACAAAAGTTTTTATGTTCATGTGAATAGAAAATGAAAACAAAGTCTAAGAGCAAAAAGTGAAAGTTAAGAATTAAGGAATATTAAAACATATCTACAATAAAAACTAAATTCATACATTCAAAAGTAAACCCACATTATAAATCAAGTAATGCAGAAAAAACAAAAGAAATCAATTGAACACAATTTACTTTACTCTAAAGAACACAAACAAAAAACAATTTGGGTAAAAAAATTGCAGAAAAACATAAAAAATAATAAAGGCATCATAAATCGCATCAGTAGAAAATCAGTACAACGATGCCATAAAAACACTCTGCGAATGAAAAAAAAAAATGTTGACAACTTACAATAGCAAAACAACAAGAAGGACAAATAAGTTTGTTAAATAGTTGGAGCGATACATTCCTCCGAGGAGATTAAGGCCGAGCTGCTATACCAATTTGTGGTGTGTTGCTTCTAATTTGTCTACAAATTGGTGGGGCATACAGTTTCTTGGCGATCCAGCATCTGCAAAGCAAATGAATTAATGCTAAAAAGCCTTCCATGGCGGAAATACACTCGGAGGGTTTGCCAAACCACTGCCGAGGGGCGACTCCGTTTTGAAAAAACTTTTTCATACCACTTTTAAGGTTACCTGTCTCAGGAGTTGAACCTTGGATCTTCGGTGTGGTAGGCAGCAACACTTTATCCACACCACAGCGGCCGCCATTGCATATACTAGCGAAAATTCCTTTGCTAATCGGATGGCAAGAAGCCAAAATAAGAAAAAAAAACAGCAACCATAATGACAACAAAGGAACAAACGTTCTAGTTTTGTAGCGAAATGACAAAAAATATGTCATTTTATCAATAAAAATATTACTCGTACAACTTTGCTTCTTGACTTGATTTTTATTTTGCTTTTGACTTAATTTTTGGTGCCATTTCACATTACGGCATGTCCTGATATAGATGTTGTGTGGCACATTACTTTATTACTTAACATCCGTATACTGTGCTTACACATCTACAATTCTTCCTTTTCGCGTCATACGCACGATGCCAATCTTTTGTCTTGAATTCGTTTTGTAGTAGAATCTGTTAGGGAGAGTAGTTGAAAAGATGACAACGCACTTTAGTGAATTGGTTTGTTATCCAAATCAAAACTACGAATTAACTACCAGCACCCACCCACTACTTGTGATAAACAAGAACAAGATAGAAGGAACCTTGTGCAATAAATATTTATAGGAGCGAAAACCAGCATTACACCTGGTGGCAACCATTACGAGCGCTGACACAAAGGTTGGCAATGTGCCTTCTTTCCTTAGTTTTTGTTCCCAAATGTTATAAAAATGTTTTTGAGATTCTTCGTAGTTGGTCGTGTTTATTAGGGCCCTTGTTTGCAATCGATTATCCGACTAATCGATTGGCCGAATAGTCGAATAGTAACTATAGAGCTATTTGAAAATCGAATGACTCGACTATTCGATTAGTCGATTATTAAGAGCTCTAGTGTTTACCTCCAATTTACCAAACTCATATGAAAATATTGGAAAAACATAAATTATTTATTGACGGATTTTCCCCACTGAGCTGCAACCAAAATTAATGTGTCAAACATGCAATTTTGGAGAAATACAGAAATTTAGTTTTTGTTAAAAATTTTTAAAGCGCTCCTCCTATATCAGTACTATATCGAAATTTTATTTAGCATGTGATTCAAAAACGGCCCATCTCATCTGAATAGCTATGTATTGAATTTACTTTCAAATAGGTCACATTTTAAACTCATTCCGAGACAGGGCGCTCAACAACCAAACTCTGACTAGACCTGTTAAGTAATAAGTAACTGGGTGACCGTGCCTTGCTCGGTGGCAACCCTAGGTGGCAATCCTACTTAAAAATATTCTGGTTGGTATACGGTCTCAAATACCTTCCGTTTGAAACCCATATTGCCATATATCGCTTAATATTTAAAAAAAAATGGGAAAGGTGGTAACCCTCTAAGCTTCCTTTAGTGGCAACATCCAAGTAGAAAATCTTAGAAGGAAGCATACTATCCATCTACCTAATTTCATCGAAATCGGTTTGGCCGTTCCCGAGATAGTGGTCGATATCTGAAGGAATAAATAAAATGCGGTGAGGTGGCTACCCTACTCGAAAATACTTTGGTTGGTATACGGCCTAAAATACCTTTCATTTGATACCCATATTCCCATATATTGCTATATATTGATATAGGTGGCAACCCTGTGAACCACCCCAAGTGGCAACACCCAAGTAGAAAATCTTAAAACAAAGGATACTACCCATATACCAAATATCATCCAAATCGGTTAAGTCGTTCCTGAGATAGTAGTGGATATACAAATATACAAATATACAAGAATAACTCGTTTAAAGTTATAAGATACTCGTACTAATCGTAATGAATACCAGTTTTAGTGATAATTTTTTGGAAAAGCCTACCATTGGTATTGGTTTCTTTTGACTATTTAAATCAAAAAAGAATCATGATCATGAATCAAGAAAAATCAAAAAATAATCGAAAGTAATCAAAAATTTTTTTAGATTACTTTTGATGATCCAAATATACAAGAAAAACCTAAAATAATCAAAAGCATTAAAAAAAAATTTTTAGATTACATTTCATACATTTTTTTTTTTTTTTTATTTCTTAATTTAATTTGTTTCTCAATGGTAATCAATTATGAATTGCGGATTTTTTAGAAAGAATTAAAATAAGCATTATTGATTGAAAGAGCTATCCATCAATTGATTACTCAATTCAAACATGAACTAAGCAGGTCTGATGCTGTGATAGGACTTTGTAAAATAGACTGTTCTAATTAAATTTAATTGCAATCAGCTGTCGATACGATTCATAAAAATTCTTCTCATTTTTTAAAAAGGAGCCTTGCTAGAGATGCCCGTGCATTACTGTGATACCTCCATTCAATTGCTACCTAAAATACTTGCAATCACCAGCATCAATGGCGTCTGTTAGAAGGATTTCGGCTATAACTCAAGAAACATGAGTTTTATTACCGCATGGCGACGTAATGGCACCTTGTGAAATGACTAACAAATTTAGGGGCTAATAAAGCTTTGAGGAGCAACTAATAAATCGCCCAAAGAAATTCCTAAAAATGTTGTCAACAAAATTTAGATTTGTAGGGACATTTTGAGGTAGCCAAATGTGAAATGGCCGCCAAGGCTTGTTTGTTTGTCATTCAAAATCCTCGGTACAACTCTCTGTCACATCTTCCTGCATTGGCAATAGATATAAAATAATGCAGAAATGTTGACGCCAACAGGAGGATATTAATATAGGCTAAAGTGAAATAAAAACAAATTGAACCGAAATCAGCGATGTGCACAAGAACAGCACATCAAAGTCACAGAAACACAAGGCAGTGCGTCCAAATGGTTGGGCTATGCCGGAATAGTGTCGCCAACAAAGGATATATTTAAGTGCACACAAAGTGATTGGTAGCACAAGAACAGTTAACTGTATGGAGTATGTTTGATTACATCTAGTGGAGAGCATTAAATTTATGATAAAAAAACAAGCTCAACATAGCTGAATAGGGTCACATAGAGGCCTTTTGTTGCTAAAAACCAAAAACAATAATATAAAAATTTGCGAAACGGAAACAAATGCGGAAGTAAGGATATCAACTAAGTATAGGCGACGAGATTTTCAATGAAATGAAAATGCGTTGCTTACGTTGGCAAAAATATAAGTTCAACCAGCTCATATCCTGGCCTACGCACATGCGATTGCTCTCAATGTGCCAAAGGATATGAGTATGTATTTATAGCGCCTACATTGGTAGTTGGTTAACCGTTAACGCTTTGCTTTTATTGCCCACCAAGCAACAACAACAACAACACATACAACTTACAATCTACTATAATGCGTGGCTTTAACATTTTTATTGACTTGAAGATTTGTGTTTGGCGCCAATCGGACCATTACGCTACAAATGGCAAAATATAACGCATGCACAAATAATAATAACAACAGCAAACTTTGCAAACTTCCAAATAAACTAATGAAATGGACATACATACTGATATTTGGTAAGTTTTAGTTGTGAACTTTCTATCTTTTCTATCTGTGGAGCCGATTGATAGCTGGCTGGTGACGATGCTGTGCTGTGTCTTGTTCCGCAACTTTTCAATGGCCGTGAATAGAACTTTCGATTTCACGCACATGCTCAATTTCAAAAGTGGCTTTATGGAGTAGTTTTGCGAAGGCAAACAGAAAGTTACACAGGAAGAAAATATTTCCAAATATGCATTGAAAACAGAAATCGGTTGCAGGATGAACCCAATATGAAAGAACTCAAGTAAACTGTAGAAATAATTTTCCGATCTAAACTCAAAATTTAAACAGTGGGATGCTAAATGTTTAACCAACGGTTTGCGTAAAAGCGTTTCAAAGTAGTTGGGGTTGTGTTGTCAAAAGTGCGAAAGAGTTCGCTAAAGGTTCATTATTTAATATATAAGCCAACACAGATCACTTAGCGGCACTTTCGGAGCAAAATAATTAGAAATTGATTTCGTTTTTTCTGCGACCTTTTCTCTAAATTTCACGCTATCGCGTTAATTTCATGTTTCTCTCAAACTCCTCATAAAAGACTGTATTATAATGGTAATGAGCCCACACTGGGGATAGGTTGCTGTTATTAGGCTAAGAATTGGACCCGTGGTTTATTTTTCACATGATGCATAATAGTTTCGTCAAATCTACCAATTCAAAAACATCTATGTTTATCTGTCTAGCTGAGTGCTTTTATGGGAGTTGTTGTTGTTGTTAACAGTGCTTCACCCCGTTTCATTTTATCTGAATTCAAAGTACTCAACCGATCCTTCTAAAAATTTCATAGAATTTTTATGGATACGCTGGGTACATTCTAAGAAAAGTGTAAGGCAAAAGACGAAAATAGGACGAAGTTAAAAATATAAGAGGTAGGGGGAAAGGAAGAGAAATAGGAATATTAATATTAATGGGAATAGGGATGCGTATAGGGGAAGGCAAAGGAGGGGAAAGAAAAAGGTGGAGAAGTAATAAGAGGTTGCGGAAAAATAAGGGAGACGAAGATGAAGCGTGAGATAATAAGGGAAGAAATTCAAATTTTCAAAAATATCCAAGTTTTTTGTACCATACTTTGAATCGGGTTCCAGGAGCAGAACAAATTCACACTTATGCGGAACATAAAATCTCGCCCCAGATTCTCTCAGTGTGCCATCGGAACTTCTTGTTAAATCCAAAATTACAAATTGAACTTGGCATACAAATTTCGATTCCTTGGCACTGATATGCAAGATGTAGATATTACGGAGCAGCCGCACACACACAACTAACTCGAAACCCATTTATTTGCACCACAGCCTGGCGCATGGACACTTTCGCTGTTTTGACACAATTTTGCAAATGTAATATTTTAATTTACAAACATACATACATACTTACATATAATACTCATATTTACATGAGCTCTACATTTATTGTGTGTTTTCGTTTTCTCCTTTAATTTGTCTGATGCCATCCTTTTTGATTTTAATTTTGACGTTCAAATACTATCGGTAGTATTAGTACTTGGAGTATGCGTCTCTTATGGCTTCGTCTATCTGTAAATATACATACTATATATATTTTATAAATCTTCTAATGTTTTTTTCCTCTCTATTTATTTTTGGTTATGTTATGGCATTTGTATTTGTTTTCGTTATAGTTTACTTAGCCCAGTTAGAATTTAATTTATGCAAGTGAAGTGATAAATTTCCATAATTTGATTTTGCAAAAAGCGAAAAGCACTTGGCGTAAATAACTAGTTATTTGGAGGCAATCATGTAAAAGTCTAAATGTTCTATGAAAATTAGAGATGTTTATGTACATATGTATGTATGTCGGTATGTGTTTTGGTATAGTTTTGCATACGTGTTATTTGACTTGTTTTTGAGAACATGGTTTATGAAAATTATAGGCAGCATAATCGTATTAGAAAACAAATTAAATATATTCAAAATTGAGATAAGATGGTTAATTCGTGCTTAACAAGTTTTTTCTGGCTTAGGAAACCTTCTAAGCTTGGTACTACACATACAAATATGTGGCTTTATGCTAACAATAATCGTAACGTAAACTAAAGTGTTGAAGGCGATTAAACAAATTGGCAGCCCAACGCCCCTAAAATAGGCTTTGTTAACTTTAAATTACCGAAGTTCTTTGTTATGTTTCTTAGTCAATACTAGCATTCGTCACATAAATCTGAATATATGTTTTAATTTAAATTACTCATCGCTTTTTATACCTAGTTTTGCTAAGTAAACAAGGTAATATAATTAAGTGCACGTAATTGTTAATTAGATGAACGTAGCGAAGTAGTTAAAGACTTGCCTTTAATAGAACTACCAAGAACAGGAAAGTAATCCATTCATTCGCATGGCTCACGGCTAAGAATAATAATTTTTTACATGAAAGTTATTATTGTTTTTATTAATTATTTATTTAAAGTTTTTATTAGTGTAGAGTAAAATTTAGTGACAACCGCCATAGCTTTTCTTATAGACAAATTTTAGAAGCTACTAGACATCTTCATCAGATACATTTTGGCAAGCATTATTAACCTTCAGGCTATCAGAACGCAGGTTTTTCTGTTAGCTAAACTCCCTTTTCTATTCATTTCACCATAACCTCAAGGTAAAAATTTAATATCCAAAATGAAAATTTTTTAAAAATCTCAAAACTCAAAATTAAAATAATAATAATTTCTTGAGTTTTTAAATACCAAAATTGCAAAATAAGAATTATTGAAGTCAAAACTAAAGTGATAAAGCCTGAGCACCATGTCCACTTTTTTACCAGAATTTGTGTGTTTGCTGAAACGATGTGCTTGCAAAATACAAATTTCAGTGGTCAAATTCTTTTATTGTCAAAGCAAATTGTTTCCAACTTTATTTAGAAATTTTATTGGAAATCAGTCAACGTACTATCATTACCCAAGGGTATTCCTTGACAGAATTATATAAATCGGTTAAAATTTCATATTTTTATACAAAATCGAAACAACTCCACATTACTCAAAACTACTCAAAAGCACAAGTTTAGTAAAGGAGCGTGACTGGTACCGTCTTACCTTTTCTAGGCTCTCTTAGCAACGGAAAATTCAAGTAAAAACAAAAAAAAATGTTAAATATTTTAAACCTAGGTATATAATGCATATTTCACCTGAACTTAGTCTTCCTTACTTGTTCTATTGTAAATCCATAAATTTTGCGAACGCTGACTTTTCCATTAACTTTTGTTTCTTCTATTTACCTCACAACTAAAATTTCAATCTGTTTTAGTCTCGTGTATTACAGTTTGTTTCATTTGCCTTCTCTAACGCCATTACACAAAGAAGTAGTTTTGTTGATGCTCACCGCGCCGCAGCATTGTTTCTATTTTCGAAGAACTCGAAATGCGTTTTTTTTTTTTTTCTTTTGTATTTTTGTACATACATTCTGTAATGCTGGTTTGCAATTTTCGGGTTTTGTAACAACTAAAAATTTAATGAAAACAACAACAGAAAAGTTGGTAGAATACAAGTGTTCTATGTAGGTGCGTATTGGTGTTTATGTTTTTTCATGTTTAACCTTGATTTCCGATTATTTAGTACCTTCATTAGCCACATTAAGATTGGAAATGTTTAAGAATTTAAATGATTTCCTAAATTAGTATTTTTGTAATTCCTGGCAACATTTTTTTCTAATAAAGGGTGTTTTTTTTACAGGTTTGTTTTTCGAATAGAGATAAAACTGGCATTTTGTGGTCAAATCTGGCAACTCTAATGTCATTTATGTTCAGTTTGGTTTGCCATTTCATCATGAACAGGTTGACAAAAGAACAATGCTTGCAAATCGTGCAAATTTATTTCGAAAATAATGGTTCAGTTCGCGAAGTTTACCGTGAGCTCCGTCCATTTTATGGTCGACATAATCGTCCATCAGAGCAATTAATTCGGTTAACCATGGATCGTTTTCGCACTACGTTTACTCTATGTGATAATACGCATCCGCAGAGACGTCGAACAGTGCGCACCGAAGAAACAATTGCCGCTGTAGAGCAAAGTGTTGAAGAGGACCCGAATGAATCGATTCGCCACCGTGCACAGCAATTGGAGCTTTGTCCATCAACTTTATGGAAGATTTTGCGCAAAGATCTTGGCTTGCGACCTTACAAGATCCAGCTTGTGCAAGAATTAAAGCCGCGAGACCATGCAATGCGTCGTGATTTTGGTGTATGGGCCGAAAATGAGATTGATTTCGATGCTGATTTTCATCGCAAAATTTTGTTCAGTGATGAGGCTCATTTTTGGTTGAATGGCTACGTCAACAAGCAAAATTGCCGCATTTGGAGTGAAGAGAATCCACATGAGACCCTTGAAACGCCATTACATCCACAAAAACTGACTGTTTGGTGTGCTCTATGGGCTGGTGGAGTCATTGGGCCATACTTCTTCCGCAATAATGCTGGAGAGGCAGCTACCGTTAATGGAGACCGGTATAGAGCCATGATAACCGACTATTTTGTTCCCGAATTGGATGGCATGAATGTGGATGAGTTGTGGTTCCAACAAGACGGCGCTACATGCCACACAGCGCACGTCACAATCGATTTATTGAAGGAAACATTCGATGAGCGCATAATTTCGTGGAATGGACCTGTCAATTGGCCACCAAGGTCGTGTGATTTGACACCATTGGATTATTTTCTTTGGGGATATGTGAAGTCGCTCGTCGACACCAACAAACCAGAAACGTTAGGGGAATTGGAAGCCAACATTCGTGGCGTTATTGCCGACATACGGCCCCATATGCTCGAAAAAGTGGTTGAAAATTGGACCTGTAGAATTGGCTTTATTCGAGCCAGCCGCGGCGGCCACATGCCCGAAATCATATTTAAACATTAATGGCATAAAATTATCCTTCCAATAAATCCAAATTGATGGACCTTAAAACCATTTTCTTGTGTTTTATTTCAATTCGAAGTTCTATACCCCTAAAAAAAACACCCTTTACGAGTATAAATAAAATATTCAAATTTTATTTTGTTGTGAGTAGCACTTTACAAAATAAAGATTGCGGAATTAGAATTTATATTTTGTGCGCATTAAATATTCAAATTATAAAAATGAATATTTTCTCATGCATTAATGTTTTTTAAGTATTTTTTTTTTTTTCGAAATGGTAGTAGGAAATCTACTATCGACCAGATTTTCACAATCCAATAAATTATGGCGAAGATTGATAATAAGAGAAGATAACATAGAGATTTCTTCCTACTTAAGTTCTAGCTCCAAAAATGATATACATACATTGGTCAGAAGGTCTCGAAACCCTAAAAGCCCTACGCACCTTGAGCATGTTACTAATCATCAATAGAACTTACAATAAAATCGCATGCAATTTCTTGATTTGTGTTTCGCAACATTTGAAGCTTCGTTAACGCGCATTAGAACGCAATGAAAATGAAATAAAACAAAATGGCAATAGTCTACCATCGGGTAAGTATTTGCTGATTCGTTTGATTGGTTGGCTGAATGTGGGTCAAAAGCGCAGTGCTCCAGAGCGATCACTAAAAACAGATGTGTGAGTTAGTTGAGCGTCACATGTGGGAGAGTGCATGTGATATATGTGTGGGTGTGACTTGTATGCATATATTTTGTTGTGGATGAGTGCAAGAAAGAGTGCGCTAATTGTTGATGTGAGCAGATTTTTGCAGAAAAAAAGAAATTAAAATCGTATGGAAATGTTGCCAGCAGCGAAAGTTGTGGAGAGCTTTTCACAAACAAATTTTGAATTTGTAGCGATTTTGTTCAATTTCTAAACACTAAAACTGATTAATAAAAGGATTAAACTACATATATGCGGACATATTAAATTTTATTAATCACCCCTATTCTGCATTTCGACTTGGATCGAAATTTTCTCCGTTTGCCAACTTTGGTATTCTGCGTTTCGTTTCCGTTCAGTTCAACTTCGAAATTTACAATTCTGCCTATTATACACTTCGATCGTAGTTCCGTTTTTTGTCTATATTTGCTTTGTTATGTTCCAGTTAACACATACTTCAAGACAAACAGCTGATTTCGAAAAAGTTATAGCTCTTCCTCTTCTTTTTTCAATTCAATCGTACCGCAGAATACCTACTTTCGATCCGGGCGGAGCGTAGAGCGGGAACGTAATCGAAATGCAGAATAGGAGTGAATAAATAATTGTATACTTATAATTGCTGCTACTAATTAGCTATTGAAATACTTGCAGAGATCTGCCTACGTAACTAACGATTCTTTGATCCATTCGCTCGAATCATTTGTTTTCTATCTTCGTAGATTTGTCTTTCAACAAAGTTATTAACAACAAACGCGGAAATATATTTCAATAGTTTTAGTCGAGATGTTTGCCAAGCTGGCTGTCGCATTGGCCTACCTGACTATTTAAGACTGCGTTTATCGCTAATATATACCTTTACGTATGTTTTTGTTGTTGTTAATCTTTTTATTCTATGCCTATTAATTTTTTATTGCTAGTCAGCTAGTTTGTGATCTTCGGCCGATGTTAGCAAAATTTATTACCGGTTTTGTCAGACCAAGTCAATGTCGTCGCTCATTTCCAGCTAAGCAGCCACACGTATTTTAAAGGTGTTTCCAAAACGCACAATGCTCTATACTAAAACGGCTTAAAATTTTTTCCATTTTTTTTTCTTTAATTTTTGCTGTTTATTTTCATAATTCGGCACTTCAGATGCCATTGTGTTTATATGCGAATACTCAAGGGTTGACCTATCAATAACAGTGTTAAAGTACACAACAGCGTATCTCATTTTTGCAAAGCAACAGCAAACTTATGGTGCAGGATGCACTTGACCAACAAGAAAGTAAACAAACTAGCTGTGTGGATACTTCGCTCTTTGAGACAAATAGGGCTCTCTCATGTAATAATATATCATATAATCCCCATACAGCCCATTTTCCGCTAAACGGGTTTTGAGCGGTAACTCTTGCAATTAAATAGCTAGGAACTTAATATTGTGCAGCCATAGTACTTAATTTATACGTAGCTAATATCAGAAAGATTCGATCAATATATCATATAGCTCCATACAACCCGATATCCGATAGACGGGGTTTTGGATAAACATCTTCAAATTTACACTGAATGAAATGCTTTACTTTCAAAGAAAGAGGAAATGCGGCACATTTCTCTATACAAATCGCATTCACAAAATCACGCATTCAAACCAAATTACACAGCAAATGCGATAAATTCATGAAAGTTTGTTTCGAACGCGTCAAACTTGTTTGATTGATACTTCATAACAAAGGAACGAACGCATTTGAAGCCGATGTAAACACATTCGAATTAGTAGTTTGAATAAATGTGAGACCGTAAAATTTTGCAGACTTCGTACTTACTTGAAGTAAGACTAGGACACTTATATCCGTGATGCGTATTCATGCAAGGTATTAAGCCTTCGAAGACAGCGCCTCCCGTACTTGTTTTTATTAAATTTTTTTGCACACGCATTTGGTTTAAGAATATCATAGTTCAAGCAATCTTCATCTCTTATCTGGCTAGGTCTATCCCATTCCTGATAAGTACCGACCACCAATATTTACCAAATTCTAAAGAGCTTTTCAAAAATTTATAGCGGATAATAGTGTACTTTTTATACCTTTCATGAACATGAAATGGTATATTAACTTTGGTCCGATGTTTGTAACGTTTAGAAATATAAGAGATAGACCCACCATTAAGTATACCAAATTGATCAGGACGATGAACTGAGTTGATACAACCATGTTCGTCTGTCCGTCTGTCCGTCCGTCAGTCCGTCCGTCTGTTTGAACGAAAACTAGTCCCTCAATTTTTGAGATATCTCGATGAAATTTGGCACACAGATGTATTTTTGTATTATATTAGACATTTGTCAGATCCGGTATAATCGGGTCACTATAGCATATATCTCCCATACAACCGATCGTTCAAATAAGAGGATTATAACCATTTCTCCCTCATTTTGGAAGATTAAAACTTGAAACTTGGTGAGATATTTTCTTATGGATAGCAAAAGATTTCGTAAAAAAATCACCAAGATCGGAGCTATATATAGTACATATCCCATACAACCGATCGTTCAAATAAGAGGATTATGAACATTTCTCCCTCATTTTGGAAGATTAAAACTTGAAACTTGGTGAGATATTTTCTTATGGATAGCAAAAGATTTCGTAAAAAAATCACCAAGATCGGAGCTACATATAGTACATATCCCATACAACCGATCGTTCAGATAAGAGGATTATGGCCATTTATCCCTCATTTTGGAAGATTAAAACTTGAAGCTTGGTGAGATATTTTCTTATGGATAGTAAAAAAGTCAGCAAGATCGAAAAATAAATGTATTGCTGACAAAGTTTTAGAGAACTTTAAACAATGCGTATTTAAGTTTGCACGTATTCATGAAAGGTATAAAGCCTTCGGCACAGCCGAAGACAGCGCCGTCCTTACTTTTTTTTTTTTTTTTTTTTTTTTTGTTTACCTTGTTGATATGTTTTCTGCTATTCAATACATATTAGACAGGTCAAAAAAAAGTTATTTATAAATTGTATCGATACAATATAATACAGTGAAAGCTCACTTGGGCGGAAGCTTAATGGCAGTAAATTTTTGTCCGCCCAACAGAAGTGTCCGCATAAGGGAGTGGGTTGGTATTTTATAAATCTTTTAATGCTCACCATTTTTTCATTTAAATAAAGTATACTTATATAACAATAATCAAACAAGATATGTGCATATTTATTACTTTCAAACTTTGTATATGTACACACTAGTTTGTACATATGCATATACATATACACATCTCATTTACAAACAGTAATAACAAAAATAAAAATTCCACTTCAGGGAATAAATTACATAAAACTAGAAATGTAAGATTGATCAGTTAAAAAACTGGAAATTGTCGGTTGACGTAAATTTTTTTGTTTTTTTTAAAAGAAAACTATTTTGTATATGGTTCTCCAATTTTTGCAACAATTCGAACGCAACAAGGTCTTCGCTGCAGAATCTTTTCAAATTAGAAACAGCCGTCAAAGCAATTTCACCGCAAATGTACCGAAAAGTTATGTTATTTTTAATACGCCATTTTTGTAGCCAGCCGTTACAAGCCACAAAATCATTGACACCAAGTTTTAAAGCGATTTATTTAGCCTTTTCTTGTATTATTGGCCCAGATATGGGAATATTTTGGCTTCGCGCTTTGTAAAACCACTCGAAACACATTTCGTCAATTTTCTTCCCATCTACTTTTACTTTCAACATTGCTTCCAGACATCCATTTCGCTCGGATAACTTCTTTATTTTTAAAAATTAGGGCGGCCTGGGTTTTCCCAATTTTAAACTTGATAACAGAAATCGGATTAATTTTCTCTAAATGATTTAACACACGGACAATAAATTTAAGTTACATTTGTTTCACGATTACGATTCGGTTAATGCGCGTGCAGACACTCTCACTCGTGTGTATGATCTCAATTTTATCTTTTAAGTTCAGGTTTGACCTCGCCATCGGTCTACGTGTTTGCACTATCACTCAACATAATTCAGTGAGCAAACCAAACTAGGCATGCACTTTAAAAAAATATTTTAAAGAAACACGGGGAATCCCCTTTTTCATTTATATACATAGTATGTACACAACCAATACGACGCTTTTAAACGTCTTTATAAATGTAAGGAACGTTTCGTTGGCTCGTTTTATATTATTATATAAACCTATGTATATCTTATCCGCCTATGAGGAGAGACGTTTTTGTTTGATTTGTTATGAAATGAGATATCTTTGTCCGTTGACAAGAAGCTCGCGTCTGCTCAATAGAGGTTTTTGGTTCAGTTTTATAGCAAATGACTGTTCTCGTCCGTCCAAGAGAGAGTCCGCCTAAGGGAGGGGAAATTTGTTCTAAAAATTGTATTTTAAATTTGGTGCATAAGAAAATGTCCGCCCAAAAGATGTGTCCGTCTAATAGAGGTGTCCGGTAGGAGAGATTTCTCTGTATATAATATACAATAATAAATTTATCAAAATAGCGAAAAAGAAATACTGCAAAAGATTCATTTTTTGAATGTAAATTTTTTAAAAATAAATATTAAGGTTTTAGGCTTTTATAATATTTTTTTCGGCTTGCTCAAAAGTAACATCAATCAAGTTTACCTAAGAAGTACATTTTTTTCGGCCCAGTCTAATACTACAAATGATTGTCACTTTTGTTGCTCAGTTTCTTGAGGTTCGGTTTCTGTTGATACAAATGGAATAAAACGCACTGCACGCACAATGCCTCAAGTGGCGCACCATGAAATTTCATTTTCAACGGAAAAATTCAATGCATACATACATACATATTTACACGCGTAAGTATATGCATAAATACTAGTATATATTCAAATGAACTAACAAATTTATAAAGTCAACGCAGACTAAATTTCAAGGTTATGTTCAGGGCTATACCCGAGCATACAAACACACATACAATGTTAGGTACGCATTTACGCAGTAAACGCACTGATCGCAGCTACGGTGTTGGCGCTGCGCACGTTTTGCGTGCGTTTGACAGCGCGCCACTTTCGGCACCTTAGATTTTGAACTTTTGCGGGTGCCTTCACCAGTGTCTTCCTTTTCTCTTATGCACAGATATTCACTAAGCATGTATCACACCGTGGAATTAACTAAGGCGTTTGGGTGAACGTTGGTTTATCGCCATTGGCCTCACTTTTTTGGTTTTGTGAATTTTGCCATTGCATCGGCAACAGTAGTCACAAATTAGTCAGTTGCTCACGCAAAATTCAATGATTTTTTTTATAATTTTTTTTTACTTATTGCTTAAAAGCATTACTAAGTTTTTCACATATCGTCGGTGACACTGCAAAACCGCGTAAGTGATGATGCGGTATTTCCGCTACGAATTGCATAATTTTAAGACGAATATTGACTTTATGGAAAAGTTCCCATCAGGCATAGTACTCATACACACAAAATTCTAGTTCATTAACTAGAACGATTTCTGACGGTACCTTAAACTGAGATATTTAGCGGAATTCCTCAGAAATGTTGACTATTACTTTAGTTGAACACTTGAACACTTATATCAAACTTACGCATTTTAATGAAAAATATGAATTATCTTTAGGCAAAATTGCAAATAAACAATAAAAATTTGTCAATAAAAACAACGAAAATACCACGCGCATTATTTGTTCAACTGATTTGTATTTGCAGCATAAAATATTTACTAAATTTGGCCAATATGAATGGCTCTATTCTAGGTGATTTTATAATTATATCGTCGGTGACACTGCAAAACTGCGTAACGCACAAATGCAAAACCGCGTAAGTGACATTTGTGCCAAAAACTTTTATACTCCCCTGCCATCAATATCTACTAATTTATTCTCAAGAAGACTACATGTTAGTCTGGAAAATAATTAAAAGAATCGACCTTGATGGGAACTTTTTCCATAAAGTGAATACTAGACGAAAAAATAAGGAATTTGTAGTGGATATCACTTAAGCGGTTTTGCAGTGTCACCAACGACATGTATGTATGTCTCTATATATAAATGCATAATTATTTGGGGCTTAGGTTGGTTATGTAACGTCGCGAAAGAGCTGGGCAAAATGTGAGCTGAGCAATACAGCAAGTTACCCATACGTCATGGTGCTCGTAGATGAAAGACTGAATAATTTGAAAAATGTGTGCAGCAATCTTCAGCTTTAGTAGAATCTGATAAAAATATATGGCAAAAAGATTTATTTACGCTGTTAAGGAGGTTCGCGAGGAGTGAATTGTTGCAATTCTTAATAATTTTTCACGGGCAGTTTTTCCTGACTCTCGTATAATTTTCTTTGAGAGGTCTCTTTTCGGTTCCGGCACGAGTTTCAACTCCGATTCTGGTCTCTTTTCCGGTTCCGGGTCGAGTTTCAACACCGGTTAGTGCCTCAGTCTGGGTTATAGTTTTGGTTATAGCTCCGATTTCGGTCGAGGTCTGAGATAGGGGTCGACCTTCAACTCCGGTTCAGGTCTCAGTCTGGGCTATAGTTTCTTCTTCTTCTTTAAATGGTCATCTAACCGCCTGGGCGATTTTGACCGTCCAACATAGCTCGCCAGTCGTTTCTTCTATGCGCCAACTGGCGCCAATTGGAAACACCGCGGGATCGCAAATCGGTCTCCACTTGGTCCTTCCATCGGAGTGGTGGTCTCCCTCTTCCTCTGCTTCCACCGGCGGGTGCCGATAAGAATACCTTCTGGGCTGGAGCATCTTCGCTCATTCGCACTACGTGGCCTAGCCAGCGAAGCCGCTGTGTTTTAATTCGCTGAACTATGTCGGCATCTGCGTAAAGTTCATACAGGTCATCATTAAATCTTCTTCGGTACTCGCCGTCGCCAACGCGTAGAGGTCCACAAATCTTTCGAAGAACCTTTCTCTCGAATACTCCCAGAGCCGCCTCATCAGATGTTGTTAGTGTCCACGCTTCTGCACCATATAGCAGGACGGGTGCGATGAGTGACTTGTAGAGTGTTATTTTCGTTCGTCGAGAGAGGACTTTACTTTTCAATTGCCTACTCAGTCCGAAGTAGCATTTGTTTGCAAGAGTAATTCCTCGTCGGATTTCTAGGCTAACATTATTGTTGGTGTTAATGCTGGTTCCCAGGTAAACGAAGTCCTTTACTATTTCAAAATTTTTGCTGCCAACAGTGGCTTGGTTGCCAAGGCGCGAATGCGCTGACTCTTTGCATGATGACAGAAGGTACTTCGTTTTGCCCTCGCTCACCACCAATCTCAGTTTCTCCGTTTCTTTTTCTAATTTGGAGTAAGCAGAAGTTACGGGGCGGTTGTTAAGGCCACTGATATCAATATCGCCAGCATATGCCAACAGTTGCACGCTTTTATGAAATATTGTTCCAGCGCGGTTAAGTTCTGCAGCTTGTATTATTTTCTCCAGCATTAAATTAAAGAAATCACACGATAGGGGGTCACCCTGTCTGAAACCTCGTTTAGTTTCGAACGGCTCGGAGAGGTACTTCCCAATTCTGACCGAGCTGGCGGTGTTGCTCAAGGTCATTTTGCATAGCCGTATAAGTTTTGCGGGGAAACCAAATTCAGACATAGCGGCATATAGGCAGCTCCTTTTCGTGCTATCGAAAGCGGCTTTAAAATCAACAAAGAGATGATGCGTGTCGATTCTTTTTTCACGGGTTTTTTCCAAGATTTGCCGTATTGTAAAAATCTGGTCGATGGTAGATTTACCAGGTCTGAAGCCACACTGATAAGGTCCAATCAGTCTGTTCACATCAGGCTTCAGTCTTTCGCACAATACGCTTGATAGGACCTTATATGCGATATTCAAAAGGCTGATTCCGCGATAGTTGGCGCAGTTTGCAGGATCGCCCTTCTTGTGGATTGGGCAGAGAACACTTAGATTCCAATCTTCAGGCATGCATTCATCCGACCAAATTCTGCATAGAAGCTGATGCATGCGCCTTACCAGCTCCTCGCCTCCGTGTTTGAATAGCTCAGCAGGCAAACCATCAGCGCCAGCTATAGCGCCAGGGCTATAGTTTCGGTTTCTGATTTAAAAAGATGATATATGACTGGTTGTCGAAGTGTGTCTGTGTGTCCTTTCTAGGCGTCCAAAGTACTTAACCGATTTTTATGAAATGTTCACAGTATATTCTTGGGTTCACTGGTTACAGCATAGGCTATATGTTGCCACGCCCCCAGGCCATATAAAATTTCAATTCGTCATAACTCTGAACGTATTCTACAGAATTTGTTTCAAATTCTAAATAAAAGCTTGATTGCTCTGGAACGGCCCATCTGAGGAATATTTTCAATCTAAACTGAAGGAATTTCAATTTCCTGAAAAACTATATACAGCTTTATCTTTTTACTTCAATGATTTGGCAGTTTTGAAACAAAAATCAGATCAATTCTAAAAAATCTAAACTAGTGATGATAGACCTCTAAAAATAAATATTAAAGTCTGAAACTTTCTCCATTCTGAAGACTAACATCAAAATAATAATGTACATATATACTATTTACAAAAACATGAAATGACCTTAAATATTTTTCGGTTCGACGACTGATTTCGAGTCCTCCAGCTCCAACGACAACTTGAAGATAGTAAATTTATCGTAAGACAAATTAAACCCGTGAGCTTGTTAAACAAAGAGCGCTGTCTTCATCTTATCTCCGATTCTTATTTACAAGAAATAGAAGCAATGTGTAACTTGACGTTCTTACCTATTTAAATGAAAGATTACATATGAAATATAAAACCTTTTCAATAACGACTCAAAATCTTTTTAAGAATTTTACTTGCAGGTCTTCTACTAATAATTAAAAACCACGCTTGTACATTTTGAAAAATTTCACCAAACTATTTACTTCATAAATAACATGATATTAATTTCAATAATTAAAATTTGAAATGATTAAAACCAATCAAAAGATCACCAAAAAAATTATTGTTTCCAGTAATAGTTTATTTTTCAGCTATTGAATTAGTTATTAATTTGCTGAGCCAAACGCAAATTTGTGTTAGTCATTAGAATTTAAAAAAAAGTCAATGAAGTGTAGGGTTTCTATAGATAATAGAAGTTTGTGAGCTCTACAAATAATTGCATATGTACACAGTATGTAAGTGTATGTGTAATTCGTCGATCGGCCATAGCGAAAAAATGCGTTCAACGCCAGCTCTCCAAAAAAACTTTACCAAAACAAAATATAAAAATCAGCTTCATCAAAGCGGCGCAACTGTCAACACAAATTTGTCGTTGCGCTCACAACAACAGCTAAAACAACAAATGTTGCTTTTATAAAATTATCGTTGCTATCAAATAAATAGTTGATTGTTGTTGGCGTTGTTGTTTTTGTTGTAAGTTAACCTTGATCGTTGCGCTGTTACAGCAACAATTCACATACTACCATACAATAAAAAAGCATGAGCTAACGCTAAAATAACAAAAAAAGTTATCATATTTTTTAGTCTACAAAATTGCTAAAGCAACAACAAAGTTATAGGGCCGACTACAGGCATAAATACAGAAATATATATATATATATATAAGGTTGCCCTTCAAAAGCGTGCAAACACATAGAGCTTTTAGACAAATACATAGTTACATTTCTATATACATTTGTGAGTATGTGTGTGTGTGTATACTTGAATACTGCTGCCAACGTTCACACGCACTTTTGCTGCAGATACGATGGAAATACTTGACGAACGGGTTGCAAAGCAAATTTACAAAAAGTGAACAACCAAACGAACAAACAAATTGACATTTAGTCAGCCGATCACATTTGCTAGGCACCAAAATTTGTTCACCGATCGAATTTGATTTGATTTTATATATGTGTGTGTATATGTGGGTATGTATGTATATTTATTGCATTACATTTACTAATGTGCCCTGTAGGAAATTGGGCTAATCTTAACTTAACTTTGAAATAATAATAATTTGGCACGACACTTAATTTAGGGCAATTAGGACGATATTTAGTTCAGCGCTCGCATTGACGGCAAAGCATCTTCAGAAAAAAATTGTTAAAGCTTTAACGGACTTTTGAGACACTCAAAAACTGAGCTTTTTTTGGCTAAAATTTAACTCGCTATAAAAGTGTATACTAGAAAATTACTCTGAAAGAAAAAGTTGGTTTTTGAAGTCAAAACTTTTTAAGTTATGAAAACTCACGGCACTGCTACCGTAACTAACAACTCCGTTAAGGCTTTCTTTGATTTTTAAATTTGGGCTTAAATGAATAGTAACATATCACGTTTATAACAAAGGTTGCCACCTGTACACAAATAGAGTTTCACTGTAAAGATAGTTCGATGTGTCATCTGTTGAAACCAGCTCCAATATTTTTTTTCAATTCAAATTATTTCCTTCAAAATAAAATATTTCAAGAAGATTAAAAAAATGCCTGCATATGTATATGTTTTTTCATACAATCAGCTTAGCGCAAAAACTTTGTTTTTTAAGTATTTTTATATCTACTGGTCCTGCTACAGGCTCATTGAGCCCTAAAGAACAAATCTAGTGATGACAACTTTTTTGAAATTCAATCTACAAAGGTTTTTGTACTGAAAAACTAAATTTTCAACACTCTGTGCCGTTGTGAAAAATGATTCTGAAGTATCTTGATGTTAACTCCCGCGAGACCTGAACCCTTAAACAGTTGGACCATGAGAGCTGTGAACATGAATCCCTCCGAATTATAATACAGTACAGCACATTCTTTTAAGCGCCCGATATACCCAATTCCTGAGGTGAGTAAAATCTAGAACTTTATAAATTGTTATTAGCGAGTAGTTAGCTAAAAGTTAGATGTTTTTCACGAAAATCCTCAGCTAATTGATTATTTTTTTCTGTAGGGTAGCCTGTTTGACATTACAAGCTTTGTAGATATTTTGGATACATTACGTGCAACAACTAGTATTTATAGCTTCGAGCGTATTTTCAGAACTATGTATGTATGTATTTCCGGATTCTGAACAAGTTCTGATTTATATTGTTGATTTAACTATAATCAATGTTGATAATCATTTGCGTTATTATGACAGTTATCGTCATAGATAGTGTTGTTATAACATCCAATGCTTATATCAGTAAGTAGATAAATATTAATATAGTATACCTGTAGCTACTAAGGCTCGAAATTTAACTAAAAATATTGATAATTTTTAATTCAAAAAATTTATGTTATTATGATATTTTGGCTATTGAAACCGTATCGTCGGTGACACTGCAAAACCGTGCAAGTGATTTTTAAGTTTGGCTACAAATAGCTAATTTTAAGATTAATAGTGACTTTATGGAAAAAGTTTCCATCAACATCGATTCTTTTAATTATTTTCACAACCAACATGTAGTTTGCTTGAGAATAAATTAATAGATCTTGATTGCAGTGTCACCGATGATATATGATTTTGGATGCGTAGCTCATGTTTTCAGCTTTGTAAAAGGGAAGGTTTTCCAAAACTGTCATTAACGAACCAAGGAATTTGCTGGAAAAAAATATACGGATAGATTGATAACCACGCTCAGATTCCGTATAATAATATTTGGTGAATGGCACAATGAAGTAAACTAATGTTTCTGACCCGACTACAGGGGAGATCTACGATACTTGCTGTTGTTGTTTGTAACGGCAAAAACACTCCCCGAAGGTTTTGGGGAGTGCTGTCGAAAATGACAGTCCTTTGCCGGATGTGAACCCGAGACGCTCCGGTAGAGTAGGGCGGGGATAGTTGAGCATAGGGGCAAGTTGGGCAATCGAAATATCTCGCAACCTATTCATCGCACGCATTGGCATCATATAGTGGAAAGAAGGAGTCGAGGGAGGGTAATAACCACGCGATCGCTAGTGGCTTGTGACCAAAAAGTAAAAACATCGTTTATCGCAAGTTTTCGTCTGTTTTCAATCAGGTAAGTGTTAATCTTCCAGAGAATTATTGTACTTTTGATATGCAGAGAGGTTCTGGGTGTAGTTCTAACGATTTCTTTATAACCTCGCTTTTGTTTTAAAATTACGGGTTGGGGTTAGTTGAGCAGGGAATGCGCACATACAAAATGTGTTCCAGGTGCTGGTCTTACTTTCGTTTATGTCAATTGCAACAGTGACAACGGCGATTAAGTTGCTAAGGTCTTATAAATATATTTTTTAAGTTGGCGGCCGCCGTGGTGTGAAGGTAGTGTTGCCGGCCTACCACACCGAAGATCCATGGTTCGAGCCCTGGTACAGGTAACATCAAAAGTGATTTGAAAAAAGTTTTTCAAAACGGGGTCGCCCCTCGGCAGTGGTTTGGCAAACTCTCCGAGTGTATTTCTGCCATGACAGGCTTCTCAGAAAAAATTCGTCTCCTTTGTAGATGCCGTTCGGAGTCGGCAAAAAACTGTAGGTCCCACCAATTTGTAGGGAAAATTCAAATCGGCACACCACAAATTGGAAGAGAAGCTTGGCGCAAAAATCTCTTAGGAGGTTTATGATGATATACCTGTTGTATATCGCGCCATAAAGAGAAAAAGAGAGAAGATATTTAAGTCTGACTTTAAACAGAAAGGCTGAATTTAATGGTGAAGTTGTCTTAAGATACGTTGATGTTTTGTTTATTCTATTTTCTGTTAATTATCCAAAGACAACTACCTAAAGTTTTGTTGTTCTGTCACTAATAGACTATAAATAAAGAGCTAATTGTCAAACACATATTTTACTTCATCTCTAGTCAACATTAAACCCATGGTTTCGTTAGACATTCTTAGTGCTCAACTTACCTCACCTATGGGGTACATTGAGCGTACTTGATTTTCTGCATTTAAACAGCTGTATTTCTTAAATTCGACTTGTTACAAAAAAATTACTGTGGACACTTTTGCTAAGGGATAAATTACTAATCCATCAAGCCGCATAACAACTCATTGAGACTTATCATTGAGGAGAAATTCGAAAAAGAAAACGTAGGACGAAGAATTTTAAAGTCCCTGAAAAAATCCCATATTCATGGTCGAGGATAAGGATGTTTTAACATAATGAAGTGTCGAAATTGTTGGTCTTAGTCCAAGGAAAACTAATAAGGTGCTATAAAAAATATATTAAAACTAAAACTAAATGATTTAAATTAATAGCACTTGTCAATATGAGTGTGATTATGACTGCGCAATTGAGTGTATCTAACTGACCGCAATGAGGTGGGCATTGGAACAATTACAAAGTCATGCAATCAACATACTAAATTATTTGATAACCAATTTGACTCTTGACAAATCACAGTGTTACGTAATATATGTGATAATATTACTCATACGCCCTGTGTACGCTCCCGCAATTAAGTGCCTGATGCCTGTGCTTGCAAGAATGTTAGAAGTCCTTTGGCAAATGTCCAAGAACAATGAAGCGCAGTATGCGGAACTATAACTTACGTAGATAACACAAATATAAATCCGTTTTTCATACCTAAGAGAGTAGATAAGTAATTGTGGTTTCATATTTTGCCAAGGTGTTGCCGATTGTATAGACATTAATTAGACAGTGAAATGTGGAATAAAAGTATGCCCAACGAACATTTCTGTAAATATTTTCAAAATATTCTTAAAGTAAGCTTGCTATAAAACGAGCTTTTTCAGTATGAATTCAAAAGAAGATTTTAAGGAAACTTTTTATAAACTAACTTTTATAAATCATTTAATTTCAAAAGCAAAATGGAAATGTGTTGGCAAAAAACCTAGAAGTCCAACTATTTATGAATTTTTTTTGCACCTTAAAATGTTGCAACATTTTGCCATACAATTTTTTACATGAGAATGTCTTCGAAAAGCAAAAGTCCTAGTTGCATGTTAGCTGCTTCCGCAATTGGATAACTATTGCTTAGTATTTCGTATTACGTATCATTGTTTATTCTTACAATGGCTAAAATAATAAACGCTACCGCTTAGGTGAAGATTTAGAAAAATATGCGTAAAAATCTTCATGCGAACATTTTTTATATAGATTTGCATTTATAAGCCTGCAATCAACGTGCCCTTTCGATTATGTAACGCTTAATTCTAAATGTAAACGAAAAGTCAGGGTTTCATGGCATAATTTGTATTACTATAATGGAAATAGTGAGCAAGCAGTCAGAGCTTTAACGCTTAATTGAAAGAACAACAAATAGTTCAGATAACCTTAATAAATTAAAGTGCTTGTATATATTTCAGCGGCTGGAAAATTCTATTAATTTGATAGCTGTATATGAAAAAATTTTCGAGAATGGAAATACAAATTTTTATTATTCATTTCTCTATCAAAGCTTCTTCATCACATGGCTATGCCTAATTAAAGGCATACATAAATATATTTCAACAGCTTTGGCATGCATATTTCGGAACTTGGTAATTAATTTGTGTGTCAGCAACTATTTTTTGCATAAGCCTGAGTGCGTGGGCCTATTGTGCTTGCAATTACAATACCCTGAAAGAGTTGTATATCTATTTATCTTTACATCGTTAGGGTAACAGTAGCCAAAACGACTGGTTTTAGATATTTTGTATGCTTGTTTTTGGGTGATACGCGCACAAAGATACAGAGAGACAGACACAAATTCTAAAAGCTGTTGCTTTGGATTCTATTCTCTCAATCCCTCTTATCAACTTTTTTTTAATATCTGTATCGACGTATTACACTTTTTTATATGTATGAAGAATGGCATCGCCCAAAAGGCCTATGGGTCTACTGCGTCCAAAATTATCTCTTTGAAACTACTTTTCATATTTCTATCATTTGATGTGAATTGCTTGCATCTGCAATCGTGATGTAAAAACTTTAACTTTTTGTGCGAGCACTTGATATTATTTTTTCTCAATAATAATAGGCAAATAACTTAATAAATCTTACTATTTAGACAAGGTTTTGCCGATAAATACAAATTCTCCCATTCATAAGTCATTATTCGTAGGAAGTGCCGTGTCGTATGAGCAACATATTTAAAAGGATGTGGCAAAGAGGAAGAGGGAGAATCCGAAGAAAAGACCAAGTAGAAACCGTTTTGCGATCCCGTGGTGTTTCCAATTGGTGCCAGTTGGGAGACCAAACCGTTTAGACGATTAAGCGCTATTTAAATAAAGAAAAAGACAAAGAGGAATTGTGGTCCACAATATTTCGTTTGAATTGCTACACGGCTGTAATAAGTTCCAAACCTTTCCATTACCCACACCAATTTTGAATTTATTGCGAATTAGATTTAAAACTGAACTGAAAAAAACGTCTAAAATTTTCTTAATTACTTTTCATTTATTTCTGAAAGCTTTTTCAAGTCATAGAATTATTCTCAAACAGTTTTGTGGCACATACGTCTTTATTGCCCTCACCAAATCAATCTACTTTTTGATAATTTGGCTGTTACGTCACAAATTTTCTTTAACGAAGGTTGTTTTTCTTTTGTTATTTAAAATTATTTGTCCTCATATTTAAAAAGCAGCAGATACTGGTGGATTGCCTGACGAGCTATTCAATCACGGGTGAGAGAAGCTGATAAAAAGCATGCATCAGCTTCTAAACAGAATATGGAAGAATGAATGCATGGTTGAATCATTCTAAGTGCTCCTTGCCTGCTGTATAGTGCAGAAGGCTGGACGCTGTCAACATCTGTTGATACGGTTCTGGGAGTATTCGAGAAAAATGGTCTTCGAAAGATTTTGAGCCAGTTTGCAAAGCGGAGAGATGACTGGAGCGCTATATTAGGCGGCCAAAACAATTTAAACCGTTACGCTCTATTTCACTTAGTAAGTAAGTAAATCTTCTTTTATGTGATTTTTGAAACGTCCGCGATATCGGTTCACAAAAACACATTATTTAATATAATAGTGGCAATATTTATTACTCGAGTTGCCTGAATTTTTGCACAGATATGATTTAACGTATTTATATAATATTGGTACACGAATTTCCCAAGTCAATGTATTTTCTTGCTTATTTTAACAATATCAATTTGGAAAGAATATATCAATAGAGAAAAATTACAACGATATGCTCAGGGATGGTATGGGATGATGTGTTTCGAAGTCCCCAAATTCTCATGATACCCGTTCTCGGACTCTGGGATGCGTACCCAAGGACCTGCATCAAAGCCGCTCTTAGAACTAATACCATAACAACTCAGTTATGATGCCCTGTAGTGTCACGATACAATTTTCCTCTAATATGACATTCTTTTGTACATATGTTTTCTGAGTGGAATCTTTTTAGGCGTGTTCAGAATACATTTGAGAGGCAGCACGGCTTTTTTATTGCACATTAACACTCTGTATCAATTATAATTGGTGTAATTTTTGTTGAAGCAGTGAATATCTAAACGGTTCTATGAACACACATATTCGACTTTCCTTGAGTTAACACAGATACTGGGTATGCTCTCCGTAACAAAGATATGTTTAGTACCAAGTTCCATCATTCAATTGATTGTGAAGTTATTATTTGTTCAAGAATATGTGGGTCTCACGCCCGTTTTCCAAAAATTTGCAGAAAGTAATAAAAGGACGAAAAGGCCAAATTTTAGCATTCTATCTGCATGAGTCAATGAGATATAGCATGGCTTAGTATTGCTACCTACTTTTCAGTAAACTTTATGTGACCATGGTCGAAAAGCGATTCAACTTATTTTCAGTTGGTGTAATTTTCAAAATAATAATTAATTTAAAAATTTATAAAAAAAATCCTTAATAGAATTATAAAGTTAGTATATATACCTAATCTTAAAATTTTAACTGATTTTGACAGGAAAATATCATATTTTATCATTAATTTGAAAAGGAAAAAAAGACGTAACAGCCACTTTGCGCCCACTAAAAATGTGAATAAAAAAACACATTTACGAGTACTTACGTCTAAATTGCTTTTGCTCTAAGTTCATAACGGTACGTTTCACAGCTACAAAACTTTTGGAGGTTATGTATGTGTTAATAAGTGATAGATTTTCATCAAAAAGCTAAAGCTAAAGCTATGTGGCCCAGAAAAGTTTAAAACTTAGGTTAAAATTTTTAGCCGTGTGATTACTCTGGAGCGGCCCACCAGGTGAAAATCTTCATTAACAGCCTTTTGGTAGAAAATTAAATTTTATTTTGCTTCAATGGATTGATCAGTCTATAAAATCTAAACAAGCTATGGTAGACGACCAGAAATTAATACTAAGATCTTTAACTTTTACAATATTTGTTTTAGCCATTCTGGAAAACAATATCACCATAATTTAAAAAAAAAAACCCAAAGAGGCAAAATGTAAGCGAGCCGTCCATGAATAACTCTATTAAGATTTCTAAAAAATTAAACAAGTTTTCTATGTGTAAAAGCATATGACTCTCCATGCAAAGTGCTACTGGATCTTTTTTCCATCGAATATTTTAAAATTTAACTGCGTTAGCAGGGTTAGCAAGTTCAATTTATTTTTATCTTCCGGCATTTGTAAATCACTAAAATATTTTTATTTGGTCGCTAGACAACCATTCAATGCAAATTAGATACGAAAAGCATTTGTAAAACGGACACCTACAAAGTTATCCATTGAGTGCATCGCATCTGAAGTGCCCTTAACCTTCAAACAGTGGACAGCGCAAAGCTGAATATACCAATCTCTTAATAAAGAAACCAGTTTAAGTCTCACGTGCGTATTGAAGCGGAACACATTTATATAAAAAGAGAAAAATACAAATCAATAGAAATCACATTAAGTACCAAAACATCTTCATAATGATAAGGAAAATGAAGGGAGAGGTCAGTTATTATTAGCGCACTCAAACTTCCAGTTAAGCTGTCTGCACACGTGCCGTGAGTAGCCAAGACTGAAGGTGTGCAACCAACGATAAGTAGAGAGGCAAAGAGCGGATGTAAAGCGCACCACGAAACAAAAAAGAAAACCTGATCAACTGCATTGAACGTTGGAAAAACAACAACAACAAAAAAACATGCAACCAAACAAATATCAGTTAATGATGACCTTGAAATATAAATAGAAACACGAAACAAACTGCAGCAGAGCTAAGGTGGAGCTATCAGACCTAAGACGCAATGTTTTGTCATTATAACCTCTTTAACGACTTAAATTGCACCCCAAAATAGCCAATAAAGTACAAACTGTTTGACCTTTAAACAAACAACAAATTAAGTGTTTGTTTAGAGTTAGAAAGCTAAAGAGCTTCAGACTTAGAGAAATCTCCTATCTCATTACATTAAGTGAGCTATGTATATTTACTCAAGTCGAGTCATTCATTTGAGAGTATCATAACCTGGTTGCTTTCTTTGTAATTTGGGTCGTACTGACTGCACAATGTCGTCTGCGTATCCGACAAGAAAGTATCAGCAAACTTTGCTAGGTTGATGTTTCAGGGGTTCGCATTTCGAGTTTCGCGAGCCCTCTGAGGTGCTGTATATGCGTGTCTTACGTCTAAAGTTGCGAGAAGAAAAGGTAGCCTGTCTTTGATGGACATTTTCCAGGTTCAAAACCGTTCTGTTTTGGTGATAGCATCCTTGCCTTTTCTATGGCAGCTGCAATATGGGTCAAAAAAGCAGTCTGATCAACTGATTAAATTACATGCAGAGTTGTTGATTTCATAAACTTGAAGTCCGGTACGTAGTCGCTAAATTTTAAGTGGCAGGGGTGAAGGGAACAAAGATTTATGAAGCACGCTCATTATTGAAGCTATTTGCGAGACAGATATTAAATGATCATACAACAATTGATTATAGTACTAAATAAATACGAAGTCGGGCAGGCAGTGTGCCGCTCACTTGACTAGCAGCTAACAAAAAACTCCAGCTGAACACAGCTTTTGCTCAGCCAAAGATAAAGAAGATTGAGAGATAAAGTGAAAACAATAGAGCGTGAGAACGTGAAATCGGATTGAGTAAGAGCGAATGTGTGGAGCTGATGTAGCCAATAAATGTTTGGTGAAGTTACGGCGGGGAGCAGTTCGACGTGCACTAATCCCAGTGGCAACTTCGACATATGCGGAGATGCGGGCGAACGCTTGTATTCAAGCATACAACCAATAAATAACTATCATTTTCAATTAAGCGCTCTTTCTAGTAGCAACCAGCTAACGATAAATCGGTTGTATGGTTGAGTGCATCCTAAAATAGTGAACTAGTCATGTCTACGCTGTCATCTTCATATTAGAACACATGGGATCCTGAGTACACGTTTGCATGTATAACAAAAACAGCGAATTGGCAATTTTTGCGCTCTCCGTAGCAGCTTCCAAGATTTGAGAGCGATAACGCATGCTAGGATATATCGCAAAAACAAAGAAGTGGTCATGACATCCCTACAGAAATAACAGTAAAAGCGTCCTCTTGCTTTCTTTGATGTATAGTATTTTGTGTTTTTGTCTCAGTTTATTAAATAGGATACATGACCAGTTCCCTGCTTTAAAGACGCATGCTACCATGTGCCCATTATCCTATACGATAGAAGCTCAAACTAAGAACACATGCATACGGAATTTTCTCTCTTCTGGCGAGATAAAGAGAAATGAATAGAAAATGAGCTCACAAATGTTCAAAACATTCCTCTCTGCATTACCTCGGAATTTATAAATGGATACATTACTTTCGTAGGACATCGCCGTGAGGAAAAAGATGCATTCTGAAATGTATTGTGCCTAATACTGATACATTCCTGGGTCCATGGCTATACATGACCATTTCCCACTGGGAATCGACCGACGCGCGTTCGTGCGCGCATTCGTTTTCCTAATGTTGTTCTAGTCGCATTGCTTTGAAGAAATAGTTCTTTTTGTTTTAGTTTAAGTGATGCGGGAGTGTGGCGCGAAAGTGTTAGCTAGCGTTCGATGATCGCAATGGCGACAGCATTTGAAACGCAACGCTTTGTTGTTTTCATGTTGTTTCTTTCGCTACGCTTCTTACAGCGCACCGCACGCACTACTCGCACGATCAGCAGCATTCTTCAATACTTAGCATTCGCACTCACGCTCACAGCGGCACCCGCTGCCAGTTTTACATCTGCACACAAAACTTCAAGGTTAGGGGGTTAGTGACTTTGAAAAAAAAGTATAAATCATAGACATTCACACATACATACTCACAATAATTCATGTTTTTAAATGTGTATGGGGGCATACGAAATTCTAAGCGTTTGCCTTCACGCTGAGCTCCTAAACCAACTCTGTTTGTTGCGTTGCATGCCTGTCCAAAATAGAGAGTTTTATATGACTATACTTGTATAATAGGTTGAAAGGAAACATTTTTTGATCCAAAATTGTGCATAAAAAAACATGCGGAAATTGCCGAATGCGACTTTCTTTATTTGGTAAAGTTTTAGTAGTAAGCTTGGAACATTCAAAAAACGGCCAAAACTGTTAGAAAATCACCACCACTTTGCAGAGAAGCCTCAATATTTCACTCATAAGCCTGGCGCTGATGGTGGGATTCTCCTAGTTTTTTTGAGTAAAGCCAAAAAGCAGGCTGCTCTTAAGGCTTTTAGCTTACAGTAAGTTCCAGACAGAACCCTGTGAAGAAAGCAGATGTAAAACAAAAAAACAGAAAATTCGAAATCGAAAAGTCAGTCAAATTTGTTTCGTAAATTCCTCATAATATATGTATATTTATTTACTAGCACTAACTTGAACAAAATAAATTCCTAGCTATGTCGAATTGCTACTTTAAACAGCCTGGGAGCTTTTCCAAAATTTATATATCGTGAAAACCGCGTAAGTGACATTTATGTCAAACACTTTTAGAGGCCCCTGTCATTAAGATCTATTTATTTATTCTCAAGTAAACTACATGTTGGTTTGGAAAATAATTAAAAGAATCGATCTTGATGGAAAATTTCCCCAAAAGCACAAACAAAACACAAAAATATGTGGGCGTAGCACCACCCACTTGTCCAAAATTATGTAAATCTTGACTAAAGGACACATATCGTCGGTGACACTGCAAAACCGCATAACGCATAAATGCAAAACCGCTTAAGTGATATCTCAGTTTGGCTGTTTTGCCAACGCAAACTCCTTATTTTTTTGACTAATATTCACTTTATGGAAAAAATTCCCATCAAAATTGACTGTTTTAATTATTTTTCAAACCAACATTTAGTTTTCTTGAGAATAAATCAGTAGATCTTGATGGCAGGGGACAAAAAAAGTTTTTGACATAAATGTCACTTACGCGGTTTCGCAGAGTCGCCGACGATATGTATATCCAAATATCACTAATTTAGACCAAATAACTTCAGAGTTATGACCAATTGAAAATGTATGTAGGCTGGGGGCGTGGCACCGCCCACTTTTCTAAAGCGATATATAGCCTATGCTATAACCAGTGAACCCAAGAATATGCCGTGAAAATTTTATAAAAATCGGTTTAGTACATTGGGCGCCTATAAAGGACACACAGACACATATTAATTTTTTATAAGACTTAAAAATCGAGTAGACGGCCTTGAAATTTTGAGTAGTTTTTCTTTTAATCTGCTCTTTTTATAAAGTACAGAATCTCTTCAAATGCTAAGCGAAAAAAAAAAGGTTCAACCCACCCTGTGTATACTAGCACATTTCAAGATATGTACATACCGCAATTTGTATGGAAATAATATACATTCATAGTGTGATAGATACTATAACAGTAGCGTCTTATCTATGAGTCAGGCCATCGCTTTCGGGTAGCTGTCATTAAGGGGCGCCAAATACACTAGGAAAAGTTATTCAACTTGCACTTGCAATCCGGAAACTCCACAGCGATACATAGGTAGCTTAGGAAAACATTGCGACAGAGAAGATAATTTTTAAGACAGTTAAGTAGCGCTTTAAGTTTCAAATAATATTTTGTTTTCAAAACAGAAATCGTCTCTACGCCTTCGGAGGGTAACTCTTATGAGGATTTCACAGTTGGAAGTCGATTGAAAAGGTGATATTTAAAATCAAGCCTTTCGCGTTGGCAGCGGTTACAGATAAGAGGAATTTGTAACTGCCGGGGTCTGTTTGACCAAATTACACACAAAACTATGTCCACATTTCATAATTTTCGCAACATCAGAAAATCAGTTGAAAAGACTTCGTCTTCAATCTGTACCCTCGTTTGTCGATTTTTTTTTTTTATAAGATTTTTAATCAACCTAGAAAAAGAGCAAGAGTACGAAAAAGTTGTTCCTTGACTGAAGAGAGCTTAAAATATTGGATGTTGGAATGATTTTCATTCATCTCTTATTAAATTCGGTCGGTCTCTGCGTCGCTTCGTCAATAAACATATGTGTCACAAATCAGCCCAAAAACGACACTGTATATACGAACAATTTTTGTTTTTACTTTTTCTATTTTTAATGACATTTTTAGTTTTTGCATGTGCGTACAATCCCCTGTGGGGAAGCCAGTAACTAGTGAGAATAATTTCTGGTTCAGAACTAGAGATAAGAACTAGTGAGATAGTAACTAGATTTTCACTAGTGCGAAACCGGCTGTTGTGTAATCATTCAAATTTAATAAAATTTAGATTAGTATTTCGAAAAATATGTTGCTCTTGTGAAGTTCTTTAAAGAAAGGTTGAAATTTGAAATCATAAATAAAAAAAAAAACAATAAAAATTTATCAGTTGGTAGGATTCGAACCGACGCGTCCCACATCAGAGTTGAGTGCTTTACCCACTCAGCTACGGCGCACGCATCAATAGTGTGAGAAAAGGTGACATATGTACAAGGTGGCGCAAAAGTAAGCTTCCGATGTTCAGCATATCGGTTGTAGCACGTGCAGCGTGTGCTGTTGCACCGTCTTGTTGGAACCACATGTTTTCCAATCCCAATTCATCAAGTTGCGGCAAAAAGAACTCGTTGATCATTGCTCTGTAGCGCTCACCATTCACAGTAACCGTTTGGCCCCGACCGATTATTGGTCAAATAAATAGTCAGCAATATTCCGCGTTCTGGAGCAGTGTAGCGTAACATTGTTTATTACGTGTATTTCGCATGTGTTTACTACGCAAATGTCAAAACTGAACTGAGTTTAGGGGCCAATCGCAAAATTTATAGCATTTTCTGATAGGAGGATTACTTTTGCGCCATCTGTTATATTTATGATAGAATGGTTTAAATGTAGGCTCAAATTATTGGCAGTGCATAAACTAACCACAATGGTGTGGCGGTAGTGTTGCGGGGGTCGCGACCGTAGGCAGTCATTTGGCAAAAAGTCTCCGAGTGTAGTTCTACTACCATTGAATCCTTCTCCAAATATTTTTTTTTTAATTCTAAACTAACTACATCCAAACTGCAGAATTTGGAAATAGTTCAGAACTAGAGCAATATTAGCAATAAACGAACTACATCCAAACTGTTGAATTTTTAACTAGTTCGGAACTGTCGAAAAGGTAATGCAGCCGGGGACAGTTTCCATCGCCTAGGACATCGCCATGTTAAATACGCCAGTTGATTACATGTGAAAGAGATTAAGGGCGGACTACTTGTGGTTCGAAACGCACTAGATGCGCACCAGTTCAGAACTAGAGATTTTCCCCACAGGGATCACTTGTGACTAGACATCTATACATAAACAATGCAGACATACATGTATAAAGATTTTAACGCACGACTTTGTGCTAATTTGTACAATAATTTTATATACAAACATACAAATATATACGTCTGGAAAAACATAACCGATAAGTGCCCTCTTATCACTCATTTGCCGGCCTATGTATCTCTTTAGCTTGCATTAATAACTCTATGCATATTGCACGTTTTGTTGTAAACAGATATAACTCAAACTATTCTTTTTTGGCTATTTTAATACGCACCAAAATAACCAACGAAAGAGATTGTGCGCAAAGTAGTAGGATGATCAACGGCAGCTTTGCACGTCTATAAAACTCGTTTTTGTAATGATATTCTACGGTAAAATAAAACTTTGATTGCGCTTTCCCAAAAAATTAAAATTTTGAGTTACATCTGTTTACAATAAAACGTACTTCGTTTATTCTTTTTATCAATACAAATAACTTACGTTCTAAAAATTAAAAATATTCGTCATTTAACTCACTGAATGTCATGGATAAAACAATTAAGGTCACAGGAATCGCAATGATTTGAGTTATATAATGACGCCATATTAATCCATTACTTACCCGGTGAATCTAGGTTGCTGCAATCTAGATATATTAATGCATTCGCCAAAGAACTACATGTTGGTTTGGAAAATATATAAAGAGTGTTTTTTTCTGGATAGAACTTGTTCCAAAAATTAGCTATTCGGTGTTAATTTGTTTGTATAAGAATACTTTTTCCTGTTTTTTACTCAGAGACTACATATGTCTAACTTTTATATATTGAATAAAACATAATCACAAAATTTTACGTTCTTGCATTAAAAAGTATTCAAATATTTAATATGGATCTGCAAAAACAAGAACTCAAATCAAAAAAAAAAAAATTTAGTTTAAGCTCCGATAAAAAAAAATTCTAAAAAATTACGATTACTTAAATTTTATTTAACTTGAGCATTTTACTTTTTTTTACTCCTCCTGGAACACGCAGAGGTTTCGGGCAATAAAGCTTATAATTCATTATTCTAACGGATCAACCTAGAAAAAGAGCAAGAGACCGAAAATATTTTTCCTTCAAATATTGGATATTGGAATGATCTTCATTCTCTTCTTCTAAGGCATTTTAATTTATGTGAGTAGTAAAAAATAACCTGTGAAAAATAACTTTATGAATAAATGTTTTGAAAACTGGTTTTTAGACCATACAATTTCTTTTAAGAATTTGTGTTTATCTTTTTGCAACATTAATTTTTGCGCTTTAGACAAATTTTCAAATTAAAATAGGAACCGCTTTTCCAAAGCTTCGCAAAAAGATTAAAGGCAAAACTGTCATAAAAAGAATAATAATCGCTTAAGAAAATGCTTGAATTATGAATTTGAATGTTCAGCCGAAGCTATAAAATCTAAACGTCAATAAAGTGCAGAGCTGTAAAAATTTGTTTGATAATCAATGATCTGTATAATTGATTTCAATTAAGTAAGATTTTTTTTTTGTGACTAAAATTTACAATCTACAATCAATTTGCAATCAGCTCAGAACCAATCAAGCTCTGTGATTCCGTAGGTAGTTTGAGACTTATTATTTATTCAATGGGTTTAGGCATGAAATCGCCTATTTGGGGAGTCTGCAAATTAATCTTTCTTCATGCTGAACAAAAACGTCCGCATAATGCAACACTGAACTGCGACGCCAAGAGCATTTTAAGCAAAGTAGAGTTCTAAAAAATCACACTGCCCTAACGGGGGATTCAGCACTTTACGGTCATTCTTTTATCTTCTTCTTTCTTCTTTAAATGTTCATCTAACCGCCTGGGCGTTTTTCACCGTCCAACCGACCTTGTCCAAGGAAATAAATGTTATGAAAGAACTCTCTCTCATTGATTGTATGCAAAACAAAATCACAATCGATTACATTAAAATGACCAAATTTGGTTGCAATACTTTACAGCTCTGCTTTAATCAAACTTCCAATGCTAACTTCGGTATTTAACTAATTAAAAATAGGCTAAAGCTGCCTGTGTCTTTGTTGCTATATAGCCCAACTGAAAAGTAAGAAATTTGCAGCATTTGCTTGGGTGTTTCTCTTATGGTTGTTTAATGCTATTATCACGGGTATCACTATTAATAAGAAATAATTTTTCACTCACCAACGCAACACAGTGTCAATGAACTTTTTATGCGATCTGCGTTTCGATGCGGCAATTTGTTTAAAAAAATATAAAAATAATTTGTCTATATACCTGGCTAAACAACATTTGCTAAGTCAAACAGATAGTGTCTTGTTATGTATGTTGTATATATATACATGCATGGTTTGTACATATGAATGTTCCCTGCAGAAAACGGAAATACTCCGTTTCATACTCCAAAGAATACTCTTAAAGGAGTATCAGAGTACTCCAACACATATCCTCATTCATATAAAATAGGTGGTCCAATTTACAAGGCAATGTCCGGTGATTGGATCACCTAATCGATCTCAGAGTACTCCGTTTCTTTGCTTTTGAATACTCTATAGACCACCTACGTGAAAGTACTCTCAAAATACTCCCATGGGATTACTATATGGAGTATTCAACAGCAAAGCGAGAGTGGGAGTAGATGGTGCTCAAACCACATACTCCCTTCTCGCTTTCGTCTAGAATAGTCTATAGAATAATCTTTTGGCAGCATTTTCAAAGTACTCCAACGTAGGTGCTCTATAGACTATTCAGAAGCAAAGTAAATGGTACCCCGAATAGGATTAGGTGATCCAATCACAGGACATCGCTATGTAAATTGGACCACCTTTTTTATATGAATGAGGATAAATGCTGGAGTACTCTGACGCTCCAACGTTTTTTACAGGGTTTGAATATGTTTAGCAACAAACACGCGAGGCACTTCATCAATCGTCGTGTAGTTGTGTACTCAAATGCGAATTTGTTGTTTTGCACGGTGAGTGCAATGACTGCTAGAGCACCTCCAATTTTAGATAGAAGAAAACCCAAAGGCCACCAAATATACGCAAACTAATAACAATCAAATATTAACAACAACAATGTGCTAAAGTGTCAAACATAGTCTTGTTTTCTTCTTAAATTCTCTAAAATGTACATATCTGTGTATATATCTATGCACAGTGGCGTACATAAATGTACATACAGTCGTTTTCTGCGATTTTCACAAATTTTGGCCCTAATAAAATTATTTTAACAAAGCCTATATTAAAACATTTGTCAAGGTCTAATGAATGAACTGTAAATTTTGTTTTAAAAATTTTACATTTTTTCACAGAAAATTTCCAAAAATCAGCAAAATGTGTTACAAACTTGAGATTAATACATTACACCGCGTTACACACATTCTGTCCTATGAACTAAATATACTTTTTCGGAAAGGGGAGAAAAAATAAAAATACACCTGTATCGGCGATTTTCATGTACACGTCAGAATTTTTTTTTTTAGTCGTGTGCGACTATTGCTATAGAAATTTATGCAAGTTTACTGATGGAAGGTCAACAATAAAGTACTGTAATGTGATGCCATGTAACTGGCAGGATCGCCATGTAATGGCTTCTTAAATTATTTTGTTAATTTTATTTTATATCCTAAGCAAAGTGAATTGCTCCTGGCAGGATCGCCATGTAATGTGATTGAATCGCTGATGTGTAGCGTATGATCAGAATTGATTGTTCTTTATTCAAAAGCTTTCTCTTTTATACATTTCTAGCTTAACTTACGTATACAAACCTACACTAATACTTAGACACTAAAAGTATTTGCATTGTGTGCAATGTCAGCACATCATTTGGTAGTTCACGTTGACCAACAGATAGTGTCGATCAGTCGTGCTGATCGATACGTGTGTTGGTCAAAGCGACGCATTGAGTAATGGGTTGACAATTTGATAGGTGTCAGTTGGTATATGCTGTTGAACTCCCGTGGGTTCAACATAATTTAAGTGGGTCAATATTTGAAGTGCATTGACAGTGAAAATCATTCTGAGTAATGCTACAATTTGGCTCCCACGTACGGAGCAATGCAAAATAAAAAAAAAAAAAAACAAAAAAAAAAATACAAAAAAATTCTGACGTGTACATGAAAATCGCCGATACACCTGTATTTTTATTTTTTCTCCCCTTTCCGAAAAGGTATATTTGGTCCATAGGACAGAACTAAAGCTAGTTTTTGTAACGCAGTGTTATATTGAAATTTACTCCAAAAAACTCTAAAAAAAGTCTGTGAAAAAAATTTAAAATTTCGATAAAAATTTCTTTGAATTTTCACAAATTTTGCATACATTTTTAAAACAAAATTTACAGTTCTTGCAATAGTTCTTGACAAATGTTATTAATAGGCTTTGTTAAAATATTTTTTTTCGACAAAAATTTGTGAAAATCGCAGAAAAACGCTGTATGTACATTTATGTCCGCCACTGTATGTGTGAATGTGCAAAAAACTGAATGATTGGCTTTGTAAGATTGAAAGGATTCTTGGTTTTTTTAAATGTTATACTTAATTTACTGTAATTATTATACAATGAATGCATAGCCCACACAAAAATTATTGACAATCAGTGTTTATCAATTGGGAACAACCTGTAAAAGAGAGATGAGAAGAGAAAAGAGATTGAAGTTTGACGAAATCGACTCAATACGAACAGGAAGCCTATATGTGACATAAAGGAGATAGTTGACTGAGTTTACGGAATCACATCCCATGCCTTCGAGGCAGTGACTGCTAGTTTACATTGTTAGGTCGAAAATGTCTAGTACAGAGTAAAGAACAGGTCCAATGAAAATGTTTTCTTTGAAAAAGTTTCCTTTTCGATTCGAAATAATGAGGAAGCGGTATGGCCCGACATATCAGCTAGAATTCATAATCCGTCTATTTCATGTTCAGCTTCCCGACGTCGAAGTCTGCTTTTGGAATGCGCACACTTTAGCCATGTCTGCCATCGAGCTGGACGTGATAGATTTGGTTTGTCGCTTTTTTAATAAGATGCAGGTAGATTGGTTGATTTTTTTATGCTGGAACAAATTTAAAACTGCTTGAAATCAAGCAACACATCCCTCTGGGAGGCTTACTTTTTAAGTAAGGGGAAATACTTTGTAGTTTACCACAGAACGAGACCATGTTGACGGCGTGTGTCTCCTGCGTAGGTATAGATTTGGTGAAGAATCTGGGTTTGATTTATGCAATGACACAATATGTAGAGATCTCCCAAGGGCCGGCTGGTTTCACGCCTTGCTCCGCGCATTATAAAGCTGTGATTTCAAGGTTTTCATAGATGAGAATATCAACCAGTCAGCGAAAGCATTCCCTCCAGGGAGATATTCATGGCATGCCCTCAAATAAAGCCTTGGTTGTCATTAGAAAAAAATGTTCTCAGACTGGGATCTCGTTTTATATCTTTGCATTTTTAAGTTCAGTCACTTTTGGAGAAAATATAAATGTTACTATGCCATTCTTTCTCGCCGTTCCACTTTGAGCCACAGCAAATGCAGAAACTTGTTAAATGGACAATAGAAACCATACATGGATGGTTAGAGTTCAACAACAAGAGTGGCAGCTCACAATCCAACAACAATTTTACAACACAATAGATGGTCACCGCTGAATCAACTGAATGACCGAACCGCCAACCGAGCGATGATGATGAATCGCCATTTTTTTATTGTGTGCTGTTGTTGCCATTTTTGGGTTGGATACAACGAATTGTTGTTGTTATTGCATGCGCCCTCTTGCAAAGCTTTAGCTTTTGCTGTTGTTGCCTGTGTTGATGAAAATGGCGCGTTTCTAAGGCGAATAGGCACTCATAAAAGCGAAAAAACAGAAAAAAAACAGTAGCCGAATGCATACTCACGCACGCACAAACTTGTCAGTATACAAGTGTTGCACGAAAATGGCCGATAAACGCAATGGGCATAAATGCAAAAAAGACCTGTTTCATGCGAAAAATAAAAATGTGAATGCTGTGCTTGTATGAGACCGATCAAAAGAAAAAGAGAGAGAAAGAGAGAGGAAATGAATTGTGCTTGCTGAGTTCGAAGTAAAATGTACCATTACTTGAAAAATGGGGAAACGTGGGAAGCAAAGGAACGCATAAAAAGCACAACAAGCACGTATTCATTCAAATGTAAACAAACACACACACATGTATCTATATAGGTACCAAACAAAAAAGAATGTAAGCAATTATAGGAAAGAAGTAATGAACTTTATAAAAATGCGTCCGATACACAAGCCGACATTTTTAAGATCCAGAAAATAATCTGTAGTTTGCTAAAGGTTTTCATTTCGTTGAATATGATCTTATATTTTAAATCCGTACTAGCTTTTTCGAGAAATTCAGAATATTTTTTAAGAACGTCCTATCAGAGTTTTGTTCAAAATTGCCTTATCTCGGAATTTGGCTGAAGACCGCCCTTTCTTAAAACTTTTTTTAAAAGCGTTTTCCATCAAGTGAAAATGTATTAAATTTACTTTTGGGAGGACGATTTTGGAACTCATTTCAAATTTTTTAAAACTAATGAAATAATTAAGCTAAAATAAATCATTATGTTCCTACTACACAGCTACCAACGTCATATATGCCTGCCTAAAAGTATGCTACAAATATAGGGCTTTCTGAAGACACAAAAAATATTTAAGTTTAAAAAATGTATACCAAATTATATATAGTAGGTGTGCAGCAATGTCGAAGAACTGTTTTACTTTAACCCGAACCATTATGTAAGAAGACCAGTTCCAACTATACATAGGTTTTGGTTCAAAGAGCTAGTTATATTCCGATTCATTATTTTATATGCATACATGTTTTCAAAAGTAAAGCTTGATCTCGTTACTCCAAATTTTTGTTGGCCTAATTGAGCAGTATGAAAATTTAGCGTTTGGAAACTTTTTTGGCCACCAAAATGTTGTTGTATTTGTACGAGCAGCACTGCTTTGCATGGTCTATGAGCCTTTATGGTGGCCTTATTTAACGCGGTGGAGTGTTAAAAGTTATCGCTGATGAGGTAAAACCTCATATTGTAAGCACTTTTATTATATATAAGCCTTATATAAGGCATGCACTTTTTTGGTGGGAAAATTTAGCACTCTTGGCTTTTATGTATTGCATATCGCTAGCTACCAAAATATACATTTGTATACGCCTAAGTTTTTTTTATTTCGGGTTGGCGTATTTCGTGTTTTGAGCATTCCCTTCGCTCCTTTCAGTTTAAAGAATGACATGTGTGGATACCCCTCCTCCGCAGGTGTCCCTACACGAACTTTTATGTAGCATAGAATATACCAACGAAATTGAAGGCTCGTTGCGTTTGGCTTCGTTGCTTCGGCTGCGTTCTGTCGGCTTCTTTCGCTTCGCACATCCGCCTATTTCATTATCGCTTCAATTTGCACAGTGATCTCAGTTACGAAATTGGCGTCATTTCAAAACCAATTCTTGATATCAGAGTGAAAAGTTAAGTTTTTGTATCACTCGAGCAAACTAACTTTTATTGAATTAAAAAGATCATATATCTTCTTTTTTATAGATGTATTACACCTTTGTACTGATTTACTTTTTCAATTACAGTAGAGTGGTTTTTTTTCTGCTGAAAATGGGACAGTTTTAGAACACACTAATGATGCGGCGACTTTTCTTAAATTTTATTACAAACTGGGTTGGGATCCAAGAAGTTTAAAGCGATGTATCAGGAACATTCACAATAGTAAACACCTATTAAAAGAACTGTTCAACTGTTTTTAAGTAAAATATGTGACAATAATTGCCAATACATCTATCGAGTCTCTAGTTTTTCGTGATGCTGGACTGAGTAGGAAATTGCGCAGAAAAATCCCTTTTCGACAAACGAAAGTCCCGCAATATTTGTTAAAAAAAAACAGTTGGATAATGGTTTGGTCTGCCAACTACGCTCTTAGAAACCTACATGGAATTCGATTGCAAAATTTCTATAATTAACCACTGTGCTATTATTGTGCGTTGCTTTCGGTTCGTTTAGGTTTTTTGCATCAATTTTTCGGTCAAAGCGATTTCTTTTCCTTTTTGTCTTGCTGCTGCGACTTGATTTGTTTAATGTGTTTTGTTGCGTTGATTGCTATTGTTGTTGGTGCGTTCGCCTATTTACCAACTATTTTTCGAAGCTTTCCTCTTTCTTTTTTTGGACTGCCGCATTGCTGACGTTAATTCTACTTAGGTGTATTGTTATTATTGTTGTTATTCTACTTGCTTTGTTGATTGCTGCGAATGCGACGGTTGCGTTTGCTTTTTAACACGCTTATTTCTAATCTAAAACTGTTGTAGCATGTGTCTGCGTTGTTTTTATTGTTGTGGCCAAAGTGTGTAGTGGAATATTTTTGCGAATTTTGAAAAGTGCAATAACCTCGGGAGCGCAAATAAACGAATTTTGTTAGAATAAATTGAATATGTAGAAACTGCGAAACCGTGTGAAGCAGAACGCACCAATCCGATTTGAATCTTACTTAAGTAGGAGTTCAAATTCGTAAATGCAAAAAAGTAGCATTGAATATGTATATGTACACATGTATAGGCAGTTTTTTTTTAAGAAATAGAAATTTAAATTTAAAATTAGTTATTTGGTTGTTTTTTACCTGAGAATAACTCAGAAAGATGTTGCCTAATTCTTACAAATCTACTTTCAAGTGACTCCCTAAGCGAAAGCTTTCAAGCACTTTGTCCTTAATCAAAAACTATAATTTTTAACCCAAAGGTTTCCAAAATAATATAGTACCTTCCATAAATATAATATTGGCATGCTTAAACCGATCTTTAAACTACAGCATCAAATTACCTTGTCATAGTTATTCATTCAAGCTTAGGCAATTTTTGGCACTCCAGTCATCACTTCTTAGCAATACCTGACACCAACTGGCAACACCAAGGGAGACCATGTTTTCCTAGACCTGCTCAATCTTCCTCTGCTACTGAATCCTTGTGTCTATGAGAACTGCCTCTTTAGTTTCTGTGTACGAGCGACTTTGTTGTTGTTGTTGTTGTAGTAACGACAAAAACACTCCCCGAAGGTTTTGGAGAGTGTTGTCGAATTAACAGTCCTTGGCCGGATTTGAACCCGGTACGCTCCGGTACTCCCTTGCGGTACTGCCCGACTGTCGTGGTAGCGATTTATGACCAGTGGAACCTTCTAGGTCATGTCACCCCTCCTTCCGTAAGGAAGGAGAGATGGGTAATGAGAGGTGAGAGGCATCATATCCGTAGATCAGCCATCGAGTTGCACGTCATTACCTTTGTGCATATTAGTCGCCTCTTACGACCGGTATGCCTACCTCGGGCATATTCTAAACCCCTAACCCGCAGGGGGGACTTTGTTGTTTAGCGTCCCTGCAGTCAATTCTACTAGTTTTATACTAGTCAAATACTAGTTTGCCAAACTGGCTCTACTAGTTGGAGCTCTGTAATTTTTCGATATTAGCAACTGGTATTTTTAACACGGCGATGTCCTACGAGAAAGCAATCGTCCGCTTCAGCAGCATACCAGTTGACATACTAGTCAGCCTATGTAGGTTAGTTCTTTTTGGTTTGAAAAATACAAGAAAATTGCAAAGTTACATTACAAACCACTTTATTAAAAATTCAGTCATCAGATATAAAATATGTATCAAAATAAATATTACTATTCTACTTTGAACAATGGAACAAATTTCTATAAAAATATAGTCGCACACATCACAGGCATACTTATTTACATTTTTTTTAAACATTTTTAAAATTTATATATTAATCACAGATCAGGCGCGGATCCAGAAAATAATTTCGGGGGGGGGGGCGTCCAACTTTTTTTTTTTTTTTTATTGCCATAAAAACGATTTTGAGAGTAAAGCTAGGTATTGTGCTGTTCACTTGAAAATTTAAATGTTTTGAAGTGTGCCTCCCATCGTTTCCCATTAGATTCAGTCATGGACGCTGCCAACATTTTGCAGTGAAAATCGTCGTTTAAAAACATGTTCAAGGCATGAAAAGATCTGAATCTAATGGGAAACGATGCCAGGAAGATATTCTATGTTCAAAACATTTACCCCGTTATTCATAAAAAATATTAAAGGTTTATAAAGCTTTTTTAAATGAGATTTCCATACAAATTTTCAATTATAAGAGCTTAATAAACCTATTTTATTTTTGATTTATAAGAGGGTTAAAGTGTCGTCTCAAATAGTTTCTAGGCGACTTGAGACATTTTCACCTGAAAACCACAATACCAAGCATAAAATGGAAATGACAAAGTTACAGTTTAATATTATATACATAACAGGCTTTTCCAACAAACAACAAACAAATGTACTGTGTCAATTACAAGCATTGGCGCTGAACCACGTAACCACGGTTGCCACTTTAGTCTGATTGGACCAAAAGATGATTCGTGCCACTTATTTCTTTTTTTAATTTTATTATGTTGATTTTTTTTACTCTAACAGTCCAGAAAACTTGGACCCTCCCTTATCCATCCCTGACGCAAAATCCATATAGTTTCATGACCTAAAATGCCTTTATTTTAACACTTATTAATGTTATTTTTTCTCTTATTTGACACTTCAGGGAGCTTGGAACCCCCTTTATCCATCCCTGACTCAAAATCCATATAATTTCATGACCTAAAATTCCTTTATTTTAACTTTTATTATGTATACATATAAAAAAATGTCACTAATTTGGACATTTCAGGGGGGGGGGAGGTCCGGGCCCCCAAGACCCCCCTGGATCCGCGCCTGTCACAGATCGAACCTAATCCATACTTCTAAAAATACCTTTCAAGGAAATATTAGCTTTTTATGGTGAAAATTATAAATTTCGTAATTCTTTGCTTATTCTAGGACATAATGTGCAAGTTCTTAGTAACTAAATTTTTTAAAAAGTGCTACTTTAGCCACCCTGTCCCTGCTCGCCATTTTCGTTGTTGCAGCTTCTAAACGATTCCGTTGGAGATTCACTGTTTTATATTTTATTTATGAAAACTACATTTCACAATCACAATAAATCAACCATGAAAAATAACAATAGTTCAATATTTCTTTTGTGAATTTGTTGAAAACTTTTTTATTAGAAAAAGGTTACTTAAATTATTCCAAAAATAAATGTTATTTACTTACACAATTGCTGTGACAAATGATCGTTTTGTTTCCACTTTTCTTCGTGGTTTCATTTGAGCACTGCTTACCGTTGTTGCTTCGCTGCTGCGCCTCTATTGCAGTAGCGATATCGCAAAAAATAAGGCTGATTTTGTTGACATGCACGCACGTACATGATCTGCAGCCCAAATGTACCATTTGTACACGAAGTTCTCAAAAGGATTATGATATCACTATAAAAACTATTATTTACAAGAAAGTTTTAAATTTAATTTAAGAAATTAATATTTGAAAACTAAGAATATTAGTTAAACAGAAAACTAAAATGTAGGACGGCGATGTTAACTGAACGATTTCTGTCTGAATACTGAATTCTAACCTTCCTCGATCGTGTGTGTATATAGCTATAGACAGTTCTGGTTGTTGCTCCCATGGTTCAACCATGGTTGCTACTTATGATAGCGGAAACATTGCAGTCGCTCAGACTGGTATGAATAAGCCCACGAAATTCTAGTTAATGAACTAGAATGTTTACTAACCAGTTTGGCAGTTGACTGCAGGGATAGCATGCCCTAGGCATAGAAACCGTTGGCCTTTATCTTTCTGCATTCATATCTGCGTAAAGGTCGCACTTCGCTAAATTTACGTCGATACACGCCATTGGCATGAGGGAACGGATCACAAATCTTAGAAACAACGCTTGCTTCGGATACTTCATGGGCTGTCCTATCTTTAGATAGGGCTAATATGTCTTGCATCAGGACAAGCGATGAACGACTTATGGAATGTGTCCCTACGGGTTAGGGGCTTGTCACGAGCTCGGTATGCTTTTCATGAGAGAGGACTAAAATCGACACCGACCCCGGTTACGAGGCCAACTAAGTCGTTCCCACTGCGGTTAGGCCAGTACCAGGTCCCATTCCATCAATTGAGACGCCGACCAAGCAGGGCTAAGTACTGTTACAAGAACAACAAAACCATTCTTTAAACTAGGGAGGACTTAATCTCTAAGTTACCTACTCCGTTTGAAGTAACACTTATTGGCAAGAGAGAGTTGTCGTTGAATTTCTAGGCTAAAGTTATTTTTGGCAAGTTTGTCGGAAGGCTGAATTTCGTTACATGTTGGGAACATTTTTGCTTCTCTACTTTTCCATAAAAATCAAGTGACTAAAAAACGTTTTTCATTAACCTAAAAACGAAAATAAAAGCACTAGGCCGAACCTCGACCACATATTAAATTCTGATGGCATATTCGGATTCAGCTTCGGCTTGCTTTAAAAATCTGTATTTTTTTTTCTTTATTGACTTTTTCGTTTTTACCAAATTTTCAAAGTAAAATCGTGAAATCCAAACACCTTATTACGTTAACTCTGGAACGGCCCACCAGACCAAAATTTTAGTTGACAACTTTTTTGTGGGAATTGAATTCGTTACAAATCTATATGCAGCTAAATATTTTTTAATTCAATGGTTCGGCAGTTTTAAAGAAAAAATCAAATCACTCCAAACAAATATAAACTAGCAGTGATAGACCTCTAAAAATTATTAAAATTTTAAACAATTTTGTTCGCTATTCTGAACACTAATATCAATCTAATTTTGAAACCATTTTTTTGCCCCTGTCTAATTTATGTATATATAAAATTTTCTAGGGTAACATAGGCATAATTGATGTCATACCATTAATCGATGATCGGTAAATATTTTCCTGGGAATCATACTACCTGACTTCTGACACGTATGGAACCCGAATGTCAATAGCATGAGCACAGAGTATCTACTTTTTTTTAGTTCCACGTAAGGATTAAAATAAACAGGTTCATATGGTAGGTGACACTGCAAAACCGCGTAAGCTACATTTGTGTCAAAAACTTTTATAGACCCCTGCCATCAAAATCTATTTATTTTTTCTTAAGAAAACTACATGTCGGTTTGGAAAATAATTAAAAGAATCGATTTTGATCGGAACTTTTTTTATAAATTCACTATTTATCTGAAAATTAAGATATCAATGAATATATACACATTCACCCATATGAAAGTACATATATGCGTGGGCGATTGACACACTTTTTCATTTAAATTAATGAACGAAATACTTAAAAATTCGCTCTCCCATTTGTTAGATAAGTATATGCAAAGAAACAAATTATACATTCTTATATAGAAGAGAAGTACACACACACGGTAGTTTTACAGAACCTCTTCTCGCCACCGGAATAAATACATACAAATATTACAAAATCAGCATTTTAGCATACAATTTTTGAAATAACGATATGATGGGGTATAGCCGAGTTTCAGTTGCATGACACAAGTACAAAGCCTAAAGGTATAATTTCGGAAGCATTTATGAGAGTAATCAAACCAAAGACTTACTACATACTGGCTTTAGCTTTACAGAAAGTCCACCAGCTCTTTGCGAACAAATGTCATCCATTGTTAGTTTCAACAATATTTTTATTCTGCTTTGCAAACTGGCAACAACTCAGCATCATTCTTCAACTTAAGTGGAGTGACTGCATGTCATGGTGCTTTAATGAATGGACCGTTCCACTAAATAAATCAAAAACTAATAGAACAAAATGAACTTCATTACCTACTCAACCTCCACACCACCAACACTTGTAAAGAGCTTAAATAGTTTGACTCTCTCTCATGTGAATGACATTACATCCGAGGTTTTGAAATTTGTTGAAAGCACGATTTTCTTAATTTTTATATTCTTTTCATTTATTTTTGCCTTGTCTATTGCTATTATACAGAACCTTGTTAGAAACAAATTTGAAAAATTTCCCCAGATATACATACTATATCGCACGTCTAGACGCTATCCTCAAAATACTTAATACATACAATTTTTTAGTATTTTTAGCTTAAGTCAAAATGGCTATGAGTAATACATATATAAAATGGCCCAACTTTTTTTATATCTAATCTCATGTTCAACTAGCAAACTCGGTAGACATTGTCCTGCCCAGCTGTCATTTTCTACATTTCACTCTACAACCAACCCTTACCCTTGCACGAATATGCACTTTTAAGATTTGAATTAGAGTAATATTGAGCTCCATTTTAATCAAAGAAATATCACATGCATCGCCCAGTTCCAGTATTCTGCCATTAACACTTGTAAAGATATTCCAAAAATCCTTCACTTTTCTGAGTATGGTTTCGATTTTGTAGGCATACCATTTACAAAAATGAAAATTTTTGTTTCTATGCGGCAAGTCGATCCTTTTCTTCATGCCAGATTTTTCTTGAGCTCTTGGAGATTAAACTCATACAAATCCTTCCCTAGTTTTATTGTTCTAACAAAAACATTCCATAGATATTTACATGGCAAAATCACATTTGTATGGGAGGAGCCAAGCCCCCTTTTCCTTATCGTTAACTTTTGGTGATATGTAAGAGGCTAATCAGATTTTATTGCATATAAGGCATATAAGGTAAAGCTTTTGAACTTTGAATTTTATTAACGTTAAGGCTGAACTATTTTTAAGTTTCTGTTTGTTCTTGTTTCCATATTTCTATTTTTGTAAGTTGTTCCCTTTTTATAAGAAATACTAAAACTAAATGTTTACGAAATAAGAAATACGAAACTTAGGTCGGTTTGTTTTACTTTTCAAACGTTAAATTTCTTTTTAGTATTCGCCTTCGGAAAGCTTCAACTTCGGCTTCATCCAAAATGTCAGCTTACGACACTAATAATAGTAATAAAAACATCTAAACCCAATAAAAAATTATGCACCTTTGGTATCATGCTGAAAGGATTAGCAGAATCCTTAACATACCAAGAAATGTTGTTTTAAATTGACATCGATATCTTCGATCATATGAAATGCTTTATAACAGTAGGGTGGATTTGAAAGTAGCGAACCAAACAATTCAAAAACTCACTTTCTATAAGAACCTTTCCATACTTAATGACGATCTTTACCTTTCTACATATTAAAAGCCCAAATGCCATTGCGTGTTGTTGGCTAACAAAAGTGAAACGCGTGAAGTGAAATGAAAATCTAAACTAGAACTTAAAACATTGCGAAAACTATAGATTTTAGACCACACAAAAACTGGAAGCACAAACCTCAAAGTAAATTTAAAACTATTTTGAAGGCTAAAACCATAATACGCTTGAGCAGAAACTTGTGCCTACCACTAGCATTTTCAAAATTTTTTTTATTGCAATTAGAACCAATTCATCTATGTATGCATGTGTGTGTGTACAATAATTTATGAACCAAAGAAAAATAAAAACTATTCGAACAAAGAAGTTTTGTATTCGTTGAAATGCGCGAGCAACAAAAACTATGCACTCACCAATGAATATTTGCATAATCAAATGGACAATATAAAATGCGTATAAGTGGCAGAGGCCGCGGCAGAGGCAATTAAAAGTATAAATTATATTTTCTAGGCGGATGCGTAAAGCCAGCATACACAGCGAAAACATCAATAGAATCGAATATATAAATCGCCAAACGAGGTCCAAGAAAAAACTTATAACCTTGAAAAGTGTAAAGGCGATCATTCCACTCGGCCTGCAAAATTTGTCAATGCGCGCAACGCAACGAAAAAACCTCACAAACATACACTCACGCACACACAAAGTACATACTAGTCGCAACAACAAAATATCTAACAAAGTAGAATAGTGGAAAAGTCATAGAGAAGCCAATAACGCATAAAGCAGTCAAACCAACTAGTTCTAGTTGTAAACTAACTCAGAGCTAGTATGAGTCCCTAGTCCAACTATTAACCCGGCTAGTGCCTCATTAAAGTGCAATTGGTGTTGGACTGAAATATCGACAGTTTCGAGTAGTTGGATACATTTAGAAAGTAAAAAAAGTGGTTTGATGTCGTCCCGCACAAAAAGTGTTCCGGAAGCCCAATAATGAGAAGCCACACTGAAGGTATTAATGACTTTGGAACACCTAACCTTTTTCCACCTAGGCATACGCATCACTCCTTCACTTTTAGAGTGACGAACACTCTCCGGTCGTACTTTAGAATTCTACAACTGAACAGCTGGGGTAACCGATATCCTTGAGGCCACACAACATGCGCACATGGAGATATCTAAGACACCAAGTTCAATGCCAGACTAGAACCCTGCACTTGCGGGAGTTATATATACATCACTAGGAGATGCGCTTGATGACTCATCCCACTTTACAGTATCATCTATTCAAACATGGACCCCAAGGTCAACGTTTTGGAATGTTTCCGAGCTAAGTTACAGGCAGTTCTTACGAAATTACTGTAAGCCATTCAACAATAGCCACACCTAGTCGGTAAGCTCTTTTGACAGCTCAAAACTACAAACAAATCAAAACATCACCTGTAGTTGCAGTGGAACGTTCTTCCTAGGAGAATGCTAATCATTCTGACTCTACTTCGGCCTGCATGTTGAAATACTAAACTGTTCAACATTCAGTCTATGTAAACGCGGGCATACCAAATGTTTGCGAGACATATGGTGTGCGTCTTTGAAACTCATCACAAATTTAACTGCTAACTATCCTCTTTAATAGCAAGCCCACTATGGTCCAACCATATCGCATCTGTTTGTGTCCTAGGACTTCCGTTAGAAAAGATTGACGGACATTTTTGAAAAATGTAAGTGCCGGTTGAGCTTCGTGCTGCTGAAATCGTCCTACGCAACCAAGGCATGGCATTCGCTTCTGATTCGATTAAGCGCAGAATACTCTAATTGCAGACTAGTATTATTTGTGACTAGTTTGGCGGTTCACTGCATTGTATCTGCACAAACACAATCACACGTGCGGTTAGGCGTATACGCAATCATGCAAAAGTTAATTAACATACAAAATAAACGCAATATTGCCGCACAAAAACAGCAACAATAATAATAACAGGCGCAAAAGCAGCGAACAACAAAAAGCTAGCGCTAGCACTAGCACAAGCAATGCCAGTCACAACAACAACAATGGTGGCCAAGTCAGAGCCAACAGCGCCGAAATGGTTCTAGAACGCCAACAAAATTCCGGCAAAAAGCCACAGAGAACAAGAAAATGTAGAATAGATAAATTTGGATAAAAAAATTTAATAAACAAATGAACAAAGAAACGCAACTCGTAAAATAGAAGAATGCGTAAAGCAGCACACAGCGTAAAAATAACAAATATACATGCACACGTAAATATATTCTAAACTTAATAATAAAATAGAAAAAAATGCAAACAGGCCAAGCTTCAAGAACACACAAAGATCGAGAGTTAAGAAGTCGGAAAAAATGCAAAAATTGTTGTAAACAATTTAAAGGTACTATGGAGTTTGAAAATAAGTAAAAAGGAATGGATTGGCGTTACAATGCAAAAAAGAGTAAAAGTAAAATTGCGAAAATTAGCATGATACATTTTACATTTTTACTATGTATGTAATTATAACTAAACAATTATAAAATCACAAAGACCAACTAAACGCTTCAGGATGCCGATCAACAGGTAGTAGAACAATTAATCATTTCGTTGACGCTGAAGCCAACTAACAATTATGAAGCAAGTTGAGAAAATAGTTGTGAGCTATGCAGTAGATAAGATTGGTTAGCTGAACACTTCGAAAATAGAATTACCATTTGAAGAAATTTATAAAAAGTTTTTCTAAATCGCCATGAGCATTCCCTGGATAGTATAATCCGATCTGTATTAACTCTATCACACTCCGATTGTTAAATAGCCTAGAAATATGAAAGCCGGCAACATTTGGAATTACTATTGTGGAAGTACTTCGCTCTGACTAGTCAAGACATCAGATACCAGATTTGACGTCATGATTTTCTAAAGGACGTGCTAGAACGCCAGTAGTTTCAATAAGGTAGGGCCAACGTGAAATTAAGGTAAGGATTTTCTGTTATGCCCTTTTCTTTTCTAGAAATATGTACATATGTAACGATCTCAAGTTGTAGCTCTAGGTAAAGAGGTAGATAGTGCCGTTCTGTTATTTTCTAAGCAAACAAATAAACCTGAGAAATATTTATATTTTTAGAAAAGAAAATGTCGTTAATTTCTCTTTATTTTCTCATTTGTTCGGATTACGAAACGAATACGGAAACATAGTTACTTTAGTAGGCTTATTGATCACCACAGCCAATTATTGTGGAATTGTCAATGAATTGTTAATTACTTTGAATAGAACATCATTAGCAAAAAAAAAATATTTTGTCGATTAAAAAGCAACTATTATCTAATTAAAAACAAAATTAATTTCATTAAAAAAAGAATTCGTGTATTTATAAACTTGACCAACTTCTTAAAATTTCCGGTTCCATGTACCGGAAGGACTCTAGTTTTGCACAACCAAAGACCGGCAATCTATTATAACACTGTGAAATTCCGTGCAATGGGTGGATTTGATAAATTCCCAGAGTTCTAGCTGCCTCAATGAAAAAGTAATGGGAAGCAGGCATATCTCAACAATAAGTTATGTATATGAGAGCTTTGATCTATGGAGTTCTGAACAAAGTGATTCTCTCAAGCAATCTTAAGTGATCTGAAGCGATCTAAAAGTTCTCGTCAAGTCTCTTAAATTCTAAACTTGAAGTTATAGTAGTACTACAGGCGTTGTTCAGTCTGTGTTGCGTTGTAAGTTATAATAGCTTACATGATAGTTTGTTAGAAAATCTTGTCAGTATGTAGACATGTATGTATAGATTTATGCATTTGTTGTTTTAAGAATGTGTATTTCACTATTAGTACGGTTTTTTCTACTCGTTTGCCTATTTTTCAACTTCATCAATTCCTTCAGTTTAAATGCTGTACCTGCCATTCTCGGTAGTTTATTGTATTTGTTTCCTTCATTACGCTTAATACGACTAATAAATGTTTGTCAAATTCACCTTGAAAAGTTCATTCACGTTATTGTCCAAACGCATGATCACAAGAAATGCCCAACAACAAACAAATACAACAAAAGAGCATAGAGCATCAACAAGCTGCTAACAACAATTACGTTGAGTAAGCCATGCTGGATAGGAAATATGAACCGAGCCCAAGAGAGGTACGTAATACTGCAATAGAAAAAAAACAAAAACAAAGCAAAAAAAAAGACAGATATGTGTTTACATACCTACGCATGTGAGGTATTTACAATTATTTGCACAAAATGGCTAAACAGAAGAATTAGAAATAATCGAAATAGCACCACAGGCAAGAGTCAAACGCAAAGAAACAGCTTTAATTCATTATTGTTAGATAAAACCGAAGAGAACTTAAATCAAATATAGATGAATCAAGATTGAATGACCTTTTTTTGTAAAATTGCAAAAATTCGCCGATGACGTCATAGCAAACTAACTATAACTATCTTAATAATTACTAATTATAGAGAACAGTTCTCGAGAATTTCCATAGCACAAGATACCTGTCAAGCAACTTGATTTAGCTGTGGCTCATTGCAGAATGAATTTTGTCAATTCAGTTCCAGTACGATTTTTGTTGCAGAAACAAGCGTTACCAAATGGCATTAGAAGGACTCACATGCTTTCAATATCTCATAGACATTTCATCGCTAAGAAGATGTGATTTCATTGCATACCGCTTGATTTCAAAATTTCACGAAAAAGAACGATTGTACCTGCTAGTTTGATTTTTTTTTTTTAATTACCTGAGGCTCGTAAATTTCGCGGCCGCCGTGGTGTGAAGGTAGTGTTGCCGGCCTACCACACCGAAGGTCCATGGTTCGAGCCCTGGTACAGGTAACATCAAAAGTGATTTGAAAAAAGTTTTTCAAAAACGGGGTCGCCCCTCGGCAGTGGTTTGGCAAACTCTCCGAGTGTATTTCTGCCATGACAGGCTTCTCAGCAAAAAATTCATGTCCTTTGTAGATGCCGTTCGGAGTCGGCAAAAAACTGTAGGTCCCACCAATTTGTAGGGAAAATTCAAATTGGCACACCACAAATTGGAAGAGAAGCTTGGCGCAAAAATCTCTTAGGAGGTTTATGATGATATACCTGTTGTATATCGCGCCATAGAGATAGATAGTTTTATTTGAACGTGTATAGTGTTCAGACTTCGACGATTATTGTGCGAGATCTACCACCTGTTTTTTTTAATTAGAGATTCTGCCATGCATGCTGAAAACCGATCACATTTTTTGTTGAAAATAATGAAAAGAAACTTTAGCTATGTCTTAATAATTAAGGTAGAAAAACAGTATTGTATACGTTCTTTGTGAAGCTTAGAATAGTTCATATTCTATAAGCTTATTATTGATGGCTATAAGGAATGGTTTGTGCTGAAAGTGATCGCTTAGAGAACAAATCTTGACCTTTAGTGAAAACCCATCTGTAAGTAGACAAGCCAGTGAAAGATGGATCCCAACCGCAGTTTTTCGGGCTGCGATGGAAACTTTCTCAAAACATCTAGATCCATAAAATTTAAGATGTCTCTTCTATAATTGGTATACTGACATCATTTCATTTATTATAAGAATTTACATCAGTACAGTAAGATTATGTATCTTTTATAGTACAACGAACAAAATCATATCTGAACGAAAAAATAAATAATAAAGGAAAAAAATTAAATTTTGAAGTATAGTATGAAGTAAGCTAATCTAAGTGAAGTTATTTAAGATAAGTTACGAAATGTATAAAGAAACTAAAAATAAAAAACCGTAAAATCTCTGTCTGATCTGAATAAAACCTGCAAAAATTAGGAACTAGTAACAGATGGCCTGGGCTGAAGTATATTAGTAGACTCTCAAGTTTTTTTCACTTATTTAAAAAAAAAAGGAGAATATACTCGTAAGGCTTATGGTATCAGAATGGCTTGTCAAGCAAATCTACCACTATTTCTCTGCAATGCTACCATCTATTAAACTTTTCAGTTCCGCACACTCGTCCTGTACTGTTATTAGTTTGTACATTTCAAGCATATTAATCCGTTCCGTTCCGTTCCTTGAAAGTGAAGTTCTCTACCAGTTTTATTCAGATTTGCTGGGAAAGGGTTATGTCCGAGGATATGATTAACAAAGTGCGGTTCTGGTAGATAGTGGGATTCCGTGCTTACTGACGTAAATCGTTCAGCCGATTAGCTCTAGCGTAAGGCCTTAGCTTACGTTGATGTTCTACGATCTGGATGCCAAAGTTTGGGAATATTGTTTCAAAGTCTCAAGTATACGTGTCCATGGATATTAAGAGTGATGAAATTACAGTTTTGTTTTGTATTTCATTTGAAAAACTGTAGGAAACCCCACCGAAACCATTTTAAACATGATATATTCCCCGAAACCAATCTATCGTTTAAACCAGACGATTTTTCTTACCTTCTTGTGACATGAGAACAATTGAATGAAATACTACCATGCGTAGATTAATTTCTTGTACATCGTATATAAACTACAACAGGCTTTCCAACTCCATAGTTCTTATGCCACTGGCGTTCCAATTTGACACACAGAGAACCAAGAATTCTAGAACCTACTTCTGTTACCACTTTGCCTCATCTGAACTAATTTTATATAATAGTAAATAGATATAGATAAACGTAGTTATGCCTGGACGTAGATTAGTATACACAATTGGGTACAAAATCTGCTTGAATATGCGAATGTATAGAAAAATGTTCAACAAAACAAAATTGAAAAATTCGGTGAAGTTCAAGGTGTAACCGCAAAAACAATTTTAATCATAACCAAAAAACCAACAACTCAAGCAACAACCACAACCGTATGGGCTAAAATTTAAGCGTGATAGCGAACAAAAGCCAATAAAACGACAATAAAAGTGTTGACTGTGGGGGAGGGATTGCGGTGAGGAGTACATGAATAGATTCGACGCATAGCGCGTAATGCCTCAAAGCAGGGCAGGCAAACAAGTTGCTGAAGTATATAGCGAAATCTATAGAAAGAAAATGATTAGATTTGCACTCATTTATTTTTGCTTTGCATTGTTATTGCACGCGTTGACGCTTTAGTTCTGCGTGTGGGCTCGCTCGCTTTTGAGTACAAAAATTAAAAATTTAAATACAAATACAAAAAAACCACAACAAAGAGAAATCAACAGACTTCTAAATTCAATAGACGAGCATTTGCTTTATCTTGGAGCATTGGTGGCTAAGCAAAGCAGAGTGCGTGAGAGAAGAAGACTAGCATTTGGTGGATCGACGTGAGCGCACACTGCGACGAAACTTTTGCAGCAGATCACTTGATTGGATGAGAAGCTTTGTTGATACAAGTATTGAGCTTTTTTTGAATTTTATCCAAACAACATGTTGCAGAGCTTTTTCGCTCAACTTTGTACCCGAATATATATCTCTTTGTGATAATTACACAAACACGGTATTCAAGTTTTGTGATAGTCTCAGGCAATTGTATCTATATACAGTGAAATTCCTAAAGACGGACAGTCCTTATAACCGGACAGCTCCAATAACCGGACAAATTTTGTGTACACAGGGTTTTCAATAATTTTTTCATACAAATATCATTCTAATAAACGGACGCTCTAATAACCGGACGCTCTAATAACCGGACGCGGACACTGTATTTCAAGCCATTTCCATGAAAAAATTTCTCATAAACGGACAAAATTCAAAAACATCGCAAGCAAGCTTTGTTGTTCATTATAAAAATGAAATAGGGGATTCCCCTTTTAACATGTATGCACACATTCAAGCCGTCCGTGTCAAGTAAAAGGTGGTTTTCTATTCAGTTTGTCAAGTGCATGCGAGTGGCTGCGTTGAAAGTTCGTAATAATATGGCACCGAAAAAGAAGCTACTTTCTATTAAAGAGAAAATGGAAATTATTAATGTTTTCGAAAAAGAAAAGTTATCAGTACGTGGAATTGCAAAAAGGCAAAGTATGGTGAGTCCAAAATTTAAATTGTAGGTACACGTTTCTTTTGCTTTAAAAGGTTCAATATTGGCAAAACGCAAGCTGCTGAAATTAATAAAAATTAAAAAAAAATCGTTCTAAATGGGAGTCTGGATCTAATATTCACCAAAAGCGAAGTTTCCTTAAAGAAGGCGGCTCGGAAATAGACAGGATGTGTTTTGATTTTTTCGCTAAGGCTAGAAGTCAAAAAATTTCGATTTCTGGTCCCATTTTGAAAGCAAAGGCAATGGAAATTGCAAGAAAACTGGGTGTACCTAATTTTAATGCTTCGGATGGATGGCTAAATAAATAGCGATTAAGGAATAATGTTTCCTTCAAATGTATATCTGGTGAAGCTGCAGATGTGAATCAGGATGATGTCGAATAGTTTCGGACAAAGCTGCAAACTCTGTTGAATGGGTACCAGCCTGAAGACATTTACAACGCCGATAAGAGTGGGCTTTTCTTTCGTGCCTTGCCGGACAAAACCCTCGCTCTTAAATCTGAAAAATGTGTGGGATTTAAGCTATCAAAGGAAAGACTTACAATTTTGTTCTGTGCTAATATGGCTGGAGATAAGGAGCCGCTTTTGGCTATAGGGAAAGCAGCCCGTCCTAGATCCTTTAAACATGTTCCAAATGCAAAACTTCCAGTGGATTGGAAGTCTAATAAAAAAGCATGGATGACTCGAGAAGTGATGAGCGAATGGCTGCAGCAGTTCAATCGAAGAATGAAAGCCCAGAATCGAAAAATTATCTTGTTTCTAGATAACGCGGCTTCTCATCCAAAGGAATTAGACTTGACCAACATAAAAATTTGTTTCTTGCCACCAAATACAACGGCAGTTAGCCAACCCCTTGATCAAGGTATAATCCAAAATTTTAAAACTTTGTATAAAAGCATAGTTTTAAAACACTTGATAACTAAAATTGGCGATACAAGCTCAGCCTCAGAGCTCTCAAAATCGATTAATGTACTGGAAGCTGTGTATTTCATCAAAGCATCTGGGGATAAAGTGGAAGCCCCAACAATCCGAAATCCGTAAAGCAGGATTTTTGGAAACTTTAGATTTTGATCCCGAAGATGACATTCCACTGGCAGTCTATGCTAGGCTTCAGGAAGGACTAGATTTGGCAAATGATTTCGAAGGTTTTCTCCAAATAGATCAAAATGTTTTCACTGAGGACAACAATATAGAAATTCAATTTGACCAACCAGATGATACTATGGATTAAGTAATTCAGAAGATGAACCTTCAGAAGAAATAAGTGACCCCATAACATTATATGATGAGGCTTTAAAACTTGTTGCCCGCTTGAAACAATATGCAAAAAATGACTATGTAGCTTTTCAGCAGGTTAAAAATATCGAGAGTCACTTTGAAAATGAAAATTTTAAATTAAAGGAATCAATGTTAAAACAAACAAGCATCACACAATTTTTTCAATCAAACTAGTCGATATTGATATGTAAAGACTTGTACAATGTATTTAATTGATATATTTATGTATGTATATGTAATACTAAAGTATTTAAATATTCTTTACTTCGAAAAATTTCTTAAATAAACTACAATGAATTTTATATGTGTAGTATATATTTTTTGACCTCATCCCCTATAAGCGGACATCTCCCATAACCGGACAAAAACACTGCGACCGTGAGTGTTCGCTTATGAGGAATTTCACTGTAGTTTAATTATTATTAAACAGAATGATAAGCTTAGTGTATTTAGTCACATCTATCTGGCTGTGCCTGTTCAATCAGTTTTAGAGACCGCAGGCAAATACTTGGCAAGCAGACGCTATTTTAAAATAGTTTCGTAATTTGAGGGTTGCGGCAAGATCGCACAGCTATAAAATATTGCGTCCATATAACTGATCATCAGCCATTGGAAACACCAACAGAGTCCTAGTGTTTCTACACTTGTATTTCCGAGCTCAGTGGGGGCTTCCTGAGTTTCTGTTATCCCACCTTCTTTAGATGGTGTCTATAATCCAAAACTCTACATGAGCCCAGGACAACGACGTACTGACACAGTGGGATCTTTCTTCGTCAAGAGAGGACTTCACTTCTCAATTCCATACCGATTCCTCGGTTTCACTAGTTGGCAAGATGGACTCTTCGTTGAATTTCTCGGCTGACATTTTTTTCTCTGTTAATGCTGGTTCTTAAGTACAAACTCCCTGACAGCTTCAAGTATGTATTTGTCAATATTGGCATGGTTGCCACGGCTCAGTTTAGCCTGCTCTTTATTTAATGCCACCATTCGCCCCTCCCCGAACTTGAAACCTTTTTTCCGAACTGTATTCTAGAATTGCGTCAAACACCATCTCAAGCGACTTTTATTCGTCCGACCGTTATTCCATAGGCAGAGTTATGGTATCGGCTTGTACATCTCACCATTTCCCAAGGCTAATAGAGATGTGCGCGTATCTAATTCACTACCCTTCCTAAAACTACATAAATCAAAGAAAATATTCATTAATTTTACTTTCAGTTCAGTATGTTGAAGTGCCTACGAGCTGCTCCACTCAGCGGCTGCTTTCTGCGCAAGTTCAGCACAACTAATAAGGTAAAATACAAAGTCAAGCATAATCCTGCAAAGAACCAGTCTTATCAAAGTTCCGTTGTTATCTTCTCTACAGAATAATTTCAAGGTAACTGTGATTGGTGGTTGTGGCGGCATTGGACAGCCTTTGGGTTTACTTTTGAAACGCGAGCCTCTCATATCCACACTCGCCATATATGACACTGTGCGAACTCCGGGCATCTATGCTGATCTATCACACATTGATACAAAAACTGTTGTCGAGGGATATCAGTGTCTCGAAAATCTACCAGCCGCTCTTGATGGTGAGTCGAAATAGTTCGCAGAACTAAGACAAATATTAAACAACTTTGACTTAGGTGCTCATATTGTGGTCATTACCGGTGGTGCTGCTCGTAAGCCGGGTATGTCGCGCGATGATCTATTCACTAAAAATGTCGACGTTGTGGCCACAATTACACCGGTCATAGCAGAAACATGTCCAAAGGCTCTGGTTGCCATTATCACGAATCCCGTTAATTCATGTGTGCCAATGGCGGCGGAAATCCTTAAACAGGTAAACAAAAGGTGTTATCTGTGATATCTCCCGTGCTTACGTATGGTGCCTTGCAGAAAAACGTATTCGATCCGAAAAAGTTATTTGGGGTTACAACGCTCGACTTGGTACGGTCACGCACCTTCATAGGCGAAATATTAAATGTTGAACCAGACAAAGTCAGCATACCAGTCATTGGTGGGCATTCGGGTGAAACTATTATACCGATACTTTCGCAATGCAAACCCACCTTAAAGTTGGACAAAGAGAAGGCCAAGCAGCTTATAAAGCATGTACAGGAGGCTGGCACTGAAGTGGTAAAGGCCAAGGGTCTAGATGGCGGCAGTTCAGCTACACTTTCAATGGCTCACGCAGCTCAACTTTTTACGAAATCGTTGTTGCTGGGTCTGAAAGGTGATTGTCAGCCAGTTGAGTGCTCGTATGTTGCTTCCGATGTAACTGAGTGCGCGTTCTTCGCGACGCCCATACAACTTGGTAAAAATGGCATTAAAAAGAATTTGGGTTTGCCCAAGTTGGATGAGAGTGAGCAGGCAATGCTTTGCAAGGCGATAGAAACTCTGCAAAAAAATATCAAAACTGGCGTGGATTATGCAAAAAAGTTGCAAAAGAAAGAGAAGGAGAAGGAAAAAGGCAAAAAATGTTAAAATGCACAGCTTATGCTCTCCGACAATTTTGTCCTATTAAAGAACATCTTTTATTATAAATTTTATTTCAATACAATTCATTGTACCAAGTTTTTTATGAAATGTTCTTGTAACTAATTGGATATTTTTTGTTGTTGTTGTTCTGATAGCAGTCGTGAGGCTGGAACGGCCTCTAAGAATGCCGAAATCGGCTGCTCACCAACGTCATAGACAACGTTGTTGTTGTTTTTAAAGAAAAAACACCCTCGATGGCTTCGGCATGTGTTGATGAAGTGACGGCGCGAAGGCGGATATTAGTCCGTTGATTTCAGGGACTAATACCTTTAGGTCCGATCGATAAGATTTCGAGGAATATTTATCATTAAGGAAAGTGTAAAATAAGGCGTAGAAGAAATAATTTTAGCAAATGGAAGCCAGATGAACTTCCCCGCTTGTGACTGAGGTATAGACAAGAGAAAAAGCGTAGCCTTGTCTGAGGTAGCACAATTACAAGGTGTCCATTGCCTTTGTGTAGCGTCTTTGTTGTCTAGAAGGTATTTGACTCCAAATCCTGAAACATGACGATCCCGAAGGTGTGAGTTACAAAATACCTTCTACTGAACTCGGAAAAACTGCAAAACTATGTACATTTTTTCGTCTGATATATCTCCTTCCCCTTCCCCAGGTAGAGAAGAGTTGCTTTATGTAGCAGAACTCTTCGCTCACAATTTTTTAGTGAGCTTTGGTTAACTGAAAGAGAGCTTGCTGAGAAGTTTTAGATGAGCCGCATCGTTTAGAACATCATATCCAGCACTCCGATAGGGGATCTGGGACCGGGAGAGTCTCGCCTGCTACTTTCATATATTTTTAGGATTAGTCTCGGGTAGGTTATGGTAACACTTGAAGTGAAGATGTTATGAATTACTTTTCACAATCTCTTAAATTCCAAACACATAAGGCTGTGGCGATTATTTACCGAATTGAACTCAATTGACCTTCAAAGATACAAGAGGGACAACTCAAAATATCCCTACAAGGCTTCTACTTTATGGTTGACTATAGTATTTGTCCAAGCCTAACTCATGCTATTTAAGACCATAACCGGGCAACGAGGGAATCATTACCCGAGTAACTGCGATTCCCCGAAGATTTTATTAAACAATTAGACGGGTATTGCTAGATCTTTCCGAAAGCGTGAGAATAAAAATTTGTTGGAGCCATTAAAGAGATTCGTATACAATTTGATGGCTATCGATGACTCTTCATTTAACCAACGATAGATTAATACATGAGTAATACAACTGCTACTTCGGACTGAGTAGACAATTTAAAAGTAAAGTCCTCTCTCAAGGAATTAAACTAACACTCTATAAGTCACATATCGTACCCGCCCTGCTGTATAGTGCAGAGCCTTAGTTACTGACAACATCTGATGAGGCGGTTCTGGAGCTATTCGAGGGAAAGGCTCTTCGAAATATTTATGGACCCTTACGCGTTGGTGAGTACCGAAGAAGATTAATTATGAGCTCTATGAGCTTTACGCAGACGTCGACATAGACCAGCGAATGAACATTTAGCGGCTAAGCCATGATGTCCGAATGAACGAAGACGCTCCAGTCCAGAAGGTATTCTTCTCGGCACCCGCTGGTGGAAGCAGAGGAAAGACGAGACCACTGCTCCGATGGAAGAACCAGCATGCGATCCAATAGTATTTCCAATTGGAGCCAATTAGTTGAGCGAAAAAACGAGTCTCGCACTATGTCGGACAGGCAACCCGCTGGACGGTTAAACGTCATTTAAGTAAATAGAACAATTGATTAAAAACTTCAGGGCCATCTTCCAGAAAGTGGATAGTAAATTATACGGGTTGAGCTTTTTCTGCTAACCTGTCACCCCAGTCACTTTCGTTCTGAGATGACGAAAGTGTTTATCAAGAATCAGCCGCCTTGACACATATCAATCAAATGCTGAGTAAAGTTGAAGAGCTCCTTACATGTTCCATTCGTATTCACATGGTCGCAACCAAGCGGTTTTATCAAATTCCAAGTGAACAGCACAGGATTGCAAATGATAAGCAGCGTCAATTAAAAGGATTCATAAAACCATCTTGTTGTTTTTGCTTTCAAAGATGTGCCTTTGGATCATAATAAGCATACATGAGTATAAACATACGTACATACTTATGTCATTTGTACATACCCTGTAGGGAAAGTCCCTCGAAACCACTATTAGCAATCCGCTTCCTAATTTAACATGTCGATGTCCTGGGCGGTGAAAATGGTAACTCACACCTTTTCTTTAGTTCCAAACTAAATTTTCCACACATTAGAAATAGTTCGTTTATTGGTTAAACTTCGTATAGTTCCAAACCAGACAAGAATTCTGAATCTATACATATTATAAAAAGTAAACACTTTTTTTCGTGTCGTCACTTGACGCTCAAACGCGTGGACGGATTTTAACCAAAGTTACACACAAGTCAGGTACATAGCCCGGCATGGTTCTTACGTATTTTTTTTTTGAAATCGGAAAAGGGGCCGTGGCACCTCCCATACAAATGGGAACTTTCATACTCAATATCTTTGGAGGTATTAATGCTAGACTACTAAATTTTGGTAAGGCGTTGTATAAAGTAAGTCCCTTTCCTAATACCTATCCCTTTTTGAAATCGGAAAAGGGGGCGTGGCACCTCCCATACAAAGGGGATCTTTCATACCCCTATCTATGCAACTATTATCCCTAGACTACTGAAATTTAGTAAGACGTTGTATAAAGTACGTCCCTTTCCTATTACCTATCACTTTTTGAAATCGGAAAAGGGAGCGGTGCACCTCCCATACAAATGAGATTTTTCATCTAAACATAATATTATTATAAAAAGTAAACTCTTTTGTTCCTGTCGCCGTTTGATGCTGAAGCGCGTAGGGGAATTTTAACGAAACCTACACACAGGTCAAGTACATGGCCCCGCATGGTTCTTTTTTTTGAAATTGGGAATGGGGGCGTGGCACCTCGCATGCAACTACTATCGCTAAACTACTGAAATATAATCAAAAGTTATGATTTTTTACCATTTCGCTGTATAATTGCAAGAAATTTGTATTAATCAAAAATATTTGAAACTCTAAAATAATCATTACTTTTGATTATTTATATATTATTTTTTAATAACAGTAAAAATGTATGATTTTTTTGATTCTTATTAACTAGGAAATAATCATTAAAAATTTATAAATAATCATTAAATGGCTTCTCAGAAAATAAGCAATTAAGCCGGTAATCATTCGGATTAATAATTATTACTCAATAGGTGTGGTTCAAACATAAAACTTAACAAATTTAATCCTTTTTCATTAAAAATATTCATTGCAAAATATAAAATAAAAACTTAAATTAAATCGATAAATGGTTGTCGTTAAAGGTGATTGAGAAAAGGTTTATTTTTTACATGCAATGACTAGCCAATTGCCTGTATTGGACTAGGGAAATTTAGTTTCTATCAAACTAGTTTTTATTTGGCACTCTAGACCTGGTTTTCAACCATAAATTTTTTCTTTTTTTCTTATTTACTCGGTTTCTTGCAGGGTATTTTTAAATGTTTGTATGTATTTTATAGTGTTTTCCAGCTAATGTGGTAGTGCGGCAGCATATCCTTTTCATCTCTTCGCCCTTACTCCCAAATACAAATACGCGCGGCTTCGTGAATACATGGAAATCCGTGCCAGTGTAGCGGTGTTGTCCTAGTTATTGTGCTGTCCCATTTAAGTACTTTGGGATAGATTCACACTTTTCTGATTGTTTGTTAGCTTTATGATTGGAGTTGTTGTTGCCGGTCTAATGCTCCACATTTTGCCTTCATAATTTGTAGGTTATAATACGTGCCACATACATACAAACATCGTTTATCCTTTTTGCAGTTTACCTTTTTAATGCTTTCTATGTTTTTCATCCGTAAAGTTTGCGAAATTCATCTTTTGCTTTTCCTAACCAAAACAAATTATTCAACTCACATTAAAAATATATTTGTAGCATTGGGTGCATTTGTTTAGAGAAAGTGATGCCTGCTGTAATGACCTACTATAGAGTCATTAGTGGTTGCTAATTTTTGGGAAATTAATTTTTAAAGATTCTAAACCTTAGACTATTTCATATAAAAAGTACGTATTTATGTATGTATTAGGATTGTTTATTTTCCCCTTCTCCTTTAATTGGTGCTTAACCTCCAACGGGATTTTGTCCGAGTTCAAGCCTGCCAGTTATTTCAGTTTTGCCATGACTGACTCCAATTAGAAAAACAACATAACCTTGCAAGTCCACCACAATGGACGCTTCTGTCGGGTTGCTCCAGTACACTTACTGGGTCTGAACAACTCCTTTGCTTAGCATAACATTATATAACGGCAGCTGAATTTTTCTTGGTTGACATTTGTCTTTGCTACGTCTTCGTAAAACTCATTCAGCGTATATTAATAAAAGTACTTCACCCTGCCTAAGCGAGTCATGCATGCATGAATTTTCATCCAAACCTTCCCAAGCAATTGCTCAGGAACTTCCAGTTTTAACAGCGTTGAAACGCAATGAAGGTTCTGTTGGAAGAGTTTGCCCTTATCAACAATTTAAAGATATTTTGCATCGTTTTAGGATACAGCCCATTCAGGACATGCATTATCTAGGTCGGGACTTCGTCTGGACCGCTTAGAGTTTATTCACGTACTTACATTGGAACGTTGGAACATTGCATTGGAACGGTATATTCCACTTCCTCTGCTTCCACAACGGTTTTATACCGATGTCTGCGTAGAGCTCATATTCTTCGGTACTCACCGTCGACAACTCGCTGAGCTTCACACATATCTCGTTTCATCACATATTAAGAAGTCCTTTTCTATTTTGCCAATACCATTTTCAGCTTCTTTTTTATTTAAAAGTAAGCAGGTAGAAGTTTAAACTATTTTTTATCCAGTCCGATGTTGAGCCGGAGCTACTAGGGTCTCCCTTGGTAGGCTTAAATGGCACTGCTATTTCTGTGGCTGACATTTTTCATCAGAATGGCGGTTGATTTAGACAAATTAGGGCTTCGAAAAGGCAGAAAGACGCCCCTATTTAGTATTTTCATTAAATGTAACGCACATAATAACTTTCTAAAATCACTTCGCGTTATTGTGTTATCAATGCACAGCCGTATCTGGCAAATATACTCACATACCTACCTAAATCTATGTACATAAATATAAGCTACAACACGCACGATTATATATTTCTAAGAATTCGTTCCATAAAATGAGATTTAATTACAACAACTTCGAGTGTCGACGAGGCGGCAACGAATTTTTAATTAATTTTCTGAAAGGACATCTTAGCGAAAAGCTTTTGATGAATTGATTTTCGACACACACATACTCACACGCAAACGAATCTGCACACAACTAACGGAGTACTTTGTTGACTTCTACGCTGCGGAACGCACCTTTTAATTACTATAAATCTGTAAATATGTACACTTCAGTTCCGTAGACTACGTCGAGTACCAGGTAAGTAGCTCATAGGGATGCAAATTTTTTTTATTTTTTACGATACCGGAATTTTTGAGATCTAACTTTTACAATCCCGATGTCATGGGACTAGTCTAGGTATCTCGGTATTGGGTAACCTTGGACAATTTAACTGAAAAAAAATTCAAGAATAGCTTCTTCGATTAAAATATGTTAAAAAAAGAAATGTATTGGATGTTCTTTTGCGGTTATGGTTTTTTTAAAGTTTGGAATTTTTGAAGAAAAATACGGGTTTTAGGCCACGTTTAAATTGTATAAAAGTTTTGTCTATCGACTTTAATTGACACAATTTTTGTTCCTCAGCTAAGTAACTGAATAAGCTTTTTTAAGTAAAATAAATAAATAAATAAAATTGACATGAGAAAACCGCACTTTTGTTAAGTTTAAAATCCACAATAACTTGGTGACAGAGTATGTTACAATCCATAAAAAAAATGAATATTAAATAAATGAAGGGAAGAGTCGATAGTAGATCCGGCAGACCCACAGTTTCCAGGTCAGTTGGCTAAGAAGGCTCATGTTACCTTGAGTAACACAATCAACAAGGAACTTCAAAATATTCAGAAACATTACACAAGCTTTTTTGATTTATATGTAATATACTGCAAATCTCTTAAATACTGGTATTGTAGGAAATACTTGTGTTTTAGGGGGCCTTAAAAATAAGAGGATAAGGGGGTTGACATCCCTAGCAGCTAGCTTCTTACATCGTGCTAATGCGTACTGTAATGCACAGTCGTGAGGAGGTAAAGCGCCGTCTAAAAATAACAGTAAAGTAACTACTGTTTTAACATCACGAAATGAAAAAAAGTACAGGGTGGCGCAAAAGTAATCCTCCTATCAGAAAATGCTATAAATTTTGCGATTGGCCCCTAAAGTCAGTTCTGTTTTGACATTTGTGTAGTAAACACATGCGAAATACACGTTAATAAACAATGTTACGCTACACTGCTCCAGAACGCGGAATATTGCTGACTATTTATTTGACCAATAATCGGTCGGGGCCAAACGGTTACTGTGAATGGTGAGCGCTACAGAGCAATGATCAACGAATTCTTTTTGCCGCAACTTGATGAATTGGGATTGGAAAACATGTGGTTCCAACAAGACGGTGCAACAGCACACACTGCACGTGCCACAACCGATATGCTGAACATCGGAAGCTTACTTTTGCGCCACCTTGTATTTGTTAAAGTAAGTAGTCGACCGGTAATCTTAAGTAGGGCGATTGAAAAAAATTTAGAAATAGGGTCATCTTCTTCTCAGCCGTCGTATTGTTGAAAATTCAATAAGTCCAGTTTTCGGTCAAATAGGAATAATGATTTTTTTTTTTTGGAGCGTTGGAGGGACTTGCGATCCGCATCAGGGGCGAGTACTCTATCCACTGAGGTGCGACATTCAGAATAAAAAGAAGAGAAATCGTCAAGGCGTTTAAACCAGACATGCTAACTAAATGATTGCTAATCCTAATGATTATTGGTGTGATTATTTACTTTTGGGAAAAGTCTGCTAATAATTGTTTTCGAGTTTTAATGATTATTTTCGAAAAACTTGTTTTGGTTATATTTTTAGTTTTTCTTAATAATCGTAAAAAATCCTGATTTTTTTTTGATTATTTTTTAATCGTAATCAATTAACAATTGCCTTTTCTCGAAACATAAAAAATAATCGTTATCAATTAAAATAGCCATCTAAAAACTGTATTACTAATTACTACCCAAATTTAACAGGCCTGGTTTAAGCTTTTTCTGTTAATTTAAAAACCATTTGAAGACTTTATATTTTTTAACCTGCAGAATATATGCATATGTATGTACGAGTATGTATTAGAGATGTAAGTCCCGAAAATTGACTATATCATATTTAAATTAAGAACTTATTTAACACAAAATTTATGATTCGTTTGGGTAAAACGAATACCGAGGTGGGTATCCTGGGTAAGTTTTTCTTTTTGAAAATTAAAAAAAGTATTTCTTTTATATATTTTGCATGTATTAATGCATAAATATGTGATTTTTAAAAACTTTTTGCTGTGATTGTAGGTGGTTTTATTTTATGCCATTTTAAATGATTTCAGTTGTTTATTTGTTACTCATTTTTACAAAAAGTTGTGCGTCAAATGATGGATCCCGAGTGCCCAGGATAACTTCAAATATATGCTGAAATCCCGGGATCACAATTGTTCGGTAATATTGTTGTCTCTGGTAGGTATTTGCAGTTTTAGCGGCTGGTCCATTCCCGCAACTAAAGAAAAGCACCAATTTCATTAATGAACCATTTAACCTTCTCAATGGGTACAAGTATGATAAGAGATAGGTAAAATTTTGTTTCATAATATTCCACACAATGCACATACGGCAAAAATTATGATTTAGCTGGACAAAAACATTATTGTGATCGGCAAGCACTCCGAGTGTATTTCTGCCGAAAAGTTTTTCAACCAAAATTCATCTGCTTGGCAGATACCGTTCGGAGTCGCCTTGGACACATATAGGGCTCGCAAAAAAAGCAGCATACTACAACTCGGAAGAGAAGCTGGGCCTTAATATCTGAGGAGCTCAATCCAGCCAAATCATTATTAAGAGCCGACATAACGTTACTAAATACCCTTTAGTGTTTGGATAGAATTCGTAAGAATTTTTATTGGCTTTGAAGTCTGTAGATTTCGAATTTTGTCCAGCTAAATGACTAACTTTGCCGTATGTGCGGGGATTTGTTTTGCTTTGAATTAGTCTGCAATGTATGAGTACATACCCGGAGGTATTCATAGGCGGGATTGTAGAATAGCTGGATGGGTACGTTCGTATATATGCAGTAACCTTAAAAAAAACAAAGCTATGCACCGCTCGCTATGGAGTATGTACCCATTCACGCATACACCCATTCTCTCGTTCAGTCACCCATCCATCTGTGAAGCAATTCAGTCAGCCATCCATCCATCTGAATATTCTTTTGAAGACTCATTTACTTGCACTTGTACAAGCATTTATTTAATGTATTTGTGTTTGTATGTATGTTTTTGTTAATTGAATATGTCCCGTTAAAGGATAAAGTGAAATTGCGTGCGTTCACGCGGCGGGTTGTCATCCTGTCAGGCGCATATCACGGCAAACAGTAGCAGCAATTATGACTGTCAATGGGGAGATGAAAAATTTTATGTAAAATTTATTGCCTTAACAGAGCATACTTACATACAAACTACCTGTATACATATTTACAAACTCACCCACCATGTCTATATCTATGTTTGTACGCATATCGGACGGGCGGACATTCACTGTTGATAGAACAATCGCACAATAATAACAATCATAATAATAATTATAATGCGTGCCAGCAACGGTAATAGACTAACAACAACAACAACGAACTGTATTTCTGCGAATATTCTAACATACAAAAATAAGTTCTCAGACATAAAGCGAAATAAATCCCATTGCGCTGATTTCACTGGAGCAGGACATTCCTATGACATGGTATCTTATTGCTGTTGTTAATGTTTGAGCTTCGTTTCCGTTTGAGTCCGCAATTCGATTTATAAAAGGATGGATTTCTGAAGCCTGAGCTGTAGGTTTTGAAAAATGGATCGAATTATAAAATAAAAATGTATGACGCGATACAAACAGGTATGTATATCATCATAAACCCCCGAAGGGATTTTTGCGCCGAGCTTCTCTTCCAATTTGTGGTGTGCCGCTCTGAATTTTTTCCGAACGGCATCTACAAAGGAGACGAATTTTTGCTGTGAAGCCTTTCATGGCAGAAATACACTCGGAGAGTTTGTCAAACCACTGCTGAGGCACGACCTCGTTTTTCAAAGAAGTTTTTCAAACCACTTTTGAATATACCTGTCCCAGGACTCGAACCTTGGACCTCCTATATTTTTTTTTACCTTTCCAGATTCTATGTAGGCAAAGTTTCAGACATAAAAGGACAAATATAATGTTTCTAAAATTAAAAATTGGTTCTTGAATAATCGACTGGTCGGATCATCGACAGAGCCCGCTATCGCCTTGCTTGTACTCGATACAATGTTATTTTACATTTCCTTTTTAGTTGTATTAGCTCTTTGCACTACACCGTTTCCGCTAATTAATGATTTGACGTAACATTTGCTGAGTTGCGCGCCATATGCAACAACACGGTAAGCAGTCATCTCTTGCAGAAGAGCAACAAAGTATGTTGAGTATGGATGAATGTAGATGATATACTTTTTATACCCAACATCTACGACTACTGGATATTATGCGCCGTCCTACCATGCTGAAGGTCGAATTTGAAAATACCCAACAAGCATTTCTGTAAATGCTTTTAAAAATAAGATAAATTAAACTTGCTACAATAAGCGATATGTTAACTTTTTCAGTTTTCATTTACTTGAAAGTTTAAGGTAAACTTTTTATAAACTTCAAGAAAAAACTATTATCAAACATTTCATTTTAAAAGTGAAAGGCAAATGTTTCCAAAAATTCAGAAAAAACTATTTGTCAGTTTTTTTCTTTTCAACTTAAAATATTTATAATTCTTTTCAGAAAAGATTTTACATCTAAATGAGGACGAAAGAGCAAAAATAATGGCTGCATTTTAACCACTTTTGCAACTGCTAATAATTGGTTTAAGTTGCAGCATTCTATGTATGATTAGAACTTTTTTATTTATTTCATTGCAACAGCTAAATAATATAAAATATATCGTTTAAATAAAGTTAAAAAAAAACATTTATAAAATCTTTTTTTGAAAATTGCTTATAGGCTTACATTAATAAGCTTTTTATCAACGTGCCGTTTTAATTACAAAACGCTTTTTTTTCAAACGTTTTATAAACGGTAAATGGGAATTTCGTTAGCTTAATATTTATTTCAGAAAGGTTTTTAAAGAATTATTTTAAGTTTACTTTGCTTGTTGAGATAGAGAAGTAATATCAAAAATAAAGTGGTCTCTCTGCAGTGCTCATCAACAGTTCATTAAACATTTCTTAGATTTGACTCTGCATAGCATATACTGGTCCGGTCAAGCCACTATATGGCAAATTGGAACAGAAGTTCGTAGGTATATCGCACCTCATTATTATTAGTAGGTATTATTAAATGTTAAGAAATTATGTTTTCAAGTTTAAAACTTCGATGATTTCTCCATCATATTTTACCATTGTGGGAATATACTCCCATTGTACCTACTTAACATCCGCTGGGTATGAAATCATATTTCCAAATGAGGCGGTTTAAGAAACTTTCAGCAGGAAGGTGAAAAAAGTATTAGAAATTCTAGTGAAATGCGTATGTCTGTATTTCAACCCCCACATTCTTAAACGAGCTCTCAACTCCACGCACTTTAAATAGAATTAGAATGGCAAAAAAGCTTCGCAGTTTGCCATGCATATTAATGAAGCAGAAGGAGATTGTAGCACGCATCTCAAATTTCGTCACAACAACAAACAGCCAGTCGTTAACAAAGATAACAATAAAGCAGTAGCAAGACAAACCATCATCTATCCATTTCCAATTACTTTAATCATTGTCAACCCCACCATGCTGCCAACATTCATTGTACCACCCGCTCCTTGAACAGTTCCATTCATTGAACACTTCACACATACCAACAAGATTCCGTTCAATGCCCAACTCAGACTCATCTCATTCCACTGGCACACGCACCTGCAATTCCACCACTACCACTGCGGCCATGCACTCTTCACTACAAACACAAAAAACTGTCATAGAGTTTCATAATATTTGGTCCGAGTAGAGGCTGCCGGAGAGAAGTGCTTGCCCATAAATTATTATACTATATAGATGAGTGGTTGTTGAGCAGCAGCGAAGAGCACGAATTCTAATGGTTGGCAGATGTCATGGCGTGCAGAACGTTTGGATGTTAATGTCGACTGCGACAACAAATGCAAGTCCGAAATTCCACTATGGCTCATACGAGCTCGAACAGCTGGAATATAACAACTAAACTCCAGCTGTTTGTGAGCACACTCCATTGGTGGTAGTTGAAGGCAGGCTGTGGATTCCGCCCCTGTGGCAGTTGTGAAGGTTTCTTAAAGTTGAAATCAATAAATTAGAATCGTGTTATCCAATCCTGCTCTGGGTTATTAAATGAGTTTAACTAGGGTTTTAGTAAAAATCATCAGGAAAGTATAATGGACCAAAAGCCTATGAACAAAGGTTCTCAAACTGTCTCTGATCTATCCCGTCATTCCCGAAATATGGAAGAGCTGGAAAACTAATTATCCAAGAGTATGCATAACTCTGCTCGTCACAGTAACTTAGATAATGGGGATCGTTAAGCTCCCTTACTATCCCCATCTGAAAAGGTGGTCCGCCAACTATCGAAATAAAAGCTCAATAATATGTAGAAGCGAAGCAGCTAAGCCAAGCAGGTTTGAACAAATTAAAAGTTACAACTTACCAAGCTTTTGGGTTCATATTTCGGATGGACTGAGTCAAGTCATCTGAAAGTAAGAATCTCTCCCTGGCGAGAGTCGATGTATTTACTCTTTGCAGTCCATGATCTGTGGACAATACCTTCTTTCACTAAAGCTAATTCCGATGAAGTGCTTTCGGATCAGCACAGATAACATCGAGTCTGGTTGGTCAGTGCAGAGGGTTGACCGTGAACTTGACGAATTTACGGATCGTTTTTCTGATGTGAATGCTTGCACACCTGGGACTTGAAAATGAATGCAGTCCTGTATAATTTTTAGGAGTCTGTGGCCCTCTTGCAACGAAGTACGTTATTCAACCATTCTCAAAATTAATAGAATGTAAATAATCAGAATATTAGCGGTACTCATCGGGCTATGGGGGCTTAGGGCTTATGCCGAACGGATGAGACTGGAACGAAATACCTCATGTTGCACCACAATGAAACACTTTCTATCGCAAGCCAGGATTCCTACCTTAGCCTATGATAATTTGTTAGTTCCAAAAACTTTAAGAAGGGTTATGTTTTGAACCCTAGAGCTTCTGAAGGGGCACAGCACAGATTACCACTTTTCTATAATACCTCAGACTATGCGGAGAAGTTTCAAAGTGAGATCTGATATCCAATCAACTGCCCGAATATTCGTGACTTTGTAGTAATCTACTTGGTTGAATTTTTTGTGTAATTAGTTCCCTTACTTTAGTCGTTTTGCCTTCCAATACCGAATTTTCTTTTCAATCAATTTTTATATCCACTGACATATGAAACAAAATTTTAAAAAACGAGTACACAAACCACAGTGTGGAATAGGGCAATAATTCACCACTCTATATATTTTATTCAACAAAATTTTGGTGAGTTGGTGAATTCCCTACATTGATTTGTCACTCGCTTTAGGTTTACACACAAACGTTGCAGTTCACTGAACGAAATGGAAAACCTTTTGCACGAGCAACTGTGAACTGAATCGTTTGAATTCAACTAGTCCGTTCGCTAGCTACACAACCCTAGGAACGAATAAACTTGACAAAAAGGATACCAGTATGAATGACAGTTTGCACCTGCCTCGTCTGGGTTTCAATGGTGGAAAGGACAAGAAAGTGAAACATTACTAACAGGCTAAGTAGGCTTTCCCCTCAAAGAGCATCGAATAAGAAGAGGATCCAATCAAATGCTATAAATTCACGGGTAAGGAGTTCACCACGTGGTAAGAAAAGCTGTAATTCTCATGAAGTCGAACTTTAGTACAGTATTTTGTATTCCATGTGATGCTTTGCTTTGGTTCCTCTTCTTATGCGATGCTCTTTGCACTCCTACAGGAAATCATTTAAAAATTAATACATATATAAAAATATGAAACTTGATTAAATAGAATTCGAAACGGCACAAAGCCGTGTATGGTTCAACGACAGAAGTTGGGAAAACCACAAAAAGTACACACAATAACAATACACATTGTAGCTAACAATATCAACAACAACAACAACTACTACTAACTGAGCACAAGCAAATGGTTACAGCTACAACCTCGGGCCCTACGACGCCAACCAGTAGCTGATATGGGCAGCGCGATATGGCCAACGCAACCGCCAAAAACGAATGATTTATTTACAAATTTCATACACGTCGTTATGGCCATTAAATTAATTGCAATTTATCGATTTCAAAATTGCAACATACCAATGGAGCAGGCGCATATCCACATGCAAACATGGCACCAAGGTCTAGGATATGAACGGAAAAACGAATATTTGATGACCACCATCAGAGCAATGCAGAAAAAATGTAAAGGATTTGCAGCCGAAGGCGTTGTAGGTATTGACGTCGGTATGTAGAGTTTTGGGCGAAAGCAGTGCATGATCCACTGACGCAAAATTTGTTCGTCGTCAATAAAAAATGAATAATGAAATCAATGGGAATGCGAATAATCGACGCATATAGTTGTTGGCGTAAAAAATTTAAGACAAAATGTTTCTTTCGCGAGGCAACAGCTGTGCTTTGCTAACGATTTTTTTGAATTTGGTTTGTTTTCCTATTTGAATTTTGATATTTCAATGCGACATTTACTGTTTGCTGCTGGCGGCCAAACACCAAAATTCAAATGTCGCAGCCACAGCAGCCATCGCAAATCACAGCCACAGCAGCCATCGGCCTTTCCCGATTCTTTGAAGGACTTTGAAGATAATCTGCATACTTATTACTTTCAGCTTTTTTCTGATTTCAGTTAATTTGGGCAGGCCAACTTCATTTCAACAATTGTTTGTTTACTAAAATATTATAGCCTATTCCTATAGGATGTTGTCTAATCGAATTTTGCTGGTTACTGAAATACGTCTTAGTTTGAATAAAATACATTTGGCTGATCAGTTGGCCTTGGTGCACAGTGATAGTTTGCACCTAGCTCGGCCCACTGCAGGGTGTATACAAAAATATATATATATTTATGGTCACCCTAACCTTTCAACTATGAAAACTGCCTACAGCATTTGAAAACTCGAAACAAGCAAAAAAGGTGAGTTAGGAAAATGCTAAAAAAGAATTAAAAGTATCACCTTTGCAATACTTCAAACCTCATATGGAAGCCTCGTTCAACCATGAAATTCAAACTTTCTTTTTGTAGCACTGCACGTTACACACGAACAGGTACGCAGGCAGTTGGCGGGGTTTCTTTTATGCGTATTCATTAGTGTCCGACCAAAGATTCGGTGTAGCTTCCGTATTCGTATAGAAAATGTAATAAGTTTTGCCTAGGGCCTGGCTAGATTTTCACCTTTAAAATCATGGGCCTCCCGAGGAAAGCAAACGCAGGCGCCAGCCAGTTTGTTAAAGCTTTTTAAGACAGAATCTGAGTGATAATGCCGATCTAAGACCTGCCTCGTTTTTCCAAGGCAATGTCACTTAAAAAAATGCATTGCTACTGAGGTAGCATCGATCCCGGGCACCTCCACATCACAGTCGTCTTCTCTATCCATTCGATGAAATCCCTTCAGCAATTGAACAACTTCAATTAAATGTCACATAAATTAAAAAATACCCCTTACAGTACCCTGCTAGATTTTCCAATCAAGGCATAACCTAGGACCTTGCACAATATATTGGTAAAGTTATCTATTATAGGGAAAAATTAGCCAGGGCCTAGGTTAAATATAGATTTTCCTAGATTATTTTCTACGCGGGCCTTTTTTGGGCATATAAAACTTGGCTTATAGGTGCGAATTTTATTAACGTTAAGACTGAACTATTTTTGACTTTTTTGTTCATATTTTCAACTTTTCATTTTTGTATAACTATTGTCTTATTTTATTTAGTTTGATGAAATAAGGTATCAAAAACTTATGTATGTTTTTTTTAATTTTTAACGTAAAATTGAACTTTAGCATTCGACCTAGGATTCGGCTTCCAAAACTCCTACTTCGGTCGTACACAAATATCTATACATGTATGTATGTATATAAGAGTGCCTCATGAAATAAGTTGCATTTTTTCGTCTGGAATTTTAAAATTCTGTTTATTTCATATGAAAGCCTTGTCAAAATATTAGCGGCAATATAAATACTATGTGATGTGATTGAATTATTCAAGTTTTCATTAGGCCAACTCTCCGAAAAACTTGTAGCTTGTGTATTAAAAATCTCATTACTTTGAGTGCCTTTATTAAAATATAAAACCTATTGAATTCAAGCTATTCTATCAAAGATATACTTTTAAAAATTATATTTTTAAAAACTCGCCAGCAAGGGATAATCAAGAAATTACAGTCCAAACAAAGTAGGCCCGAATCAAATAAATGAGGCATTTTCAAATTGGTGCAGTTTTGACAAATTTTTCAAAATTCCAAAATTTTATAATCCAGTTAGAAAAATCCAAACAAATTTTTTTGTTGTATGCATTTTGATTTTCATATTTATATTTCAATTCAAATGCAAAGACGTGTATGGAGCGTTTAAAGATTTTTGAGCCATTTTTAAATTTTTTGAAAATGTTTACCCTTTTATGTTTTTTAACCTGCATACACACTTTGATAGACCTGTAGGTATGTTGTTGTTGTTTTTTGTGTTAACCAGTTAACTATAATGACAAATATATGTGCGCACCATTAAAATATATCAGATAAATGGTGAAATGAAAAACGTGTCGCTCTACTCCATTCAACAACGATCTGCTCAACTATGCTCATTCAACATCATCGACACCGTTCCCACTAACAAAACCACACCACAAACACATCGGCACAGACTTTAAATGGGAATGTATTTGTTTATGATTCACTTCACATATGAAATGCTTCAATGCAGCTTAATGCGTTGGGTCAGCGTGTGGCCATTGCCAGTGCCAGCATTTTACCGTTATCTACAGCGTCACAGATCCATAAAGGTACTCACTGAATTACACCCAAGCAAGACTCGTTACTAGCAATGCTTTATGAGTGTCGCTGCGTGGTGGAGGACATGTGGTATGAGTGACTTTTTTCAACACGCCGAGCTATAAACAATGTGCATTAGGGTGTCTCGGCAAAAACCAGTTTCTTTATTTTCATTGCAGCTATAATATTTGCTATGTTTCAAGGCTTTTGTTTAAATATTAGGTAAAACTGTCTACATGGAATGACGAAAGCTGCACTATTTTGAAAATGCGTGAAAAAGTAAGTTATCGTACATAAAGTACCCTACTAGACAGGTACCAGTTAAATGGTAAGTCAGATAACCTCTCGGCCTGACTAGCGTTTGCGTTATTTTTGCTTTTTTTTCTCAATTAGTTTCTGAAGAGCAGTGTGCCATATCTAACCTTGTGTTTGCTGTCCGTATGCACACATAAAGTATACGGCATCCCTTTCTAGCGCATGTAAAACCACATATATCTGCTCTTTTCACTCTCATTATCCATAATAAAAAGTTTGGTTAACGCTAACAGTCAGGTATAACGCAAACGCACGCCACCGCTAATGGTTATGAGTACGGCAAACATGCGCCAGGCCCAATACTTACGAATGATGGAAACTTAATATATAGCTAACAATGAAAAGACAATTGGTTTTATTATTAAATTTTGTTTTTAATGTTTAATATTATTAAAAAATAACACAATTTTCACGTTCACAATAGTCAATAAGACCTATAAATACATATTTATACCACTAAAGATTTACAAAATATAATTTTACTCAATTTGCTTCAAATTGAAAATTCTTTTGCTCGCCCATCTGAAAGTATAAAATTTTGGGTGCATAAATATATTAACCAGGGCTTGACTTGTTAAATGACAATAATTAGCACCATATACTTGCCTTAACTGGGCGTATTATTAGCAATTTCACTGCAAAACTCCTGGCTTAATATTTTGCACATTTATTAACGACGCACTTATATTTTGCTCACGATATCAAAGAATAAAATACATAAAGAAAAAGAAAAACTGGACAGAAGGCTTTTGTGTGTGTTAGTAATTTACAATTTTCGATTGCATGTATTAGTGAGTGTGGTTAGGCCCGTCAAGTAGGGTAACTTTTGAAAACTAATTTTCCAAAAAATTAAAAACTAAAAAAAAAAAAAACTTTGTGTCTAAGCGACATAAACTATATGGATAACAACTCCTATTTCTTGCTTCTTACCTCGGATTCGGGATAGCACAGAAAAATCAGTGTTGCTAGTCTTGACAGTTCAAAACGAATTCTGATTTATTAAATTATTTTCAACAGTTTATATACAAATTCTTAAGACTATGTTCCTAAGCTAATTATATGTGTAAATGTATTTATACATACACATGCGTAGATTTGTTTTTTTACTGTGTACATTAGATACCAATGCATTTTAAGTGCGCTAAATTTTATGTCAGGACTAATATTTGTTTAGGGTCACTGCTGACTTAAGTGCACTAATGCCCGCATTTTTAAACAATTGATGATAGGCTTTTAGTTGCTGCTTGTGTGCATTGGTATGTTGGTTGGGTTATCTTTATATTTTTATATGGTTCGGATCAGCAATTTTCACATATTTTATGAACAAGGGTCACATTACTATACCGTTGCTTATCATTTTATTCGACATTTGAGCGGACTGTATATTTTCTTAGTTATGTGTATTTAGGCTTCGGTCACTTACAACAGACAGGCGTATTATTTCTATGGCGACGAGTTAAATGTTCGTATTTTTATAAACATAAGCTATAATTATTTCTTTCGTCTATTCTCTTGTAATTCGCAACCAGCCTTTGAAATATTTCGAAGATATAATTTACGTGTTGTAATTCCATTTTGTTGATCAGTACGATCGTGTTTTTGTAAGCTCCGTGATTTTTGCTGTTTACTGCTTTTTGGTCAGTTAATTTAGTGCATTTAATGTCAGTTTGCGACAATTGTATGGCCGTCTGTGGTCTAAAAGACAAAGTTTTTAATGTCATCACTGAATTGGATAATATTAAAAGTGTTTTTGTCGAATTTTTGGACTTGGTGAAGGATGTCGGTTATTTACCTGCGCCTGGTAATGATGTGAACAAACACATTACACGTTCAAAAGCAAAAGCTAGTGATATTGTTGTTGCACAGCTAACTAAAATGCAAAGCATTCTCGTGCTCTGCCAGTGCAGTCTAATGGTGCTGTTGTTGCTGCTAACGCTATTGCTGATAATAATACTGGTTCGACCACTTCTGTTTCATATCCTGCTGTTGCTGTTTCGGGTACAAATGCTAATGCTACCTCTGTTGTTCTTCACGATTCTAATTCTGAAGCGTCTGGTAATGATACTGGTTCTACCACTTGTGCACCTACTGCTGTTGTTGATCATGGGAATGCAGCTAAGATCAATGTTGTTGCTAAAACGTCAGTTAATAAAGTAAGCAATGTAAGTAATGCTAAAGTGGGAGGTGCGGCTAATATCGTGGGGTCAGCTGGTGAACAGTGGTTAACTAAAACCGTCGCATTATTGGATCTAATGATAATTTTGAGCTTGTTGTAATGGTTCGTCGCAAATGGTTACATTTATCCTCGTTTTTTCGCAACGTGACGGATAATAACAAGTTACTAGTGTCATATTGTGGCCATCTAACGTCGTTATTCGTCCTTTCGATTTTTTTCAAAATGCTCTTCAACCCCAGGGCGATCAGTAAAAACCACCAATGTTACTGGTGACAGCAAAATTAGTATTTATTACCAAAATACATCGGGACTTAGAACCAAAACTGAGTCTGTTTGCATTTTGAGCTCGGATCTTGAATATGACTGTTTTGTTTTAACGGAAGCTTGGCTAAATGAAAATTTCTTTGATGCAGAAGTTTTTACAGCTCTTTTTGATGTTTTTCGCAAGGATAGAGATTATGCCAAGACTGATCTCAGTAGAGGTGGTGGTGTGCTTATTGCTACGCGGAAGCATCTTAGAGCTTCATTTCTCCAGCTGCATGATTCTGACTCCCTGCTAGATCAACTTTGCATTAAATTATATTCCTCCTGGAAGCCCCGATGCACTCTATACGGCACATGTTAATAATATACTCACTGTTCATACCCTTATTGGTGATCATCAACTTTGGGTTTGTGGTGACTTTAATTTGGGAAATATTTCTTGGAGCTGTTTGGAGGGTAGTGCCCATCTAACTCCATTAACTGTTTCTAGCGAATCTAAATCATACCTTGTGGATAACCTGCAAGGTATCGAACTGTATCCAATTAATAACTTTCGTAATGACTTGAATAGGATTTTGGATCTAATTTGTATAAGCTACAATGTAAACTTTAAGCTTTTATATGCAAATAGCTACATCTCCCCTCCAAATCTACATCATAGTCCTTTGATGTCAGAGGTTGAATTGTATAGATATTTCGTTTAACTACTCGAGATGTGATTTCGATGAGTTAGACACGTTGTTTGATGTGAACTGGCCCCAGATTTTTGGGAATCGGACAGTAGCTAGTTGCCATGATATATTTAAGTCTAAAGTATCTGATATATGTATAAATCACATTCCATTGATTGCTAAGGGCTAAAAGTTGTAAGCGTCCATAAAACCCAATCCGAAATGCTTTTGGAGTTACATTATGTCGAAGATAAACTGTTCAGAAATACCTGCGTCGGTTCAGTTTGGAGGGGCCTCAGCCAACTCAATATCTGAAGCAGCTAACCTGTTTGCTGACTTCTTTTCTGCAAATAACTCAGATAACCCAATCTCTGAGAACCTCTTGTCAAATTTAGATACTACCATCAATTTTGGAAAGCTAATCCTGGCGGCCGCCGTGGTGTGAAGGTAGTGTTGCCGGCCTACCACACCGAAGGTCCATGGTTCGAGCCCTGGTACAGGTAACATCAAAAGTGATTTGAAAAAAGTTTTTCAAAAACGGGGTCGTGCCTCAGCAGTGGTTTGGCAAACTCTCCGAGTGTATTTCTGCCATGACAGGCTTCTCAGCAAAAATTCGTCTCCTTTGTAGATGCCGTTCGGAGTCGGCAAAAAACTGTAGGTCCCACCAATTTGTAGGGAAAATTCAAATCGGCACACCACAAATTGGAAGAGAAGCTTGGCGCAAAAATCTCTTAGGAGGTCTATGATGATATACCTGTTGTATATCGCGCCATAGAGAGAGAGAGAATTCTGACGGATCGTGATATTGCTAATGGCATTGATCAGCTAAATATGTCAACTGCAACTGAATCCGATGGTCTCTCAGCTGTTTTATTAAAACGTTGTTCATAAATAATTGTTTCCTTAAGGCACATTTTTAATATGTCGTTGTCTGCTGGAGTTTTACTGGATGCTTGAAAATTAATTTTTCTTACGCCTATCCTTAATCGTGGTAATGGAAATGATATTGAGAATTATGGACCGATTTCCAAATTGACTACTGTTTCGAAATTGTTTGAGTGCATAATCAAGGACGAAATATACTTTGCTGTGAAACACCTGATTTGTCGTCATCAACATGGATTCGTTCCGCGTAGATCTACTGTAACTAATTTAGCTGTTTTTACTGGAAAAGTGTTTGGAAACTTTTGGATTCCAAATGGACGCTGTGTATACTGATTTCTCTAAGGCCTTCGATAGGGTAGCCCATCGAATACTACTTGCTAAACTTAAAGCCTTAGGCTTGCAAACTGATTTTTTTAAGTGGATCTCGTCGTTCCTGCATACCTGCGGTTGTTTCGTTCGGCTTGATAGTGTGACATCCCATCCGTTCGTAGCTTCCTCTGGCTTTCCCCAAGGTAGCGTACTCGGTCCACTACTATTTATACTATTCTTTAATGATGTATGGGCATCCTTTAATAAATGTAATTTTCTTCTTTACGCTGATGATTTCAAATTTTTTTTCGAAATCAGGAGACTCTTTCATTTTGCAGAATGAGCTGGAGAACGTATACCTTTGGTGTCATCGTAATCTCCTATCACTAAATGCTAGTAAGTGTCATTACACTTCTTTGCAGAGCCTCTTGTATTATACCTACAACATACAGTATCTCGAACGTCGCTTTAAAGAATTTAAGTGAATTTAAGGACCTGGGTGTCTTTTTTGACCCCAAGCTCAGCTTTAGCACTCATATCAATTTTATAGTTTCTAAAGCATATACGATTTTGGCCTTTATTCATCGGAACTGTTCTTCATTTTCTGACCCGTATACTCTCAAACTCTTTTATTCGTCTTTGGTGCGGTCTAGGTTGGAGTATGCGGTACTTATTTGGAGGCCATTTCATTTTGTTTACGCTAAGAGGCCTGAGTCTGTTCAGAGAGCATTTGTTTGCTTTGCTTTGCGGTCGTTGAACTTTGCAGACCATATCCCGTCTTATCGATCCCGTTGTTTACTAATAAATCTAATGTATTTGGAGTCGAGACCTACACTGTTGTCGATGGGCACTGGCTATGATTATTGGTTCAATAGATTGTGCATGCCTCCTCTCGATAATTCGATTTAATGTGCCTTCACGTAGTAACGAAGTTTTTTTTGGAGGTGTTGTTTATGCGGTGAATGCTCCTCTTAGGAGAACACTTGCGCAACTTAATTCTTTCTCGCCATCCTTAGAGATTGATTTTAGTTGTAGTAAATCTTATTTTAAAAGTCTGCTTATAAGACATTTGTTGTAAGGCGTTTATGAAAGCATGTGAATGAATACGTTTTCGTATTACATAGTCTGTAAGCATCTTGTTTGTTGATTAATAAATAAAATAAATAAATAAACCTTTGAGTAATGTATTATTTTTAATTATTAGTATTTTTTATTAAAGTTATTTGTTCTTATTGAACGGGGGTACGGGGCACCTGTTACACCTTGTATTTATTAATTGGGGGCGAGCACTATTGACTCTGAAGCATTTCGCGGGATTGGCTTCTTAATTTTGGTATGAAACCCCCAGATTTGGGATTACAAAACATAAACTATATCTTCGAAATATTTCAAAGGCTGGTTGCGAATTACAAAAGAGTGCAGCGCAAATGAAATAGACGAAAGAAATTGTTATAGCTTATGTCGCTTACACACTTTGAGACGCACACAAATCGATATACTACACCATTACATTGTGAGAAAGGATGATAATCAGATTTTGATATTTGCGCAACAGGCTTGTGATGTACGCACCCTAAAACCTCATTGCCAGCTTTGACTGCCCTCCAGCCTAGTTTCAACACCGTACTTATTTTGAGAAAGGAATGGGGCGACGGACTCATTTTGCGCCAGAGAGCTTGGGGTCAGTTCTGGTTTTGCGTTAACGTGAAGTGAAAAGTAAATGCGTCAATTCAACACGATTTTTGACTCTCGTTTTACTTTAAATTTTCGATTTGAAGTGAAGTGAAAAAAGTTAACGCCAATATAAATTTGGTGTTAACGTCAAAATTTCTAAGAATTAAAGGATTTCTTACAAATATAAACGTTTTAGGTGATAAAAATTACTTTTATTCTTCCAATTCTATAATAATCAAGAACAACTTGTGTCAACGCAATTCAAAATGTTCTTCTGCAAAGAGTTTTCATCGCACATATCAGAATCGCATATTAGAGCTTAGTGAAGTGAAAAAGGGAAAACGTCAAGTGATAACTAAAGTGAAAAGACCAGGTGTACTTATTCACGAATGTATAGAAGTTATAAGGAAAGGTTCTAGGAAGTATTGTTTGTCAGGAATTTTATGCAAGCTCAAGCTGCCTGATTATTGTGGTGGCGCCAAGTCGTCAAAAACAAGAACGCAGAGATTGGGATCTTTACTCGAACAGCCAAGCGGCTGCTAAGGTTTTCGCACAAAAGTGCAAGTGTCGTGGGTGGTCTTTGAATACCTAACCTCTCTCTAGATTGCCTCGAACAATAATTGGTCGCGGAGCGTAGAAATATCCCGGATAACTGTCGCCTGGATATCTTCGCGCAATTGTTGATCACACCAGGCAGACTGTAGGGGTGACTCGTGTGCGATGACGATGATGTGCGTTCTGATGTGACACTGTCACTCAGTATGCCTTACCATAATGGAGAACCCTCTTTCCTGCTGTAATTGGAGGATGAAGAGGAGGAATATCGGGTCACTATTTGACAGAACTGGACGGCTTTACTTCGGCCTTGTGTTACTCGGTTCCCCTTAGGACTTGTAAAAGGTCGAGATGAGTGTTATTCGTTTGATTTAGGTTTACACTTTTCTGTAGTTTTCATGCGTCTTATCTAATAGGGAAAGTGTGATGTATTCCATTTTCCTACTGGGCTCCCACCAAAAACCAATACAACCATACAAATGTACATTAAAGTTTTACGCTCCTATAGCAAACAATCTAAGATGTCATAAAAGCTTTTGCGCCGATTGGCTTCTAGAGTTTTAGTGCCGCCTTACCTCCCCTAAAATGAGAAACAATTTCAAGTTTAAAAGAAAAAACTAAGTTTATTTTGAATCGGTCAACAGCACGTGGGTGCAAGGGCGCTAGTTAGCCGATTTTTTCTTTGATGTGAAGTAATAGATTTAGCTCACTTATGGTGGTAGTGTGCTAGCCTACAATTACGAAGGTCCGAAGTTCAAGTAACTTAAAGGTGGTTTAGGAAAGTTTTTTTTTAAAAGGTCGCACTTAGGCAGTGTGCAAAGAAAAATCTTCTGGGCCGATGCCGTTCGAAGTCGACATAATACACGTAGGACCCTCCAATTGTAGCAAAAAATTAGAAGCTGCACACCAAAAATTGGAAGTGAAGCTTTACCTTAATTTCCTCTGCCCTTAGTTACTATTATTATTATAGACCAAGCCCAGTATATTAAGCAGTGTATGTCCTCTCTGCCGAGATAAATGAGTTTGGTGGTTACACAGTTTGTCAGAAACAATGTAATGGTGAGTGCCGATTTTCCTATAGACAGTTATGCACTTTTCGATAAAACTCTGCATAACCTACTACTCTGCTTAGTTTTATTTTCGAACCAGTATACCGCCATTCTCACTTCGTAATAGACAGGTGGTGGCAAGTATTCTGCTTAGTCACTATTTGACAATAATTTTAAGTGTTATTTTCATAGCTTAAGTACGCCCCATTGAGTGGATACCAGATCGTCTTAATTGTTCTAGTATGTTGCCCGATAAATCTCCCGAGAGAATATTGGTAACCCTTGAAGCCTACATTTCCAACCACGGATAGGTCAAATCTTGTGATTTTATACATTATCAGTAACGAAAATGTCTATATAATCGGAATCCTTTAAATTTGCTTCATCAGCACCGGAAGCGGTAGCGAAGCAAAGTAAAAGAGTCGGCTGAGTGGAAGATCACCATATATTAGAATTTATTTTGAGAACGACCTAGGTCAATATTAATTTTAAAAATAGGGGCCCCTTGAAAAGTTTTTGGAAAAAATCTGATCTTTCACAAAGCCGCCAACTAAAATATTGCAAAAGCCCTGTGCCAATCGGTTGAAAATTGTAAACTTTGACAGAGTGAAGGAAAATTATGGCCTTTATCATGGTGAATATGGACGTCAGAATTTACTCTAGCTCATGGGGCTAGGTCAAATTTTGACACCAACGAATGTGTACACAATGTGTACCGAGGTTTCGAAATCGAATTCGAGGCTCCGCAATATGCCTAATATAATTCTAAACAATAGTTAATAATTTAAGCAACTATTTTGAATTTTTTTTTTGATGGGCACGGAAAATGTTTGAAGGCATGGGAGGGCATAAGACCACGAAACACCCTTTCATACATTCACAAACACACCCCATGTTGTTGGGAGCGATGCCTACTACGGTGCTACTAATGGCTAATGTGCTCCTGTTCAAGGACAGGAGTGTGGGTGAATTACAGGAAAATTCGATGGCCAAAGAGAAGTGACAAGCTTTGTTGGTATTGGTTAAAGCGTGTGCATGAAATGCCAAAAGGGATGCCATGGATGTTGCAAGGCATCAAAGTAACTAAATAAAGACCAAGTTGATATATGTACATAGTTGAGTTGGCCAGCCGGCACCAGCAAAAAGCGCTAGCAAAAAGCAAAAACACAGTGTTGTTGTTTTAGTGAACAGTAAACATACGGATACTCACATAAATAATCTGACACATTCATATGTTCGTGCGTAGTTGTGTGCTTGCGTACTTATCCTTAACATCCAGCGCCTACTTTTGCCAATGACTGTCCTTTCGGTGGGGCTTTCATTTTTTCTTGTTGTTGCTATTGCTACTTTTGAACTGCTCGAGTGGCTGCTGCTAAAACCAGAAACGAAGCATCGGTTTCGTGATAGAAACGCAGCTGCGTCCATCAGCTTGTATACGCATTGTCGACTTTACAAGTTTGTGCCCACCTCATCCCCACAACGCTCCTATTGAACTGCTTCCAGCAGCCTGAATTTTTGGTAGCTACAGCCATGGCTAAATTGAAAGTTTTCGTGCCTAGCCAAGCAGTATTCTTGTTATGTGCCTGCACTTCAGGCAACACCACGGCAACGGTTTCTATTACTAAACACACACACTCTCATGCATACACAAACACACACCGAAGCAATGGAGCTCACAATGTATGAGACCAGCATAGTGGCATTTCCTGCCATTCTCACAACTTTCGCAGTTGGTAGGCAGTCAAATCTTGACGTTCGGTTTCTTGTTAACTCAAGAACTTTTACTTTTGCTAATTCTTATTTACTTCCTTGAGCTTCTCCGCCCACTCTCATCTTGCATTTGGCACTTCTGGTCCCTCCCTGCATTAGATTGCTGTTCTGGTTTCCAACATCACCTTCGGTCTACTGACATTCTTTTCTGCACGCATTTCATTTCCTTCACCACGGTGGCCTTCGTCATGTTGCTTTACTCAATGTTGAGAGAATTTTTTTTTTGCCAAAATTGTCGACTTGATATTCGATTGTATAGCTTCACTTCAAATATTGTCGATATTTATGATTCATTTTGATCATTATATCGTCGCTCTGAAACCAATTTTTCACAATACGTCTCACTCTGTGAAGCATTTAGGAATACCAAGGAAAGCAAAGGCCTTTAAAATGGAAGTACTTAAGCATTCTTGGGGCTCGCTTTACTCCTTGGGTTGAGTCGAGGCTCGAGAGGAATACTTTATGTACCGGAATGTCAATGGCGGGACGTGAGTAACACGTTGACAACTTTCTTTAGCGCTTTATTTCTAGCTCTAAAGATACCAATTTTATCTATTTTCACTATCAGGGGATTTTCGGGTTATGATTCTACAATCCCGGGATTTGGGTAATTGCTTTGCTCCACAGCTTAGGTTTGAAAAAAGTAAATAAATTGTTTGGGAAACTATGTGACCTTAAAATATATAAGAAGCAATTGGATTTTTAATACGGTTTTTTATTCAAAACGAAATAGTCCAGGCGAGGAAGGCAGAAAATCGACTGAATACGGAAGTGATTCGGACCATAGGTTTTTTTTGGTTTAGCTAACTTTCCTACTATTGGACATGAAAGGGTAAAAAAATAATCCGAAAATATACAGCCATTTAAAGTGCATTTTTTTGTTTTTGTTGTAATTATTTCGGTAATTGTAACATCTGTCAAAAATGTTTCTTCCACATTTTGCTGGTGAGGTGAATTTCCATATATCCTCTATAGTTTTCCCGCTATAATCACTTTTTCTCTCTGCATTATTACAAAAAAAATGTAAACAAGTAGATTTTTGTGATGCATTTTGTATGGGACAAAAAAGAGAGATGCCACATGTTTTTTCGAAAATACTTAGCGACTTATGTATGAATAAAATATTAAAATAATTTTTTTTTTTAATTTTAAATTTGCTTTGAAAATCAAATGTGAACTTGTCGCTGGCGAGATAATAACTAAAGTTGTGAGCAATTCAAATTTTTTTCTACTTGCTTATTTTTTTGCAGACAAAATTGCATCTAGCATTGAAATTACGAATAAAAGATCCAATGTTTCTCATCTACAGAAAAACGAAGATAATTTTCATAAATAAATAACAAATATTTTATTTTTGGTAACATATTTCCCATCCCTATTTCTTGGAATTCCGTGATGCGCGGTACGGGATCCAGGGACTGGCATCCCTAGTACATACTTATAACATATGTTAGTATGTATGTAGATATTTGTAACGAATGAGAAATGCAGCTGAACGTAGCAAAAATCACAAAAAATTAAATATCTATTTTAGCCAATGATATTTTTAAAATAAGTGAAATCACAGCTGATCTGACCAATATAAAGCATAGCTTGAGTGAATATGCGAAACGGCTCGATAAAGTTGAGGGGAAATGTATTCAAATTGATCAGCTGCGTGAGGAACTATCTGCACTTAAAGCAGATCTTGATATTCTCGGCACGAATAATGTCTCTGCCGACATAATTGTTAGCGGGATACCTCATGAAAAAGACGAAAACATAAATGGTCTTTGGAAAGCTCTGCGGGGCAATGGAGATAAATGCTCCTCCTATTCGCGACGCTTTTCGCGTGAGCAGAGGTAAAGATAACACCAAACCAGCGCCTCTCATTATTAAACTTATCTCTCCGTATGACAGACAATTACTTTTTAAAGCTGCTGCCAGGTTTTACAAAACCAACAAACGGCGTTTTCGGCTCTCCGACTTTGGAGGTTCGACGGATAAAAATGTTTACATTAACGAGTGCCTTACAAAGGGAAACCGAGCGATTATGCAGTTTGCAACTCAATTAAAAAAACAAAAGCGCTTATCATCTGCTTTTTCTGTTAGAGGTGAAGTATATGTTCGTGCTCAACCAGGTAGCGAAGCGATCAAGGTGTCAAACAAAGAGGGTATTGAAGCTCTGTTGGGCAGCAACAAATGACTACTTGTGTTTTTGCATTTGCACTCTCTCTTGTTATATTTTTTAGTGTTAATAAAAAATTGTAACTCTCTTTGTATTATTATATCTAATTTCTTGCTCTATATCTCCCACATTATCTTTTTTTTAACTACCGTCTCTAACTTATTTCTTATTGTTTTCGGTTTTATTCAAATTACAATTACACTTGAATGCAATATTCTCTTACTTACTTTTTTTGTTAGTGATGGGTAACAGTGAACGTACGGGTTTCAATTGCGGGTACTCTACTCATAACATGATACGGGTTCTAAGCAAACAAAAAAATGGCTTAAAAATATGTCATATTAACGCCCAGAGCCTTCCACCTAAAATAGATGAATTCAGATTTATCTTTGAGTCTTCTGGCGTTGATGTTGTATGTGCATCCGAGACTTGGTTTTCTACTTGGCATAACGACGCCATGTTAAGTGTTAGTGGCTATAAACTTTTTCGTTTGGACAGAACTTCGCTTGGTGGTGGTGTTGCTGTGTACGTCAAAAATAGTCTTTCTTGTTCCCTAAAATGTACCTCAGAAACTACTAGCTCAATTGAATATATTTTTATTGAAATACAATCCCAGATAGATAGGATCCTTGTTGGTTGTGTATATAGACCAAATAGGTGCATTGCATACACACCTTTTGTTGACTTTATAGAAGGCTTGACCCTTCACTATAACAACATTGTCATAGTCGGGGATTTTAACAGTGACTTACTTCGCGAAAGTAATTTTGCCCTTGATATGCACACCTTGGGTTTATATCCATCTAACGTTACTATGCCCACTCACTTCACACAAAACAGTAGCACTCTGCTGGACATTTTCTTTGTGAATGACATTGAAAAAGTACTTCTTTACGACCAACTGTCTGCTGCAGGTTTTTCTAAACACGATTTGATTTTCCTGACTTTTGATTTTCAATTGACCTGTGTTAACATATTATACTCCTTTCGCGACTTTGCACATATAGATTACGAACATCTCGATGAGGCTGTGGAGAAGACTGAATGGAACTATATGTACAACTTAGTTTCCAGCACTGATCAAATTAATTTTCTTGAAACAAACATAATTTCACTTTTTGAGCAGTTTGTACCACTTGTATATAAATCAGAAAATGTTAATAAACGCCCCTGGTTCAATAACTATATAAAAAAATTGATCAGTAAACGAAATAATGCGTACCGCAACTGGAAGAGAATCAAAAGTCAAGACAATTATAACAGCTTTAAAGCTTGCAGACGCGATGTCACAAAAGCGATCAAACTCAGAAAGTTGCAATACTATGAGCATCAGTTTAGTGTCGCTGTTGGTTCTAAGCAGAAATGGCGTAAAGTTCGTGAGATTGGGATTGTTAACAAAACCCAACCTGTCTCTGTGTCTGCTGACGTTGATGAACTAAACAGAAAATTTGCAAATCCGCCCGTTTCTGTAAGTAACACATGTGGTGACAGTTACAGCAGAAACACAAGTAGCGCTTCGACCAGTTTTCATTTCAAACGTGTCGACGACTGTGATGTAGTTCAGTCCATACTTAGCATCAAATCAAATGCGGTTGGTCTTGATGGTATAAACCCAAAGTTTGTCAAGTGCTTGCTACCAAAAATTTTACAGTATATAACACATGGTTTAATACTATCCTGACCACGTCAGTCTTTCCGGACTCTTGGAAAAGAGTCAAGATTATTCCGCTAAAAAAAGCTAATGGTGACTATCGGCCCATTGCAATACTACCATACCTATCTAAGGTTCTCGAGCGAATCATGCATAACCAAATAAACTCCTTTATATACAATAACTCTTTGGTGAACAAATTTCAGTCGGGGTTTAGACCCAACATGAGCTGCACTACAGCGCTTTTAAAAGTTTCTGACGACATTAGGCTCAGCATAGACAAAAACAATGTTACTTTTCTGACGTTACTTGATCATTCCAAGGCTTTTGATACAGTCAACCATGAAATCCTTTTTTTTAAAGCTCAAAAACTTGTTTAATTTTTCTACGCCGGCATCAACCCTAGTTAAAACCTATCTAAGTGACCGTGTACACTGTACAAGCTGTTTGTGCTGAAAACAACATGTCCGATTGGCTGCCTATAACCAGAGGTGTTCCTCAAGGTTCTATTCTTGGCCCATTGCTGTTTGTGCGGTATGCCAATGATCTTTTTAATGTTATCGAACATAGTAACGTCCATGTCTACGCAGATGATGTGCAGCTTTATGTTAGCTGTCCACTTGACTCTATTAATGCGTGTGTTAATAACTTAAACGCTGACCTGGAATCTATAAGCAAGTGGGCTTCCGACAATGGTTTAGTCCTTAATCCCGATAAATCCCAGTGCATAGTCATATACAAAAAAATTATTAATTTAGACGACCACATAGAAATCAAGCTGAACAATTCTGTGATAAAATTTGCTGACACATCTAAAAATTTGGGGGTCATTTTCAATAGAACCTTGTCGTGGAGTGACCACATTTCCTGCGCTATTGGAAAAGTATATGGCATGCTCCGAAACCTATGGACAAGCCAACATTTCACCCCTGAGAAAATTCGATTACTTTTAGCCAAAACATACTTGCTACCAACGTTATTGTACGGTTGTGAGCTGTATTCGAATTGTGATAGTGTGTGTCGTAACAAACTCAATGTTTTATATAACAATATCGCCAGGTACATCTACAATAAAAAACGTTATGACCACATTTCGGAATTTTCAAAGAAAATTTCATCTGTGTCTTTTGACAATCTTTTAAAGTACAAATGTTTGGTGTTACTTCAGAAGATTATTATAACCCAAGAGCCCCGATATCTCAAAGATCGACTGGAGCACTCCAAATCTTTGCGCTCGCTTAACTTAGTCCCTGCTAAATTTACCTGCTTACGTTTCCAAATATTCATAAAAAAATTTATAGGCAGCTCAACGTCTGCCAGGTCAGCTAGTTAATTCGATAATTTAGAAAGCTAAGTAATCACAACCTGATTAATATAAAAAAAATTGAAATGTTTAGCCGAATTTTCATTTTAGCTTATATAGGTTCGCTTAGTATTCGAAGGTTTGGATAATTTACTTAACGTTTACTTTGCTTGTTAAAAACCTTATTCAGATATATGTGTGTATGTCTGGTTTTCTACTATGATTTCCGACATTTCTTTCGACTTTGCTACATATCAAATTTTAATAAACTCAGGTTAAGAACCAGGTTTCATACGATACATAGGTCTACCTTATCCTAGACTTCCATCAGTGTTTCATTACGCAACACTGCTTGCTCACCTTTTGTATTTGTTAAGTAACTCTTTTATGTATTGGCAGCAGTGAAACTACATAATAATAAAAGTAAAATTTAAACAGCCAAAGCGCACCAACGTTGGCAAATGACAATGACAATGACAATGACAACGGTTACACTAGCAACAACAATAACAGTCGTGACACTACTGACATCAAAAACATTGATTTACACGGATACTTACCCATACTTTTGACTATTTATTTATGTAAGTGTAGTTGGCAACGGGAAATTAATTAGGGCAGTGAGACAAAAATCCTCAAATTTCAATACAACGAACATTTTCACAAACGAGCGAAGTAAGTTGACAGCAACACAATGGCGCTTGTTATTGTTGTGAGCAGAGTATCCCGTGGGCAATGGATTTTGTTGATTGAGTTTTGTAACAAAATATGTATGTAGCATGCGTATGTATGTAGTAATTGTTGTTATCTTGTTGCTTGCTGTTTATTGTAACAGTTTTGCAACAAATTGATAGCTTATTGTTCTTGTAATTATACCCTGCAAAAAATGTGATTAGTCTAGGATGCATCCGGGAGGAGTCGCACAGGAGGATGTGACTAATGCCAGTTCTTATCTTTTTGTATGGGTTGAACTGTTCACATTTGTTTGAGCATGTCCTATGGAGAGACCAATTGTACATATTTATTCCCGAACGGCTACGAAAGGACTAATCCACTTTTTTTCCAATCGGGTACTTTCAAATCCTAAATGTATGTATATTGAATTATAGCCAACTGTAGGCTAAAGGTTTTAATCACAGATCACTCTCTTTAGAGATTAATCGCACAATTTATTGAATGGTAATGCTTCCTATGCGCGTTTGCGTTTCTGTTGAAAATACCCGAAACTTCATAAACATATATTTAAATATGCCCATTTACTTGTAAGTGAGTAATTCTCCTACTAATAACAATGCACTCGTTCGCTGCCGATCGCCCATTTTCAGTCTTGTTAGGTGCTGAGCGACTGAGAGCATTTATATACGTACATTAAGCTGTTCGTTATATCAACTTTTTTTTGCAAATTCAAAGTTCGTCGGGCGGAATATGATGCATTATCGATTTCTAGAATGCATTTACAAATAATAATCTACAAGTTTTTCGCGTATTAACCATATACGAAGTTTACGGCCATCATTTTTTTTATTTATTTTGCTCCTCCTGTATGCATATGGTTTTCAAAATTTTCAAATGCAACGTGCTAGTTCTAAAAGTTTTCCAACTTGAGTGAAATTTTGCACAGCTTATTTTTAGACCATAATATTTTATATTCCGCCGGCAAACTTTTTTGGTTTTAAACGAATGGCGTAATGTACATACATAATATGTACGCAAAAACTAGATGTATATGCACCTAACTCTCCACTTACATATGCACTTTTATCCTTGGAGTTTGACTGAATTTTAGTGGAATTTCATCCTGGTCTATTCATAGCATACTTTTAGGCTGTTCAAGTCTATGCTATCATTTAATGGTTTATAAAGCTTTTTAATTATAATAAAAGTTTTATAAATTATAAAAGTTTTATAAAGGTCATTTATTTTGTATGAATATGGGGGTAAATATTTTAGTTTATATTATATCATTTTAGTTTATACAATATCCCATACTTATCAGTATTGCTTGCAATGAAATTCTAAATCTTTTTTATACATTTGAATGTCCCAAAAAAAATGATTACTCATTGGACTCATAATCTAGTTTGCAATAATAGGATACAATGGATACATTTTAGTATGAGAAAAAGAAGAGATGGACCCATAATAAATATACTTAAATGATCAGATCGATGAGATGAGCCGATTTAGCTATGTCCGTCTGTCTATAAGAACGCAAACTAGCCTTTCGAAAGCAGCTGCCATTTGAGAATATATTAATCACCTGTCGGAACTAACGCAAATTTAATGAGAAGCTCGGCCGTTATCTCCTCTGATGTATATGGGGCCAAAGTTTTAATATTATGGTTAATCTGGAAGGCCTAGTCGACCATGCTGTTTGCATGATAATTTTCGCAATACTTTCAAGTATCTGTAAAATACCTAAAACTAATTTTATGCAACTTAAGCTTTAATGATTTGTAAGCCCTTAACCTTTCGTCCCGTATTCTGTACATTTCAATCACTAAAATGAATTGCCAAAAATCTCTAGAACAATATCACCTGCGCCTAAAAGCATGCCGCATACTCATACTTGCAGAACACCTCTTTCGCTATCAGATAAATGTAACTAAATATTTCATACTTTCATCTGTTCAAGGTATTCTCTTGCAGATTTTTATAGCTAGAATTTTGAAGCAAAAACTTAGATAAAGGCTTGTGTGGTATTGAGGAAAAATGTTCATGACTTTAATAGCTTTTCTAAAACTGTGCTACGCACAAATTCTAAGTAGCATTAAAAAGTTTCACCACCCAACAAAAATTGTTTTCCAAACCACCTAACTACTTAAGCATATATGTAATAAGCTTAACATTCTCTTTACCTCACGCAACTCTTATGTACTGTCATATGTACATTTACAGAAATAAGTAGGTATGGTATATAAACTACTATTCCCTGAGCCAAACTTTTCTCGACAGCATACTGCACTACCAATCCCTAAAATCCTTCTACCTACAAATATATATGTTTGTGTGTGGTACATATCCGTGTACATATATATGCAGCAAATGTATGCCAATTGGTATGTGTTGATGTTCTGTAACGAATTCCCACTCCACATTGCTTTCATACTTCACATTTTAAATCAAACTAAAAACCTTCTGGACGCTTATTACTGTGCACCACGGCGATACCGTTGCTAACGATGCCAACCGAGCAAAGCGTGCTAACCGAACGCAACGAAATTTAGTGCAAACACATGCACACGCACACACAGATACAAATGTAAAACTAGTTTAATGTTGAATGCGCCCGACGCCCAATGCAACCCACTGCCACTCAAACCCCCCAGGCACATCCTTTCTTCAACCATCATCTGCCATAACCACCGCACGCCTACAAACGTACATCCATACACACGCGCATTACGCACGAACGCACGCATACATTGCCTGCAGATGTACAACTAAGTGCATACATATGTATAAAGCATATAATTACATAAATATATACAGTGTATGTGTTTGTGTGTGTGTGTGTGTGTGTTTGTGTGTGAAGCGCTCGCCACCACCACCCCCACTACAGCCATGCCAACTGTGCGGTTTGTTGCGTTCGAGTGAAAGCAGCACAGCTACGCACTTTTCCTATCACTAATAGCAACAGCAAAAACTTACTTTAAGGCGCTCCAACGTATGTATGTATTTATGTGGTACATATCCTAGCTAACATCAGCACACCTATTATGTGCAACAACAAATTACATAGCAAACGCACATAAAAGCAAAAACAACAAACAACATTCTGAACATTGCAGTACATACAGTGCTTCCCATTAAAGCGATTGCTACTACCAGGCTGTCGTTGCTAAACAAGCAAAACCATGAAAAAGTACCTACAAAGCAAAGGAATGAGAAGAAAACCAAAAATGTCACTGCGTTTAAGGCAACTCGGTGCTCGGTGATGAACCTGCCCTACAAGTAAAATTAATCAGTGGACTTATGTGTCGACATGCTATCCAAGGTGTTTTCGTTTTTTGAACTATTTTCTTTGAATTGGCAGACCGTAAACGTCATACTAACATCTTAAAAGGAGGTGAATTTTTGCTGAGAAACCTTCCATGTCAGAAATACACTCGGGAGAGTTTGATAAACCACCCCATTTAGAAACAACTTTTTCAAACCACTTTTGATCGAACCTTGGACCTTCGGGGTGCTAGGCCGGCAAGACTACCGCCACACCACGGCGGGAATTACAGTCCCATTAATACAACTGTTAATCTAGAATACTGCAGTCACTCCAACCTACAGATGAACTCAAGGATATTTGGAATCTTTATTTCAGATTACCTGTCCAGATTTTCCAAAAAGGGACTCCGCTGTTGCTAATTTCGGATGTTTACATACAAAATGTTCAACGGCATCTGTCAGAAATATACTCAAAGGCCGCCGACCACTGCACTTGGGTGATAATTTTTCTTTGGATGTTTATTTTATTCCATGATATTAACACGAGTAAACAGGAAAGGGTTAGCCCACCGCATTTCAAGAGATACATACGTAAGGCTATTGAGCATTTTAGAATATATGTGAGGCTTTCCGGCATTATGTGTCAAACATGGTGTTGGAGTATCTTTTAAAAACAGAGAGTATTGGATACCAGGTGGCATAATTCATTCAGAACCTCTGAAAAAAAGGCATGCTCTGCTCAGCAGAAGGTTATAATTCCCTAGCGTCCCAAATTAATATCCAACTATGGCCTATCGACTGCAGTGACAATGCTACAACAACAATAATACGAAGAAAAAATAAAAGATTGAGCTAGGGGCAGTGTTTAGAATAAAAGTTATTTTACTTGACCACAAAATCCGCTCATAATGCCGTTATACCCAACGAAATTGTTGTCTCAGTTTGATTTCCTATGGGGCTCATGGGCCTATACACATCCATATAAAGTATATAGCTATAATAAAAAGTGCACAAAATGTTCGGTTAACTGCCTACAACGTCAACCATTTCACCATCCCAACAAACCCATCTCTTTTCGGCCGTCTCACATCCATCAGCCTGTCAGCCCTTTTGACACCCAAACGCTTTCCACTTCGCCCTTCCTCAAGCGCTCCGGAAAAGAAACGAAAATATTTCTGAAAAGAGCGTTTCACCCTATTCGGAGCTTGCAATCGACTTTAATTTCAACAACAACAAAAACCAGTTAACATGAGCGCATTGAGATAAGGATAGCTACAACACCAAAACAAAAAGTTTATAATAATAATAACAACAACACGAGCAATACGAAAGACGTCGTTTGGCCAAAACTACGAAAGTTGCGTACACGCATCGACCGAAAAACGCAACCCAGCCATTATTAATGAAATGCTGCACGTCGTTTTCGTATGTACTACATACCTCCATCGCAAGCGCCCTTAGCAACTCCTCTTTCTCATTTCCTCACTAAGTGCACCTCCTCAAAAAGCTTCCTCTTCATAAAATCATTCCAACGTTTTAGGAGGTGGGCGCGAATTGTACGCACAACCGCCCTCCTCTCATGGGCTCCGACAACACTGCAGCATTCATAGCTAGCTTCACATAGCAATCAATTGTGGTATGCGCCCGTTACAATACGAGTACATGCACGCATAGTGTGCTGCATGAAGAAAAAAGGCGCCAGAAATCGAGTCACGAACACAGCATTAATTTGGCATTTGAGGCATTGCGCCTGCCAACGTCAACGAGTGTGAGCGAAACCCCCCACCTTCAAATTATCGACCCAGTCTTTTAGCAATCGCCTGCAACTACAAACACAAACAGCACTCTTACAACAACTGAACAAAGGCAACAACTACCACATGTCACTCTGTGGCATCAGGCGAAAATAGCAACGCCCTGCATTTTGTCGCCCTCACTAAACTCAGACTTCTGCTGCTTTGTGCACCACACTCCAGTCGACTCCCACATTGCTCCACTCTCTTCATATGAAACGGAACATGGCTTTAAACGTCCTTGATCCTTACGCAATATGCGCTCTGCTACATAGTGCCTATATCGTCACACTGGGGTAGAGTGAGAAAAGGGTCGGGGATGAAGAGAGAGTGAAAAGAGAATAAACAAATCGTAAAAACAGTGCTAGTTAGGTGAACTGAAACTTAAAATGTGACTAGAGAGCATATACATATCTCTTAGGCTCACCTCTGAGTGTGAATACAACAAATTGTTGTTGTTGTGGTTGGAAACGAGCACGTACTAAATTACTCTCAAATATAATGTTTCTGTTCTTATCAGCAATGGCTTTGACATGCAACAAAAGTCAAGCAAAAAATCGCACACGAAAAGGCAACAAAAAACAACAAATCGACTCATAGAAAACTGTATCAACAAACGAACGATGGACAAGTAGACGGAAGTGCACGATTGAAGGCAATGTGTTTCGTGAACGACGACGATCCCCGTCACGGCCACAGGCAAGAGAACGCAAAGAAAATAATACCGGAAATCACATCTACAACGGAAGTCGTTCAAAGTGCGTGCAAGGCAGTGCATAAAAAGTGAGAGTGGTGAGATTCCTAACAACACACACTCTCTCTCTCTCGCTCTATCTTCGTCTCTGCCTTGATTTACGATTATTTGATATTTCTGTGCAAATAAAATTAAAAGTAGTCTGGTGGTGAAGTGGTGAAAACTGTGAGTTACAGTGGCACAAAAATATGGCTAACTAGGATTTTGTATTTCTTGACATTGACTGACTCTGTGTTTGTCAATATCAGGTCTATTCAGCAAAAAATTCACGATGTTCATAATTGGCATAAAATATTTTGGTTCCTCCAATTTCTAGTAAAAATTTTAAGCATTCAGCACAGTTGGTAGAAAAGCTCGGCCTTAATCTCCTCGAAGGCGTATCGAGCCTAATTACTATTATTATATCTATATAATATATTTAAATATTAATTACAGCATTCGCCTCATATTGTAAAATTATTTCCTGATACGCGCCACGGTATGTACTAATGGCACCGGCAGTCACGAACGCTTGCTACGATGACGCCGATGATGTAAACAACAAAAAACATTCAAATTGCAATACTAACGTAAACTGTATGCAACAATAACAACAGATACGAAGTGAAAACAGAGCGGCGCCAAAAAGGAAATAAAAGTGAAAACAGCAAAACTACGAAGGACACCATATCCTTCACACTAGTCAGCAGAAGCATATTGAGGGTAAACTACAAGAGAGCAATGACTGAGTGCATGGCACTGAACGTTTTCAAGGAAAAATGAAAGTGAAAGTGGAAAGTAAAAAAAATTGAAAAAAAAAGCACGAAAGGGTCAGAGTAATGACCAGCAATGGGAGAGAGAATTCGAGTAACTAAGCAAAGAGCTAGCTAGCTGCATGAACGAACAAACTATAAATGAGATAGATGTAGTACTATCTAATTTAATAGAGAGCAGCTTAACATCGCTCATCAAAGTTAGCCGAATTTGCAAAAATTACGGCTCTCAACAACTCGCGCCGCATTGCCGATAAGAGTGCGAGCGAGTGCACATGCATTGCGATTGCGCATTGCGACTCAACGCCTAAAAGGCGGCAACATTAAACGCTATAGGAAAAATAAAAATACTGCAGTTTCAATCAGCTGCCAAGCTGTGCGTAGCAGCGCCGCTACTGCGGACGGCAGCAAACAGTAATGGCGGCTGTTTATTTGTGAGCGCAAGCAATTTTCGAGAACCCAAAAATTATTGAGAGAGCGTCAAATAGCTGTAACTACAGAATACGACTTGAGAGTGGAAAAAACTGCAATAAATGCAAAACCAGAAGTAGGAAAAGCAAAGTCAGCATAAATGGCTTTTTGCTTTTGTGAGCTTACTACCCATTTTTCACTATCTCTTTGCTGGCGCATTTGTCACTGCAAAGGGGAGCACCGGCGCATCAAATGCTAATGGCCGAATTGCAAACGACTGCAGCCGAGTGCAACCGAATGCGAATGCAAAGCTTTTATGCCCGAATTTTATGGCTTCAGTGTCCTTGGCAAAGCACTGCGATGAAGGATATACCAAGTTGATATGTATCATGCGTGTACACAATAAGTTTATCAGAGTGTGTCGGCTTGCTTTTTCACAACACAAATGGGATGATGCGGGTAAGAGAGAGTGCAGTAGCTCTCACATTTTTCAGTTACTTGCAATACGCATACTCAGTAAAGTAAATACATACATACATACATACATATATACCAGCTGCTTACACAATACTTCTGTAAACATGTCATTACATACTATATATGTATACTACATAAGTTGTTACATGTTCATGCCAGTATGCTATCTTTGCATGGGAGCAGATATATATTAATATGTGTATAATAATATGCAATCACATTACATGCACCGTTGTTATCTCAACCTTCGCCCAACCGCTCCACTCTCACACAATTTTCGCTACAGCTGCAGTCGTATATATAACTCTGTATTTTGGTAGGGAAAATGGTATACTTAGAAAGGAAATGAAGAAAAAAAATACTAAACTTATTTTAATGGAAATATTCGCTTTCACTTTCTTATACAATATAAGGAAGACATTTAGGGTTCAAGGATACGCATTTAGGGTATGTCGATGTTACAGTGGGCATATGGTCAGGTGCATGCATTTGGCTTATTTTGACTGAATTATGAATTATTGTTCTTACTCTTTAGTCAATTTGATGTTTATTGGATAACTACCGTGTGTGCTTCGGAATTTATTCTTCGCCGATATATTACCTACATTCAATTTACATCAGATGTATTACAATTTTTAAGTTATTGATTTGATCTTTGGAATATATAGGTATGTTTGGCAATAAAATATTCAAGCAACATAAGCAAAGAGGGGACATAAATCCCAAAATTTAAAAGTTTCCGCCAAATAGGAATTTGTAACAACCGCCTCCTTTGAGAATAAGGAGTCATCTCCGTAAGCAAAGGTGCATCGACGGGCCCTCACACAGAGTTGGTAAACTCCTTTGTCAGCTCTCGCCCAGTTAAATGCCGTCATTCAGGCACAAGCTCCACTTGTTGCCGAAGAAGAACGCGAACTGCCTAGGGAAACGAGAGTAATGCTGGCACAACTTCGTTCTGGATATTGTAACACGTTAGACTCTTACTTATCCAGACTGAACCCTGACCTGCCAAATGTCTGCCCGGCCTACGGCGTATCGCCCCATGACGCGAACCATCTATTCATCTGCTCAACTGAGCCGACTCTTCTAACACCAATTTCAATCTGGTCTAACCCTACTGAAGCGGCGAGGTTTCTGGGACTTCCGTTAGAAGAGTTTGATGACAATGCTAGGTAAGGAAAAGGACGACTAAGCAGGGAACGTATCGCTAATACAATCACATGACGAATCTGGTGAACTTTTAAATGGCTGTGATATTGGGGCATTTACCTGTAATATCCCTACTCTTTTTGGGTTGTAGGCATCGCTGTGCGGCTGATTGATGTCCTCGATGATTCAGGCTTACATCACAGGCCTACAGAAAATGCGATGGACGGGACAGTGCATGGTACAAATCGGGCCTTGCCACTTCTACTGCAGTGGTCCAACAATTCCTGCAAGGATAATAATCGCGACCAAATAACCGACGTCCTAGGGAACACTTCTCATCATTGCTGATTGCTCTAATGAATGGCCTGATAGAAGCTCCGTTTCAAAAGGTCTTCCTATCGACATTCGAATTCGTCAGAAGAAGAAGGGACAGGTGGAAAAAATAGGCGGAACATGCCTTAGGCTCATTTGGTGTTTACAACTGGCATCAGTTACCGCTAAAAAAAATGATTTGGCGTCCTTTGAACCGATGATGATTATAGCTATGAAGAAAGCGTTATATTGGATTGACTTTGTCGTAAACCCCTGGGGATTAACGGTCAATTAAAGAAGAAGATTTCAAAAAAAAATATCTATCCGGATTTAAGATTTTTTAAGACAAAAAATAAAAGCAGTCCACTTTCTGTCCTCAGGAGATTTTGTGACATTTAATATTTTTACTTAGAAAAATTTACAGCGTCGCATTTTCTCAAACCAGCAAACAAGTAACTATTAACCTTTGGCACCACTGCCGTCCGCATTTCACATTTCACAAATTGCCTTTACGCATATTCACGTACAATAATCAGTTCTCAGGAGGGTTTTCATTTCTCCCATTTTCTTCTAAGTAAACACAAAATAGCCCCACCCGAATCATATATCCTCCTTCGCTAGCTAAGTTCTTTTTTGTGCTCTGTTATCAGTGCAAAATTCGTAAGTTGGCGTCAGCTCGACGTACAGTGGGAATCATTGGGATACACATACATTCATAGAAAGTGTAGTGTTTGCATTTGGGGAGGGTGGTAGGCGGGTTAAAGAGTATGCGTTGAAATGTGTTTGTGGGCCTGGCGATTGCATTAAGCTTGAGTATATCTGGGCGCCGCTGTAACTTCTTGGTTGTGATCTACAGTTCCCCGAGTATTTTAGAAACCGAATCTTTATCCTCCATTTGAAATTAAAAAGGGTATTTGTACCGGTTGGGAAAATGTTAAACATCCTTGTTATTGCTAACTCTAGTAGAACTACAAAAGTCATTCGGTCATGTTCGGCCATCAAAGTTCGGTTCGGCTTCGGTTCGGCTTCTACAAAAGAAAATCCGAACCTTTCCCAAACATATGTACAGGGTGGCTGATGAATTTTGCTACATTAAGAAACTCAAATAATTTTTTTTCAGTGTATGGAATTCATTTTTCTTTTATTCATGTTAAAGCTCATTAAATTTTATTAAATATAGCTTAATTAGTTTTAAAAATAATGGAATTTAAATGCCCCCCCTGCTCGTCGATGCATGTGCGGCATCTTACCAAAAAGTTGTTCATTACTGCTTGGAGAGTTGAGACAGGAATAGCCGCAATTGTTTCTCGAATGGATTGCCTTAGTTCATTCAAATTTGTTGGTTTTGCTTTGAAGACTTCCTGTTTGCAATAACCCCACAAGAAAAAGTCAGGTGCAGTAAGGTCAGGCGACCTGGGTGCCCAACGGAATGTGGAGTTTCTGGATATCAGCTTATTGGGAAATTTTTGTCGCAATTCTGTCATAACAGGTTGGGCTATATGAGGAGCTGCACCATCTTGCTGAAACCACACAGAGTTGAAAGAAATTCTCATTCGGCGTAATTCTGGATAGAAAAACTCTCTCAACATGCTCAAGTAACGGTCTCCAGTAACCGTAACGGTGTGATCGTTTTCTTCGAAGAAGTAGGGCCCGACAATGCAGCGTGATGAAACTGCACACCACACTGTGACACGAAGTGGATGCAATTCCGTCTCATGGAGTATCTGTGGGTTGGAAGCACTCCATATTCGACAATTTTGTTTGTTTATGTTGCCGTTTAAATCGAAATGGGCCTCGTCAGACATGAAAAGACAGTTCAACATGTTTCCATCCTCTTCCACCATTTGAAGCATCTTCTGGCAAAATTCCAAGCGAATCGGCAAGTCTGCAGCGTTCAGTTTGTTGGCCATTTGAATTTTATATGGGAATAAGTCCAAATCTTTGTGCATAATTGACTGTAATGACTGCCTGCTTACACCCATTTGAGCAGATAAGCTTCTTGTCGAAACACGTGGATTGTTTTGTATGGCAGCAGCTACAGCAGCGATTGTTTCCTCCGTTCGAACTGAAGGGTTTCGATGGTAAGGTCTTCTGTTGACTGTCCCATGCTCGGCAAAATTGTTTACAAGTCTTATTATGGTCCATCTGCTCGGAGGATTGCCGCCAAACGTGCGCCTATACTCTCTTTGAACCGAAACTACGGACTCCAGGGTGTGATAGCGGCGGACAATCCAAATTCTTGTTTCAGTGTCCCAGTTATCCATTTTTGTTAAATGTAAAAGTCAATCTGCAAAATAAAAAAAAATTTACCAGATTCATTAAATAGAAAAAAAGTTATTTAATTTTTTTTTGGTAGCGGCTTTCATCAGCCACCCTGTATGTAAATTCTTATTAACTGGAAATTTGTATAAAGTATAGTTTTAAAATATTACCGAATTGGATACTTTTCTAAATGAAAATCTGCTACCTGGGAATTGGAATATTTTAGAATATTGGTATCAAAGCCTACATTTTCTACTCAAATAGAAGTTTGAAAGTTTTTGTCTGCTCCTCCATCGAATGTGTCTAGTGAACAATTGAAGAACATTACAATGTTTATGTTGTGAACTGAAATAAATGTGATTTAAACTAACAATAATAAAAGTACAAAATGGAAAAAATTTATTGATTATTTATTGTTATGAACCTTGATAATGTTCGATTTGGCTTCGGTCTTAATTGGGACATATTCAGTTCTTAGGTATCGAAATAGTAACTTTTTTAGTGGTGGAAATCTCTGAATAACATGCGTACTCATGTTTCTCAAAAACCTGAGAGCAACGGACTAACTTTGGTCTTCAATAGTGCACGTTCGCATGGAGAGCAGTGTTGCCAAATCGTCTTCTTGAGGGATATTTCAGAATGTTTTGTAAAAGGGAGACCTTTTGCTTTGGTGTAAAAGATTTCTAATACTAATTAATGAGAACTAAAAAGGTTTTCGGAACCGCAATCGGTATCAGAAGTTAATTGAAAGCTCCGAAATTTCGGAATAGAAATCGAAGCTCCGCAACGTCCCTAGTTCCTTTATACCTATGCATCACTACAGCTTAGGCTCGATGCCTTGGCGGCGATTCTCGGGTTCTAGCAAATGACAAAATAATGTAATTTCAGCTGTAGATTTATGATGGCATGAGTCATGCGTGTCCTTTGAGAAACGCAACACTTCCAACTGGATAATACGCAACGCACAGCGCGAAGCACACAGAGCAATATATAGTGGCAACACAACCGAGGCAATAGCAACAACACAACTAGCATATGCAATAACAATAACAATACAATCCAAGCTTATTTTGGAACACCAAATCGCCACGGTAAAGAGCCAACCGCTCCTTTCCCCACCAAGTTTTGCAATGTTACCCTGCATTTTTTTCGTTCATTTCCGTTTGCTTGTTATCGGCAGTTTTGCTGCTTTTGTGAATTTAGAAAATTGTAAATTTTTTTTATGTAGATGTATGTAATTGTGTGTGTATATGCGTGCGTATGACCAACTTGTGAGAATTTAGGACAAACTTTTTTTTTTAAGTTGAAGTTTCTTTCATAACGTTTCTTTTTTGCTGTTTTTCACTGTACATATCCTTTTGCATCTCTTTGGGTTACTTACTGGGTTTTACTGGAGGCGGAATAAAAGAAAAGAAGTGCGTTTACGGTACAATGCATGCGTGGCGGGTATACGGAAGTGCGCTGGCTGGTGGGTGAGTATGGTGAGCAACACAAAAAATAAGTAAAAGGAAAATTAGAGTAAAAGAAAACAAAAACATAAATATGAAATGTGCATATGTATGTATATGCGTTGAAAGTAGAAATGCAGAAAATGGATAAGTGGAAAACTCACAAAGGACTCACATTCGGTTAATGTGCTTTTTAAGGATCTGTGAAATCGTTGGCTTTAAAGGCTGAAAAGTAAATACTTAAGTATTCAAGTATTCTTTTGATGGCTCGATGCAGAACATACTGCGAAATCAGAAAGTAATTTAAGTCGACTTTACACATGGTTTAGGTGCTTTTTCTATGAGACTTTATAAATTCCATCCAATTATCGTTGATGTCCTGTAAGCCTTTAGTTTTTAAGAAACTCCCCTGAAACACAAGAGCTCATTGGCTATGCATCACTTGGTTCTGCCAGAACTCTTTGTTTCTTCTTTCACGAACCTCACGCTTTGAACCGCAACCGCCTACTGTATAACCCCGGAAATCATACATTACTTTCTTTTGTGACAAATTCGATAATATATAATTTGACTTTCAAATGCTTTGACTATTAAAATCGTGGATAAGACGCAGGAAGCAATTTGAATGCTCAGAGATATCGGAATTTGTCACAGAATCTTGTTTGTAATTTTGAACTCATTGGATACAGGTGGCTGTCTTACACGAACCTTCCCAGTTTCAACACATTCACAAGTGTAGAAAACTATGTAAAATGCATTTTATTTGATAACCATTTTAAATTTATTAAGCCATGTCCGTGGATTAAATCGGAGATTGCGGCACCCAATTTTCGCAATCAAACTAATTTTTTGTATAAATTTTTGAAAGTAGGCGTGGCAACGGTCACTTTTCATTAAGTAACTTTTAAAAAATATGATCAACCATAAATCAAGAACCTTTCAAGATACCAGATACAGAAACAAAATTCGACGCACATAATACCTCTCACAAGGAAATTGCTGAAAAAAATCCACGAAATGGTTAGAGATCACGCCAACTTTTATATACAACATTTTTAAAAGTATTATATACTAATATAATAGACAACACAATAAACCCTGCGGGTTAGGGGTTTAGAATATGCCCGAGGTAGGCATACCGGTCGTAAGAGGCGACTAATATGCAATGACGTGCAACTCGATGGTTGATCTACGCATATGATGCCTCTCATTACATATCTTATCCTTCCTTACGGAAGGAGGGGTGACATGACCTAGAAGGTCTCACTGGTCATAAATCGCTACCACGATAGTCGGGCAATACCGCAAGGGAGTACCGGAGCGTACCGGGTTCAAATCCGACCAAGGACTGTTAATTCGACAACACTCCCCAAAACCTTCGGGGAGTGTTTTTGTCGTTAGAACAACAACAACAACAACATCTTTTAAAAAAATTATTTTATACCAATCACATTTTACTTCCAGAAAAATACTCATTTTTGAAAATGTTTTTGCAAAAGGAATAGCCTAAGTAAACCAAATGAATTTTATGTGATTGTGGTACCACTATCGAGGATCCTTAAATATATAAACACTTTCATGAAACTGCCAGGATCAAATCAATCGGTTGTTAACCATGCCCACATTCCATGAATCTAAAAAATACTCCAATTTGGTTCAAAGCTGAGTATATAAAATAGACTTCCTTACTTGTTAAATTCTAAAATTATTTTAAATAAATGACAATAGTCCTTTGTGGTAGCGCCTAGATAAAACACTTTATCTATGAACAAAATTGCATCCAAATGCCATTTCCGAGATGCAGCTTTGAAAAAATTAATCCTTTATTTTAATGTAAACCTACAGCAAGTATGTATATAAAGAATTCGATTCAAAACAGAAGTTTTTTGTTGATGTTTATACAAACATAATATAACAGACAGAGAATAATTCTAAGAGTTTTTCATATGGCTTCAGTTGCTCTATTATGTTCGGACATTGGTTCTGTCGCAATTTCACTATATGCCCTTTAAAATTATTCCCTCTTCACCTTTCTTTCTGAATGGAGTATCACAATTTTTCTTAAGAAAATTCTGCGATATTATCCACTAAAATTTTTCAATTTCGTACTCAGCTGGAAGCCTTGTTGCCTATTTTGTGGTTATTGGTTATATTTTTTTCACTGATTTTTGTCATGCTTGTCCGATTAAAATGAAGTGCTTATTAACATCTGCACATAACTTTGCTATATTTAAGCTTGATATAAAAATTAAATTAAATTGTAAAGCATCAGTCAACAAATAAGAAAAACATAATACCTATCAAACGGATAACTGGTTTTTATTTCGAAGAAGGTACGATCTCATCCAACTTATTCAAAAAAGCCCTTATTTACTGAATATTATTCGGTGGTACAACACATTTGCAGAGACAGAGCGCATTTTGACATTTCATTGGGAGAGGAAGTTGTGGGCTTCTGCTGGGTTCATTTTACGGCGAAAACTGTTTCCTTTTTGCTTTGTGAGAGAGTCTTATAGCCCGTGACTATACTTCAGGCTTGACTGAAAATTTTTAAGTGTTAGCGCACTCGCCAGTCCTCGTGTCACACCTACTTGCGTTCGACTCTCGTCGTGTCTCTGCCGGCGTTGATTGCATTAACTCTAAAATTTTGGATTTTTGATGTGTAAACATCTTTGGGGTTGGTAGGGGGGGCCCAGAAAAGTTACGCGTGGCTGCTTGTAACCATAAGTGTAAGCACCTTTGGGTTCGGTAGGGCAGCGAACTTACGCGTAAGATCTGCCTGCGTCTCTGTCTGTGCCTTGTTGTTGATGTTGTTTCTGTGCATATCTGAGTTGTTAGTGAAATTTGGCTTAGTGTGCGTATATAGAATCTTCCCTGCCAACCTTTCTTTAAATGGTCATCTAACCGCCCTGCCAACCAGCAGTAGATAAAAATCTGAATAAACAGCAAGTCGCGCTTACCAAAAAAGTGGATAAAAAGTGGGCAATTTTGTTCGGCGAGATTCACTTTTTAACCATGTTGAAAAAAGTGTTTTTCCATGTAGGTGTGAGTGCATGCTTTTAGGCACTTGCTGTTTTCCCCAGCAAAAAATCGTATGACTAATCTCTAAAAAGAGCGATCCGCGATTAATCCCATTAGTCTACATTTGGCTATAATTTAATATACATAACTAAGGTTTTGTTTGTGTAGCATGATTATAGGGGTGTAAGTCAATTTCAGTTTTTGTAGCATACTTAAAGGAGTTAAAACTACCCATTTGGGTAAAAAGTGGATTAGTCCTTTCGTACCCGTTCGGGTATAAATATGTACAATTGGTCTCTCCATACGACATGCTCAAACAAATGTGAACAGTTCAACTCATACAAAGTGATCAGAACTGGCATTGGTGACATCCTCTTGTGCGACTCATCCCAAATGCATCCTAGACTAATAGCATTTTTTGCAGGGTGCATACAAATTCCAAAAACATGCGTTGGTGTTAGTAAAAATTTGTGGAATCAGAGTTTCACCACTGTTAGCCATGGTTGGTAGGGTTTGCTGATGGTTATTATTCAGTAATCGTGACTAAACACGATGAATGCTATTAATCGGCAAAAGACGAAGGCAACTGCGTTTATCATTAATATACAAAGTGTTTGCAAAAAAAATTTACGATTATTCATGTTAAATTTATTTTAGCTTAGAATACTCAAGACGGTAGTTAATTTGCTCTTCTTCTTTAAATGGTCATCTAACCGCCTGGGCGATTTTGACCGTCCAACATAGCTCGCCAGTCGTTTCTTCGTTGCGCCAACTGGCGCCAATTGGAAACACCGCGGGATCGCAAATCGGTCTCCACTTGGTCCTGCCATCGGAGTGGTGGTCTCCCTCTTCCTCTGCTTCCACCGGCGGGTGCCGATAAGAATACCTTCTGGGCTGGAGCATCTTAGCTTATTCGCACTACGTGGCCTAGCCAGCTAAGCCGCTGTGTTTTAATTCGCTGAACTATGTCGGCGTCTGCGTAAAGTTCATACAGCTCATCGTTAAATCATTCTTCATCATCATTCTTCGGTACTCGCCGTCGCCAACGCGTAGAGGTTCACAAATCTTTCGAAGAACCTTTCTCTCGAATACTCCCAGAGCCGCCTCATCAGATGTTGTTAGTGTCCACGCTTCTGCACCATATAGCAGGACGGGTGCGATGAGTGACTTGTAGAGTGTTATTTTCGTTCGTCGAGAGAGGACTTTACTTTTCAATTGCCTACTCAGTCCGAAGTAGCATTTGTTTGCAAGAGTAATTCTTCGTCGGATTTCTAGGCTAACATTATTGTTGGTGTTAATGCTGGTTCCCAGGTAAACGAAGTCCTTTACTATTTCAAAATTATTGCTGCCAACAGTGGCTTGGTTGCCAAGGCGCGAATGCGCTGACTCTTTGCATGATGACAGAAGGTACTTCGTTTTGCCCTCGTTCACCACCAATCCCATTTTCTCCACTTCTTTTTCTAATTTGGAGTAAGCAGAAGTTACGTTAGATTGGAATCTAAGTGTTCTCTGCCCAATCCACAAACTGCGCCAACTATCGCGGAATCAGCCTTTTGAATATCGCATATAAGGTCCTATCAAGCGTATTGTGCGAAAGACTGAAGCCTGATGTGAACAGACTGATTGGACCTTATCAGTGCGGCTTCAGACCTGGTAAATCTACCATCGACCAAATTTTTACAATACGCCAAATCTTGGAAAAAACCCGTGAAAAGAGAATCGACACACATCATCTCTTTCTTGATTTTAAAGCCGCTTTCGATAGCAGGAAAAGGAGCTGCCTATATGCCGCTATATCTGATTTTGGTTTCCCCGCAAAACTTATACGGCTATGCAAAATGACCTTGAGCAACACCGCCAGCTCGGTCAGAATTGGGAAGTACCTCTCCGAGCCGTTCGAAACTAAACGAGGTTTCAGACAGGGTGACCCCCTATCGTGCGATTTCTTTAATTTAATGCTGGAGAAAATAATACAAGCTGCAGAACTTAACCGCGCTGGAACAATATTTTATAAAAGCGTGCAACTGTTGGCATATGCTGACGATATTGATATCATTGGCCTTAACAACCGCGCCGTAACTTCTGCTTACTCCAAATTAGAAAAAGAAGTGGAGAAAATGGGATTGGTGGTGAACGAGGGCAAAACGAAGTACCTTCTGTCATCATGCAAAGAGTCAGCGCATTCGCGCCTTGGCAACCAAGCCACTGTTGGCAGCAATAATTTTGAAATAGTAAAGGACTTCGTTTACCTGGGAACCAGCATTAACACCAACAATAATGTTAGCTTAGAAATCCGACGAAGAATTACTCTTGCAAACAAATGCTACTTCGGACTGAGTAGGCAATTGAAAAGTAAAGTCCTCTCTCGACGAACGAAAATAACACTCTACAAGTCACTCATCGCACCCGTCCTGCTATATGGTGCAGAAGCGTGGACACTAACGACATCTGATGAGGCGGCTTTGGGAGTATTCGAGAGAAAGGTTCTTCGAAAGATTTGTGGACCTCTACGCGTTGGCGACGGCGAGTACCGAAGAAGATTTAATGATGAGCTGTATGAACTTTACGCAGACGCCGACATAGTTCAGCGAATTAAAACACAGCGACTTCGCTGGCTAGGCCACGTAGTGCGAATAAGCTAAGATGCTCCAGCCCAGAAGGTATTCTTATCGGTACCCGCCGGTGGAAGCAGAGGAAGAGGGAGACCACCACTCCGATGAAAGGACCAAGTGGAGACCGATTTGCGATCCCGCGGTGTTTCCAATTGGCGCCAGTTGGCGCAACGAAGAAACGACTGGCGAGCTACGTTGGGCGGTCAAAATCGCCCAGGCGGTTAGATGACCATTTAAAGAAGAAGAAGATTCCCGTTGGCCAGCATCTCAAGCTCCTTTATTTCACGCTTTTCTGCCTCTCTTTTTTTTCGCCCGGAGAAGCCGCCTCGCTTCCCTCTTCAACTCGCGGTAGTATTCACACACACTCCTCGTTGCATTCGATCTCAGCGTTGCCTTGTAGGCTTCGTCCTTTCTTTAATTTGCTCTGTTTGTGTAATATTTGTGGTTATACTTATGGAATGAAATGCAAGAAAATTAACCAATATAAAATAAAATAAAATATAATATAACAAAATAAAATAAAGTAACATAAAATAAAATAAAATAAAATAATTTTGTTGTTGGTTTTACGGTCGTAATTCGTATAGTTTTGCTATTTTCAGAGGATCTTGTGGAGATCGAACCCACTCACTCTGATTGCCAGCGCAGCCGCCTAACCCATAGGCTATGCTGCGTGTAGTTTTGCAAGCTGCTTAATTAACGTTTTCCTCTAATTGTTGTTTGTTATCTTGCCAACGGTGTACACAATATTTTAGACATTCTGTCTATATGTAAATCGTGCATGTTGAACTTTGTTTGTGTACATTCTTCTTTCTATTTTCAGAAGATAGTTATTGTACATAACCGCGTGCTCCGGTATAAATGTATTTTGTTGTTGGTTTTACGGTCTGTTCATTTTACATATTTTTGTAAGTATAACGAGCTCAAGAGCAGTTGATAATAATTCTTAGTTAATTATTATTATTTTTGATTAGAGGAAAAATTGAAAGCAACAAACATATACAGGCTATAGTTATAGTACTATTTCGAAAACAGCCACGATTTCTCGTCAGACTAATTCGTATAGTTTTGCTATTTTCAGAGGATCTTGTGGAGATCGAACCCACTCACTCTTATTGAAAAATATTAGCACAATAAGATCTTTGATCTTTTATAGTACAACAAAATTTAAATGTACACAATGGTAACAACAAAAATATTGCATTGCAACGACAAATAAAAAATATAAGTAAAGTAATTAAAACTAGAAGTTATGATAAATAAGTTTTATTAATAACGCAGTGTATATACTCGTATACATTGGCTAGAAGGCAGGTATTATCTTATAGATAGCGAAACTAAAGGACATACCTATAACTAACTGAAGTACATATAAAGAACGTTCTTAAAATTGCTTTTACTCAGACTGCTGCGAGTAGATACTGGAATAGAGTTCCATATACGAATAGCATTGATGAAGAATAGGCGTGAAGATGCCAAGTAGTTGTAGGTTGGTGTGATTAAATCATTAGTTCGAGCAGACCTGGGGAAAACCAGTTTCTCATACAAGTAGCTGGGCTCTTTATATATCATAAATACAGTTTCTGGCTTTGAGATAATCCGAAATTTGACATCCTAATAAGCGCGAACTCCAATCAGATATATGGTCGTACTTAGCTAGCCCAAACACATAACGTGTCGGTAAATTTGACGATAGTCAAAGCGTTTATGATATTAAGCAAATCTGACGAGTCTTCACATAATTCGTCAAGCAAACCACTAGTTTGCTTGGTCGTCGTCATCAGAGAAAGTGGAAGACATAAAATTGGTTTTAGAGTTATAGAGTTAATTATTTGCTTGGGTCCCTTCGGGCCCATGTGTCCTTCAAGGCATAGAGACATACTTTTCCGCTTCACAATTTATTAATTTTTTTACTATTTAATCATTTATTACCGCTATTATTAAATATTTTAGTTCTTATTTGAACACAAATACAAAATTGTGCACATGGTGAAAGTCAATAATGAATACAATTCGAAGGTGCATGCTTGAGTGTCCATACTCGGCCGTCCGTCGTGGTCTGCATATGTATTTTATCAAGCTTTAACATTTGTTTCATCTGCACAAAGATTTGCCTAGTTCTTTGCCATCTGTGGTAGTACATTTCAGGATACCACAGGATTTCAATAGTCTCTTGAAAGTTATGGTAGGTCGAATACTGCCGGTTTGGGAAGAAAATTTATAATATGGCTGCACTATATTTCTATCTACCGTTAAAAGTAGCACCCTGACAGTTCCTGGAATGTAAGGCACCGATATATTTTTTTTTTCACTGTCACGCCCATATATGTGACTAGATACGTACACTCTGCTTCGCTAAGTGAGCATAGTAGGACCTTTACCATGTTCACCTCAGATTACATTTTATCTGGCAATGACTTTAGTGTTTTTAACCACCAATTACTAAATCAAGACAGAGCGACATCTGTAAGTAGACATTTTTGACGTTTGACAAGTGTTACAAGTTCTTTTTTTTCTGTCCATTGTCAGCAATTACCAGGAAATTTGCTTGGGAGTGGGTAGTAAATTTTCGGGAATTTTTTGGCAAAAATTAAACGTTTGAAGTTATTCTTGTGCTTGGAAAACGTTTAAAAAAATAATGAACGCCTTAACTCGTGCTTGCCTTCGCTCTGGCGGTCAAACAATTGCGAATGGGCTCAAACCAGCAGCAGTGGGTTCAACTCAAGGTGAGCATCAGAAAAGTGCATCAGGACTGGATCCTTCATTGATTAGCAAAATCTGGTGCCTCTATTGGAGTATATTAAAAAATAAGCAAATCACGCATTAAGTGCTACCATTAAATAGCGTCTTTCATAATATAAAAACGTTTTCTTACCATAACTATGGAGTTTCCATTATGTAATGGTTTTGAGGTTATAAGTAAACGTCATACAAAAGACCATGGGCGATTCAATCAAAACAAACAGGACGATGGCATCAATTATGTATTTGGCAATAATCATTTACTTGTCTTCTTACTAATTAAAATGTTACTCTTTTATTCATAGCTCAACGTAATGCGCACACTGATTTGCAAGTTCCAGACTTTTCTCCCTATCGCCGAGAATCTGTAAAATCACCTAACCGCAAAGATGAGTCCGCTGAGAGCCGCAAGGCATTCTCCTATATGTTGGTTGGAGCGGGTGCTGTCGGCAGTGCTTATGCAGCCAAGGGTTTAGTAACTGCTTTTGTTAGTTCCATGAGCGCGAGTGCTGATGTTTTGGCCCTTGCAAAGATTGAAGTTAAACTTGGTGATATTCCAGAAGGCAAATCAGTCACATTTAAATGGCGGGGTAAACCTTTGTTCATTCGTCACCGTACCTCCAGTGAAATTCAAACTGAACGTTCTGTTGCGGTTTCCACTTTGCGTGATCCACAAAGCGACGATGTGAGTTTTTCGCATTTTTAATATGTATGGATCACTGTAATTGATAAATTTGGTTTGAATTACAGCAACGCGTTACTAAGCCAGAGTGGTTGGTGGTGATTGGAGTATGTACGCATTTGGGTTGTGTACCAATTGCCAATGCTGGTGATTTTGGCGGTTATTATTGCCCATGTCATGGTTCTCACTACGATGCATCTGGTCGTATTCGCAAGGGGCCAGCTCCTTTGAACTTGGAAGTACCAGAACATGTATTCTCTGATGATACCACTTTAATCGTTGGTTAAATATTAGTCAAATAAATTAAAAAGTTAAAAGTGTTAATCTAATTTAAAATTCAATAAAGCAGTGAACGAAAATGTGATTTGCTACGTATGCATGGTTATACATAAGCACAGCCATGTTTAAGGTTAATTCTATGGATATTAACATTGTCAGTGCCTTTCTTGAGCTCGTAACTACAAAATTTGAGAGTATGCACTAGATGTTCACCGTTCTCAAAATATCCCTGAGTTTTGAACATATGAAAAACAATGGTAGCAGTACAATCCCGTAGAATAGGCCTGTATGCCACGAATTTTAGGTGGGTGTTACCGGTGTGGATAGTTTTTGTCCTATATGGATCTGAGCGCTCCGGTACAAACACCTCTAACCGGCTGACATGGGAGCATGTGCATACTTCAGCAATATTCAAAGTGGGCGTGATTATAATCGGCGGTATTCACAGGATTTGTGCTGATTTCGAGAAGCATATTAATTAGTAGTGGGACTATTTTCGAATAAACACTATACGAATTAACGAATAAAAAAATTCGTTTCAAAAAATTCGAATAGTATTATTGGAATAGTGGTATTCGAATAGTTGTATTGAAATGCGAGAGATGTCGGAAGCGAAATTCACTGTCTTCATCGGTTGTACAAATTAGTGTTTTACATTAAAATCTTTATTTTTAAAAAAGGCCAAGCGAACTATTGTCCGCTCACTGACTTTATTCGTTTAAGCTCAACTTAAGATTTCTTACAATATGTTTCTTATTTCTACATTACACCTATGTCGACCACCAATTTGCTGACTGTTGTTTACCATAATGTTGCTTATCAATATGCTGACTGTTGTTGACTAACTATTGTTGCTGATCGATACATTTACTAATTTGATGTAAATGTTCGTGGAATGCTGATGCAGGCGTCAGCGGTTATAACGAATTCACCGGATGTATTATTGGTGCCACTAACCCATGGGGTTATTGTCCAATTCGAGGTATTGTAAGGTGTGGTGTTAACTCCTCCCCTCTTAAGTATGATTGTCCTCGATCATTAATAGAAGGGTAGGTCATTGAATTTTACATATGTTGGAATGTCATTACTTTCTTGTGGCGAGCTATCTGCTTTGGGCTTCGATACCTCCTTCTCGATGTATTGTATCTTTATTGATCTTTTCTTCATTAAAATGAAAGGCGCAATAGTTATCACGGATGTTATTGATATTAGGCCTCCGATGGGTAGTGTTGCCTTTTTGAGAGAATTTATTTTATGAGTGTTGTTTATGTGTAAATCTTTTAGAGACTCGAGCGAAAGTATCTCGATATGGTCCTTCTCTAATGGAGTCGGTTGTAATATTGCTGGGATGGATTTAATTGGCATTACCTCTGTATTACTATATATTTTGTTGTTGATTCTAATGGTTGTGTTGTAAAATGTTACAACATGGGTCCCATTTATCTCCTGTGCCATTTTATCGGCTTCTATTTTACCGCTGAATTTATTGAGTAGAATTACGCCTTTATTTATTTTTTATATTGTTGGTATGTGGTGGTCATTGGTGGTATTACATGTAGAATTAAAGCTATTTATTATTCTAGCTATACGTAAATCATTACTAATATATATGACATCTGTTAATTTGCAAAACATTAAGTCATTGTAAATTTCACATTTATTTTTGATACCATATAATTTATCTTTTCCTTTTAGAATTTCTCTGTATTTTGTTTCAATTATAATATTATTCATTTTCTTAACAGGTCTTACAATTATTCCTTTGAATGTTTCACTTAATGTTAGGGGTATTTTAATAATATAAATGATTTTCATATCTTTACTCAAAACGTTTATTTTTGCTAATCTTAGTGCGTCTTCCGCACTCGTAAATGGAACTTTTTCCTTTTTTAGTTTGCTAATTGAAAATTCGATTTCTTCTTTGCTTAGTAATACAGAGTTAATTATATCATGTTTTGCCCATTTAATGGCGTATCCTATATTAATTAGTTCTTTTATTAATCTAATTTTGTTTTGCAAATTGACTATAGTTTCCATTACAATACTATCATCCTTTCTAATGGTGTTCAACATCTTATTTATACGTTTTTCAAATATATTGTTTATTACTACTTGGTTGTTATTGTTTTCGTTTAAATTATTCAAATTATTAGTTATTATATTTAAGTCTTCGTGATCAGGAGATCCGGCTATGAATTTCCATGCCGTTCCTAACATATCAATTGATCTTTTCCTTTTAATGTTATTAATGAGTTTTAGGGTATTAAGGATTTCGAAGGTTTGGATTGTTTCATGTTTTAGGACGGGATATTGGAGGTTGTCTTTAGGAATTTGGCCAGTTATTTCGTCGTAGGTTTCCGTTAGGAATTGTTCGTATTTTTCTAAGTCAATTAGGTGCATAAGTCTGAATGTTCCGTCCTGTATTTTCGCTTGTCCGTTGTCTATTGTTACTAATTGAGATTTACTATAATTTGTATGTCCGATGAAGAAGTAGAAATCGTAATAAGAAGAATGAAGAGTTTATAGTGGTCCATTTTGTCTGAAAAATAATTAAGTTTTTATTAGGGATTTGTGAACTATTCGTCCTGATACTGTCTTAACTGTGGTCCTAAGGTTTTCCGAAGCTTTCTCCTTTTTATACTTTGGAGTCAATTTGGAACCTAGTCTTTTATTGATTTTAACGTAAATAATTTCTCCTGGTGAGAAGTCCTTATTTTGAGGTCTATTTTTGTTGTGGTACGAGAGGTCAAGTTCTTGTTTTTTCTTGAGTAGTGCTATGTTTTCTTGTCTTTGTTTTTCTAACTGTTGAGGGTCGCTATGGATTCTATTACCGAAAAATGTGTCTATTGGTTTTTTTTTCGTTGTTGAGTGTATTGAGGAATTGTATTCTTGAACTGATTTGAATAGTAATTCTTCAAACGTTATTCCTACGAAAGTTGCTTTTAAACATCTCATTATTTCGGAAAGTGTACTATGGAATCTTTCTACAAGGTGGCGCAAAAGTAAGCTTCCGATGTTCAGCATATCGGTTGTGGCACGTGCAGTGTGTGCTGTTGCACCGTCTTGTTGGAACCACATGTTTTCCAATCCCAATTCATCACGTTGCGACAAAAAGAACTCGTTGATCATTGCTCTGTAGCGCTCACCATTCACAGTAACCGTTTGGCCCCGACCGATTATTGGTCAAATAAATAGTCAGCAATATTCCGCGTTCTGGAGCAGTGTAGCGTAATATTGTTTATTAACGTGTATTTCGCATGTGTTTACTACACAAATGTCAAAACAGAACTGACTTTAGGGGCCAATCGCAAAATTTATAGCATTTTCTGATAGGAGGATTACTTTTGCGCCACCTTGTACAGGGTGGCTAATGAAAGCCGCTACCAAAAAAAAATTAAATAACTTTTTTTCTATTTAATGAATCTGGTTAATTTTTTTTTTATTTTGCAGATTGACTTTTACATTTAACAAAAATGGATAACTGGGACACTGAAACAAGAATTTGGATTGTCCGCCACTATCACGCACTGGAGTCCGTAGTTTCGGTTCAAAGAGAGTATAGACGCACGTTTGGCGGCAATCCTCCGAGCAGATGGACCATAATAAGACTTGTAAACAATTTTTCCGAGCATGGGACAGTCAACAGAAGACCTTACCATCGAAACCCTTCAGTTCGAACGGAGGAAACAATCGCTGCTGTAGCTGCTGCCAAACAAAACAATCCACGTGTTTCGACAAGAAGCTTATCTGCTCAAATGGGTGTAAGCAGACAGTCATTACAGTCAATTATGCACAAAGATTTGGACTTATTCCCATATAAAATTCAAATGGCCAACAAACTGAACGCTGCAGACTTGCCGATTCGCTTGGAATTTTGCCAGAAGATGCTTCAAATGGTGGAAGAGGATGGAAACATGTTGAACTGTCTTTTCATGTCTGACGAGGCCCATTTCGATTTAAACGGCAACATAAACAAACAAAATTGTCGAATATGGAGTGCTTCCAACCCACAGATACTCCATGAGACGGAATTGCATCCACTTCGTGTCACAGTGTGGTGTGCAGTTTCATCACGCTGCATTGTCGGGCCCTACTTCTTCGAAGAAAACGGTCACACCGTTACGGTTACTGGAGACCGTTACTTGAGCATGTTGAGAGAGTTTTTCTATCCAGAATTACGCCGAATGAGAATTTCTTTCAACTCTGTGTGGTTTCAGAAAGATGGTGCAGCTCCTCATATAGCCCAACCTGTTATGACAGAATTGCGACGAAAATTTCCCAATAAGCTGATATCCAGAAACTCCACATTCCGTTGGCCACCCAGGTCGCCTGACCTTACTGCACCTGACTTTTTCTTGTGGGGTTATTGCAAACAGGAAGTCTTCAAAGCAAAACCAACAAATTTGAATGAACTAAGGCAATCCATTCGAGAAACAATTGCGGCTATTCCTGTCTCAACTCTCCAAGCAGTAATGAACAACTTTTTGGTAAGATGCCGCACATGCATCGACGAGCAGGGGGGGCATTTAAATTCCATTATTTTTAAAACTAATTAAGCTATATTTAATAAAATTTAATGAGCTTTAACATGAATAAAAGAAAAATGAATTCCATACACTGAAAAAAAAATTATTTGAGTTTCTTAATGTAGCAAAATTCATCAGCCACCCTGTATTTGCCCATTGCTGGTGCTACTATAGGGTGGTGTGATATAAATATCAATGGACATTTGGTCTTTGAGTAGGAATGATATGGTGGCGGAGTTAAGGGATTTTTCGTTATCTATTATAACAAGTTTGGGTATTCCGAAGGCAATCATTAGTTCTCTGATTGGGTCTTTGATATGTTCTATTGCCCTGGAAGGTATAATTTTCACCTGGGCATACTTAGAGAATTTATCGATGGCGGTAAGAATTAACTTTTTTTCGGTGGAATATATGTCGACATGGACGATTTCACCTGGGGACTGTGGAATGGGGGTCGGTTGAATTTGTGGTTTGGTTGGGTGCCTATCGTACTTATGTGCACGACAAGTTGAGCACTGTTTAACAATTTTTTCGATTTTTGCGTGCATGCTTGGGAAATAGAATTTTCGTAGAATTTGAGTTTTGTTTTCGCGTCCATTCCTATGAGCTCGCTGATGCCCCTGTGTGATTATTTGTTCTTGTTCGGTTTCTGATGCAATATCTTGAAGGAGAGTTTGTGTGTACCGAATTTTTATGTTGCTAAAATGGAGTGGGAATATTTCTTGGATTTTACCCATCAGTCTTTCTGTGGTGTACAGTCCGTTGACAAGTGCAGGGTCGAAGTAGCGTTTAAATATGTCTATGATGCCCTGGTCAGAATAATTCGGTTTTGTAACACTATGCCTGTGAAAACTTGGGAATGGTAGCTGGAATGAGTAGCTATCTTCGTTGCCAATCATTAGGAAGAGTTGGTTTTTAAAAGCGTTTATGGGGGCTTCAGTGGCCGGAATAAGGAGGTGTGAGGAGCTTTCGTCGCTATGGTCTGTAACTGTAAGAGTATTAATATCAGTTTTTGGGGGTCTCGAAAGTGCATCTGCTACGACATTGGTTTTTCCGGGTTTATACTTCATCTCGTAGTTATATTCTTCGAGGATGCACTTCCATCTCTTCATTTTTCTATTGTGGTTTTTATCACTCAATGCAAAGGTGAGTGGTTGGTGATCTGTGAAAATTACAACTTTAGCGGATCCGTATAAGTAGTTCCTCAGTGAAGTAAGGGCCAAAATTATTGCCAACATTTCTTTTTCGTTCGCGGCATAACTTTCTTCTATCTTATTGAGTGAGCGGGATATGAAGGTAATGGGTTTTCCTGATTGCTCGAGGACAGCACCTAGAGCGTAGTTTGATGCATCTGTCGTAAGGTGAAATTCTTCTTTGAAATTGGGGTAAGATAAAACTACTTCTTCTGAAGTTAACGCTGTCTTTATATTCTTGAAGGCAGTTAGGGCGTCACTATCGAACGTAACTAGCTTTTTGCTGGAGGCATTTTTGGACACTCGTCCATCTTCCCCTCTCAAAAGCGAGGTCAGAGGTTTTGCTAACTTGGCATAATCTCTGATAAAGCGTCGGTAATAGCCCGATAGTCCAAGGAAAGATCTAAGATCTTTCAATGTTTTTGGACATGGAAAATTTTTAATTGCACTTACTTTGGCGGGATTGGTTTTTATACCTAGCGGGGATATGATGAATCCTAAAAATTCGACTTCTTTACAAAAAAATTCACACTTGTCCAATTGGACTTTCATATTCGCCTTTTCTAGTGTGTAAAAAATTTTTTCGACGTTTTGGAGGTGGCTCTGTTCGTCTTTGCCAAACACTATTACGTCGTCTATATAGACATAACATATTTTACCTATATGTTCCTTCAAAATGTCGTCTAAAGCTCGCTGAAATATAGCGGGTGCATTCTTTAGACCGAATGGAAGTCTGGTAAACTCGTATTTCCCCTTGTTAATTGAAAAGGCTGTCTTCTCAATGTCGGATTCCTTTAATGGAATCTGATGGAAGCCACTCTTCAGGTCAAGGACGGAAAAGTATTTGTTATTTCCCAGTTGTGAGATAACCTCATTAATTTCTGGGATTGGGTATTTATCGGCTATTGTTAATGTATTCAGTTTCCTGTAAGCTATTACCAATCTGTATTTTCTTTGGCCTAATGCATCTAATTTCTTCGGTACAACCCACACGGGTGAGTTATAGGGTGAACGGGATGGCCTGATAATTCCGTTCTTTAACAAATTGTCTATTTCTTGTGTAACGAAGTCTCTCATAGCGAGGGGGTATGGGTAGTATTTTTTGTAGACTGGGGTATCTGAGCAAGTCCTGATTTCTCCTACTACCGTAGTGGTGTACGTAAGTTTTTCGTCCGCTTCCGTAAAAAGGTGGGGGTACTTTTTTGTTAAGTAATTTATTTATTGTTTTTGTGTGGCTGTCATACTCCTGGGAGTTGGAGTCCAGTCTTGTTGGTAGTATTGATCTGTATCGTATTGTGGGTCCTGCTGATAGTCTTGTTGGTAGTCTTGTTGTTCACCTGCTTCTATGTGGAAGTTTCGCTGTTGTTTAAATGGAATTTGTTGTGAGGAATTTGATGGTCTTTTCATTTGGTTAGTTATCTGTGGTCTGTTCATATAGTTAACAGCTCTTGAATGTAGGGACTTATCGACGTCCATTGGTTCTGGACGAGGGAGTTGAGGTTGATTTAGTGGTCGGTAAATTTGGTTATTGCGATAGTTATTAATGGGAGCCTGATGGTAATTGTTCATAGGAGCGTGACGGCGATAATGATTTGAAAAGTTTTGTTGGTGCATTTGAGGTCTTGGCATATATGCTAATTGGGGATAGAATTCGTTAACCAATTTTTTTGGTGGGAGAGGTGGTCGGAAGTCGTGAGGCTTCCTATTTTGACTATTGCTGTTCAACGCGTAATGAGAACGGAAGTTTTGGTTCTCTAGCTTTAGGCAAAGGTGAAGCGCTTGAGGAAGGTCTACTGGCTCTCTCATAGCAAGAAGTCTTGGTAGGTCACCTTTTAGTCCTCGTATGAAAGTGTCGAGGGCTTTGTCCCGATATGTTCGTGTTAGTAAATGCATGGATTCTGAACTCATTTCCATGCAACCCAGTTTATTTAGAATGAGGGACAGGTTGGAATTAACACGCTGGTAGAATTCCTGGATAGTGAGGTTGCCCTGCACTAAAGAAGTCATTTGGTACTCAAGGGTACCTATATCTCGCTTATCAGCGTAATGAAGGGTAAGGCATCTTGAGATAGCCTTCCAATCTAATGGAGTATTGTAGGACTCGAGGGCAATGTCGGCATTGCCCACAACTTTGTTCCTTATAACGTTCAGGATGCCGTAGTATTTCGGTGTTCCATTAAGAGGTTCGTAGATCTGCAGGATGCGATCTACGCTTTTCTTCCAGGAGTTATACTCTCCTGGATTACCAGAAAACTCGCGCAGACATCTGACGACGTCCGGTATTTTGTCAAGTTCTGTAATGTTATTTAAATGACTTGCGTCAATAGTAACGTCTGTTATATTTGAAAAATTTGCATTGGGGTTAAGAGCTGCCTGAACTAAATTTCGTCCTTCTTGTCTTATAATGTTGTTCACTAGTCCTGTCACTAAATTAGTCAATTGGTCCATGTTAAAAGAATTGGAAGCACTTGGTTGTGTGGGTGCGTTCAGCACAGGGGGTCGAACGAGGTTATTGGGATTAGACATTTTATTTCTATTCTATATTTTGTTTTTGTTTGTATTTTTATTATATTTTTTTTTTTTTTTAATTGGTGAATCGCAGAGAATTTTGTTGTTATAGGCTGGAGGGTCCCCCGTTAGGTGGTGAATCGCAGCTTCAAATTATGTTATATTATTGGCTGTACAAGCCAGATATTATATTTGTGAATATGGTGTGAAGGTAGTGTTGCCGGCCTACCACACCGAAGGTCCATGGTTCGAGCCCTGGTACAGGTAACATCAAAAGTGATTTGAAAAAAGTTTTTCAAAACGGGGTCGCCCCTCGGCAGTGGTTTGGCAAACTCTCCGAGTGTATTTCTGCCATGACAGGCTTCTCAGCAAAAATTCGTCTCCTTTGTAGATGCCGTTCGGAGTCGGCAAAAAACTGTAGGTCCCACCAATTTGTAGGGAAAATTCAAATCGGCACACCACAAATTGGAAGAGAAGCTTGGCGCAAAAATCTCTTAGGAGGTTTATGATGGTATACCTGTTGTATATCGCGCCATAGAGATAGAGAGATATTATTAGTTGATGAGGAGGGAAAGAAAATCTCATTAATTATTAAATAAGCGTGTCTTTAGGTATTTTAACTGACACTTTTGGTTGCACAATGATTCTATATTTTTAAATAAATTTTTACACAAAAATTTTAAATTCGAATGTTATGCTTGTTTAAACTTGATGTTACAAATTTTTCTTTCACTATTAATTAAATATTTCCTTAAATTCTTTACTTAACTAACTTACGTAGATCCTCCCGGTGCTGGGGTATAATATCCCTTTTGCTTCAGCTACTCGCGGTACCACCAAACACACTTTGAAGAGGAGTTCGTTTTTTCCTACAGGAATCTAACGCTGATGTCTTCTGGACCGGCTCTTTCGTTCGCGTTCCTTTGGTATTCCACTTCCTTGCGCGCCGTGGATGACCTTTGGTGAGTTTCCGTGCGTTGATTTTCGGCTGTTTTTTTTACAGGCGTTTTATCGTAACTTTTTAAGATTTTCGCGCATTGATACTTCGGCTGTTTTTTTTTTTTTTTTTTTTTTTTTACAGGCGTTATTTATTTTTTTTCCCCCAGGCGAACTATTATCCGCTCACTGACTTTATTCGTCTAAGCTCAACTTAAGATTTTTTACAATATGTTTCTTATTTCTACATTACACCTATGTCGACCACCAATTTGCTGACTGTTGTTTACCATAATGTTGTTGTTAACTATTAATGCTGATCGATACATTTACTAATTTGATGTAAATGTTCGTGGAATGCTGATGCAGGAGTCAGCGGTTATAACGAATTCACCGGATGTATTATTGGTGCCACTAACCCATGGGGTTATTGTCCAATTCGAGGTATTGTAAGGTGTGGTGGTAACTTACATACGTTTTGTATGTATGTTTGCGTGTACAAATGTGTGCATAAGCTGTAGTGATATTTGTTTAACTATTCGAATAGTTGTCATTTATTCGAACAAATATTCGCATTTTTTATAGCATTTGAATAAATGGATTTTTTATTCGAATAGTCCCATGCCTAATATTAATATATCTGTGGCAATAAGGAAAAACTTCCAAAGTAATTTTTTTGAATTTTTCAATATGGAATGAATTGAGGTGTGGTATTTTGCCCTTAAAATCTACAATTATTAGGCAAAAGCCGTGAAATTTTGTGTAATTGTAGATCCTATATCGTTTTCGACCAAGCTTGAGTGTGGCTTTTCCGCTTATTGCCACAGATATGCTGAGAAGTTCTTCGAGGCGCACTATGTGGCCTTGCCGACCTTGTGATATTTAAATATAAAAAATATCTCTGATGTACTTACTATTTATCTATGGCCCTGTGTCAAACGTTAACAAAGCACTATGGCTATTACGTCACGCTTTTGAAAACATGTTTGCTTGGTTTTAAATGTCCGAAATGTAAAAGTAATGAAATAAAAAGGAAAACATAAAAAAAAAATTTTGGCGTTTTGGTAAACGTTCTAGCTATAAAACAGCACCCACTTTTCCCGTATGTTTGCATCTCTCGGGTGACGAAACAAATGGACGAATTTGTCCTTTTCGTAACTCACAAAACACTTATTTTTTTTTTTTAGTTTTTTCAAATAAAACTGCAAAATCGCGACGAAACGAATTAATGTTTATGAAATTAAAATTCACAGTATACGTCTACTGTACTGATACTGACGTCTTTGCTTATTTGAAAATGAATACATGAGAAATGTGTATGTATTGATGCTTTAAGTCATTAACCCATTTGAACCGACTGGTGCCCCGGCGGGTTAGGGGTTTAGAATATGCCCGAAGTAGGCATACCGGTCGTAAGAGGCAACTAATATGCACAAAGGTAATGACGTGCAACTCGATGGTTGATCTACTGATATGATGCCTCTCACCTCTCATTACCCACCTTATCCTTCCTTACGGAAGGAAGGGTGACCTGACCTATAAGGTTTCACTGGTCATAAATGGCTTCCACGACAGTCGGGCAGGACCGCAAGGGAGTACCGGAGCGTACCGGGTTCAAATCCGGCCAAGGACTGTTAATTCGACAACACTCCCCAAAACCTTTGTCGTTACCACAACAACAACAACAACCGACTGGAACAAAACCACACACATAATTTTTTATATGAATTTTAAAGCAGAAGGGCTGTATTAATCCATTGTTTCTAGTTATACAAAATACCGGAATACCCGGATACCAATATATGTACATATATGAGCCTAGATAAATGGAAGAGAGAGCAAATAAATAAGTAGATACTATTGGGTAGTGAGGAAAATAAACCATTCTATTATATTAACCGGGCATTCGTATATGGATGCCTGCCTTATAAATATAAACCGATCTTATTCTGTTTGTGTTTGAGCGTTGGTTTGAATGACAGTTATTCCACCTACTGATGTTTTTGTTGTTGTGGTAGCGACAAAAACACTCCCCGAAGGTTTTGGGGAGTGTTGTCGAATTAACAGTCCTTGGCCGGATTTGAACCCGGTACTCCCTTGCGGTACTGCCCGACTGTCGTGGTAGCGATTTATGACCAGTGAAACCTTCTAGGTCCTGTCACCCTTACTTCCGTAAGGAAGGATAAGGTGGGTAATGAGAGGTGAGAGGCATCATATCCGTAGATCAACCATCGAGTTGCACGTCATTACCTTGGTGCATATTAGTCGCCTCTTACGACCGGTATGCCTACCTCGGGCATATTCTAAACCCCTAACCCGCAGGGGCACACCTACTGATCGCCAGAGTTGTGCCAATTGTCACACATGGGCTGTCTTGGTCAGGACATAGGCGTTTCAAGTTCACTCTTAAAGAAGAAAACTAGTTTTGGCTATCATTTTTTTTCGCAAATGGTGGTAATGATGATCCTCATGCGTCTTTCAACTTATTAGCATTCTTATATAAGAAACTCGAATTATATGCATTTTCTTTTTCTACACATTCACGAAAATTTTATAAAAATGTATTTATTTTGGGTTAAGGCAAATGATACCTTTTAGACAGAAATAAAATAAATTTGTCAAATAAGCATATTTACATTTGTTTGTTTTGCTTATCTGGTCTACTGTATACTGTGTTTAAATTCAAATCTCAAAAAAACGTCAATGAAAATGAAGAGAAAAGTCAATTAAACTAACTGAAAATTCTAAATCGTGACGTCACTTCTCAAAAACTTTTTTCTCCAATAAAATGCGTGATCTTTAGTCATTGGATCATGGGTGTGATACATTATTAGTTGCGTTCCAATCATGTGTATGGCTGTGCTAACAAGCAAATAAGGGTTGGCTGACAAAAAGATATACTACAAAAAATTAAACGATCAGAGCTTCTATACGGATCCGAAATTGATCCAGATAAATATCAAGATCACAACGTTGCTCTTGCATTTACATGCAAAAAATTCCTAGCGGGATCTCGATCACTCCTGATTGGAACACGCCTATTCTCTTTAATATGATGATAATTATATGCCAGAACGGGAAATCATATTCAAATCATATCTGACAATAACTTCCATTCCAAGGTAGTTTGCTACCAGTGGTCACATGCTTAACATACAGGTCTGGTAGCTACAGCAAACTATCGTGAATAAAACGAAAATGTCAAAATGAAACAACAAAAAGTTGAGTGACAAATTATTATTTGTGAAATTTTCGAGATGGATTGGAGTTTTGTGAAAACGCTCTTATCAAATCGATATGGGCCATTAAATAAAACTGAAATAGTGAATATAATTAAAGCTATAACAAGATGGTAAGTTATACACTATTTTGCAAATGAAAATTTGGATTTTTTTTAATGTAATTCTATGTGCAATATTGAAGTCTGCCAGACGAGCATAAAACAAAGATGGCGGCCACAAAAAATTTTTTTCGCTCGGTTTAAATTATACATTTAACAAGTTTCCCATCAATTTTCTTACAGTGAAAACGATTTTTTCGACGATGAGAGCAATTATGCTCAATTTTATATGGCTTTTGCGGCACTCGCTGCAGATAAATTGAGTCAATGCAAATTGGGTAAGTCGGAAGGATTTTTCAGTGAAAATCGATACACAAGGGAATACAGTATTACATATTTAATTCGAACTAAAACATTGATTGGATAGCAGCGAAAGTTATTTCCATTTATGCAACAATGCAAATTATAGACTTCGTGCTTATATTTTGCGATAGGCTGATTTGGTCGAATTGTTTGTAGTGTAATTGAAAATTACATTATTTTCTCCCAATTTTGCCCCGACGTTTCGATACAGATGCAAGACTTATTTTTTTTTATCGGAACTTGAGTTCATTGCAGAAACCAATTTAGTAATGAATAATCAACTTAAATTTAGTGTTCTTAATTTTAGAAGAATTTCTGTATTGGAGGAGATTTCAAATTTTTTTCGCCAGATAAGTTGTTGTCCATCAATCTCTTCTAAAGGAAGACCAAGGAAACGCGCAGTTTAACCGGGTTGGATCAGAGTGATTTTGGTGTTAGAAGAGTAGGTTCAATTGAACAGGAAAATAGATGTTTAGTATCATGAGGGAACATCCCACATGCAGGGAAAGTATTTGGTATGGTGGGTTTCAGTCTGGATAAGTAAGAGTTTAACTTATTACAATAGCCAGATAAGTATATTAGACTACTTAAAGCTATTTTTGATTCATCGATCAATATATACCTAAGTAACTTTTGAATTAGCTTCCGATATACCAATGTGTGCATTCTATAATCGCTTACGCAAATCACGAAATGTTCCTTTCTTTGAGGCGAATTTTTAAACGTGCTAGTATATCACACGAGTTGTGAGGGGTCCTATGTTCGATTCTATGAATCACTATTTCAGTAACAACCTGAAAGAATCTTGGATAATCTGATAGTAATACGCGATTCATTTTCAATGTTCTATTTAAATAGTGTTTGCTGTATAAAATGTACATCCTTAAAATAATGCAACATTCCATTCCATATAAATATGAATTTGCACAATTGTGAATATGTTCACGTTCACAATGATTTATACCAGCTGTTGTGTGGAAACTGCAAAATCATTACATGTTTTTATAATTCTGTTTTCTTACATCTTTCTAAATAAACACAGTCTGCCAAACGCAAGTGCCGCAAATACAAGAAGCGTGCGCCGTACTGATACGTTTCATACTACACAAATTAAACAAAGTGAGTATACATGAATTTCTTACTATTTTTATTTGACTGAAATCAGCGCCCTAACTGGCATAAATTAATTTTTGAAAAGATCTTTATAAAAAGATGAGTATTTATTTAATTGGGGCTTACATTTGTAGATAACGAAGAAGCCCAGCTATACTCAATCTTTAAGAGACGAAATAAAATGGCTGCTACCAGCATTGAAAAGCCTCTGCGAGGGAAAATCTTCATCATCAACACAATCCAAACCTTACACATCCACGGCTGCCGGTGGAGCAACTAGCACAACCTCCAACGTATCGCTACTGCAATTTGATTACAATGTTTTAGCTGCTGTTCTCAAGAGTGCAAAATACCCCGAAGCCAATAAAAGTATTGTAACTAGTGGTGATAAAGAATCTCCAAAATCAGAGATTAAACGCTCTCGTTCCGATTTATCAACTGTAATATTTCAACAGCTAACTGCACCATTAGAAGCTGGAAAAATTACTTGGTCTCCATTAAGTGAAGAGCTTACAGATTGTTCAGTAAGTAATAATTTTCTACTTTAAACTAATACTTAAAAAATAATAACCTCTTTAAATTACTTTAGGACATTTTCTCAACATCTAATATTGCTTATTTGCAATCATTAAATGGCGCTGATGTTATACTTGATGTGTGCATGTCGTTACCTATTTTATCACGCTATCGTTCGAAATATCACGAGACTATAGCGGCAATCAATACAAAATCATTATACTTACCTTTGACACAAGTTGATGCTGCACAAATAAAAAATACACTTTCTCTTATGGTCACCGATGTTTCAATATTATGGCAGGCTTTATCTTTGCCTATCATGCAGCCCCTTTCACCTAGCCGTATTACCAAATTATCGAATTGCGCAATTTCAGCACTTTATTGTGCAGTATTAACATCAATCGCGAGCAGCATTTTAAACATGTCAAGCTCAACGTCGTCACAAAAAAATCTACAATCCTCTGGCGGGGTAAGCGGGTCACAATCGAAGGAAGCCGATGAAGCTGAGGACCATGCACGTTTCATTGTTGATAAGGCACTTGAAATTTATACCATTATTGGCAATGTTTTCAAAACATCGGCACGTGCGCATATATATCAAAATCATTTATGTTTCGGTGCATGGATATTGGTTAGTGGCATACAGGGTGCTCTTGGCGCTTCTGGTAGCGGTGCAGCCAGTAATAAAACAGCAGCACCATTAGATGATGCTTCAAAATCTAAGGTAATGGTTGTTGGTTGTGCCCAACGTGCGCCAGATGTACCATCAACACCCACAGCGCGAGTTAATCTTTTTAAAGTACAACAAGGTTTTGGAGTACTTAATGCCGCAATTGCAAATCATTGTATTAAATTGCTTAGTGAACTTGTTGAAGATCTAAAAATTGAATCAACTTGTAATGATATTGGTGTTAATAATACCAATCAGAATTTACCGGAACCAGCAAGTTTTGATATATTGGAAAATTATACATCACTTCAACGCTTGATTCGTGTACTGAACACCGCCACACTCCATCAGCTTTTCACCTTTCTAGCGACAGTCGCATACAGAAAAGCATGTGCTCTTAAACGCGCCAATGCAAAAGATCGTACGGAATGTGAAGCTATTAGTTATTCGGATTCAACAACCTACTTTAATGATACTCTTTCATGTTCAGATAATTCTGAAGAGGATGATAGCGAAAGTTATTTAGGTCATTGGTTCAAAGAAACACTTTCTCCCGAAGCAAATGATGATGCAGTGAATGCTCAAGCCCAGGAGCGTAATAATGAAGCACAAAAATCCAATTTAGTGCCAGCAATTGATGAACCACATGAATATTTAGATTTGGCTGCTCAGATTTTTTGTTTCATGGAACAGTTTTTCGCCAACAAACATGCATATTTACATCGCTATGTTAAAGCGGGTTTAAGTGATCAACAAATGCTTTTATTAGCAAATATACTGAAGGACCTTGACCGTGATGCGGCACGTGGAGAAGCTGAAGCATCCGTATGCGCTAAATGGCAAGCTGCTATGATACGTTTTTCAGGCGCAGTTGGTCGTTATTTGCATAACTTGATATCAGCTTCGTTGTTAAGCGAATCACTGCAATCGAATTTATTGCAAAACCTATCGATTTCGCCATGGTCAACGGATACAAATGCTTGGCCATTGCAAGTATATCCAAGCACATTGTCGGTTCTCGTGCAAATTCTACTGCTTAAACCAACCCAGGAGAAAGAGGCCGCATGTCTTTCCGTGTGGCATCGCTTAATTAATACTCTTGTTGAGGGAGTTTGTTGCACTTCTGTGGCAAGTACAGCATCCGATGTTGATTATGAGGATTTGAATATGGAACATGCCCAATTATTATTATTTTTATTTCATTCATTGAATTTAATGCAAAAGAAAATGATATTATTATTAACTGCTGGTGCAGTTACACGTTGCGCTGAAGTTTGTCGCAGCATTTCACCTGATAAACCTGTACGCAACAGTCAAATTATGCTACTATCACGTTTGCTGCTATTTCTTGAATACTTAATGAAGCATCTATATAATGCGCCACCTGAATTGCTGGATCAAGTCAGATGGAATTTGTTTAGCATAACAACAATGCATGAAAATCAAAAAGTATCCGATTTGCTCAATAGCAAAACAAAACTTACATCTTTCTGTCGAAAAGACATTGAGGAAAAGTTTCGTAAATCATCATCAGATTATCTATCAAGTAAGCAATGATACTTTTTCAATCCGTTTTATGTTGAATCAAACATCTTTTCTTGTATAAATTTTAGATATACGGCCAACATTTTATTCTCTCACGGTGGTGGATCCAGCTTCGTCTACAACACAACAAGAATTTAAACTGGATGGTTTAGCTTGGAATTTCATCCTATGCACACCCGACAAATTAAAGTATCCACTTCTTGTTGATGCGCTTATCGATATACTTTCTGTCACTGACATGTCACAAAATAAAGTGACATCACACACCTTGTGCGCAATGCAATATTGCTTTAGTATATGTTGGAAATTGCTGCTGGGACTTCCACCATCGACGGTGCATGTTGAGTCATTGATGGAAGACAAAATACCTAATTTACACTCTCTTTTATGGTCTATACGTTGCCCAATGGCAACATCACATTACTTGATTGTTAACAGTTTGATCAAGCAAGGCATGTATACGCAATTTGCCGAGACTTTGTGGTCAAATGTTAGTGATCGTGTAAGTGATATTAGTTTCAATTTGAAGCAAACATTACTCGGTGTAGAGTCATTCAATAATGCTGTTGATAAAGGTGGGCTTCGGAACTAAATTTATTGATCTATTTAATAACTCAATATTTTCTTTATAGTGAATCCTCGTCTATCTTATATTGTACTTTTGGACGCCGTAGTTTCGCACATGCAAGCTGTAGCCTGGGCCGCCAAAGAAGGTATCAAACCTCAACGTGTTGCTGCCAGTACTAATAATAGCGGCAGTGCTAGCCCCAGCTTACCAAGTTCACATTCACCAATTACAACAACCGAACCAGATGTGTATTCATCTTCCGAATCGTTAGATCAAAAAAATAAGTCCGATTCGCCATCAACATTGTTGCAAGAACGTGCTCAAACAAGTCGAAATTTATTATTGCTATTAGTTGATACATATAAAATTGTGGCGGAAACTGTTCGCAGTAAAATGACTTTACAACTCACTGATGCCACACCGGTGAATATATTAAATCTTATCGTGCCGATCGTTAGCTCACAAAATCCGCTCACTTCTGAGTTAAACGCAACTTTCATAAAATTGCTACCAAATCAAGATAAAGATATACTCAATGTGGAGTGGCCAAAGTGTTTACGCGTTTCAGAAGGTCCGATATTCACAAAACCTAATTATCCAGTAGAGGAATACACCCTGACTGTAATTGAAGCACATATTGTAGAGTTAACACGCTACAATAACTATTCACTTCTAAACTCATTAAAACATTGCATGAAATCTATATTGAGCTTGGTCGATTTATTGCTTCCCTACTGTAATATCGATACAGTACAAACTGTTGCTACAACAAATTTAGATGCAGATATTGAAAAGGAATTGAAATCTTTACTTATTTCAACAATGCTTGATGTACGTATGGAATATGTGTACGAAAGGAGCGAGAAATGCATGCAAACATTGATGAATGGTCACGAAGGCAGTGCTGAAGCACAACAATTGCTCATTTACGAGTACACATTGCGACATTGTTACCATTTGTTGCTAGAATTTGCGGAAGAACTGCGAAAATCGCAGTCTAATACAAATAAGGTTATCTTCAGCGAGGTAATGTTGTTCGCCGTCCTGAAGACTATGGCGCAAATGCTTGACAAACCGACTGGTGTTAAGGCAATGCATAATTTCTTCAAAGTAAACAAAGCGGGCAGCATGGTTGAGCTACTATTATCCTTCACAGGCACAACAATGTCTGTATGTTATGCAAGGAGGTTGTTACAATTCGTTGAAAAACTGTTCCAGTTGGCTGAACAAGCCGATTGTAATTTCCCTATGGAAGATTTGGTACAATGCTTTAGCGAATTAGTCAATGTTGATAGCGCACGCATTAAATCGTGGTTAAGTCACATCATATATGGGTCCAGTGGTGCACAAAGCGGTTCAGATGCTGTTGATAAAGTTTTAGCAAGTATACAACCTTCTAGCACACCATCAAGCAATGCGCAAACTCCAACTAATATGGCAACCGTATCAGCAATACCTAGCATAACAGATCAGTTGGCACAATCTTCTGGAATGGATGCAGAAGCAATGGAAACGGACGATGATGGCGCGGTGGGGTGCGGCACAACTATGTTGCAGGTAAAATTAGAAAAAAAAAGTCAACACAAGTTAAATTTCATAATTTTCATAGCAAATTCATTAACGGTCCCGTAAAAGTTGCAACTGTATAGTACTAAATTCCTCCGACTAGAACTAACCCAATATATTCACATTTTTAAATAAGTTTAAACACTTAGAAAATTTTGCAATTTCAAAGTGGTAGCACTTGAGTCCTAATACATATTTGTAATTTAAAATTAAAAAAGAAATTAATACCAACATTTCTTACACATTACAGGCAGATACATTTAACCTTTGGCAAAATGCCGGTAATAGTTGTGTGACTAATCAATCGGATGAGTCATCTCAAGATGCAGAAAATTGCGAACGTAACGGTGCCCTTTTGTTAAACGTGGTTAAATATATAACACGAGATGGTAAAGCATCGACGGGTGTAGCTATGATACTATTTCAATCGCTGTTACAACTTGGGCAGTCACTTATAGCGCCACCTCAAGAGACTTCCGATTTTGCCGACATTTTACAGGTGATGATAACACTTGCCGATACCACACAAGGGCGCGGACATGCAACACTTTTCAATGCAACTATTGTTTGGCTTGAAATAACCAAATTTCAAGTCCTCGAACGCGCTTTGAATCCGAAGAACCTTACATGTTTAGTACCGACTATAACTCTGGAGAACATCAATGCCATACTCAAATATCTAAGCGAACTATTGCAAAGTCTGGGCTACAAAGGTAGTAAAAATTTAACACCGCCATGGGATGATGAAATGCAAACCGATTTAGAAGAGTTAATGGACGATTTGGCTATGGAAGAAGATGATTCATTTGTTGAAGATTCCGATGAAGATAGTCTTAATAATAAGCTATGCACTTTTTCACAAACGCAAAAAGAATTTATGAATCAGCACTGGTATCATTGTCACACCTGCAACATGGTGAATACAGTAGGTGTATGCTCGGTATGTGCACGGGTATGCCATAAAGGACATGATGTTAGTTATGCTAAATATGGTAATTTCTTTTGTGATTGTGGTGCAAAGGAAGATGGTTCGTGTCAAGCCTTAAGCCGACGCGTTTCCTCTAGTGGAGGTGGTGCCGGCGGATTAAGTAGTAGTAGTAATGGTGCAGAGAGTCGACAGTTAATGGATTATAGTCAAAACGTATACGCAAATAATATGAATGTATTGAATAATAAAAAACGTTCACAAACACCGCCAACTCAAACCAGCGCATTTACCCAACGTTCGGATACACCCAATGAACGTATAACCTTACTAATGAAATTGCTAGAATCAAATCGTGAAGCATTACAAAACAGTGAACAATGGAGCGTTATTGTACGTTGTATTCTTGACTTCTTTGATGTTCTATTACCATCTATTCGCGAAAACTGCTCATTATTTTCGATAGTTGGTTGCCACAAGCGTGCAAAGACAGCATTAGATCGTTTACATGCACCCGACCAATCATTCCAAATCACAGATCAATTGATGGTACCAACACTCGGCTCACAGGAGGGCGCATTTGAAAATGTACGCATGAGCTACTCAGGCGATCAGGGGCAAACTATAAAACAGTTACTTTCATCTGGTTTGGTAAGACGCGTTGCGCTATGTTGTCTTTCGTCCCCGCATGGTAAACGGCAACATTTAGCTGTATCTCATGAAAAGGGTAAAGTAACAATTTTACAATTGTCAGCATTGTTAAAGCAAGCAGATGCTGCTAAGCGCAAATTGACGCTAACGCAGCTGTCTTCAGCTCCAATACCGTGCACTGTCCTCTCGCTAACAGCTAATCCAGCAAACGAGGATTGTTTGGCCGTTTGTGGTTTGAAGGAATGTCACATTCTAACTTTCTCAAATAGTGGCACCACCAATGAGCACATCGTACTGACACCACAACTGGAGAATGGAAACTTTATAAAAAAGGCCAATTGGTTGCCTGGTTCACAGACTATGTTGGCTCTTGTTACGGCAGATTATGTAAAAATCTATGAACTCGCTGAGGATTCTTATAGTCCAAAATATTACTTCCTTGTTGCTATTGGTAAAATACGTGACTGCACATTTGTTTATCAAGATGGCGTGTACTATATGCTTATTATTGCATCTTCTGGGTACATTTACTATCAAAAATTAGACGACCAGAGTTTGGCTAAACATGGGGACTTTTATGTCACCAATACTTTGGAGCTAAATCATCCACATATCAAGGATGTTAGTGGACAAGTTGGTGGCGGTGGTGTGTCCATATATTATTCACATACGCTTCAGCTGCTATTCTTCAGTTATTCTGTTGGCCGCAGTTTTATGGCTCCTCTAACTGATGTTAATAAGGGCGTAAAGAGTATTACACATCTGCAGACCGCACCTGCTTCAAAAAGTTCATCAAAAGGCCCTCCACAGCCACTTTGCCAATGGACTGAAATAACTGGACATCCTGGTCTCATATGCGCAATGATGCATACATCAAATAATCCAGTTATATTTATGTTTACACCAGAACGTATACTCATGCAGGAGATCAAAGCGCAATCGACCAAATCTCGCATTATGGATATGGTAGCTATACGCCACACTGTGTCGGGTGTAGAGAAGACGACATTAATACTTTTGTGTGAAGATGGCAGTTTACGAATTTTTACCGCTCAACCCGAAAACACCAGCTTCTGGATGTCACCACAGGTACAACCGTTTGGAAATCAGTTATATTCTTCTACGCTCTTTGCCAAATGCAATTCAAGCAAAAAATCTAAACGTAAAAGTACAAATCAACAGAAAACGGTGGGATCCAATGGCGCTCCGATATTTCCTATTGATTTCTTTGAACATTGTACAATGCTATCCGATGTGGAATTCGGTGGCAATGATCTATTGCAAATATATAATAAGCAAAAACTAAAGACACGTCTATTCTCGACGGGAATGTTTGTAGCTTCTACAAAACCCATTGGATTTACTCTTGAAGTGTACAACAATGATCCGAACACTGTGATTGTTGGTATACGGGTTCTACTGGGTACTCAGGATCCACTACGAGCTCCACAAAGCGTCACTGTACTTGGTCGTACAGTGCAAACAGTTGTGCGTCGTGCACGCTGGTTCGATATACCGTTAACTCGTGAGGAGATTTTACAGTCGGATAAATCCTTGAAAGTGGTATTCGGTAAATCACAAGATCCCGAGAATGTCAGCATGCTAGATAGTATTGAGGTGTATGGCAAGTCAAAGGATTTGGTTGGCTGGCCAGATGATAGTGATGATACAGCCGTCAATGCCGTGGTGGGTACTACTGGCGCCAACACAAATTTTAATGGTCAACTGTCTGCTGCTAATTTCGGCGAAGGCTTCACCTCAATTAACAATCTGGATAAAATGGTTACGAACTTACTCGAAGTTCTGGATTATTCACTGAATTTGCTTGGAGGTAATACTGTAGCTGCAACTATCAAGCAAAAAGCTATTAAGACGGCAACATCGCTTCTTCTTCTGCCAACGCCCAATCAGGTACAGGCACAATCGCGCTATGTATTAGCGACCTTATTCGGCAATCGGGCAGCTTATCATTCCTATAAGGATAGCGAGGTTATAGCCTATGTAAATGTGGAGTTGCAAGCATTAAAATCGAAAATCACTGATATGGAATTGGTGCGTGACATCGACCCTGAGGCATTCTACCGCTTAGTGTTGCTGGTGCGCAATATTGCAATGTCAAGACCGCAATCGTTAACAAAGATTTGTCTCGAAAACAAAATTGAACTTGTGCAGGACATTCTACAATTTGTAGAACAGCTCTACCAGATCACGCCGAATGTAGATGAACCGACATCGATAGTTAGACGAGGTCTTAGTCATACTGAAACCATTGTTCATTGCTTGGTAGAGATAATGCATGCATTTGCCCTTTCCGATTCCGACCAAGTGGAACGCATGACAAAGTATTTTATCGACCTTTTGAAGAATGAGTCGAGTGTTATAAGTCATAGTGCCAAGGAAGCTATTATATTATTGCTAAATCCGCGCCTGAAACGGCGAAAGGTTGCAATTATTACCCCACCGATTTGTTCGACGCCTACGCCCGCGAATGTCACTGCAACTATTAGCTCATCTAATCTAACCACGCTGGCCGTAGCCGGTGCAGCCGAAGTAACTGCTGATGAAGTTTTGGAAGCAGCAGCTGCCGCTGTTGGTGGTCCATCAAACGCAGCGGTAGGACGAAGTAATAGTGCTGAATTTGTTGATGCAAGCGCATTAGACCCATTGGCGCATGATGCAGGCCATCAACTCCTGAACTTGGAAGCTTTTATGGGTGGCGGTTTTCCTCAATTGTTGGGTCTACAACAAGATGCCGACGATGAAGCAATAATGGATTTGGCGATTGCATTAAGCCTGCAACAACATGACGGCGAGGGACTGCAATCTTTGCAGCAAGGTTTGGCAAATTTGCAGGGCATTCGGAATGCTGGAAATCTACACAACTTACAATCGCTTGAAGGAAACAACATGGGTATTGCAGCTAATGCAGCTAGCGTGTCAGCGGGTGGTTCCGATGATGAAGGTTCAAATGTAGCCACGGATGGCTCGACTTTACGTACGTCACCCGCTGAGCCAGCAGGAAGCGGTGGTTCGGAAAGTGGTGGCAGTGGCGTTGAGAGTATCGGGGGTACTTCGGGCCGTAGCAGTACTTACGGTGATCAAGCAAACTCCTCGCCACCCCGCTCAGCTAATGCACAAACGGATATACATGTGGCCACTAGCAAATCGAACACGAGTACTGGAGCGGTTGGTGGCACAGAGGAACCTGTGCCCAGTACAAGTGCAGCAGCTACTGCAGTAGCAACTACAGCAAACGAAGAGCTGGTGTCTGAGGATGAGAACTTAGCGAAATTGCACGACTTAAGGTGGATATTAACTTGATTTGAGGTGTATGTTATTTATATTTGCATTTTTATTTTTGGCAAATTTTTAGAATATCTATTTTGGAGAATATTATTCTCAATATAAACACTTTGGACAATTGCAATGGCGTGCAAGCCATACCTTTAATACAAGTTATGTTAATGTTGACGACCGACCTGAATGGCAATAATGAACGTGACCAAAAGGTTTTAAATGATCTGATGTCTGCATTAGTCGATTATGTAGAAATGGACTCAATATCAAACACGTTTAAGGTAAGGCTTAAAAAAAAAAAAAACTTTTCGCCACATGCAGATTTTTATAAAAATAACAGTTCAGGAGTGGAATAAAAGCTCGTCGTACTCACTTTGCTTTGAAATAAACATATTTTGTACATACCCAATAAGCAAAACACTTAAATCATAAAACCTTCCCATAAATTTTATGAAGAAGTTGTAATGATGTTTATAAAAAAATATTTTACAAACGTTTCATTTCACCAAGTAAAGTTAAAGTAAAATAATTTTTTCAAAGATTAGTGAAATAAACTTACAAAACGCTGATTATTCCTTAACAAAACATTTGAAAGTAAGCTTTATAAATTCGAAACGGCAAGTTTTCTATAAGCTTATAAATGTAAACCTATAAAAAAATTCAATAAAAGCTTTTATAAATGCTTTCCCAAACCCTTATTTTAATAATATGTTTATTGTTGTTGTTGTAACGACAAAAACACTCCCTGAAGGTTTTGGGAAGTGCTGTCGAACTGACAGTCCTTGGCCGGATATGAATCGGTACGATCCGGTACTCCCTTGCGGTCCTGCCCGACTGTCGTGGTAGCGATTTGGTATGACGAGTGGAACCTTCTTACGGAAGGAGGGGTGGGTAATCAGAGGTGAAAGGCATGATATCATTAAATCAACCATCGAGTTGCACGTGATTACCTCGGTGTACATTAGTCGCCTCTTATGACCGGTATGCCTACGTCGGGCATATTCTAAACCCCTAACCCGAAGGGTCAACATTTTTATTCGTTTTTGCCACTTCACAAAAATAAATACTTAACTCAAATAAGTGTACATATGTGCATATATTATAACTGCAAGTTTAACCAAATAGAAAATTTGAGAAACGCTTAGAATGCAGTTATGACTTTTTCATTGCACAAACTTCTATGAAAAAAATTTGAATTTGAGATATTGGCAATTAGCTTTTTATTTGAATTATTTTAAAGTAATTTGGAAATTTCGTTCTTGAAGTTTAAAATAAGATTACTTTAAACCTTGAAATAAAATAATACTGACAAATCTAATGTGCAAGTTTGGGTAACATTTGAATAAAAAAAACATTTGTCGGAATTTAGGTATTTGATGTTCGTTGTTTGATTGTTTTAGATGAAGGATCGAAATGCTAAAAACGAAGTTCGGCTAGTGTTACTTTGTCTCTTCGGGGTGTTAATGGGTAAAACCAAAACAAAACAAGCTGGCACCACCTCACCCCCACATCAATTCAAAGACAACGCTTCATTTGTAGCCAGCACTACTGCGAGCATTCTTAGCAATAACGGAGCATTCACGTTTTCATTAGTTGTAATGGAATCCTTACTCGAACATTGGAAACGCGTATCCAGTGAACAAACTGCTAATGGTAACAACTCAATTGTTGCTGTTGGTACACCAAATACTGGTACTACAACTACACCAGCACAAAATAATCTTCTGAAGCCAATACGCTATGGGGCCAAGCCAGATATTTCAATGCTTATACCACACAACTATTTGAAAAATTATCCAGATATTTTTGATTCATACGACACATTACTCACTGAAATTTCAGTGCGTTTACCATATCAAGTTTTACGGCTTTCAGCCACTCATCCAGGTCCATATGATTGGTATCACAATTATTGTGAGAACATGACTTATACGCTATGCGAATATATGATGTTGAATTTAAATGCATTGCTGAGACGTCAAGTACGCAAATTGCTTATGTACATTTGTGGCAATAAAGAGAAGTTCCGCATGTTCCGCGATGGACATTCACTTGATGTACACTTTAATTTTGTAAAGGAGATTTGCAGTCTCTTTAACACAAAGGTTCGTTGGACGAAATATATTCCTCTGTATAGATTTTCAAATTATCTTACTAATCAATTATCTATTTTTAGAATTTGGTACTTTCGAATCAAGCAATACCAATACTTAGCTACGACTCTTTGGTCGAACTGACAGAACATTTGCGTACTTGTCAAGAGATTAGTCAAATACGCACAGGCAATTGGCAAAAGTTTTGTTTAATTCATGAGGATGTTATTCCTGTACTGATTGAGATTGCTTGTTACCAACTTGATGATGGTGTTTCACCTATACTCTTACAACTTCTTCAAGCAGCTCTTTGTAATAATATTCAAGCTGTGAAACAGCAACATCAGCAAATACCACCACCTAGCTCATCATCAAAATTACGTAGTGATCGTGATAAATCTGAAGAGATTGAACTTTCTTTCGATTCAAAATTTGATCCAGCCCATTGCAGTACATTCGTTCATCAGATTTTCCGATTTGTTTCTGATGCATTACTAAATAAATTCGTACGCATTTTCTTATTAGAGACAAATATAACTTCGATACGGTGGCAAGCTCACTCATTGATCTTTGCCATCTATGAAAACTCCAATGATCGGCAAAAAGAGAAACTAATTAGCATTTTGTGGAATATGTGGCCATTAGTGCCAGCTTTTGGACGCCGTACTGCACAATTTGTGGATATACTTGGCTACTTGACATTAAGTACTAAATCGATAGTTGACAAATTACCAGAATACACTGAGAAAGCTGTCGAAGTATTACGACAACAAAATGATTTACTTTCCAAACATCCAAATGCACCAATTTATACAACTCTTGAGCAAATATTACAAATGAATGGATATTATCTTGAATCCGAACCATGTCTTGTTTGTAATAATCCAGAAGTAGCCATGGCCAATATTAAATTGCCATCCATTAAATCCGATTCGAAATTTACCACAACAACAATGATTGTAAAATTAGTACAAAGCCATACAATTTCTAAAATGATTGTCCGCATTGCTGATTTGAAACGTACAAAAATGGTGCGTACTATTAATATATATTACAACAACCGTACAGTACAAGCAGTAGTTGAACTTAAGAATCGTCCAGCAATGTGGCATAAAGCACGTTCAGTGACATTACAAACTGGTCAAACTGAGGTGAAAATCGATTTCCCATTGCCCATTACGGCGTGTAACTTGATGATTGAATATTCCGATTTCTACGAGACAGTTACTGGGTCTAGTGAGAATTTGCAATGCCCACGCTGCAGTGCTGCAGTGCCAGCTTATCCAGGGGTGTGCGCAAATTGTGGTGAAAATGTATTTCAATGTCATAAATGCCGCGCCATCAATTACGATGAAAAGGATCCATTCCTTTGTCATTCATGCGGTTTTTGCAAATATGCCAAATTTGATTTCAGCATATATGGTCGCGTATGTTGTGCCGTAGATCCAATTGAATCGGCAGAGGATCGTGCCAAAACCGTTCAAATAATTCATTCTTCATTGGAGCGTGCCGATCGTATTTATCGTCAATTACAAACAAACAAACAAATGCTGGAATTGTTAATACAGAAAGTAGCAGAACATCGGTGTTCTGATCGATTGGTGGAGGACAACCTTGGCACAGTACATAGCACTTCACAAGTTAACAAGATCATACAGCTTTTGGCACAAAAGTATTGTGTAGAATCGCGTAGTTCATTTGAGGAATTGAGTAAAATAGTTCAAAAGGTGAAAGCTTGTCGCAGGTATGTGAAGAGTGCAAATCAGTTCATATTTTTTTTTATTATTTAATGTGTTATACTTTTGTATTTCTTCATTTTGTCAAACAGTGAATTGGTCGCTTATGATCGCAGTCAACAGGATCTGTCACACAACTCTCAAAGCATGGATACGCGCGAGAATTATGCAATAAATCGTTGCTATGGCTGCGCATTGGCATCCACAGAACAATGCCTTACATTGTTACGTGCGATGGCATCCAATTATGAATGTCGCATTGGTTTGTATTCACAAGGTTTGGTTGAAGAATTAGCGCAACATAACTTGCGACGTGGCACACCACAAATTCAAGACGAAGTACGCAATTTGCTGGTATTGTTAACAAAAAATAATCGTGACGCTTGCATGAGTTTGTTAGATTTGATAACCGAACGTGTTAAAACCGCTTTATTAGGAGCTATACCATTAGCTAATTTGGATGCTGCTATACACCATGAAATGGTTTTACTTGAAGTGTTGATTGCGCAGGACGACTTTTGCTGGGAGAATAAATTGAAAGTTGTTTTTGAATTGTTCCTTGTAACATGCCGGTGAGTTCACTTTTTAGAGCTGAATATATTTCATACATTGCATCGCTAATTTTAAAAAGCTTTAGTTGAAAGGTTTAAAAAAAGTAGAGGTTTTTGAAAAAAGTTAATTTTTAATTCTTTATATTGCCCGAGTATTTATGTTTTAAACTAGGTACTTGCCTTATTTCCTTAAAAAATTGAAATTGCCAGATAACTAGTATTTCAGCAAATTTTAAAAATAGCAGTGCTCTACTTCTTGTGAGCTTCCTCAATGGTTTTTCAAAATATTAAATTTCCCGTTGTATTTAGTCTCTAAACTTTTGCATTATTCACTGAAATTGGTTTCAGTGCTGTATATCTAAAGTTTTCGATCTAATTTCAGTGCTCCACGAGGACCTGCCATTTCAGTAATTCAACCCTGTTTGCGCATTATGCAAGCCCTTATTTGTCCCACAATACCCAAAAGCAAATTGAATCGGGATTTAAGCCCATCACAATTGTCTACAATCACAAGCATGGATGGTCTCACCGTCAACTTCAATAAATGGTTAAATGGCGATCACCAACATTCATACGACGCTTGGAAAGCACGTATGCCCTCCAATACTGCCTCAAAGAATCGCAAAGGATTTACAAACTCGAACGGAAATACGAATAGTGCTGCTTCTATATTGCCAGATGACCGCATGTTAGCCGCTATGTTGCAATCTGTGGTCGAACAAAATAATGGTTCGAATAGTATCAACGTTCCATTGCCAGCAATGGAGACGACAGTGGGTGATTCAGTAAAAAAGAAGCGTCAAGTAGAGCGAGAACTATATTTATCTGAAAAGTATGGACGGTGCTGGCGTAATCGTGTTCTCAATAAAGAACATCTGAATGCTCCTCTAGTGTTGAACGCAAGTTGGTTACAACCCATATTATTCAATACGAATTCACGATTTGGACGCCAATTGGCATGCTTACTTATCACATCATTAAGTCGTACACATGAACGTAAACGTGAAATATTAAATTTACTTACTGGTTTTCTTAAGTATGTAGGCGAGGCTGGCGAGGCAAGCTCGGAATTTTTAGCACTTTATCGTGCATTAGCCTCGGACACGCCATGGCGTCAATATTTGGCGCTGAAAGGTGTGCTCATTGAGGTCTCGCAGCTGCTAACTGCTGAAATTGTTAAAATACATCGTCTAGAGGAGACTACATTATCATCAGACTTATCGCAAGGTTATGCGTTACGTCAATTTGTAGAACTGCTTTCGCTTTTCCTGGAAAGCTCTACAATAAGGCAAGCATACAAGACACGCTTACTTGGGCCTGTACTCGAGGGTTATTTATCTTTGCGCAAGTTGGTTGTGCAACGTACGCGTCTAATTGATGATGCCCAAGAAAAACTACTTGAAATGTTAGAAGAGATGACAAGTGGTACTGAGGAGGAAACTCGGGCATTTATGGAAATTCTAATTGACACAGTTGAAAAGACACGCATGAATGATATTAAGACTCCTGTATTCATATTTGAACGCCTCTATTCAATTATACACCCTGAAGAGAATGATGAAAGTGAATTCTTTATGACGCTGGAAAAGGATCCACAACAAGAAGATTTCCTACAAGGACGTATGTTGGGCAATCCCTATCCATCAACCGAAGTTGGGCTTGGACCACTTATGCGCGATGTAAAGAATAAAATATGTACAGATTGTGAATTGATAGCACTGTTAGAGGATGATAATGGCATGGAATTGTTGGTTAATAATAAAATTATCAGCTTGGATTTACCCGTTAAGGATGTTTACAAAAAAGTTTGGCTAGCTGAAGGTGGTGAACGTGATGCAATGCGTATCGTATATCGTATGCGTGGATTATTGGGCGATGCTACTGAAGAATTTGTTGAAACACTTAACAACAAAAGCCAAGAAGAAATAGATACAGAACAACTTTATCGTATGGCGAACGTTTTAGCCGATTGTAATGGTTTGAAAGTGATGTTAGATCGTATTGGCAGCTTGCAAAATATTTCACGTACGCGCGAACTAATTCAAGTATTGCTAAAATTGTTCCTTATTTGTGTGAAAGTACGTCGTTGCCAAGAAGTGTTATGCCAACCGGAATTGGGAGCAATCAATACTCTTCTCAAGGTATTGCAAATGTGTCTACAGTCGGATAATGATTCTATACAATCATCGGTGACAGAGCAATTATTAGAGATAATGGAGACTATACTCTCGAAGGCAGCTAACGATACGTTGGATTCATTTTTGCAATTCTCTTTAACTTTTGGTGGACCCGAATATGTTTCCGCATTAATATCTTGCACTGATTGCGTAAATGTACGTAATAATCCATCGGTTTTGCGGCATCTCATTCGCGTACTAGCAGCTTTAGTCTATGGTAATGAGGTAAAAATGGCATTGCTATGTGAGAACTTCAAGGTAAGTTTGCGTAAAGATTTTAGTATGTGCAATTTTTAAAAAGGGTTCTAAAATCTGAGCGTTTATCCCCATTATGAGCTCATTTAGGAGTGAAATGAATGTATTTCCATTCTTGCGAGGTCGTCCAATGTGATCCTCATTTGAGCTTGAATAGGAGACATGTATGACTAGTGGCCCCAAAAACAGCTTGTTTTAGACATTTATTCGACTCAGAAAAGACTCCTTTACAAAGCTTTCTGGTGTCACTTCATTCATATAAGGGTTGTTGTTGTTGTTGTGGTAACGACAAAAACACTCCCCGAAGGTTTTGGGGAGTGTTGTCGAATTAACAGTCCTTGGCCGGATTTGAACCCGGTACGCTCCGGTACTTCCTTTAGGTACTGCCCGACTGTCTTGGTAGCGATTTATGACCAGTGAAACCTTCTAGGTCATGTCACCCCTCCTAAGATGGGTAATGAGAGGTGAGAGGCATCATATCCATAGATCAACCATCGAGTTGCACGTTATTACCCTTGTGCATTCCCACAACAGCCGGTTCTATCGCACCGGAATGACCCGGGTTTTTTCACCCGGCCAAGGGCTGTTATTTCAGTGTAACCCTGTCCAATCTGTCCCGTCCCAACCTAAAATTGGCATCCTCGGAGCAAACCCTGGCAGCTGGGCTGCTCCATTGTCTCTTGTTACGGGCTGGGGTCGAACCCAATCGTGGACCAAGGGACTGGATCTGCTGCGTTTGCTGGAAGAAAATTTATATTAAACGGTCGTTTTCGGTACAATGCGCCAAGTGTAAGAGATGGTTACATAAATCTGGATGTTCAGGGCTTAACCCTGCCATCCACAGACCCCGTACTTTCTTTAGTACTTTTGAGGCACCTTGCTGTACACGTCCAAGGACGTCCCGCGGTAGTCGCCGCTCTGGCACTCCCTTACCGCTTCTACCTACTTCCAATAGTCACAATAATGGCTCAGTCTATACGACTGGCAGCACCGCTGCCATTCCCGCCTCACCCACTCCCGACTGTCGCTCACGCACACCAGCGTCTCCATCTTACACGGCAGCTCAACACTCCTATCCCCTCCGAAATAGGTCAGATATGAGCATCGCCGAGCGTCAGTTCCCTCTGTCTTTGCCCCTAATGCCCCCCCCCTGCTTCCAGCCTGCACGTGGGTCAGGAACACCACCTCCTAGTACCTTTCACTACGTGCACCGTTTGTAGCAAGGATTATATACGCCTGCGACATCGGTCAAGTGCAACCATTGCCTTGGCCTGTGTCACACCCTTATGTGCTCTGGGCTCGCATACGGTAACCTTTGGACGGATTCGTTCATAGCCCCCTGTTGCAGTACACAGCCGCCTTCCACGCCAGACAACATCGGCCATGGCGCTGTCAGCTCTAGACTGCGACATAGTTTAGGCCTTAGCCTACCTCCACCTAGGCAAACGCATCCGTCCCTCACGCCTAGTATGTCCCCCCTCTCCCCTCCTACACACTTGAAAATTTTGCAGCTGAACTGTAACGGATTAGCTGGAAAGATCGCGGAGATAACTGACTTTATGAAGACGCACAACATCAAAATCGCCGCGATACAAGAGACAAAATTGAACACGAGATCGGACTTACGAACTTGTGATGGGTATAATGTACATCGAAAAGACCGTCCCAGCGGTCTTGGGGGTGGCCTTGCGTTTCGACCGACTTCATAACGACTGATAAAATAACATACATCAACTTCACCAAAGCGGACTGGGACCGCTTTACTGAATATACAGAGCGCTCCTTCGCTGCCTTACCCACTCCTACGGACGTACGCAAAGGCGAAAGAGAGTTTCGCAAGATCATTGATTCAGCCTCAGGCAGAATACCAGAAATTCGTCCGAATTTCCCGGCAGAAGCTGCGGCGATGGCAAGAGAACGTGACCAAGTGAGACTCATCAATCCCGCAGATCCCAGAATAATAGATCTCAATGCGGAAATTCGTAGGATTGTCAACGAACACAAGCTGACCAAGTGGAAACAACACCTTGAGACATGCAACCTCTCCGGCGGAGTCGGCAAATTATGGTCGACTGTCAAGGCCCTATCCAATCCGACCAAACACAAAGACAAGGTCGCCATTGCTTTCGGCGACAGCGTCAAATTGGACGCCAGGAAATGCGCGAGCTCCTTTTGCCGGCTGTTTATAATGCATCCACCTGCGGATAGGACTAAGAGAAGAGCCTTATGACGTGCGCGCAAACACAAACACTCTACTGCGCCCATTGCCGTCTCAGTCGCAGAGGTTAAGGAAGCCATAATGAAGGCCAAACCCTCAAAATCCATCGGACCCGACGGAACCGCCATGAAGATGATCAAACACCTTGGCCACGAAGGACAGAGTTATTTAGCGGCTCTCTTTAATCTCTCTCTAACTACCTTCGTTATACATGAGATATGGAAACAAGCGATTGTAGTTTCCCTACTAAAACCAGGGAAGCCGGCGAACCTAGGAGAGTCTTATCGCCCGATATCCCTCCTTTCGCCGGTAGCGAAACTACTAGAGTCCATTCTGCTTCCTTACTTCGTTACAAATCTAAAATTGGCCGATCATCAACATGGTTTCCGCAAAAATCACAGCACGACATCCGCTTTGAACGCCATTACAACGCAGATTAACAACGGTTTGAATCAACATCCACCAAACCATAGGACGGTTCTCGTGGCACTTGACCTGTCAAATGCATTTGACACGGTCAATCACGCCACACTCCTCCGAGATCTGGACGAGATACCGCTCCCTGCCGGCCTTAAGAGGTGGACCGATAATTACCTCAGTGGTCGACAGGCAACAGTCAAATTTAGGAACAAGAAATCTAGACCACGAAGAATAAAACAAGGGGTGCCGCAAGGTGGTGTTCTCTCTCCCCTTTGTTTAATTTCTATATTTCGAGACTTCCCCCCCACCAGAGGGAGTCTCCATTGTTTCCTACGCTGACGACTGCACGATAATGGCCTCGGGCAAGGGTCCCTCCATTGATGAACTCTGTATTAGAATCAACAGTTACCTCCATGACCTTTCCAGCTTCTTCAGCGAGCGTAATCTGACCCTATCTCCGACTAAATCGACGGCGACCCTGTTTACTACATGGAATGCGCAGATGGGGCAAGATTTAAATGTCCACGTAGACGGAGTACCTCTACCTACTGTCAACCACCTGCAAACCTTGGGTGTGACGTTTGACAACGGCCTCACCTTCGCTGGTCATGCCACCGCAATAGCCTCAAAGGTACAGAGCCGCAATAAGATCCTCAAGTCACTGGCCGGCAGTACTTGGGGAAAAGACAAAGAAACATTGCTTGCTACATATAAGGCTATTTCTTTCTGACACCAACTGGAGGACATTGCAAGTCTGCCAAAACACCGCCATCAGAACTGCTACGGGATGCCTGCTTATGTCATCTGAGTCTCACCTCCATCAAGAGGCAAAATTGCTCAATGTTCAAGAGCACGCGGAACTCTTGAGTAGACAGTTCCTTCTGAACTGTCATAAACCTAATCATCCAAACCGACATCTTTTGGATGTAGCACCGCCCCCAGAGACATAAGGAGACATCTCCGTAAGCATTACGATGAGATCCGGAATCATATTTCTTTGCCGTTTGATCTGCGGAACCATAGACGGGCTCTAAATGACCTCCACACCGAGTCGGTAGATAGATCTCTCAGATCTCGGCCTGTGAATCCCGTTATTAATACTCAACCACCTGAATTGGCTGAAGAGGAGCGTGTACTTCCGAGGGAGACTAGAGTCATACAAGCACAACTTCGCTCTGGATATTGTAATAGGTTAAACTCTTACTTATGCAGACTGAACCCCAACATACCAAATACATGCCCTGCATGTGGTATGACCCCTCATGATACCATACATCTCTTCTCCTGTTTAGTTGAACCCACTCTTCTAACACCTACATCACTCTGGTCCAACCCTGTGGAAACTGCGCGTTTCCTCGGACTTCCGTTAGAAGAGACTGATGACAATTTGGAGTGATCGAGCCCATTGGGCAGGGCGAAGCACTGTTAACTACAACAACAACCCTTGTGCATATTAGTCTCCTCTTACGACCGGTATGCCTAGCTCGGACATATCCTAAACCCCTAACCCGCAGGGGGATTCATATAAGGGTCCTATCTTATACTTGTTGGATTCCGAAAATACGCCTTCAGCATTTGGTGCCACAAAAGAATCACAAACTGATACTAAAAGAGCGTCTACGCCCATTATGAGCTTGTTTGTTATTGTTTGTAACAACAAACCCCCCCCCCGAGTGACAGGCCTTTGCCGGATATGAACCCGGTACGCTCCGGTTCACCCTTGCGGTACTGCCCGACTGTCGTGGTAGCGATTTAGTATGACCAGTGCAACCTTCTAGTTCATGTCAAGGTGGGTAAAGGGAGGTGAGAGGCATCATATCTGTAGATTAATAATCAAGTTGCACGTTATTACCTTTGTGCATAGTAGTCGCCTCTTACGACCGGTATGCCTACCTCGGGCATATTCTTAACCCCTAACCCGAAGGGGCTCCCATTATGACCTCATTCCGGAGTCCGAAAATAATTTTTTTTTTCTCCCTTCCTGTGATCGTCGTTTAATATGAGCATTACTTCATACACCATATGATCCTAAATAGGAATCCTATATGACACCTATTGGCTGCATATACAGATCATATTCATGCCCACAGAATTTTTTATTTTTTTTGCTCAAAACTTTTAAACGGCTAAAAAATACCTCAGATTCTCTATCCTGGTCAATCTAAAAGGCTTGGACTGAAATTTTTTTCTTTCTAGGAAATCCTAGATTTCAATCATTTCGATGGTGAACGCACACCTGAGGAAGAATTCAAAATGGAACTTTTCTGTGTTTTAACTAACCAAATAGAGCACAACTGCATCGGCGGAACTCTAAAGGACTATATCGTAGGCCTGGGTATTGTGGAGCGCGCCATTGCTTATATAACGAAGCATGCACCATGCGTTAAGCCAACACTATTGCGCACCGACTCAGATGAATTGAAAGAATTCATTTCCCGCCCCAGTCTGAAGTATATTCTTCGTTTCCTCACTGGACTTGCTAGTAAACACGAGGCAACACAAATCGCTATAAGCAAAGACATTATACCAATTATACATCGCCTCGAACAAGTGTCCAGCGATGAGCATGTGGGTAGTTTAGCTGAAAATCTATTGGAAGCATTATGCACAGATGAAGCAACGGCAACACGGGTACAAGAGGTACGTGATTTTACACGTGCTGAGAAGAAACGTTTAGCAATGGCAACACGTGAAAAGCAATTGGACGCATTGGGTATGCGTACCAATGAAAAGGGACAAGTAACAGCCAAAGGTTCTATACTACAAAAGATTGAAAAATTACGTGATGAAACTGGTCTTACTTGCTTCATTTGTCGAGAAGGCTATGCCTGTCAACCAGCTAAAGTGTTGGGCATTTACACATTCACAAAACGGTGTAATGTTGAAGAGTTTGAATTAAAGTCGCGCAAAACAATTGGCTATACCACCGTCACACATTTTAATGTAGTGCATGTAGATTGTCACACTTCGGCTATTCGTTTAGCACGTGGTCGCGATGAATGGGAACGTGCCAGCTTACAAAATGCCAATACACGTTGTAATGGGTTATTACCGTTGTGGGGACCAGACGTATCAGAAGCAGCTTTCTCAGCGTGCATGACACGTCACAGTAGTTATATGCAAGAGAGTACACAACGTTGTGACATTTCATTCCCCAGCAGTATACATGATCTCAAAATGTTATTAATGCGGTTCGCATGGGAGCGCAGCTTTCATGATGATGCTGGTGGCGGTGGTCCACAATCGAATATGCACTTTGTTCCATATTTACTGTTTTATGCAGTTTATTTATTGTTGTCCTCACGCTCAGCAGCTCGGGATTGTAAAACGTTAATTGCTTATTTAACAGCGGCACCATCAGATAAGTGGTTGGAATGTGGGTATGATGTCGAAGGACCATTATATATGTTGACCATTTCATTGGCTCTACACAGTCATGAAACATGGAATAAGCATAAGTTGGCACATCTAAAACGTTTAGTTGCTATAGGACATGCCCGTCAAATTTCACCATCCGTACAATGCAAAGCATTATTATCGCAAAGTGATCGACAAACTAAAGATTATGGCGTTTATCGTCCATTCTTGATGATGTGGGCTCTCACTGATTTAGTTTATAGTATTCTATTTAAAACGGTAAGCACACCCAAGGAGGAGGACTGGTCAATATCATTGTTCGATTATATAAGAAAGAATGATGAAGCTATGCTTAAATCAACTGATATGATTTTGCAAACATTTACCGAAGAATTCTTGCCGTGCACTTCTTTTGGTGAATTCTGCGATGTAGCAGGTAAGTTGAAATACATTGGATCAACAAAAACATGGGCTCAATTGTTTGTACTTTTATTTTTCAGGTCTCTTGCACTTGATTGAGAATCCTGATGGGTTTATCGATGAGGTTTTGGCCTCACTACCGACAACTTCACCCCCTTAAATGGACATAAAAATTGCATACATACATTGATAAATAGACTAACTAGTAGTATGCTTACAAATGGCTCTGAGTTCATTGGGCAGAATTGAATTAACATACATGCATTCATTACGTACAATGTTACTAAGTGTTTGCTGATATAATAATCACATATATGGCAAATTTAATCTCAATAAATCTTATCGCTCATTACTTAATAACTTATTATTTGTTTTCATGTTAGATTTAAATACGTGTGGTGAATTTGTGGTAAAATTCAGTCATTGTGTTATTACATGGAGAAATCCAGTGTATTGTTTTGGATTTCATTTTCGGGACAAACCATGTTGAAAACCGGTGTTTGCGACTTGTAAAATTGTAGCCGAAAATCAAAAGAGACCCACACGTTTTATCCCGAAACAGCATCGAAACCCACTAGCAATCAGTTCCGGGTCTAACCATTGTTTACCCCTACTAGTTTGGCATCTTCCATTTCGAATCGGAGTGGCAGGTAGTGGATGAAGGTACTCCGAGAGAGTGGAATGAAGGAAATCGGGTTCAGAGTTTTTTTTTAAGTAAAAGTTACAACTAAAAACTTTAATTTAAACTGAAATTAACATTTTATATCAACTGATAAGGTGTTATAACTACTTTTTATTCAAAAACTTGGAAGTTTTATGTCTCCACGTTCAATATTCTTCTTCTTTAAATGGTCATCTAACCGCCCGGGCGATTTTGACCGTCCAACAAGCTCGCCAGTCGTTTCTTCGTTGCGCCAACTGGCGCCAATTGGAAACACCGCGGGATCGCAAATCGGTCTCCACTTGGTCCTTCCATCGGAGTGGTGGTCTCCCTCTTCCTCTGCTTCCACCGGCGGCTGCCGATAAGAATACCTTCTGGGCTGGAGCATCTTAGCTTATTCGCACTACGTGGCCTAGTCAGCGAAGCCGCTGTGTTTTAACTCGCTGAACTATGTCGGCGTCTGCGTAAAGTTCATACAGCTTATCATTAAATCTTCTTCGGCACTCGCCGTCGCCAACGCGTAGAGGTCCACAAATCTTTCGAAGAACCTTTCTCTCGAATACTCCCAGAGCCGCCTCATCAGATGTTGTTAGTGTCCACGCTTCTGCACCATATAGCAGGACGGGTGCGATGAGTGACTTGTAGAGTGTCGTCGAGAGAGGACTTTACTTTTCAATTGCCTACTTAGCCCGAAGTAGCATTTGTTTCCAAGAGTAATTCTTCGTCGGATTTCTAGGCTACCATTAATGCTGGTTCCCAGGTAAAAATTATTGCTGCCAACAGTGGCTTGGTCGCCAAGGCGCGAATGCGCTGACTGCTTGCATGATGACAGAAGGTACTTAGTTTTGCCCTCGTTCACCACCAAACCCATTTTTTCCGCTTCTTTTTCTAATTTGGAGTAAGCAGAAGTTACGGCGCGGTTGTTTAGGCCAATGATATCAATATCGTCAGCATATGCCAACAGTTGCACGCTTTTATAAAATATTGTTCCAGCGCGGTTAAGTTCTGCAGCTTGTATTATTTTCTCCAGCATTAAATTTGAAGAAATCGCACGATAGGGGGTCACCCCGTCTGAAACCTCGTTTAGTTTCGAACGGCTCGGAGAGGTGCTTCCCAATTCTGACCGAGCTGGCGGTGTTGCTCAAGGTCATTTTGCATAGCCGTATGAGTTTTGCGGGGAAACCAAATTCAGAAAGCGGCTTTAAAATCAACCAAGAGATGATGTGTGTCGATTCCTTTCTCACGGGGTTTTTCCAAGATTTGGCGTATTGTAAAAATCTGGTCGATGGTAGATCTACCAGGTCTGAAGCCACACTTATAAGGTCCAATCAGTCTGTTCACATCAGGCTTCAGTCTTTCGCACAATACGCTTGATAGGACCTTATATGCGATATTCAAAAGGCTGATTCCGCGATAGTTGGCGCAGTTTGCAGGATCGCTCTTCTTGTGGATTGGGCAGAGAACACTTAGATTCCAATCTTCAGCCATGCATTCATTTAACCATATTCTGCATAGAAGCTGATGCATGCGCCTTACCAGCTCCTCGCCTTCGTGTTTGAATAGCTCAGCAGGCAAACCATCAGCGCCAGCTGCTTTATTGTTTTTCAATCGGGATATTGCTATTCGCACCTCATCATAGTCGGGTTGTGGAACGTCAATTCCATCATCTTCGATTGTGGGCTCGGGTTCGGCATCTTCTCTGGTTTCTTGCTCAGTTTCTCCATTTAAAAGGGCAGAGAAGTGATCCCTCCATATTCTGAGTGCTCTCTGAACATCTGCCACCAGGTCGCCGTTCTCATTCTTACAGGAGTTCGCCCCGGGTTTAATACCTTCTGTCATTCGCCGAATTTTTTGATAGAATTTTCGGGCATTATTCCCGTTGGCCAGCATCTCAAGCTCCTTTATTTCACGCTTTGCTGCCTGGCTTTTTTTCGCCCGGAAAAGCCGCCTCGCTTCCCTCTTCAACTCGCGGTAGTGTTCACACACACTCCTCGTTGCATTCGATCTCAGCGTTGCCTTGTAGGATTCGTCCTTTCTTTTCGTTGCAGCGCGGCACTCTTCATCATCATACCAGTTGTTTCTTCGCGTTCGCCGGAATCCAATTACTTCCTCGGCTGCGGTACGGAGTGCTCCTGAGATATGATCCCACTGCTCATGCATTCCACTAGGTTGAATTATGCTGTCGAAGAGCAGGTGTGAGAGGCGATCTGCGAAATAATTGGCGGTCTGTTGCGATTGCAGCTTTTCGACGTCCAGCTTTCCCTGCGTTTTTTGTTGCGTATGTTTTGTCGTACAGAGGCGGGTACGAATCTTGGCTGCTACTAGGTAGTGATCAGAGTCGATGTTAGGTCCTCGTATTGTGCGAACATCTAAAACGCTGGAAGCATGCCGTCCGTCTATCACAACGTGGTCGATCTGGTTGCGTGTTTTTCGATCGGGGGACAGCCATGTAGCCTGATGGATCTTCTTGTGCATAAACCTAGTGCTGGATATGACCATGTTTCGGGCACCGGCGAAGTCGATCAGCCTGAATCCATTTGGCGAAGTCTGATCGTGGAGACTGAACTTCCCGACAGTGGGCCCGAATACACCCTCCTTACCCACCCTGGCGTTAAAGTCGCCAAGCACGACTTTGATATAATGACGGGGGTGGCTCGTATGCTTCTTCCAAGCGCTCGTAGAATGCATCCTTTTCCACGTCGTCCTTCTCTTCCGTCGGTGCATGAGCGCAGATAAACGATATGGTGAAAAATCGTACTTTTATGCGGATTGTGGCGAGACGCTCGTTCACGGGTGTGAACGACTGTACTCGGTGACGGAGTCTCTCTCCCACCACAAATCCCACGCTGAATCTGCGCTTGTCTTCATGCCCACTCCAGTAGATGTTGCAAGGTGTTTTGGTCGTGTTTCCTCGCCCCGTCCATCGCATCTCTTGTATGGCGGTGATGTCAGCTTTTGCTTTCCTCAGGACCTCAACCAGCCGGGCAGCGGCACGGGTGTTCGGTGGTTACCCAGCGAATACTTGGGCGCAAAGCCCGGAAGTAGTGAGCTGCTTGAACCGCATGCAAAAGAATCGCTCTGGCCATTCCCAGGTGAATGGCGATCAGAAACTTTCCCCACTTGCGTGGACTTCTGCACACGGCCCCATCCTCCACGTTCAATATTGCAGTATTTAAATTTCATTGTTTCATTATTGAATACAACGCACCCTGTGTAGTTTGTAAAGCTTTGAAAGGCCGTATCCAGGAGCTACAAATGAACCGTCCAGCTGCGTCAGCAAATACTCCCAAGGGTCCTGGAGCCGAAATCTTACAGACTATTCCCGATGGTGAACGCAATAATTATGAAGCATTGATGGGTGCAGTTGAGAGACGCTATGGTAGCGAACATCGAAAACAGATATACCAAATAGAGCTACAGAATCGCATTCAGAAGGCTAACGAGACATTGGAGGTTGGCTCATCTAGCAAACGCAGACGCACGCGTAGAATACAGAGAAAGGGTAATAACCCAAAGCTTTATAAATGAAATAGGTGATATGGAGACGAAGCGAGCCACATATGCAAATCCAAAGAGATCATTTGCTGAGACGGTATCACATGCTCTAACGCAGGAAACAGCGTCGCTATTAAGTAAGCCGGCGTACAAAGCTCACCGCGTGGAGATAGAACCGCCAGACTGGGTAGATATAATTCTGGAAGCATTGAGAGGAAAGCAACAGAAAAATTATGGTGGCATCAAATGCTTTAAGTGCGGAAAACCTGGTCACATAGCTCGTTATTGCGGCTCGGGCTCCAGTAATTCTGGCAATTTAAGTGGACGTAAACGCAAAGCTGGAGAAGATGATCAAGATGAATGCCCCGTAATCTCTGTGTCACAACTCGGACGGAAAGCGAGTAATGTTACTGTTGAAGGCTACGTGGACGGGAAAGAGCGCTTGCTGAATGTGGATGCTCGACAAAATATCCATCACCTTTGGTGATAAGGTACAGTCGAAACCAAAGAGATGCGCGAGCGCTTCCTGCCGGCAATTTGTACTGCATCCTCCGGTTGACAAGGAAATCAGGCGCGCCATCAGGAAAGCGCACAAACGCAAAAACAACCAAGCGCCCATTGCCACCACAGAGGTTCGGGAGGCCATAGGGGGTCCAAAAACTCCAAATCTATTGGCTGAGACGGTATATCCATGCTGATGCTAAAACATCTCGGTGACGAGGGAATAAGGTACCTAACAACCGTCTTCAATCTGTCCATGACCTCCTTTGTCATTCCAGAAAGATGGAAACAGGCCAAGGTGGTGCCACTACTAAAGCCCGGCAAGCCGGCTAACGTGGGGGGAGTCATATCGACCGATATCACTCCTCTCGCCAGTAGTGAAGACCCTGGAGTCGGTCTTGCTACCTTACTACACCGCTAACCTACGATTAGCCGAACATCAGCATGGATTCCGCAAAATGCATAGCACTACCACCGCGCTAAACGCCATCACCACACAGATAGGTGTCGGTCTCAACCAATCTCGCCCAAATGACAGGACCGTGCTAGTTGCACTTGACTTGTCGAAAGCTTTCGACACTGTTAATCACGCGCAACTCATTAACGACCTGGAAGATTCAAACCTTCCCCCCTGTCTAAAACGTTGGACCGCCAACTATCTGAGTGGTCGGCAGTCATCGGTGGAATTTAGAGGCGAAAGATCAAAACCACGTATAATTAAGCTGGGGGTGCCACAGGGTGGTGTCCTATCCCCGCTTCTGTTTAATTATTACATATCGAGGCTCCCTTCCCCACCAGAAGGCGTCTCGATCGTCTCCTACGCCGACGACTGCACGATCCTGGCGACTGGACCCTCCGTCGATGAGCTCTGCTCGAGAATTAATTCTTACCTGCCAACCCTTTCCAGTTTCTTCGCTGCACGGAACCTGACATTGTCACCGACCAAATCCTCGGCCACCTTATTTACGACGTGCATTAAGCTTCCTACTGTCACACACCCCAAAATCTTAGGGGTCACGTTTGATAACATGTTCAAATACGGTGCTCATGTAGCCGCGATTGCCACCAAAGCACAAAGCCGTAACAAAATCCTCAAGTCACTAGCTGGCAGTACTTGGGGTAAAGACAAAGAAACGTTACTGGCAACGTACAAGGCAATCGGCCAGCCGGTTCTGAGCTACGCGACGCCAATATGGTCGCCGGGGTTAGCAGACACACATTGGAGGAGGTTGCAGGCCTGCCAAAACACCGCACTCAGAACTGCCACGGGGTGCCTCCTTATGTCTCCTGAACACCATCTTCATAATGAGGCAAAAACGCTCGATGTCAAAGAGCATTGCGAGATGTTGACCAGACAATTCCTGTTCAACTGCTATAAACCGCAGCACCCGAACAGGAACCTGCTCAACGAAAATCCGCCTCCCAGGAGAATAAGGAGTCACCTCCGTAAGCACTATGACGAGATCCGGCCCACATCTTCTCGCCGTTTGATCCAAAGGTGCACCGGCGGGCCCTCAACCTCATCCACACGGAGTCGGTAAACTCCTTTGTCAAGTCACGCCCAGTGAATGCAGTCCTACAGGCACAAGCTCCACCTGTTGCCGACGAGGAACGCGAACTGCCCAGGGAGACAAGAGTCACGCTGGCCCAACTTCGTTCTGGATACTGTAACAGACTAAACTCTTACCTATCCAGACTGAACCCTGACATGCCAAATGTCTGCCCGGCATGCGGCGTGTCTCCCCACGATACTAACCATCTGTTCATCTGCTCAACTGAGCCCACTCTTCTAACACCAATTTCACTCTGGTCCACCCCTGTTGAAGCCGCGAGGTTTCTTGGACTTCCGTTAGAAGAGCCTGATGACAATGTTGGATGGGGGGTGACATCCTAGGCAGGTTAAGTAGTCGCTACAACAACAACAATGTGGATGCTGGTGCATCACATTCCATCATTCGGAGTGACTTGGTCAGCGGGAAGGTGAGACGATTGCAGAAAGCTAAGTTGTGGACAGTAACTGGTGAAAGCAAGCAAGTCCTGGGAGCGGTGATGTGTAAGGTTGTGATTGGGAATGTGGCTACTTATCACAACTTCTTGGTAGCGAATATTGTCAACGAAGTCATCATTGGCGTCGATTTCTTGGCTGAGAGAGACATTCACATCAACGTAAGGAACAGGGTTATGACTTACAACGGCCAAGAAGTTCCTCTGGTCTTTGGACACAATAGTGGCTATACCACCAAGGGAGTGATCTTGAAGATGAAGGAACAGGAGCCTCGTAAAGCACCGGTAGCTCCTCGACCAAAGGCTTTCGCGGATAGGTACCTCCTGAAGAAGATTCGGCAAGGCCAGGAGGAAGATCCAGATTTGGCACGTGTGTTGAAAGGACTAAAGGAGAACAAAGCTCCGAGAAAAGGAGAGATGATTAGAGAGAGTCGCATCGCAAAAGCATATTGGAGTAGCTTAAACCTAGCATCTGGTTGTTTGCATCGGATATGGGAAATTGAGGATGGCCAAAATCATCGAGCACTTATTGTTGTTCCCCAGGCAAGAATTCCAGATGTTATCAAAGCGTCGCATAAGCGGCGGTTCTATTGGATCGGTTGCAGACAAACTGTGCTGGGATTACTAAGTGTGCAAAGTGTGCTGAGGATAAAAGACGAACATCTGGTGGTCATGGTCCGAGGAAGCAACGCAATTTAGTGAATAAAGTGCACTGGGCATGAGAGAATGGAAAGGAATCCTGAAAAAGGAGTTGCAGGAATATTTGTCAAGTACCACTGGGCACGTAAGTGAAGGCACAAATCTATGCGGGGCCAGTAGCCCGATTCTGTAACTTTTAACCACGCGCCGAACGTTAAGCTTATCGCCAAATTTTGGCGTTTGTTCTTATCGAAAATACGATTCTGTAACTCTCCTTTAACGCCTCTAAACAGCTGACTCTTTATGGTGATAAAATATAGCAATACTTCTCTTTTCGCCGTATTTTGCACTAAATTACATGCAAAAAACTCTAAACTAATTTCTCTACTTTTTCCAAACGCTAAAACACTTGCAAATATATTAACACTTTTGTTAACACCTCGAAAACAATTCGCGACAGCTAGCCACACGAATAGGGAAAAGCGTTAAAAATGGTGTTAAGCGAAGTTAACGCTAACACCTGGCGTTAAAATAGTTACAGAATCGACCTACAGACAAAATGCCCTACAAGCACACTGAGAGTCATTTGTTACAACATCTGAGAGTCAGTCCTGTCAATGTAACTATCAGGGACTTGCATCATACTCTTAAAACGAATAGCAAAAAATGATGTCAACAACCGTGTATGTGTGAGTACGGTATATTCTTTAATTATCGCCCGCGAAGCTTCGGCCTGTCCAAATCGTGTTCTTTCCCTTGGTTCTTTGTGGGTGTTGGCAACAACAGACACCCGTGTGCTAGGAAACAAACATACTACAATGAAAGTATCAGCATTGACACATAAATTATCATCACTGTCAATAAAGAGTGTGAGTGTGTTAGTAAAGAAATCAGCGTTTCTTGTAGGGTGGTTTATTTGACTTTATAGTGATCGAACTCAGGATTGATAATCAAGGAATCATCGATTAATAATCCTGAGTTCGATCACTGTAAAGTCAAATAAACACATGCACATATACCGTAACAAATAGCTAGTTTTATTTACTAGTATAAACGCAATACAAATTCCCGATTTTGGTTACTCCACAGTAGTTCACTGTAAAATACTTGAATACAAACTGATACAAGGCATGGGTTGTTTGGTCACTGCCTTAAATAGTCCGACAGGGTGCTTGCCCACGCACCGAAAACTTTCTTGGTTGTTCGCTCTTCGTGTTCTCGAAGGGTCGGTGTTATTTATTGACATCTCCTCTTTGCCTTGTATTCGTGAACACTCGCGCTATCTCTCTTCTTCTTCGTTGGTACACGCTTGCATGCATAAGCGTAGCCAACGTCATTGTTTACCCCTACTAGTTTGGCATCTTCTTTTGCGAATCGGAGTGGAAGGCAGTGGATGCATGTACTCCGAGAGAGTGGAATGAAGGAAATCGCGTTCAGGGTTGGCTTAAAGTAAAAACTGCAACTAAAAATTTTAATTTAAACTGAAATTTACATTCCGCACGAACTGATATGGTGTTATAAGTGCTTCATATTCAATAATTTGGGTGTTTTAAGTCTTCGCATTCAATATTGCCGTATTTAATTTTGATTGTTTTATTATTGCATACAACGCACCCTGTGTGGTTTGAGTGTGAGTGCAGATTCGGAGTAAGTTGCGCTACTCCCTACCAACCATAAACAGATAAAAAAGTGGATAAAACATAGGTCGCGCTATCCACAAATGAAGATAAAAAAATGGATAGTTTTGTATGGGCGGCGTGCAGATATTATCCACTTTCCCCATGTACATTTCGTGTACGTGTGACCTTGCATCACCCTCGCACACATTCATAAACGCCGTAAGAAAAAATATATCTACCCCGTTCTAACTAAGAAATTTCCCAAAACAAACCTCACAGCACAGTGGAGGCTGCATACTTTTAGGCACTGGCAGAGTTGCCGTTCTGAACAAACATTTCCAAATACTAAAAAAATGTCCAATAATTTACAAAACGCGTTTTTCGCAATTTTTTATTTACTGAACCACCCATTTATCCTTATTAAACATCGTTACAAATTATGTATATACAAACACAAATTTCAAAACTAGTGCTATCGACCGGTGAAAGAGTATTCTCCGAAGATCACTTAAAGAGATGATTGGTATAGTCTGGAAAACGAAAAGTTTAACTCGGTTTTCCCTTTGAACGCATTGCGCATTGCAGCTGTAGGTGGGTGTTTTGCTTGCATGACTACCTTCACAGCGTATAAGCTACCAAACGACTAACTCTGCGCAGATGTCGTTGAGAGCCCATCAATGCACATGTGCAGCATGTCTTAAAAAAATGAGTTATATTATGCCAGTTCTAAACATTAATTTTTTAGATGTTACCTTATTCACCCCAATGGTAGATCTGTTCCAATCTGTTGACTGCTCGGTTATCATTCGATGTTTACAACAATTCAGTAGGAAGGGGTTGTTGGACATCTTTCCATGCTCTTTACCACTCAGCATGGTACTATTGGTTCTTTTCTCGTCTGACAGCTTTTCCAGATTTTATTATTCACAATCGGCTACTACACTACTTGCGCGTAATTTATAAGTCGACTATATCGAAGGGTCGGTGTTATTTATTGACATCTCCTCTTTGCCTTGTATTCGTGAACACTCGCGCTATCTCTCTTCTTCTTCGTTGGTACACGCTTGCATGCATAAGCGTCCCTACAAGCACACTGACAGTCATTTGTCACAACATCTGAGAGTCAGTGCTGTCATTCTAACTATCAGGGATTTGCATCATGTTCTTAAAGCGAATAGCAAAAAAGTGATGTATGTTCCTTTGATATTGCCCATGTAGCTTCGGCCTGTCCAATTCGTGTTCTTTCCCTTGGTTCTTTGTGGGTGTTGGCAACAACGGACACCCGTGTGCTAGGAAACAAACATACTAGTATGAAAGTATCAGTATTGACACATAAATTATCATCACTGTCAATAAAAAGTGTGAGTGGGTTAGTAAAGAAATCAGCGTTTCTTGTAGGGGTAGCCAACGTTATTTCTGTTGTGTATAACTAGTGGTGGGTATTATTGAGTTAGGGATTGTACAAACTTGGGAATAATCGCCACAATACCTAGTTGGTTGTCAATTGAATTAATTTATATATTGTGACGAATTCGACGATTCCTTGATTATCAATCCTGGGTTCGATCACTATAAAGTCGAATAACCACACGCACAGATAATGTAAGTAATAGCTAGTTTTATTTACTAGTAATAAACGCAAAACAATTTTAAGAGTTTGATAACTTTACAGTAGTTCACTATTGAACGCTTGAAAATAAACTGATCAACCTGCCTTGCTTGGTCACCGCCTTATATAGTCCAACAGGGTGCTTGCCTACGCACCGAGAACTTTCTTGGTTGTTCGCTTTTCGTGTTCTGGAAGGGTCGGTCTTATTTATTAGCATCTCCTCTTTGCATCGTATTCGCAAACACTCGCGCCATCTCTCTTCCTCTTCCTAGTTATACGCTTGCATGCATAAGCGTAGCCATCGTTATCTCGGTTGTGTTAACTAGTGGTGGGAGTGCTATTGAGTTAGGGATGGTACATGCTTGAGAATAATCGCCACACTGCCCTCCACCTAAGTCTGATTGTCCCGATCAGACACATTGCCGGAACCAAACGCAGCTAGCCTTTCCAAATGGACCACCTTCATCTTATTCCTTGGCCTTCCCATAGTTTGTATGCGATATACCACGTCGTTGATCCGTTTTATGACTTTGTATGGGCCTTCCCAGTTACATTGTAGTTTTGGGGACAAACCTTTCTTACGCTGTGGGTTGTATAGCAGCACTAAATCTCCTTCTATAAAACCTTCTGAATTTATTGCTTTGTCGTACCTGGCCTTCATCTTATCGCTCATGATCTTAGTGCGTTGTCTCACAAGGTCGTGAATTTCTCTCATTTCTTCTTCCAATACGCTAGTAGATTTCCGAGCATTTACTCCTGCATCAGCGTTTATCCCAAACTTCAAGTCAGCTGGCAATCGAAGATCATTCCCGAAAATTACCTTTGCCGGAGTCTGACCAGTTGTTTCATGTACTGCAGAGCGATATGCCATTAGGAATAAGGAGATGTGAGTATCCCAATCCTTCTGGAACTTATCCACTACTTTCTTCAGGTGCTCTTCCAAGGTTCTATTGAATCGTTCCACCATGCCATCTGACTGAGGATGTAGTGCAGTTGTTCGAGTTTTCCGAATGCCCAATGTCTTGCACATTTCCTGGAACACAGCTGATTCGAAATTTCTGCCTTGGTCAGAATGTATCTCCATCGGTGCACCAAACCTAGCTACCCAATTGTTAGTAAACACTTCTGCTATGGTTTCTGCCTCTTGATTTGGAATAGGGTACACTTCTGGCCACTTGCTGAAATAGTCCATAACTACCAGGACATATTTGTTTCCGAGTTTGCTAGTAGGAAATGGACCAGCTACATCCATGGCTATCCTCTCAAATGGCGCACCTGAGTTATACTGTTTCATTTGGCCATGGCTCCTTGATTTCGGTCCTTTAGCTTTGATGCATACTTCACAGTTGCCAATCCACTCCGCGACCGATTGACGGCAACCAACCCAATAGAATCTTTGCTTGACTTTTTCCAAGGTTTTGGTGACTCCAAGATGACCTCCGCTTGGACCGTTATGTAATTCATTGAGTACATCAGGGATTTTCTTCCTTGGGACGACAATTAGCTTTCGAACACATTGACCATCCTCACTTTCCCATATTCGATGCAAACAACCGGATTCTAATTGCAAACTATTCCACTGTGCCCAATATGACTTGGCAACAGGACTTTCTGCTGACATCTCCTCTCTTGATGGTCGCTCGTTTCGTTCGATTCCTTGCATTACACGTGTAAGATTTGGATCTTCGTGCTGAAACCTCCTTAATTGATCCATGTCCCATTCGTCCGTAGATGTTATAGTCATGAGCCGCACATCTATAATGTCTTCCTTGGCCTCAGCTTTGGAACAATGCTTGCATTCCAAGTTACATGGTCTTCGTGACATTGCATCAGCATTTCCGTGGGTGCTACCTTTGCGATGCTCTATGGAAAAGTCATAACTTTGCAGTCGCTCTATCCACCGTGCCAATTGACCTTCCGGATTACGGAACTGTAAGAGCCATTTCAACGCTGCGTGGTCTGTCCTGACATGGAATCGCTGCCCATAGAGATACTTGTGGAAATGCTTAACGCACTCTACCAATGCCAACAGTTCTCTCCGGGTTACACAATAGTTCCTTTCAGGCTTCCCAATTGTTCGGCTATAGTATGCAACTACCTTCTCCTGTCCATCAACAATCTGGGACAAAACACCTCCTATAGCATAACCACTCGCATCTGTATCCAGAATAAACTTTGAACCTGGAATTGGATATGCTAACATCGGGGCAGTGCATAGTCGTTCCTTCAATGTTTGAAAAGCCACCTCCTGTTCCTTCTTCCATTCAAAACTCATATTCTTCCTTGTAAGGTCATGGAGACTACTAGCTACGCTGGCAAAACTTGGTACAAATCGGCGATAATACGTGCACAGCCCAAGGAAGCTCCGTAACTCATGCAAATTTCTCGGTCTTGGCCAATCCTTTACGGCTTCGATTTTTTCCTTAGCAGTGCAGATTCCCTCCGTAGTTACCTTGTGACCCAAATAACTTACTTCCTTTTTAAACAAGGAACACTTCTTGGGACTTAGTTTCAGACCAGCACCAGCTATTCTTTGGAAAACTTCATCCAAGTTCTTTAGGTGTTCCTCAAAGCTTTTTCCCAGCACGATAATGTCGTCGAGGTACACCAAACATGTTTGCCAGTGCAATCCTTTTAGTATCTGGTCCATGAGTCTCTCAAAAGTAGCTGGAGCATTGCATAGTCCGAAGGGCATTACCGTAAATTGCCAAAGCCCTTCTCCAACGCTGAAAGCCGTCTTCTCTTTATCTTCATCCTTTACCTCCACTTGCCAGTAGCCGCTTTTCAAGTCCAGTGTGGAAAACCATTTCGTGCCAGATAACGAGTCCAGAGTATCGTCGATTCTTGGCAATGGATAACTGTCCTTCTTCGTTACGTCGTTCAATTTCCGGTAATCCACACAGAACCTCATTTTTCCATCTTTCTTTTTCACTAGTACTACCGGTGAGCTCCATGGACTAGCTGATGGTTCGATCACGCCGCTGTCACTCATTTCCTGTATAATTTCTTTAACTACTTGGCGTTTGGCCAATGGAATACTACGAGGAGCTTGGCGGATGGGCCTTGCATCACCAGTATCAATTTGATGCTTCACAACTTTGGTCCGACCTGGTTTAGAACCATCCTTGTCAAATATGGTCGAGTACTTTGATAGAAGTTCCTTTGCCTTTTTCTGATGATCTTTTTCGAGCCCTGCCGTCCACGACGTGATATCATCTGAAAGATTAATCTTGATGGTAGAATCATTTTCCTGAAGCTGTTCGCAATTGATAACTACCTCGACCTCTTGGCATTGTCCCAATATTGCTCCTTTGGAAAGTTTAATCGGCGATTTGAACTCATTAAGTACTCTTACCGGTACACGTCCATCTTGTTTTGTCATGGCCAGGGTTTTTCCTACTAATATGTTCGTCCTTGATTTGTTTGCTGCCTCGACAACCCACAATTTGTTTGTCCCATAATCTCCATCAATCTTTGCCCATATGATTGCTTCCGACTTCGGTGGAATTTGTTGGCTCTCCTCCACAAGCACTCGCTTACTAACGTATTTGTTTTCGTAACCAAAATTTAATGGCACATCCATGTTCTGGTAATTCATAATCCTGTTTTGCATGTCGATCTTGATGCCTTGCTCGCTTAAGAAGTCCACACCAACTATGATTTCGTCAACAATATCTGCTACTATAAAACTGTGTAGAACGGCCACGTTCCCAATTGCGATTTCACATGTTACTTCTCCTAGGACATGGGTGTCCTCACCAGTGGCCGTACGTAACTTTGCTCCATGCAATGGTCTCACCTCCTTGTTGACTAAATCAGATCGAATTATGGAATGCGATGCGCCTGTATCCACAGTTAGTAAGTGCTCTTTTCCATCCACATATGCAACAACAGTAACATTACTAGCTTTCCTTCCGATCTGTGAGACAGAGATTATGGGGCATTCATTTGCGGGAGCCAGTCCACGCCCCTTTCGGCTGGCTCGATTTAGTTTAACGACTGATTTGGTTGGGAAATTTGCTCATCTCCTTCAGCTTTGCGTTTTCGTCCACCTGAATTGCTGAGGTTACTGGAGCCAGTGCCGCAATAACGTGCTATGTGACCAGGTTTTCCGCACTTAAAGCATTTAATGGCACCATCACTTTTTTTCTGTACTCCGTTCAACGCTTCCAAAATTTTGTCTACCCAAGCCGGAGTTTCCACTTCTACACGATGAGCCTTGTACGCAGGTTTACTTAATAGCGAGGCTGTTTCCTGCGTTAGAGCATGTGATACCGTTTCAGAGAATGTCCGTTTGGGGTTTGCATATGTGGCCCGCTTCGTCTCTACATCGCGTATTCCATTTATAAAACTTTGGATTTTTACCCTCTCAGTGTACTCCACAGGTGCGTCCGCATTTGCCAAATGGGCCAATCTCTCGATGTCCGATGCAAATTCCTGCAAAGTCTCATTAGGTTTCTGGGATCGATTCTGTAGCTCTATTTGGTATATCTGCTTTCGATGTTCGCTACCATAGCGTCTTTCAACCGCACCCATCAATGCATCATAACTGTTCCTTTCGGACTCGGGAATAGTCTGTAAGATTTCTGCTGCAGGTCCCTTCAATGCCACGAATAGTGCTGCAACTTTATCTTCAGTGCACCAATTATTCACCGCAGCCGTCTTCTCAAATTGTAGCTTAAATACCTGGAATGGAACAGAACCATCAAATGACGGGGATTTTACCTTGGGAGTATTCGCTGAAGCAGATGGACGGTTCAGTTGCAACTCCTGGATACGGCCCCTTAACGCATCTACCTCGGTCTCTATTTTATCTTGAAATTGTGCAATTTTTGCATCTTGTGCTTCCAACTGCGATGACATATACGCCTTTTGTTCTTCCAGTTGAGCGGAGAGCTGTGATGAAATATTGGCCGAAATTTGAGACGACATTTCTATAATACGAGTCTCTTGGGCCTCCATTCGACATGCAATGTGTGTTTTCTGTTCTTCCAGCTGAGATGCCATTCGAGATGTAATACGCGTCTCTTGTTCTTCCATTTTAGTGGACATCTGAGTTAATACAGCCAATATCATGTTTGTGTCCACAGTTGCTCCTGGATTCGGAGACTTATTTTTTTCTTCCATTTTTGTTGGTGCCTCCTCCACAAGATGAAAAACATGATCATCAACGTTGATTCCTTCCGCTTCCATAGCCTCTCGCAATCGTGACTGTAACTCTGATTTATTGCCTGTAGTGTTTAGTCCGCGTTGTTCCAACTCATTTTTGAGTTGCTGAATCTTTAATTCATTCAGCTTTGCCATGTCTTTGTTATCCTGGAAAACTCTCGGTATTTATTTAACAATATCACTTCTGACACCAATTGTGACGAATTCGACGATTCCTTGATTATCAATCCTGGGTTCGATCACTATAAAGTCGAATAACCACACGCACAGATAATGTAAGTAATAGCTAGTTTTATTTACTAGTAATAAACGCAAAACAATTTTAAGAGTTTGATAACTTTACAGTAGTTCACTATTGAACGCTTGAAAATAAACTGATCAACCTGCCTTGCTTGGTCACCGCCTTATATAGTCCAACAGGGTGCTTGCCTACGCACCGAGAACTTTCTTGGTTGTTCGCTTTTCGTGTTCTGGAAGGGTCGGTCTTATTTATTAGCATCTCCTCTTTGCATCGTATTCGCAAACACTCGCGCCATCTCTCTTCCTCTTCCTAGTTATACGCTTGCATGCATAAGCGTAGCCATCGTTATCTCGGTTGTGTTAACTAGTGGTGGGAGTGCTATTGAGTTAGGGATGGTACATGCTTGAGAATAATCGCCACAATATATTTTGATAAATGTTTTATTGCTGACAAGTTATTCGTTGGTAGTTCTTGGTAGTGTGTTAAAAAAAAGGAAGAGACTAACCTATATTTAAAAAATGATTCCAAAGAAGACTCTAGTGAAGGATGCCCACATAGTGAAAATTGCAGTAGAGTTGGAGAATCATTTACCTCAGCTTATAAATTTGGACCAACGTCAGCCTTTAACAGGTAGGCTCTAAAAAATAGGATCATTCAAATGTCTTCAAATGGCATTAGTTCAACATATGTACATATTAAGGAATATATTTTAGCAAAGAACATATATGTAGACATATTCAAGAAAACGGCCAACGCCCTTCCGCAGTTGGTACTGCGATTCATTGAAACAGAAAACAAACTACCAAAGCAGCGACCAATACAATTTGCTTCTTCTTTGTTGGTACAACAGAAACTACCACGAAAACTTGGCCGACAATATTTCTGGTGGCTTGTGGTACTGTTTGCGGTTCCCTATATTTGATTTGACCACGTCGAATCTACAGGACATCCCAACCTACGACTCTCTCCTCCACAGGTGACATCGGCGATTTTATTGGAGAAGCTATGTAGCTGTCGTATGAAGATATGTAACTCCATTTTCGGGCATAACATAAAGTCACCCCGCATTCAACGACCGTTCCGATGTGGTTCTTGTTTTAACAAACGGCCGGTTACCAACCCAACTTTCGTAGCAACTGGGACCGTTTCGTAGGAAAATTAGGGCATTGATAGTGCCTAATGTTGTTGATCTTCGTTGTAACAACAAAAAGACTCCGCAGGTTTTACGTAGTGTTGTCGAAAGTAAACAGTTGGTGGCAGCTTCAATGATTTTGAGCCACATGTATAGCTTATCTTTATTCACCAAAGTGCTTTTGTAGAGTGATTTTCACTTGGACTCATAGGCTACCGTTGAGACTAATATGCATATTCTGATTTTGTACTTGCAGGTAAAATTCAAGAAATTTGTAGTTGTTGGGGTATTGTCGATCCAGAAAATTATGCTTTGCAATTTTGCGATGTTAATAATCAAAAATATGTGACTGAAAAAAATCGAAATGAAATCAAGAACGGGTCCGTATTACGCTTACAATACTCACCGTCCAAAACAGCAAATGATACACTTGAATCGTTACGTACCGGATCGACAGTGGAAAAAACCAAATGCTTAAAACAACTCGCCACACTTAGCAAAGATCATACATTTGCCATGGAATTTATAAAAGAGCAAGGTCTAGGTATATTAATAAATATGATTGAAGATCCTGCACAAAAAGATGATGACATACTCAAATATAGTTTGGCTAGCTTTGTAGAATTAATGGAGCATGATACAATATCTTGGGAAATATTACAGAGCTCTTTTGTTCAACGCAATATTTACATTGTATGTAATTTTCAAAATTTCTCAAAGGAGTGTACACAAAGTGCTCTCTCAAATTTAGAGAATATTGTACAAAATAGTAGTAAATATATGCTTGTCGAAAAGGAGGTTACACTACAAGATTTGTTACATCTGCTACAAGATGCCAATTCGTCGACAATCCAACAAAATGCCATTGCACTAATTAATGCCTTATTTATAAAAGCGGATGAAGTGCGCAAGCGACAAATTGCACATACGATAAGTGCAAAGCCATATCGCTTAGCATTGATTGGTAATACTTCTGGACGTCAAATGGAGATGACACATCAATTGTATGTATTACAAACACTCACACTAGGTTTACTTGAGCAAAGGATGCGCATGAAAATGAATGCACAAGATCAGGACGCACATGAGAAAATCAAAGAACTAAGACGTATTGCATTTGATGATTATTCTGGTCAAATGGGCTTAGGTGATGAACAATTGCGACGTGGAGGTGGTGGCGGTTCGGGTGGTGGCAATGTAAACTTTTCACAATTCTACAAAAAACTTGGTTTCAAATGTGATATAAACCCAGCACAAGATTTTATTGAAACACCACCAGGTATGTAAAATACGCATATATTAACCGGACAGCATATTATAAACCGAAAATTCTGAAATATTTATGTTATGAATTTTAGGTATTTTGGCTTTGGATTGTATGGTCTATTTTGCGCGCACATATACACAACAATATACAAAAATTGTTCATGAGAACTCATGTCGCGCTGATGAGCATGAATGTCCATTTGGGCGTACTTCCATAGAATTGGTAAAAGTTTTATGCGATATATTACGCATCGGTGAACCTCCGGCAGAACAGTCTGCAGATTTCCAGCCCATGTTCTTTACGCATGATCATCCATTCGAGGAGTTCTTTTGTATTTGTATAATAACATTAAATCGTACATGGAAGGATATGCGCGCTACTGCTGAAGATTTTCAAAAAGTATTTAGTGTTGTACGCGAGCAGATAACACGCACACTGAAAGAACGGCCAGAAAATTTGGATGACTTTCGTTCTAAAATTGCGCTTTTAACTTATCAAACAATTACTAATTTACGTCAACAGGAACGTACTTCAAAGGAAGAATGTGATTCCACCGCGTCCGCTATTGTCAAGTTGAAAGAAAAAATCTCACCACATATACTGGATTTAATTAAACAACAACGGCTCTCTTATTTGGTAGAAGGTGAGTAAAATTTAGAAACCAACAAATATTAGTGAAGGATATATTTACTAAGTTTTTATAGGAACACGCTTTTCGAAATACTCGCGCGGTACGCGCTCCAAAGATAAATTTTGGTATGCTCGTCTATCGCCAAATCACAAAGTTATACATTATGGTGATTGCGATGAGAAAACTGTACCAACACTCGAAGAATTAACAAACAAAATAGCGGTTATCGATATTAAACAGCTTCTTGAGGGAAAGGAATGTCCACATATGAAAGAAATGCGTACACGCAAAAATGCTGGAAATTTGGCATTTTCCATAACTCTCGATAGCATGGAGAATACTACATTGGATTTTGTAGCGCCCGATGAAACCACATTCCATTATTGGACAGATGGTATAAATGCTTTATTGGGTCAAGAGATGACAAGCAAACAGAAAAGGGAAGATTTTGATACATTACTGTCAATGGAGATTAAATTGCGATTACTTGATACCGAAGGCGTTGACATAAGCAAAGATCCTCCGCCAATACCTGAAGATCCAGAAAACTATGATTTCTGTTTCGAAAGCTAGAATGTTTGCAGATAAAATATTTTGCTTGCTCAAAACATGCCAAAGTAAAAAAGTCTAAATTTAATTCAATTCACCACATTCTTATGGATGTCTTTGTCGACTTGAAACAATATGAACGTGCAGCAATGTGATTAAGGCAAAGAAAATGTTCGCTATAAACATGCAAATAATAACCACAGCAACAATGTGCGCTTTGCTTGCTGTACTGGTTAGCTATTACTTCTCATCGATTTCGTTGCACTATATTTTTTACGTAAGGTATCATATATACATGCATAAGTCGTCAATAAGAACAAATTACTCAACCAAAAACACAGTTTATGTCGTATTTGAAGGTTTGCAATATGTATGCGTAGTTTATTTAAGTTTATGTAACTTTTGTATTCGTGTCGAGAACAACGATTGAAACATTTATGTTTATTTTAGTGATAAAGCTAACTGTTTTGCTAAGCAGGACCCACGAATTATGCACACTTTTTTGTGCAGTACATATAATACATACATACAATTTCTATAAATATTTGAATTGCTATATATGTAGTTGTTTACTGATATACGAATGAACATAATACTACAACCTTTAGAGCTAAGTACCCTAAATTTTGATTTCAAATGTATTTTTCCCTTACACATTTAAGTTATAAGAATGTTTACAATAGGTTCAATCGCAGGGTCGTATTGTATTAACATTTCGGTCAGTTTTACATTTAACACCTTTCTGCCAAAAATGAGAGATGCCAAGTGTTGTCGAACATAGTTAGCCCTGCAGCATTGTTTTATAATATGTTAGTGTTTGTTAACTGAAATTCATGGTTTGTGAGCTTAACTGGCCATTGATTAAATTGCTCTACAATATTCAACCATATCGATACCTTTTTATTATATTTATATTGTTTTTGTCTAGGACGAGGAGATAGGTGATTGAGTACAACGCTAGGACCTACTATGTGTCTTGTGAAGTTGGTAATGATACTTTGAGTATCAAGTCCTCCTGTTTGTTTGTTTGTTTTGTAACGACAAAAACACTCCCTATAGGTTTTGGGGAGTGTTGCCGAAAGTGACATTCCTTGCTCCGGTACTTTCTTGCGGTACATGCCCGACTGTCACGGGGGCGATTTTCTAGGTCATGTTAACCCTGCATAAGGAAGGAGAAGATGGGTAATGAGAGATGAGAGGCATCATATCCATATCAACCATCGAGTTGCACGTCAATAATTTTTGCGCATTTTAGTCTCCTCTCAAGACGATTTTGGCGACGAGCCCCTCCGTAATGAGCTGTGCTCACGAAAACTCTTACCTCCCATCTTTGTCCGGTTTCTTCGCTGGACGCAATCTGACATTGTCACCAACCTCGGTCACCTTTTTTACGACGTGCACAGCGCAGGAAAACATGGAATTAGCCTCTACGTCGAAGGCATTAAGCTTCCGACTGTCACACATCACAAAATCTTTGGGGTCACGTTTGATAACATGTTCAACTAAAGCACAAAGACGCAACAAAATCCTCAAGTCACTAGCTGGCAGCACTTGGGGGAAAAGACAGATAAAAGTTACTGGCAACGTTCAAGGCAATTGGCCAGCCGGTTCTGAGCTACGCGACGCCGGGACTAGCAGACACACACTGGAGGAGGTTGCAGGCCTGTCAAAACACCGCACTTAGAACTGCCACGGAATGCCTTCTTATGTCATCTGAATTCCATCTTCATAGAGAGTCAAAAATGCTCGGTGTTAAAGAGCATAGTGAGATGTTGACCAGGCAAGTCCTGTTCAATTGCTGCGCACCCGAACAGGCGGGAGAATAAGGAGTCATCTCCGTAAGCACTATGATGAGATCCGGCATCATATCCTTTCGCCGTCTGATCCAAAGGTGCATCGATAGGCCTTCAAACTCATCCACAAAGAGTCGGTGAACTCATTCAGGCAAAAGCTCCACCTGTTGCCGAAGAGGAACGGGAACTGCCTAGGGAGACGAAAATCATGTTGGCCCAACTTCGTTATGGATACTGTAACAGGTTAAACTCTTACCTATCCAGACTGAACCCCGACATGCTAAATATCCCATAATACTAACCATTTATTCATCTGCCCAACTGAGCCGAGTCTTCTTACAGCAATTTCACTATGGTCCAACCCTATTGAAGCTGCGAGGTTTTTGGGATTCCCGTAAGAAGAGCTTGATGACAATGTTAGGTAAGGGAGGTGACGACTACTCAAGCAAACTATAGCTACAACAACAACAACCGGTATGCCCACCTTGGCCATATTCTAAATGCCTAACCCGCAGGGTTAACTTATAGGAATATTTACATGAATATGCATGTACATATGTACGTTGGAATTTTATAGAATCTCTGATTTCTTGCATTGTTATTTAGGCTCTGTAATTTCTTATTGTTGTAATCTGTGTACCTTCTCGAAAAGATCGTTTCATTGTTTTAACTAGTGCTTCTAAAGCGAAGAGCTGCAATGTGCATTTAAATTCAAGCTAGAATAAAATTACTAACAAATCTGAAGATCGTGTCAGCAGTATACCTATTCATGTGTTTTACGGCGATAATTTAAAAGCCGACTCCAGTGAATCTTAAAATATACTATCCATTTGCCGGTATTTTTCGGCGTCGCGCATTAGCGCGTACCTAAGTTTTCAATCAAATGGTATCCTCCATAAGTAAATCGTTCTCATCGCTCCGATCGGGCAAGCAAACAAAGAATTCTAATAAATTTAAAATGGGTCCACGTGAGAATGGATTTTGATAACGCCCACGTTTATCACGCAAATATGGATAACGTTTGTAATTAAACATTTCGTTGGTTGTTAAATTCATGCAGGCATGTAATATCTGTAACGATGAAAAAAAAAAATTTAGAAATTACAATACGTACGTAGAACATCCGATTATTAGATGTCTATTATGAATCATCACATACCGATGTACAAGTCAATATCCAACCGAGACCACAAAATACTACTGCTTCCAACAATCCCAAAACATAGAGCAGTGTAAATCCTTCAATCATCACACAATAGCATGCAAAGTAAATGGTAAACGAACAATTCACCGCCACTGATAATACAAACAAGAAGAACCACATCCGATTTCGTAGTCCAACACAGTTGTGAATGAATGGACAATGATGATCGAAATATGATACACAACGATTGCAAACGCGACAGTGTTTGGCCCGTAATGGACGTAAACAACGACAGCTATGGCAAAGACGAGTCAAAATTACATTACGTTTCTTCAATTTATCAAAATATGGAATTTGCTTGATGGCGCGATAATAGGCATCAGAGCTTAATGGTATATAGCCTGGATCTCGACGATTCGCTATCACCCAACTAATCCACATAACAGCGTTCCAATAGATGAAACAATAGTGAGACCGGCGAAGTATATTCCAGGTAATTGGTATTGCCTGAAATATATAACAAAGAAATGTATGTTTATAAATGTATGTACATATGTGCATCCATACGTATGAATTTGTGTGTGAATAAAATTGTATATGCCCTGCCAACCATCTTCGGATAAAAACTAGGATAAAAGATGGGCCACTCTATCGTACCAGAATGACCCGGGTTTTTCTACCCGGCCAAGGACTGTTATTTCATTGTAACCCTGCCTAAAGTGTCAAAGATGGCTTCACAAATCCGGATGCTCAGTGCTTAACCTTTACACAGACCCCGTACTTTCTTTAGTACCTTCGAGCCACTATGTCGCTCCAGCGCACCCCTACCGCCCCCACTATCCTCTAGCGACCACAATGGTGGCCCAGTCTCCACGACTAGCAGCACTGCTGCAATTCACGCCTCACCTCCCGACTGCCGCTCACGTTCAACAGCGTCTCCACCTCGCACAGCCGCTCAGCCCTCTGGAATAGGTCAACGAGCACTGCCGAGCGTCAGTCGCCTCGGTTTCTGCCCCTACTACCAGCATGCACATTGGTCAGGACCACCATCTCCTCATGCCTTTCACAATGTGCACTCTTTGTCGGCAAATATTATATATCGGTCAAATGCCAAAATTGTCCTGGCCTATGCCACGTTCTTATGTGATCTGGGCTCGCGAACAGAAACCTCTGCACGGATACGTTTATAGCGCCTTGCTGCAACACGCCGCAGCCTTCCACGCCAGATAGTCTGCCCTCTCCATTAGATGGAAAGATCGCGGAGGTCCCTGAACTTATGAAGCTAAACAACATCAAAATCGCTTCGATCCAAGAGACCAAACTGACCACAAGACGTAAAACATACATCGGAAAGACAGTCCCAGCGGTAAGGGGGTGGTCTCGCGTTTATAGCACACCACACTGCACTATAATCTATTTGTCCGATCACCAGCATGGTTTCCGCAAATCTCAGCACTACATCCGCTTTGAATGCCATTACAACGCAGATTAACAACGGTTTGAATCAACACCCACCAAACCATAGGACGGTTCTCGTGGCACTTGACCTATCAAATGCATTTAATACGGTCAAGGTGGACCGCTAATTACCTCAATGGTCGGCAGGCATCAGTCAAATTCAGGAACAAGAAATCTAGGCCACGAAGAATAAAACAAGGGGTGCCGCAAGGTGGTGTTCTCTCTCCCCTTTTGTTTAATTTCTATATTTCGAGACTTCCCCCCCACCAGAGGGAGTCTCCATTGTTTCCTACGCTGACGACTGCACGATAATGGCCTCGGGCAAGGGTCCCTCCATTGACGAACACTGTACTAGAATCAACAGTTACCTCCGTGACTTTTCCAGCTTCTTCACCGAGCGAAATCTGACCCTATCTCCGACTAAATCGACGGCGACCCTGTTTACGACATGGAATACGCAGATGGGGCAAGAGTTATATGTCCACGTAGACCGAGTACCTCTATCTACCGTCAACCACCCGCAAACCTTGGGTGTGACGTTTGACAACGGCCTCACCTTCGCTCGTCATGCCACCGCAATAGCTTCAAAGGTACAGAGCCGCAATAAGATCCTCAAGTCACTGGCCGGCAGTACTTGGGGAAAAGACAAAGAAACATTGCTTGCTACATATAAGGCTATTTCTTTCTGACACCACCTGGAGGACATTGCAAGTATGCCAAAACACCGCCATCAGAACTGCTACGGGATGCCTGCTTATGTCATCTGAGTCTCACCTCCATCAAGAGGCAAAATTGCTCAATGTTCAAGAGCACGCGGAACTCTTGAGTAGACAGTTCCTTCTGAACTGTCATAAACCTAGTCATCCAAACCGACATCTTTTGGATGTAGCACCGCCCCCAGAGACATAAGGAGACATCTCCGTAAGCATTACGATGAGATCCGGCATCATATTTCTTTGCCGTTCGATCTGCGGAACCATAGACGGGCTCTAAATGACCTCCACACCGAGTCGGTAGATAGATCTCTCAGATCTCGGCCTGTGAATCCCGTTACTAATACTCAACCACCGGAATTGGCTGAAGAGGAGCGTGTACTTCCGAGGGAGACTAGAGTCATACTAGCACAACTTCGCTCTGGACATTGTAATAGGTTAAACTCTTACTTATCCAGACTGAACCCCAACATACCAAATACATGCCCTGCATGTGGTATGACCCCTCATGATACCATGCATCTCTTCTCCTGTTCAGTTGAACCCACTCTTCTAACACCTACATCACTCTGGTCCAACCCTGTGGAAACTGCGCGTTTCCTCGGACTTCCGTTAGAAGAGCGTGATGACAATTTAGAGTGATCGAGCCCATTGGGCAGGGCGAAGCACTGTTAACAACAACAACAACATAATCTATTTGTTCCCTCTAGCTAGGCCACGAGGGACAGACCTATTTGGCGGCTCTCTTTAACCTCTCGCTAACCACTTTCGTCATTCCAGAGATTTGGAAACAAGCGATTGTGGTCCCTCTACTTAAACCAGGGAAGCCGGCGAACCAAGGAGAATCATATCGTCCGATATCTCTCCTGTCGCCGGGAACCATTCTGGAAGTTTTCGAACTCCTCCCATCACGTCTTTAAGAGCAGCGTTAAACGGTTTCTTTTTTCATGTTCCTGTGTGTGTGGTTCTACATCTCGCTCTTTTTCATTTACTTTTTAACCTAAGATAAACACATAGCTGTACTGCTCACACCAGTGTCACAGCTCCTAGTCATTTGACTTGTATATAACATGGAAAATTACGCAATTTTACCGACATGAGTACGTATTGGAGTTTCAGTCATTCGATTTTTGCAAGGGTTTCATTTTATATGCGTTTGTTGTGCATGTATGAATTACCTTTACGTGCGCAGCTATAGACAATTTAAAAGTTACACAATTTTACTATTTTAGCAATTTACCAAGTTTTTAAAATCAGCTTTATTGCACTTATATATAGATATGTATAAAAGGTCAATACATTTAGGACTTAGAGCCAACTCCTTTTATATTACAGTACTAGCATTTACCCGCGGCCCCGCTCGCATCCAAGAAATAAGCAAAATAACTAAGCTTTTGAAAACATTTTTATTTATCAAACAGATAAGTTTTAAAGTTCACATGTTCCTTAAAATAATGATATACAAAAAACCTTAAATAATCAGGTTACACACCAAATATTAAAAATTTCTTAGCAGCACTTGTAAACAATTAAATTCACACAGAGCACCAACTTCGAATACACTATTCTAAACTACTAAGCTTCTCTTAGCTTACAGTCAATAGTGCATCATCCGCAAAAAGCCTAATCTTACAATGGCTCAGACAGTTTTTTATATCATTTATATATATGATGAACAATATTGCTGCAAGTACAGATCCTTGTGGTAGGCCTATTTCAATATCGATTTCAGGGGAGATTTGGTTTCTAGTTGTGGTTTTCTGCTTCCTTCCAGTAAGGTAGCTTTTAAACTACTGCAGGGCTTTATTTCGTACTCCTATGCTGTGTAGTTTCCTCAGTAGTATTACCCTGTCAATAGTTTCAAATGCCCTTTTTAGGTCTAGGAACACTGAGACTGTCACTAACTTGTTTGACATTCCTTCTTTCCATTCTGCTATAACCAAGTTTAGAGCGGTTTCACAGGAGTGTTTGGATCTGAACCCTGATTTTTCGCTTATGATAATTTCATATTGTTTTAAATACTCGAGAAGCTGGTCTTTCACGACTTTCTCTATAATTTTTTCATCGCTGGGCATCGTATTAATAGGTCGTATTTCTTCTGGTTTTTCTGTGCCTTTCACTTTTCCAACATGACGGAAAGATACCGTCTCTGAAGCTTTTATTAATTATGGATGTATACATGAAACCCAAGTACTCCATACTATCTTTACATACACTTTCAGATATCAGCTTTTTCCCTCCATATTTATTTTTCAAAGTAGATGTTATAAGCATGATCTGTTCAACGTTTATGGGTTTAAGTTTAAATAAATCTCTATTAATATCTTCGGGTGCATCTTCTGGTGTAATTGCTTCTATAGTATTACATATTTCTATTATGCTCCCAACGAACTACTGATTTAAACGACTTGCGATTTCTTGATCTTCTTCAATTGGTATGTTATTTATAATCATCCGATGATAATAGTGAGACGTTTCGTTGTTTAAATTTATCGCGTCTTTAAGACATTTCCACATTAGCTTTTGATTATGACAATTTGTTGCAATTTTATTTTCCATATATTGCTTCTTTTTTATTTTGATCAGTTTTTTGTATTCCCGTTTTGTATTATTATAATTATCCCATTCGTTGGTTCTTTTGGCTATCTTGAAAAGCTCATACTTCAATTTGTTAAGTTGAGTAAGGTCATGATCGTACCATTTATTTATCAACTTTATTTGCGCTCTTTTCTCGTACGTTAGCGTTTCCATTACATCAAATAAAATATTATTAACGGTTTGAACTCTAAGGGCTACTTTCATAAAGGCCGGTTAAGCCTAATCGGCGATTGATTTGACAGCTAACCGTACAAAATACGTCAATTAAACTCCGGTTAGCTGTTACCGGCTTTTATGAAAGCGGCCCTTAGTCCAATATCACAGTTAGTAAGTTCCACATAATTGTAATTTCTTAGGAGAGTTATTAGATTTTCCTTTGTATATCTATCCCAACACAGGCGATTCTCATATATTCTCATTTTATGCTTTTCTTTCACGGGCAGTTTGAAACAGATCGCTTCGTGGTCGGATATACGCTGTTTTTCTAAATCATTTATTTCTATTTTATCATTGTTACTAAAAAGCAGGTCTATTTTTGTTCGGGAATTTTCGGTTATTCTTGTATCAAATTCAACTAATTGAAGAATTGCTAAACTTGCTAAAAGGATATTTTCCGCAGAAACGATATCAATATCTTTAAAATGCACAACTATTATGCTCAAACGTTACAAAAATTTCATTCAAAATATTTGATTTTATGTTTGACAGGTGACGATTTACTCATTTATTAACTACGGCAATAGCCCGGCCCACATTCAAAACGACGACTGCGAACGACAACGGCGAAAGACCGAAGCTTGATGATAATTGCCGCCAAGCACCGACGACATGATAATAATGAAAGCGGCAACGACAGTTCTGCATTAGCTCAAACAGCAAAAAAATTTAGAAAAAAGTATTGCATGTGTAAAAAAAAACATAAAACTAATCAACTTCAACACATATTTAAAACAATTTGCATATATATTGCACGACCGTCGCTGTCAAATTAGAAATAGATCTAATCTGTCGACAGCGGCATTCATTATTGATTGCCGATTTGTCGTGTTGTGCCCAAAAAATTCCTCCACATAAGAACATGTGTAAAAATAATTTGACAGATGCCGCACCGTCGTTGTCGTCTTGAATCTGTTTTCCCTAAATGAGAGAAAAAGTACCGAAAACGCAAAATAAAATTGGTATTGTATCAAGGCGAATTCATTACAGGTGGCGTTGGTAACATATATGTATTGAACTTTTTTTATTTTCAGTAGAAAGGGTAATGTCAAACTCAGCCAAATTCAAGGCGAATTCGAGTTTTAGCAATGGCGCCCAATTCGAATCCATAAGGCGAATATGGATTTTGACAGCTCGCATCCGATTTACAAAAACAAAATACATGGGAAATTTACATATATGTTCCCGCGGCCACCTGTATAAATTCGCCTTGGTATTGTATGTATAGCAAGGCGAATTCATTACATGAACGTTATTTTCTTTACTTATTTCTGAACATGCTAAATTCGGCTTGCTCTCACCTTATATGAATTCGCCTTGATGTATAGTAACTAAACTTATTAAAATCATAGCAATTAGTTTTTAAAAGTATTTTTGTAGATATGGCGATGAATTTTTTAGTCACGTTTTGACCCAGAACTCAGTTATCGATTAACTTACAAAACGAAACATAGCAGTATCGGTTAGTTTATTGAAATATCGAGAAGTCCATATGAATCTTTGGCCTTTCCGTTTCGTGTCATATCCATATTTAATGCAAATTTAGAGGTTTCAGGGCTTTTACATTTCGCCCGATAGCTCAGTTATCGATTAATTTATCGAAATATTGCAATGTCCAAACGAAACCTGTGGCCTTGCCCTTTCGTTTGATACTCATATTGTACGCAAATTTTGGCGTTTTGGAACAACCACATTCTGACCGATAACTCAGTTATCGATTAATTGATCGAAATATTGCAGAGTCCAAAAGAATCCTGTGATCTTCCCTTTTGTTTGATACCCATATTGTATGCAAATTCATGGGTTTTGGAGCAACCACATTCTGACCGATAACTCAGTTATCGATTAATTGATCGAAATATTACAGAGTCCAAAAGAATACTGTGGCCTTCCCCTTTCGTTTGATATCCATATTGTATGCAAATTCAGGGGTTTTTGGGCTACCCAATTCTGACCGATAACTCAGTTATCGATTAATTGATCGAAATATTGCAGAGTCCAAAAGAATACTGTGGCCTTCCCCTTTCGTATGATATCCATATTGTATGCAAATTTAGGGTTTTTTGGGCTACCCAATTCTGACCGATAACTCAGTTATCGATAAAGCTATCGAAATATTGCAGGGTCCAAAAGAATACTGTGGCCTTCCCATTCTGACCGATAACTCAGTTATCGAAATATTGCAGAGTCCAAAAGAATCCTGTGAGCTTCCCCTTCCGTTTGATACCCATATTGTATGCAAATTCATGGATTTTTCGGCAACCACATTCTGATCGATAACTCAGTTATCAGAATACTGTCGTCTTCCCCTTTTGTTCAATACACATATTGTATGCACATTTTAAGGTTTTAGGGCACCAAATTGCATAAATTCATTGGATAAAATGAATTTTTGGGTTAGTTGGGTCCCATTAGTGCCCATAACTCCATAAGCATGTGAGGTATTGAGATTTTATGAAACTTGTTACCTATCCGAGACATCGGGAAATAAGTGTGCAAAATTTCGTACAGATCGGTGCTGTAGTTTGGGCGTGAAAACATTTCAAACACACTCACTCACTCACAAACTTACGCGGCGGCCGCCGTGGTGTGGAGGTAGTGTTGCCGGCCTACCACACCGAAGGTCCATGGTTCGAGCCCTGGTACAGGTAACATCAAAAGTGATTTGAAAAAAGTTTTTCAAAACGGGGTCGCCCCTCGGAAGTGGTTTGGCAAACTCTCCGAGTGTATTTCTGCCATGACAGGCTTCTCAGCAAAAATTCCTCTCCTTTGTAGATGCCGTTCGGAGTCGGCAAAAAACTGTAGGTCCCACCAATTTGTAGGGAAAATTCAAATCGGCACACCACAAATTGGAAGAGAAGCTTGGCGCAAAAATCTCTTAGGAGGTTTATGATGATATACCTGTTGTATATCGCGCCATAAAGAGAGAAGATTATGTTTCAAAATTAAAATTAATTATAATAAACTACTTATTTTCAGGCCAAACGATTCAGCCCCTCAAATTTAAATATCATACAAACTAAACAGGAAAACCTAATTGCTAAACAGGTGCCAGCCCTTTCCTAAAAAAATTTAACCTTCATGCTCACCCTTTCATATGACAACTTATTTTCGAGAATCGGTTTAACGGTATTAATCTGATGCTCTCAATGTTTTTAGGCACATGCAAAAATTTACACTTCAAATATGTACAAAAAAATTGATTCTTCAATACGAGTGTACTCGAGCTCTAAATAGGCAAAAAATACGGGCGCATAACTTATGTATGGAGCCGTGTTGCAGATCTTATATGATATACAAATAGGGCTATATTGTTTATGGACGGATTCGTCTCGGTATGCAATCAATGCATTCCTATTCATTGAATAACAATTTTTGTCAAACCATAATCAAAACAAAGACTAAAAAGTTGTTCATTACGGCCAACTCATACATTCCTTTGGTTCAGTTTTAGTTCTTTTTGTGGATAATCGATGTAAAAATTAAAGTATTTTCCCAAAGAGGAAAATTAATTGAATGTGAGGGAAATCAAGATGGCGGATTAGAAAGAGAAGCTGCCAACGTCAAACACCTTTAGTAAATGCGTCATGATCTCAAGTTTTTTTAACAGTTATTTTCTTTTTTCCAAAAACAATTTAAATAATCATTTTTAATTCAAAGAAGCATATAATCAACGGCTTAAGCAATTAATTACTAGTCCGAATTTTAACAGGTCTGTTTATAAAACTACAACTCGTGTATTTCTCTTACCCGTATCATGTACATCGGATATCCCCATAATAGCACTGAGAATAGGAAAAGCAGTAATGGGCCCTTGGAATCTCCTGCACCACCAAATAGCCATCCCCAAATTTCCGAAACAGACGGAATCCAACGCGATTTTTTCTTTACTTCGTTATATAGCAAACGCACAATATCTTGATGTTGATGAGCTTGCGCCAACATTATGGGAGTTTTACCATTCTTATCACGCGGTTCTAAGTCCATATTAGATTTTTCACACAACAATCGTACACAGGTCATGTTACCAGATAGGCAAGCCAAATGTAATGGTGTCGAACCAAAATTGTCAGTTTTTTGTAGCTCAACTCCTGAATACATAAGCAAACGCATAAGATCTGCATGTCCCTTGTAAGCTGCCCAATGCAATGCTGTATCGCCATTAATATCCGTTAAATGATTCAATGCACCCATACCTAGTAGGTAAGCTGCAGTTGCTGTTTTGCCATACATACAAGCGCTCATGAGTGGTGTTAAACCCTTAAAATCGGCCGCATTCACAGCCACGCCCGCTTGCAATAATACTTGTACCACTGCTGCATGACCTTTGCGGCAGGCCCAATGTATAGGTCGTGGGCCTTGTGTACCCAAGCATGGCAAATCGACTGGGGCATTGCGCTCAATTAAATATCGCATCATTTCCACATTGCCATTTAAAGCTACCCAATGACCAGGTGTATAGCCATGTCTATCACGTGCCGACAAACATTCTATACCGAATTTTTCTACTAAATTCTCCAGATCGCTCACTTCACCATTCTTTATTATATCGAAAATATCATCTAAATGTGCCAAAGCACCATCGATGCCTTCAAACAACAATAAATTGCTGTCGTCATGCTCATCGATATCTCCATTACGTTGGGAATTGTGCCTATCTCCGCCGCCGCCAACCGAATTCATTCCCATTCCTGTACGAACTCCACGACGTAAAGTTGGTGGAGAATGCGGACGCTCCTCAGTGTTGGCAGCGCTGTCCTCTTCGGCTACCATATTGCATGAAGTCAGGGGCAACGCCCACACACTGCGGGCGGCCCCTGGACTAGGATGCACTTTACTGTGCTGCGTTCTGATGATGTCGCCGCTGGCCACGTTATAAAAATCCGTTCTCTCCACAATCACTGTGCCTGAAGCCGAGGGTGATTGGTGAAGCGGATTTTCCAGTAGGTGAGAAATTTTGTTTCCTTTCTGCTTTGCACCAAACGCCACGAAACTCTACAATATTTATTCAGCGGTTATGGAATTTAACAACGGTAGAGGGAAATAAATTATTTATTGTTATACAACTTCCACATTCTCTAGATAATCTCATCTAAATGCTGTGTACACTGGAGAAAGCTTTGTAAAATAAGTACAAAGAAAATCAATAAACCACTAGGTTGTACATTAACACTTCTGTTGTGAATGGTGTGACAGTCGAGAAAATTTTAGGGGTGGAGCAACAACAAGTTGTGTACGTTTATATGAGCGAGCGGAAAGATACGAACGGTGAAGGGGATATTTGCATGCCGGTCATAGATTGTCTTTGAACCGCATTCCAAGAATGGAGTGCTTTGCAAAACTAAAGCTTAAATTTCGTTTTCCCAAACAAATCTAGTTTCCGTTTCCTTAAACAAGAACGCCTTAAGATATGCAATTTCTTTTATTTACATTTAGGAAATCAAATAGGTGTGGCAAATTATGAATGGTTAACGGTAGTTTTTTTGTTATAAATCGATATTTTTCATAATGTGACGCATTCGATGAGTTTTCGATTATCAATCCTGGGTTCGATCACTATAAAGTCAAGTAAACACACGCACAGATATTGTAACTAATAGCTAGTTTTATTTACTAGTAATAAACGCAAAACAATTTTAAGAGTTTGGTGACTTTACAGTAGTTCACTGAACACCACTTGAAAATAAACTGATCAACCTGCCTTGCTAGGTCACTGCCTTATATAGTCCAACAGGGTGCTTGCCTACGCACCGAGAACTTTCAGGATCGGTGTTATTTATTGGCATCTCCTATTTGCTCCGTATTCGCAAACACTCGTGCGATCTCTCTTCCTCTTTCTTTGTACATGCTTGCATGCATAAGCGTAGCCATCGTTATCTCGGTTGTGTTTAACCAGTGGTGGGAGTGTTATTGAGTTAGGAATGGTACATGCTTGAGAATAATCGCCACAATAACTACGTCTTGGATGCACCTGTGGTTTTGCAACCGTTGTTTACTCCTACTAGTTTGGCGTCTTCTTTGGCGAATCGGAGTGCAAGGTAGTCGAGGTGAGGGGAATGAAGGAAATTGTCATGTTATCAAATAAGACTGTTCACACACGTCATACAAGCCGGCCACTTTCCAAAAATCTTTCGGCAATACTTAATATGTGTGCTTGCACTCTAGCCAAAGAAGTACGAGGCTCTTGACTATGTTCTCCGCAGCTACTTCCTAAGGATCAACGCAGCGGCATGAAATTCTCAATTTGTTCATATTAGCCTTGAAGATATAACGACCTAACCCTCCACCATGGCTTTTACTGAAGCAGTCTGACCGTCTGACGCCAGTGCTATAATTTAATATTCGACTTTACTTTCCTTGTTATTCTTTTATAGGGTGTGAACCTATGGATAGAAATGATTCAGGGCCGATGGACTTTTTGCTGTAGCTTCCCCGGCTGGCTCATAAGCTTGCTCGTTGCAGGTGTGGCTTCTTTGTGCTGCTGTTTAGCCTCTATACTCACTAGTTAGGACTTTTGTCTCACAAGAAGTTATGCCCCTCAAAAAGGTGATGTACTCGTTGAAGTAGCTGCGTTGCAGATTTATCTCTGCACACAGGCTTTGGCCCGTTTTTCACTGTCCAGTTAACGTTGACTGGCAGTTTAATTAACAGAAATTGGTTGATTATCTGTCAAATGAAGTGTTTGTCACGTCCTTTATAGCGACTACCTTCGCTCGGATGTTTTCAAAGCGATATAGATATATTAGTGCTGGAGCCAAATATTCTTGCCCCAATCCCTTCTGCTGTTTCGAAATCGTCCTTGTACCCTAATCTGATGGAATCACTTAACTTTGGATACATCATAGGTGACTTTGTTTCGCAATTCTATTAAAAAAAATTTTATCCTCACCGAACACAACTATTATTTCAAATCAAAAATATAATTTTAAGCAAAAGATACGAAATTCAAAGGCAAAAAAAATTTTAAATTTTAAATTTATTTACAGATTATTTGCTTTTGCACATGTTTTTTTCCGATGGCAAAATGTACAACTGGAACAAAATGTACAATGGAAAATATTTTTACACCATAGAAAATTTGTTCACCTCATGTTTCCGCAGAGTGAAATGCTCCCGATTAGCAAACGGCTATTATGGACAAATACTTTTTTTTTTTTCAATATTTAAGATTTTCATTTTTCTCATAAAGACCTGAAGAAATATTGGACATGCTTCATTTGCCCGATATTCAAATGCATTTTTTTAGATTTCCGTAAAATTGAAATCGAATGAAATATTTCTTATCTTATTTTACCTGCTTGTCTAGCGTAAAATGTAAATGTATAATAAGTAGGGCGGTATACGAATAACTCCAAAAGTATTGGAGCGATAATATTTGACTCCCGCACCAACATGGCCATACCGTTTTCATATTTCTGGTGGCGATGCTTCTTATAAGCCTGTGTACAGGGATAAATCCTCAACGCAATTACTTTTACGAGAATATCACCAAACTGAGGGGCATATGTTCTTGTGATACAAAATGCTAAATAGTCCATATACAGGGCAACGAAAAATCGTATAAGGCAGCCAGACCAGCTGCAGCTAAAGAGTCCAACGGTCGACCTACTAAGGCAGCGTTGGGGGTTATAACACTTAACAATACAATAATCGGTATAAAAGAGAAAAATCTTCGGATCCTATAGGCGTTCTCACTATCCTAACAAATTAAGCAACTTGCGAAGGACATGTTTAAGACTCTCGAACTTCCTACACTACATTGCAAGCACATACATTAATTAAACAACTGAGTGCGCTAGAAGTTAAGTTAAAAAATGTATCTTAACTTGTCAGTAATTAAACTTTTCGGTATTCTCAACACCTAAATATTAAAATAGTTTAGAAATATTAAGAGTTTTCATGGTACCTGTCTAGTAGGGGTGCAACTCGATGGTTGATCTACGGATATGATGCCTCTCACCCCTACTAGACAGGTACCTGTTAAATGGTTGGTCAGATAACCTCTCGGCCTGACCATGATTTAATGATTTATATGGTTGACGCGAACGGCCAACAACACGAAATTACCGTTTGACGTCGGTGAATTCTTATGTCAAAATGCACACGTGAGAGGGAACGCGCAAAAACGATTCGCCTATTTTCTAAGCTTTTGATATAAGGTGTGGATGAGGAAGAAGAAGACGCTATGTCAGTTGAAGCGACCATATAAATTATTTGATCATGGGCCTGACTTGCGTTTGCGTTATTTTTGCGTATTTTTCTCAATTAGTTTCTGAAGAGCAGTGTGCCAAATCTAACCATGTGTTTGCTGTCCGTGTGCACACGTACAGTATACGGCATCCCTTTCTAGCGCATGTAAAACCACATATATCTGCACTCTTCACTCTCATTATCCATAATGAAAAGTTGGGTTAGCGCTAACAGTCAGGTATAATGCGAATGCACGCCACCGCTAATGGATATGAGTACTTCAAACATGCGCCAGGGCTAATGGTTATGAATGCCAGAAACTTCATATTTAGCGAACAATGCAAAGACAATTGTTTGTATTATTAAATTTGGTTTTTAACGTTTAATATAATTTAAAATTACACAATTTTCACGTTAACAATAGTCAATAAGATCTATAATTACATACATATTCATATCACTAAACATTTACAAAATATAGTTTCACTCCATTTGCCGCAAGTTGAAAATTCCTTCGCTCGTCCACCTGAAAATATGCAATTTTTGGTGCATAAGCATGTAAACCAGGACTTGACTTGTTTAATAACAATAATTAGCACTTATACTTGCCTTATCTAGGCGTATTAGTTGCAATTTCTCTGCAAAACTCCTTATTAAATATTTTATAAATTTTTTAACGACGCACTAACATTTCGCTCACAATACCAAAAAAGAAGATACACAAAGAAAAAGAAAAACTTGACAGAAGGCTTTGTGTGTGTTAGTAATTTACCATTTTCACTTGCATGCATTAGTGTGGTTAGGTCCGCCTAGTAGGGCGGGGTGCATATTGGCCGCCTCTTACGACCGGTATACCTACATTCCCATAACAGCCGGTTCTATCGCACCGGAATGACCGGTGGTTTTTTCACCCGGCCAAGGGCTGTTATTTCAGTGTAACCCTGTCCAATCTGGGGCAGAGCGAAGCACTGTTAACAACAACAACAACCGGTATACCTACCTCGGGCATATTCTAGACCTCTAACCCGCAGGGGTGACAATTTTACAAGTCAAAAAACCGCTTTTCAACATGGTTTGTCTCGAAAATGAGAATGAGCATGTTTACACATGATTTAATGATTTATATGGTTGACGCGAACGGCCAACAACACGAAATTACCGTTTGACGTCGGTGAATTCTTATGTCAAAATGCACATGTGAGAGGGAACGCGCAAAAACGATTCGCCTATTTTTTAAGCTTTTGACATAAGGTGTGGATGAGGAAGAAGAAGACGCTATGTCAATTGAAACGACCATATAAATTATTTGATCATGTGTTTACATACAAATATTGTAACATGTGTTTTCTTATCGTATATGGATGTGATGATGCGACGTACATACACAGATCGTAAAAAATTGTTACACTGTGTAGCTTGGTTCAATAATAAGGTTGTGTCATTTTATCAGCTGACTGAATTTTTTTGAATACACTGGCGTATACATTGTCAGAAAGAGATACAAACAGCAGAATCTAAACCAGCAAAATGTAAACAAACGTGATTTGCATTTGCAATTTTGTAGTTTTTCTATTATTCAATATTATTCAATAATAATCATTTTCAACTATGCTTGCACCACATAATTTCTCACAAATTAAAATTTCTCTTCCCTTTATTCGCTAATACCAGCCAGTTACTTTTGACAATCTTTACGCCAGTATGTTATTGTAGAGTGGACTTTACCTTGTTATTGTACCATGCTATGTAGGGGTCGATACTTTCCACCCATGATTCAATAACTACAAGGTTAGCTCTCTAGCTGGCGTTAACTTTTGACACTTCCATTTTCTGGGTTTCTACTGCGAACGAAAAAAACTAGGAGTATTTTTTTCAATTGTCTATAAATGGTACTAGAAAAATCAAAAAAGTAGGAAATTAGTAGTAATACATTTTGTAAAGTCAACTAAATACAACATCAAAACATGTCATCCCATACTATGACTGTATAAATCGTTGTAACTTTTCTCTATAATCAATTAAAAAACAATAAAAAACGGTTCCCCTTCTTGCCCGAATCATGAATGTGTTAAAATTAAAATGTTGGGAAAACAAGATTAAAAGTTTGATTCCGGCTCATTCGGTATACATGGACATCAAATAATTGTGGTTTCGGTGTGAGCATGATACCAGAGATTTTGGTCAAACTTAAAACCTTCAATGGCTAATAAGTAAACTTACCAACTCAAACTCTGAATAATCGCACATTCGTGCTTCTGACTATAGGGCTATGTTTTTTTTTAATTATAATGACAAATTGACAAGATGCATATTTGTTGGAAACCTTTCAGGACATAAAGACAAACGGACATGGTCTACCAAGTGGATAGTAAACTGATAAGTTTCAATAAGATAGGATTGGTTCCTATTCTTCATGCACGCCTAAAACAAAAGTTGACTTAAAACTGTTGCTTTATACTTAAGTTAAGCCAGAACTGATTTTCAAACCCAGAGAATAGTAGTTAAGTTTTGTTAAAAACAAGACTTCGAATCACATAAGCATCAGTTTTGAAGTCACGATTGCTCTAAGTAAGTATATAAGTATGCAGGGACAACATTTTAAGACAGCCATTGCCACGTACCGGAATGTCCTGAGTTTTAAACGCCCACGACTACACTTTCTTCTTCATTAAATGGTCATCTAACCGCCCCTGCGATTTTGACCGTCCAACATAGCTCGCCAGTCGCGGGATCGCAAATCGGTCTCCACTTGGTCCTTCCATCGGAGTGGTGGTCGCCCTATTCCTCTGCTTCCACCAGCAGGTGCCGATAAGAATACCTTATGGGCTGGAGCATCTTCCGCCGTGTTTTAATTCGCTGAACTATGTCGGCGTCTGCGTAAAGTTCATACAGCTCATCTTTTAATCTTCTTCGGTACTCGCCGTCGCCAACGCGTAGAGGTCCCAGAGCCGCCTCATCAGATGTTGTTAGTGTCCACGCTTCTGCACCATATAGCAGGACGGGTGCGATGAGTGACTTGTAGAGTGTTATTTTCGTTCGTAGAGAGAGGACTTTACTTTTCAATTGCCTTTTCAGTCCGAAGTAGCATTTGTTTGCAAGAGTAATTCTTGGTCGGATTTCTAGGCTAACATTATTGTTGGTGTTAATGCTGGTTCCTAGGTAAACGAAGTCTTTTACTACTTCGAAATTATTGCTGCCAACAGTGGCTTGGTTGCCAAGGCGCGAATGCGCTGACTCTGCATGATGACAGAAGGTACTTCGTTTTGCCCTCGTTCACCACCAATCCCATTATCTCCGCTTCTTTTTCTAATTTAGAGTAAGCTGAAGTTACGGCGCGGTTGTTAAGGCCAATGATATCAGTATCGTCAGCGTATGCCAACAGTTGCACGCTTTTATAAAACGACTACACCCCCAAAAGTCGATCTAAATAATAGTGTAAATTAATCTATTGTCTGAAACCAACATATTTAAAATTTTGTATAATATCACATTTTTAACTACTATTTTTACATAATTTCGATAAAAGGCAACCCAGAATGTAAATGATAATTATCATGAATGGAAATGAAAAATTATAATTTTTCAGGCAGCAAGATGGCGGAAATTGTCAAAATATGTCACTAGAGAGCTAACCTTGTCTCATGCTTTCCACCCATTGGAAGTATTGTCATCACTATCCGCTGGCAATTTGACAACTTTCGGTGAACAAGATAAAGGAAACGTGGTAAAATCTATATTTGGATAACGTTTTAAAGAGGCATGTTTAAAGTTAATTTAGTTGTATAAAACGTAGCTTTTATGCATTCATGAATTATCCGAGTTATGTATAAATTTTGGAAAGTGATAGGCACAACAAAATCGCTAAATAACAGTGTCTGTCACCATTTTGTCCAGTGCCAACGTCATATTGCGGTAGTTTCTAAACAAAAAACCCAACCGGCCATCACTTATGTTGGCGAAAGTATTAAAAATGAAATAACAAAGCTTCCAACTGCAAAAAGGCAAATCGGAGCATTTCTCAAAAACGCTATTCTTCAACCAACTTTCAGCCGGCAGTATTCAACATTGGTCGGTGTATAAAAGTAACCAGCAAATTACTGCGTTTCACTCCCATGAAATATATCCAAACCTTGGGGCACTCATACAAACTCAATTTACTTGTTAAATATTTTATAAGTTGGTCTTCGTCTCTATCTTCTAATTAGTAAGATACAGTGAATGGAAAAGCCGTGTTGCACATAAGCATGATTCATAAAAATTTGGAGCTGTGCTATATATGTATGCGCATAGGTATTATTTATGTATGAAGCTCCGCAGTGCTTAATACTGGTTAATGTTTCGTCATCAGATCGTCGTGGCAGAAAAGAAACAAAGTATTGTTTTTTTTTTTTCTTTTGAACCGTATTCCCTTACAAACTTAACCAAATTGTTAAAGAAGTTGCATCAGTCATTGCCCATTGTTAAACATTTGTATAAAGTAATTTAAGATACATGAATTAGCACGGGGTAGTGGTGAATGTAAAGTTTCCTTATATAGATTTATTTAATTTTTTGAAACCGTGATTTAAACGATGTTTTTATTATTTTCAATTATGTTCAATCGGACATGGAATGCTATAATTTTAATGAATTTTTAGCAAATTGGTGAGGCGGAAAAAAATTCGAAACGTTTCAAGCTTTAAAAATTTACAAATAGCTTCTTTTTTTGAATGTGGAAGCATTTGCATTTCACTTTTGTTTGCTCTTGAAATTTCTTTGTTTGTGCACTCCCCTAAGGTTTAGAGGAGCGTTGTCGAAATGGCAATCCTATGCCTGATATTAATGGAAAGTTAGTAAAAAGTTTACGGCAAACCTTAAAAAATTATTACTTAAAACGCTTTTATATCGCTTATTATAAGGAGCTTACTTAAATTTGTTTTAAAACCCCATTTACAGAAATGTTTGTTGTAAATAAAATCTGGTTTTGTAATATAAACTCTGGTTTAACTTTTTCTATCATGGACTAGAAGCTTTAAACTCTAAAAATTATAGACGGTTAATAAATGCTTTCATAATACTCCAAGTGTTTCCTTTTCAGGCTGCTAAAATGAAGAAAGAAAAACAAAAGAACGCACCCGCTGAAGTTGGAAGAAAAGGTGGAGCTCAACAAATATAAATATTGTTTATATAATATGAGTTAAGACTATTAAATTTTTATAAATTTCAGAGTTGAATCCTTGGCCATCATACATTGAGGAACGTAATACGCTTTGGGAAAAATTAAAAGCTGAACGTGAAGCTGAACTGGCCGCTAAGCCTCGTGCCCCCATTAGGGTGACTCTACCCGATGGCAAACAAGTGGATGCCACGTCGTGGGAGACTACACCCTACGACGTTGCGAAGGGTATTAGCCAAGGATTAGCGGATAATACCGTCATAGCAAAAGTCAATGATGTTGTTTGGGACTTGGATCGTGTTCTTGAAGACGACTGCAACTTGCAGCTTTTAAAATTCGATGATACTGAAGCTCAGGCAGTTTTTTGGCATAGTTCCGCTCATATCATGGGCGAAGCTATGGAGCGCATATATGGTGGACATTTGTGTTATGGGCCTCCAATTGATAATGGTTTTTACTACGATATGCATTTAGAGGGAGAAGGCGTAAGTAAAAAAATATGTTAAGAAAATAAGGTAAACATTTTTTGTAATTAACGTGTAGATATCTACGATTGATTACCCCAATATGGAAGGTTTGATAAAGCAGATTGTAAAAGAGAAACAGCCTTTTGAACGCTTAGAATTGAAAAAGTCTGACTTATTGGAAATGTTCAAGTACAATGAATTCAAAGTGCGCATTTTAAATGACAAAGTTAACACCGAGACCACCACTGTATACAAATGTGGCTCACTGATTGATCTGTGTCGCGGTCCCCATGTACGTCACACTGGCAAAGTTAAGGCTCTCAAAATTACTAAAAACTCGTCAACCTACTGGGAAGGTAAAGCCGATGCTGAAACACTTCAAAGAGTATATGGTATCTCTTTTCCGGATCCAAAACAACTTAAGGAATGGGAGAAACTTCAAGAAGAAGCAGCAAAACGTGATCATCGTAAAATTGGACGAGAACAAGAATTGTTTTTCTTTCATGAATTGTCCCCAGGCTCATGCTTCTTCCAACCACGCGGCGCTCACATTTATAATACTTTAATAACCTTTATTAAATCTGAATATAGAAAGCGTGGTTTCCAAGAAGTTATCACACCAAATGTTTACAATTCAAAACTGTGGATGACATCTGGCCATTGGCAACACTACGCTGAAAATATGTTCTCATTCGAGGTTGAAAAGGAAAAGTTTGCTTTGAAACCTATGAATTGTCCGGGACATTGGTAAGTTAAAAATCAAAAATATCTTATCCTATTGTCTATAATGTTTCAATAATAATATTCGTAATACTCCCTAGTCTTATTTTCGACAATCGAAATCGATCATGGCGAGAGCTACCGTTACGTTTAGCTGATTTTGGCGTATTACATCGTAATGAACTTTCGGGTGCGCTAACTGGTCTTACTCGAGTGCGCCGTTTCCAACAAGATGATGCGCATATATTCTGCGCTCCTGAGCAAATTAAAAACGAAATGAAGGGATGTTTAGATTTTTTGCGGCATGTGTATACTATATTTGGTTTTTCGTTTAACCTCGTACTCTCGACACGTCCTGAAAAGTATCTTGGTGAATTGGAACAATGGAATACTGCAGAAAAAGCACTTGCCGAGTCCTTAGACGAATTCGGATTGCCCTGGAAAAAGAACCCCGGTGATGGTGCTTTCTATGGTCCGAAAATTGATATAACTATTATGGATGCACTAAAACGAGCACACCAGTGTGCCACTATACAGTTAGATTTTCAACTACCAGAACGATTTAATTTAAACTATATTGCCGATGATGGTGAAAAAAAACGACCAGTAATCATACATCGAGCTATACTAGGTTCAGTTGAACGTATGATTGCTATTCTTACAGAGAGTTATGCTGGAAAGTGGCCTTTCTGGTTGTCACCACGTCAAGTAATGGTTGTTCCCGTTGGTCCACAGTACTATGAATATGCACAATCGGTACGTACAAAATTACATGAATCTGGATTTATGGCCGAAGCTGATACAGATGCTGGTGATACCTTGAATAAAAAAATTCGTAATGCTCAACTGGCTCAATTTAATTTCATTCTGGTTGTGGGCGAAAAGGAACGCTCCTCAGATACGGTAAATGTACGTACCCGTGATAACAAAGTACATGGTGAAGTATCAATAGCCGATTTAATAACGAAATTAAATAAAATACGTGATGAATTTATTGCAAATGAAGATAATTTTTAGATCTGAATTGGTAAACTATTGTAAGTGGCGCGGTAATTTATTCTATTTTCTTTAAAATATTAAGGGACAGCAAAAGCAAAGCAAACAAATGCTTTGAAAGTATTTTCTTCAACACATACCTAAACGCTTAAATAGTAATGTCAAACCATACTATTACATAAAACTATTTCATATTCAATAAAGTATGCATAATTGTGTCTCAAATAATTTGTTTTAGTTCTGACCAGAAAGATATGTTTTTTGCATTTGCATGTAAATTATCAAGAATGAATTTTTCCATTTCCACAACAGCCGGTTCTACGTACCGGAATGACTCGGATTTTTATATCCGACCATGGGCTGTTATTTCGACACTAACCTGTCACCTTTTCCACTAATATTTTCATCCCTCGAGAAGCTCCTTGCAGCAGGGCTGCTCAAAACTCTCCTGCTCCGGGCTGGGGTCGAATCCAACCCGGGTCCAGGAGAATGGATCTAATGCGTCTGCTGGAAGAAGATTTACTTTAAGCGTTCACACTCCGTCCAATGCAATTCTTGTAAAAGATGGTTGCACAAAACCAGGTGCTCCGGGCTAAATCCCTCCACACACAGTCCCCCTAGTTTCTACAAAACTTTCGTGGCCCCTTGCTGTTCACGCCCTAGGACGTCCTGTGGCCAACGACGATCCAGTACCGCACCGTCACAAGCTTCTGAAACAGTCTCCACGACTAATAGCACTAATAACGCCCAGCAAGTAGTGTGTAACACGCGCTGCCGCTTAGGCCCACAGGCGCCAACACCTCACACAGCCGCTCACAGCTACTTTCTACGTAGCACCTCTGTTTCAGATGTGAGCAATGCCGAGCGACAGCCTACCCCCTCCCACTTTCAACTTCCCCTTCTTCTTCCAGCACTAGCACAAATGTAAGTCAAAGCCACCAGCTCCTGGTCCCTTACTCCATGTGCTCTGTTTGTCGGCTGAGACTATCTACACCTGCGACATCAGTCAAATGCAATTCTTGCCTTGGCCTGTGTCACCTGCTTATATGTTCTCAACCTGGAAACAGGAACCTATGGACTGATACGTACGTTGCACCATGTTGTCGAGCTACGCAATCTACAACGTCGACCGATTCGCCACTTTCCGGTGGTTCGGATCCCTCGTCTTCTACACGCACCAGTCCCTGACTCCCAGCGTGAAAATTTCTCCCCCTTCGCACTTTCGCGTCCTACAGCTAAACTGCAACGGCCTAACCGGGAAAGTGAGTGAAATAGTGAACTTCATGAAGCGACAGAATATCAGGATCGCTGCCATTCAGGAGACGAAGTTAAAGGCCCGATCAAATCTTCGGACTTGTGACGGACTCAAGCCTACAGGTCGATGGTAGGGGACAGGAATTGGCTGAACAAATAGACGATTCGACGTTTGCACTGTGAACGGGGACGCCCCCACGAGAGTTGCGGTAAATTGTTCCAGTTCGCCAGACCTCACAATTGTCAGCGCAGGTCTCATAAACTGCGTTGAATGGCGACCAATGCTTACTCTTGCCTCTGACCATTTGCCGATAGTCCTCTCAATCGATCGCCCCAATGACTTCGTTACTTCTGAGAAGCGCACCTTCACTAACTTCAGTTAAGCTGATTGGATTGGTTTTCTTAATTTCACTGAGAGCACCTTCGCTGCTCTTTCCACCCCGTCTGATGTACGAGAAGGGGAAAAAGCGTTTCGCATGGTCATAGCTTCAGCCTCCAATCAATATATTCCGTCAGGTAGAATTAAGGAGATACGTCCGTACTTCCCCGCAGAGGCAGCGGCCCTGGCTAATGAACGTGACCACGTGCGACACTTGAACCCTACGGATCCCCAAATTCTAGATCTCAATGCGGAAATCAGACGGCTAGTTGATCAACACAAACGCGCCAAATGGGAGGAGCACCTAAGGTCCTGTAACCTCTCTGCTGGTGTTGGCAAATTATGGTCCACTGTTAAATCCTTGTCTAATCCGACCAAACCGAACGACAAAATATCCATCACCTTCGGTGATAAGGTACAGTCGAAACCAAAGAGATGCGCGAGCGCTTTCTGCCGGCAATTTGTACTGCATCCTCCGGTTGACAAGGAAATCAGGCGCGCCATCTAAATCTATTGGCCCAGACGGTATATCCATGCTGATGCTAAAACATCTCGGTGATGAGGGAGTAAGGTACCTAACAACCGTCTTCAATCTGTCCATGACCACCTTTGTCATTCCAGAAAGATGGAAACAGGCAAAGGTGGTGCCACTACTAAAGCCCGGAAAGCCGGCCAACGTGGGGGAGTCATATCGACCGATATCACTCTTCTCGCCAGTAGTGAAGACCCTGGAGACGGTCTTGCTCCCTTATTATACCGCTAACCTGCGATTAGCCGAACATCAGCATGGATTCCGCAAAATGCATAGCACTACCACCGCGCTAAACGCCATCACCACACAGATAGGTGTCGGTCTCAACCAATCTCGCCCAAATGACAGGACCGTGCTAGTTGCGCTTGATCTGTCGAAAGCTTTTGACACTGTTAATCATGCAACAACTCATTAGCGACCTGGAGGGTTCAAACCTTCCCCCCTGTCTAAAGCGTTGAACCGCCAACTATCTGAGTGGCCGGCAGTCATCGGTTGAATTTAGAGGCGAAAGATCAAAACCACGTATAATTAAGCTGGGGGTGCCACAGGGTGGTGTCCTATCCCCGCTTCTGTTTAATTACTACATATCGAGGCTCCCTTCCCCACCAGAAGGCGTCTCGATGTTGTTGTTGTTGTTGTAGCGACTACTTATCCAACACGTCGTAAATAAGGTGGCCTTCAGTCCTACAGGCTCAAGCCCCACCTGTTGCCGACGAGGAACGCGAACTGCCCAGGGAGACAAGAGTCACGCTGGCTCAACTTCGTTCTGGACACTGTAACAGACTAAACTCTTACCTATCCAGACTGAACCATGACATGCCAAATGTCTGCCCGGCATGCGGCGTGTCTCCCCACGATACTAACCATCTGTTCATCTGCTCAACTGAGCCCACTCTTCTAACACCAATTTCACTCTGGTCCACCCCTGTTGAAGCCGCGAGGTTTCTTGGACTTCCGTTAGAAGAGCCTGATGACAGTGTTGGATGAGGGGTGACATCCTAGGCAGGTTAAGTAGTCGCTACAACAACAATGAATTTTTCTATAACTTTTCTCTCTAATATTCAGTGAGAAATAGCAGGCCTGTAAGTCACTGCAAAAGTCAAATGTTGTATTAGAAATGGTTGTTGTTGTTGTTGTTGTTGTAACGACAAAAACACTCCCCGAAGGTTTTGGGGAGTGCTGTCGAACTGACAGTCCTTGGCCGGATATGAATCCGGTACGCTCCGGTACTCCCTTGCGGTACTGCCCGACTGTCGTGGTAGCGATTTATGACCAGTGGAACCTTCTAGGTCATGTCACCCCTCCTTCCGTAAGGAAAGAGAGATGGGTAATGAGAGGTGAGAGGCATCATATCCGTAGATCAACCATCGAGTTGCACGTCATTACCTTTGTGCATATTAGTCGCCTCTTACGACCGGTATGCCTACCTCGGGCATATTCTAAGCCCCTAACCCGCAGGGGTGATTAGAAATGGTTCGTCCTGCCTAGTCGTTGTTATTTACAGTGGGGTGAGGGTTGTCGAAAGTGACAGTCCTTTGCCATTAGAAATGGTTCGTCCTGCCTAGTCGTTGTTATTTACAGTGGGGTGAGGGTTGTCGAAAGTGACAGTCCTTTGCCGGATATGAAACCGGGTACGCTCCGGTACTCCCTTGTGGCACATGCCCGACTGTCGCGGTAAAGATTTGGTATGAGCAGTGCAACCGTCTAGGTCATGTCACCTCTTCCGTATGGAAGGAAAAAATGAGTGATGAGAGGTGAGAGGCATCATATCCGTAGATCAACCATCGAGTTGCACGTCATTACCTTTGTGCATTTTAGTCGCGTATTCTGAAATCCTGTCGGCCAGCCGCAGATTAGCGGTGTATTAAGGGAGCAAAACTGTCTCCAGGGTCTTCACTTCTACTAAGACCGACAATATTTAAACCATCTCACTCTTTGTGATTGGTTATTTCAAAAACTTTATTGCAAATATTCATGTATGTATCTATGTTGTTTAAAAATATTTTCAAGTAGCAAGTGCAATATCCCACAGATCGTTCAAATGCCATAACTTAATGTTAAATTTAGTTATAATAATTATTAAACATATTTTTTTTTGTAAATCCATTATGCTTACATTTTAATTACATAAATACAAACATTTGTATGTGCCTTTTATTTCAAATTGCATTATAAAACTGACTTGAATTTACATAAATATAATTTTGAAGCAAATTATTAAACTTTTTTTATAAAATGCGTTTTGCAGACCATTCATAAAACGCCCACGAATTTTAATACATATGTTTTTTTATTGCGTTTCATACACATTTTTATTTAGTTTCGAAGTTTTTTTGTTTGTTTTAATTCATTAAAAATATTAATAATTCAGTACATATTTAGAAATGGTATTATACTGCTTGTTTTATAATTAACAACTTTACTATTTATGTTTAAGTGTGACATATTTATTTTCAATTTAATTTGCATGAACACAACAACACAGTGGTAGTCGGTAAGTATTTTTGCTAAGCGTTACGCCTAAGCGACTGGAGAATATCATTCACCTTACAACCAGACTGACTGAGATTTTTTATGTACAATGCTTTAATCAACATGAGTTTTCAACCCTAGAATTTGTTGGGATAAAAGTCAAGATTATTTTCACGAATGTAAATAATTGGGAATGTTTTAACTTTTTTTATGTTGTTACACTTCTTTTTTTAATAAAAAATAAAAACAATAATAATTTTTATAAAAAAATTTATTATTTTTGGCCTTTAGCTTATTTATAGTCACTTTAATGATCAATTTTATTTTGTATAATGAAGTAATAAAACTTTTTCTATTATAAGCATTTCACCAACAAATTTATTGCGATAGCGCCGTTACTTCCGCTGGCGATGTGGCGCAATTGCATAGCGCAGCACAACATTATCCCCCTGATCGTCTTTCATGCCTCGACACTATTAAATAAACCAACATTTTAGACTTTTGATTATATGGTGAATGATAATCTCCAGCTCCGTTTAGTCAGCCATGGTGTTTCGGTTCATTCCCTGCAGTAAAATTGTGAACCAGTCGCCAAAAGAGACATCTTGAGCTATACGCTTTGTGCCGGTTACAAAAGTGATAGTTTAAAGACAGTTAGAAATATCGGATATCGATAATTACTCATCCACAACCAAAACTACCCCCAAACTTTCCGAAATGGCGCAAGTTGAGAGCTAGACAAGGCCAAACTATCAATAAACTGTGGAAATGGTAAGCGGTTAAGAACGAGTTGCAAAGTAATGCACTAGCGACAATTGCGCCCGACATGTAAAAGTGGACAGTTGAAAGCATTGCTTGGGTATTGAGCGAGAATTGGTGGTGTCGTCAAACGGTTTAGCTCAGGAATAGTTTTGACGTAGTCCAATTTTCTGCAGGAGATATACCATGTATGTATGTATGATATTAGTTCAAAAGGCCCATCTTACATAGGCGAAATTTAGTCACCAAAATTCCAAATAATTATTTAAATTTCTGACTAACTTTTTAAAAAGGTTGAAACTAAAATAAACGAAAAATAACACTTAAAATTTCTTACGAAAACAAGCAACTCCATTTTGTGGCAGACGAACACAAGCACTTTTGTTTTGTTGCTGACGAAAACTATCACTTTAATTTCTTGATTGACGAAGACTAGCATTTTATTTTTGTTTTCCTTATTTGCAGTATAGATTCGTTAAAAAAGTTTTGATCGAAATTACTATAATTGGAGAAAAATTAATAAAGACGAATGGAGTAGTTAATATTAAGTATGACATATCATCGCAACCAACTTTATTTAAAATCCTAAACCTACCTGTTTCTTTCCGGGCCCGATCATCTTCTAAATAGTAACCAAAACTATAGCGCAAGGCAAATTCAGTACATTTTACCGCCGCACGATTTGGACATTAGTGCTACGAACATCCCCAGTGCGTAAGGCGAATTTTGCCAGGAAGAACAAGCAATCATATGATCGGAAGATGCCACCTTTATAAATTCGCCTTGGTTCGGTGAGGATAATATTTTTACTGAAAGGTGTTTGGTGACACAAAACATTTGCCGGGATTTGGTAGTAACAAATCTAGCATCGAAATGACGGTCATTATTTTTACAGGTAAGATAATCGCTTGTAGAAAATTTAAATTTGAAGAGTTTTTTTATGTGTGTTGGCCTATCCATTAAGTCACAACAGAAGCTTAAAACTACTTTGAACATTCATACAAAAAAAACCTAAATTTGGATCGTTGCATTTTCGGTTTGAATAGTTTTGAGATGCGTATGCTTACGAATATTCTTCCACACATTTAGGCATTTTTACACAAAAAACGAATATAAATAGTCAAAATGGAGACGCTATTTACCGTCTTTGGGTTGGTATTTTTTCTCGGAGCAATATTTTTTGAGAATTACGCATTAAGTTCTTAGAAACGTTTCGTTTTATTAGCTATGATTAAACAGTACTACGCCGACTTTAACTAAATTTAATATACATATGTATCTATGCAGTTTTCAATAGAGCTTTTATTAATTTAAACTAACTAGACAATCAAAGCAAGTCAGTTACTGTAATTATAATCTATAATTGTATACCAGTTGTTGGGAGTACAATTCGTAATAGATATGTAATCATAATTGCCCACCTCTGTTGCAAAACACTTGTGCCCATTATCAATGTTAGTTCTTAATTCTTTCGCATTTGAAAAAATAATGTATGTAATTTGACAGCTTTCGAATAGCGTTTGCCCTCGCATCGCTATACAGAGTAACCCCCCAGGATTGTTCTTACCAAATATTATATTATATGGATAATGTGTGAGCCCACATATAATAGATGTATATCTACTTCATTCAAAATTATTGATACACTTTTAGCATCTGCGTAACGAAATTAAATTTTCTTAATAAACTTCGGTTAATACTGAAATACTATGTTTATTGAAGTGTGTGTACTATTTCACAGTAAGCTAAGGTAGGTCTCAATGAATCATAATATTTCAAAACTGAAATTTCCTTATCAGTAAATCAATAGTTGGACTGGCTGTAGTAGGTATATGCCAAAATACGGAGTCCTTTTACATGACTTTTTTTTGGTAAAATCAACTGCTCCATTCATTTTTATTTACTTACATACATACATATGTACATATTTAAAGCATATGATTACTAACTTAATCTTTAAATTTTCTTTAGGCTTCATCTTCTACAAACATTTTGCTTGTACACCTTCGCGTCGTATCTGTTCATTATTCCATTGACTTTATAATTACAACGCACTATCATTTTAAAGTAAATAACTGTATAAAAATTTAAATTTAATTATTGAATACCTTAAAATTTGCAAGTTTGTTTTCGGTTTGATCGGTATCGATTACCGTGGAATGGGCCAACTATAAAAAAAAGTTATTGAATCTTATTGCAATCAATGATAGTAAATTGTTATTTTTACAGTTATAATAAAAGCAATGAAGTAACATCTTCTGCAGCGCGTTTGAGTTATGTTTTGTATGTGTCTATGTAATTTCGTATAACAATGAATATGCTATATTTTTTACATTCTGTTTGTTATATTTACCAATGACACCAACTACCAGTCGTGAAAAAGTAACTTCAGCATGCATAAAACCTTCGGCATAAATATTTACTTAAAAACATTCAGTTCCAGATTTTTCTAATGTCGATATCAATTTTTCTCAATATCAAATGCTTCTATGCGCCTACGATTTATCGCTATAATCAATTGATTCTTCAGTATTAGGGTATCTTTTTTTATTTTTTTTTTAAATAAACTTAATTGTAAACTGTTTGTATCCTCATTAAGCTTTCTTATACTTGTCTATATATCTTCGTCCTTTAGCCATACTGTTAATGCTATCAATTAGTGCTGTTATCGGTTAATGATTTATTTTACTTTTAATTTGTTTCACTAATATTCGTTAGATCTTCAGCAAGCACATCCACCCTCAGGATCCTTTGATTCGTTAGGCGAATCCTTTAGCACAACCTCTTGCATATCCTCCGAAGGTTTATTCTCTGTTGAATCCATACCGGGTAACGCTGCCGCTACACGTCTGAAGAGCTGCTTGACATTGTACCCAGCCTTCGCACTTGTCTCGATGAACATGACGTTCAGTTCCTTCGCTTTGCGCTCCCCTTCTTCAGTAGACACTTGCCGCTTGTCCGATAAATCCGTTTTATTGCCCACTAACATAATGATGACGTCACTACCTCGTTCCGTACGAACATCATCAATCCATTTCGATGTTTGGTGGAAAGAATTTGTATTTGTTATATCATATACAACAACCGCTACAGTGGAATCACGTATATATGATGGAATGAGAGATCGAAAACGTTCCTGGCCGGCTGTATCCCATAGTTGTAGCCGAACGGTTCGATCTTCAAGGTACATGGTTTTGGAAAGAAAATCAATACCAATTGTCGCTTGATACGTGTTGTCAAAGCTGTCATACATGAAACGTGTGATTAGCGAAGTCTTGCCGACACTTTGTTCACCAAGAAACACTAGTTTAAATTTGCGTAGAGGATTCCCGAATTCGCCGGACGACATGATTTAAGTAGATTGAAATTTCTTTGTAAAACTTTTCTCGTTAGTTAATAGCGGCCACTACCTTACACTTTTGGTAAGAAATATTCGTGTTTGGCCCTCTTCCCACTGTAGCTTTTCCTTTCTACTTGCACTTGCCTACGTCTACTTGACGTCTTTTTTCTTTGCTCTTTGATTGGGCTGGGTTTCTTATATTTATAACCCTGTAAGAGAATTCAATGTCTGTAGTGATTTAATTCGGTGGAAATTACAGAATATATTTTCGTTATGATTTTAACATTGGTTTCTTCAAACTTCAATTAAATTCAATTAATAATTTTTATAAGTAATCTTTAAGCATACTTTTTACATCGCTTTTCCATTAGTCACCGTCAGCAATCAACTTATTTCATGTTCACTACCTTACCGACGTGTCAAAGGAGCAAAACGTCAAATGTTTGCAAGTGATGCTAACTTTTCTTCCCCAATCTTTTTTTTTCATTATGTTGTTTTGCCGTTGGTGCTTGACACCAAGCTTTCGTGATTGCGCCGTAATAAACTTGCAAACAAAAATAGATTTGCAATTAGGGACGAAAAACTAAAGAAGGCTAAACGCAACGCATAGAGGAAATTTCGGTAATTGTTTCCTTTAGGAGACAACTGGGTAATTGTTTCCTTTAGGAGACAACTGCTAAAACACCACCGAAATTATCGGGAAAGGTATCAAAAGACGCGTTTTGACCTCAATAACAATAATCCGGAAGCGAATTTTCGAGTTTTTGTTTCAGTGAAGAGATATTTGCCATCAAAGTTGAAAATATTCTGTCATTTTCATGTGGTTGTTGTAATCACAGATTAGGGTGGATCAAAAAGTGCAAAAAGTGTGTTCTGCGCAGAAATACTGTGGACCGCGTAGCCGGTGTTGGACCCGCTAAGGGTAATTTTTTTGAAGCGCGGCCTAAGGCCGCCTACGCAGAAGTGTTCTGCACATAAATACCTTGGATGAAGCTCCCTGTTTGGGTTCGGCCCTGGGTCATTTTGGGTTTTTTGCGAATAACTTTTCACGGAAACAAAAAATTGAAAGTCCGCTTCCGGATTGTTGATACCGAAGTGAAAACGCGTTGTTTGATACCTCTCTCGATATTTTTGGACGTGTTTTTGCAGTTGTCTCCTAAAGGAAACAATTACCGAAATTTCCTTCCGAAAGTTTTGATTTAGTGAGTTATTAACATAGTATATGTCTACTAGTAGCGCAACTTACTCCGAATCTGCACACACACACAAACCACACAGGGTGAATTGTATGCAATAATAAAACAATCAAATTAAAATTCTGCAATATTGAACGTGAAGACTTAAAACACCCAAATTATTTGATTTAAAGCAGTTATAACACCTTATCAGTTCCTGCAGAATGTAAATTTAGTTTGAATTGAAGTTTTTAGTTGTAGTTTTTACTTTAAAGCAACTCTGAACGCGATTGCCTTCATTACACTCTCTCGGAGTACATTCATCCACTGCCTTCCACTCCGATTCGCAAAAGAAGATGCCAAACTAGTAAGGGTAAACAATGGTTATTAATTGAGCAATTCATTAGCAACCTTTTTATTGATTCTCATGAAAATAGCATTGTTTTGGTTAAGGCACCATGGCTTTATAGTTATGGAAGTTGGTCTGCGCCTAAAGTCTGAACCATGGTTCATTAATACGGTTGTCTCATTTCATCAGCTGAACAGTCTCGTTTTTATAAAACTGGCGTATAGATTGTTGAAAAAAGAGATGCAAACAACCAAATGTAAACAAACGTCGTTTGCGTCATTGTTTACCAGTACTAGTTTGGCATCTTCTTTGCGAATCGGAGTGGAAGGCAGTGGATGAATGTACTCCGAGAGAGTGTAATGAAGGAAATCGCGTTCAGAGTTGTTTTAAAGTAAAAACTGCAACTAAAAACTTCAATTTAAACTGAAATATACATTCTATAGTAACTGATAACCTGTTATAACTGCTTTATATTCAATAATTTGGAAGTTTCAAGTCTTCATGGTCAATATTGCAGTATTTAAATTTGATTGTTTTATTACTGCATACAACACACCCTGTGTGGTTTGTGTGTGTGTGTGCAGATTCGGAGTAAGTTGCGCTACTAGTAGACATATACTATGGTTTGCGTATTATACAAGAACAAGTTTGTCAAACTCATAGTCATTGTTTACCCCTACTAGTTTGGCATCTTCTTTTGCGAATCGGAGTGGAAGGCAGTGGATGAATGTACTCCGAGAGAGTGGAATGAAGAAAATCGCGTTCAGAGTTGTTTTAGAGTAAAAACTACAACTAAAAATTTCAATTTAAACTGAAACTTACATTCTGATTCTGATAAGGTGTTATAAGTGCTTTATATTCAATAATTTGGGTGTTTTAAGTCTTCACCTGATATAAAAAGCAATGTAGGCAATTACAAACTATTCATATAAATATAGAAAATTCATTTGTTAAAATTTATTTTTTACACAACACAACTTTTAACCAAACCTTTAGTATTTCAGAAATTTGCCAACTTTTGACTAGACTTTCATGATTTTATAGATTTTGACCATGTCCCTTCCATTAACATCAAAACCCCATATTTGTATTTTATAATCCAATTTTAATAAGGTATTAGATTTTCCGTGTGCCAATAAAAAAGAAGAAAAAATATTTTTGTGGTCCACCCTAATATACACATGTTTATACATTCACGGCCTGGGAGTTTTATTTATTTCCACAAATTATTTTTATTCCAATTTATCTTTTGAGATAAATCGGTCAACAAATCGTGAAAGCTCGGTTATCGGTTCTAATCGGAGAAGCTTTATTTCTAAGAATTTATTATATGGAGGTTTGATAAGATAGTAGTAGTATCATACAAATATCCCAGTAAAAAATTCGTGGATTAATACCATAATCGAGCAATAAAGGAGAAATTACGTGGTGATCCCTTTAGTACAACAACTGAGCAATACAGGAATTGATCCTTGCTAATTGATACGGTTTAGAGTAACAACCGAGGTAACTAATATACGTCATAAACATGTGAATACATGGCATACAATGATTTATCGAATATTCCTTCTAATGTATCAATTAAAAAGACATCGTAACCGCTCACTTCCAATAAATACTTATATTTCAATTTCATTTAGTTTGTAATTTGTATTCAAAGTTTCCGAACTTGATTTAGGTATCGGTTTCTTATTATTTTTTTAATTAATATGTATATATATATAATTTTATTTTCTCTTCTTTCTCCTCCTGTATCTATATTTCCATGCCGTTTAAATACTTATTCAATGTCATACATTTTTAATTTAGCTTAAATTACCTTTCCTGCTATTGTTAAAGCCAGCCTTACGTATGTACATATACCTCTTACATATGCTCATCGGTGAGGTATACAGGGAAGCTTTAGGGATTGCAATTGTTGCCAACCCATTGCCCATGTGTCCTTCTAGACATACCGGCCCCTTTCTGGGTTCCGTTGGGTCCCTTCTGGCCTATAATGACCCCTTTCTGGGTACCGGTTTAGTGATATTACAATGTTACTCATCCATTATTCACTAACTGTTCTGTATTAACCTCTTAATCTAACAATCAAACTATTATTTTGTTTGCTATTTAAGTTCTTATTAAGTTGTATTTTGTGACGTTATGTAGTCCTGACTAGCACTATAATACAATTTTGTAAAATTGTTGTGCTAGGAACTTCAATAAATAAATACAAAATAACTGAATGCTCTTCACATTTTCGTTCTGTGTATATTTAAATAAACATTTCTCATTTTGAGCTCTTCCTGTAAACAAATAATATTGCTCCATTTCTGCGTATAGAAGATTACTCCCTTTGTTCTCGTTTTAGAGCTCAAAAAGAGCTCAAAACAACACTCCCTTTTCCATCCATGAGAATCTCAAAGAGAGTGCTCGCCAGCAAGAACGTGCAATGTTAAAAAGGAGTATAAAATATACGAGACTTGGAGATTTATGGATTAATCCAGTGCTCGCAAAGCCTCGATCTGAGATTAATACTTGGATGACAAATTTTTTTACTGGGATATCAGTTAAATATATTGGGCTGAAATTTCGTATACGTGTTTGACCGTACCGAAAATACAAAACTACGCCGTACACACCACAGAAGATAGTATATTTTCACAAGGATACAATTTTTAATTTCTTGAGCTTGGAGATAGATCAAAAATAAAAATGAAAACACTAAAGAAATGCTAGTAACTTGAACATAGAAATTTTGGTTGTTGTTTTCTATGTCACGATCAGCTGCGAATCAGCTTCATTTGCACATCTTACTGAGTGAAATTTTCCCCGCAGAAACTTCCTTCCTCTCCAAATGAAATACCAATGCCCTCTCTCCATGCATATTTTTATGTCACCGAACACTTCCTGCAGAACAAAGTTAAAAGCGCACGAAAGCGTATTGTCAATTGACTGACATTTCTTTGGAATTTGGAATTCTCTAGGTCGTTGACAAGTAAAATTAAGAAACGCAGGTATGAAGGCACTTGTTTTTTGTGAAGTGGTTTTAACGAAATTATATATTTTCCGCTTTTGTGTGTAAGTAGTTTTAAACTACGAATAGGACTTAGGCCCGTTTACTCAATGTCTGGTTATGATAAACTTAATCACATGATAACCTAATCATGGCTTGCCTCAGAATGACATTTTCGTTTACACAAAAGTCTGATTAAGTTATCATGATGAAATTGGTCATTGTGAACGTTTTTGGCGTACAAATTTCGATTGTGATATTTCTTTTTATGGATATTATTATATTTTTAAACTCGATTACTTGCAGAGCTTGTGCAAAACAATTTATCACAAAATCGGACTTTTACTTTCAGCTGTCACTTTTGGTTTTGCTAAGCACATGGTCATAGGTCCATCCTTTGATAACTTTTATCAGAAGATAACCAGCGCATCGTCGATAATCAGACATTGAGTAAATGGTTTTTGGACCAACCTCTGATAAAGTCTTGATTAAGCAGTTAATCAGACATTGAGTGAACGGCTCTTAGGGCCACTTTCATAAAGCCCTGTTGAGCCTAATCGGCGATTAATTTGTCAGCTAACCGTACACGTCAATTAAACTCCGGTTAGCAGTGACCGGCTTTTATGAAAGCGGCCCTTAGACTTTGTTCCAATCGGTTGAAAATTGTAAATTTTGACAGAGCGAAGGAAGATTCTGACATTTATCGCGGTGAATGTGAAGCTTAGAATGTACCCCAACTCATGTGGATAGGTTAAATTTTGAAAACAAGTAAAGTGTACACATATACGAGTATGCATGCGCTATTAACAGTTAGAAGAGCTTGATGACGATTCTTAGAGTGATCGTGCCGATTAGGCGGGGCACTGTTAAAAGGTAAAATATAATTTAACGCAATAAATAGGAAACATAATGGCAGAAAAAATACGTAAATTTCAAGTTTATTCACAAAATATTTCTTTGCACGTGCTTTTTTCAGATGTCAAAATTTACAATTGTCAAAATTTGCTTCTTCATTTAGCACAGTAAAAGGAAAATATTTTTACACCATAGAACATTTGTTCACCTCAATGCTTCTCTGAGTAAAATGTTTCCGATTAGCACACGGCTTTATAATTAAAAAAACAAAAACAGGACGAATCTATAAATAATAAATTTGGTTTATTACGTAGAACAAAAAAAAACTTCACCGCGACGAATAGTGGGAAACAGCAAACCATCAGTTCGCGGGCTAGTAATTCACCACTGGAGAAATTTAATTTTAATGTGTGAGTTTCAAGGCTTAATGATAACACTTTTATTTTTATATAATATTTAAAAGTTTTTTGCAAATGCTCGAATAAAACTCAGTGAATTTTAGCATTTTTCGGGCATGTGCAGTGGTGGATATCCTACCAGCGATTTGACAGCGGCCACTTACATATATTCGTTGTGTTACCTTATTTATATAAGGACAGTTGAGGAATATGCTCAGAAGTATGCACGACCACGTAACGTAAGACGATTTTTTGGCCATGTATTTTTCTTTTTAGTCATAACATCGGAATTTGTAGTCAGATTTCTACATGACGATTTTTAATCCGAGAGTTGGTGGTGTAAGGCGACCTCTTTTTCGATATGCTCTAATGCATATAGGAAATGTACTATACACAAACTCTAATTTCTTGCAATGACCAATAAGCAATCATCAAGTGGGGATTCTTAACTGATTACAAGTTTGTATAAGAAAGCTTTAAATATATATTAACTTGCGTATTCATATAAATACTCGTAAACAACAGCATTTCCAGAAAAATTATTGTTCATTAAACTTTAGACTAAGTAATATTATGGTACGCTGCTTGGAACTTGTTGTAGTTACTCTTTTTTGGGAAAGTGTTTTCGGTTTCTCTTCAAAGGAAGGGCGACTTATTGGAGGTACACAGGCAGCTTTAAATGTAGCACCGTATATTGTTTCGCTTCAACAAGGAAGTGTGCACTACTGTGCTGGCAGCATTTTAAACGCAAATTGGGTGGTAACGGCCGCTCATTGTCTTACATCAAAGACACAGGTGCTAAGTAGTACTCTGATAGCTGGCAGTAGCCATATTGGGGGTAAAGAAAGTACGGCCCAAAAGCGCCGGATCAATAAATATGTAGTACACGATCTTTACACCGGTGGCACGGCGCCCTACGATATTGGTCTCGTTTATACGTCATCAGCTTTTCAGTGGACAACTTCTGTAGGGCCTATCAAATTACCGAGATCAGGAGTCGTACCGACAGGCAGTGCAGATTTATATGGGTGGGGTTCGACCTCGACTACAAGTGTGCCGTCATATCCTACTATGTTACAAGTGGACAAGAATTTACCTATTATAAGCGAAGCAGAGTGTTCTAGTGCATTGGGATCTAAAGGTGTGGATGTGCATTCAACAAATATATGCACTGGGCCGCTCACTGGACGACTTGGTATTTGCACATCTGACTCTGGGGGTCCATTGGTTCAAATAAAAAATGGAAATACTATCCTTATTGGTATTGTCTCGTGGGGAAAGACTCCCTGTGGTCAAGTTAATTCACCATCTGTGTATGTACAGGTATCAGACTTTATTTCATGGATTTCGCGAATAAACAATATATAAAGTAACCAAGTTTTTTAACTTAAAATATTTTAATAAAATCATAATCGAATGTGATATACGTCGTGTGAGTATTTTATTATTATCTTTTATAAAAATTAACAAATTGGTGAGCTGCTTTATTTTTATATATTTGGTGTTAGCAATATCTACCTTCATCTAATTGAAAATGTGAAAACAATGTTCGCTGCTGTACTTTTATAATCATGTCTACGGTTGAGTGGAAGATCACCCTATTTCAATATATTTTTCAACAACGCCCTGTCTCAGAATTTGTTTCAATAACGGTGTTAAATTGCCTCGGTGGTGGGTGCCTGCAAAATAAAAACTTGCTCTTTCACGTTGGAAATGCGTTTGCTTTACTTCCTATGAGAACGAAAGGTTAGCATATAAAACTCAAAGTTAAATTTTAAATAAAATCAGACTCACGCCTTTGTGCGTCTACGCACTCCACCGCCAATATTCGATTTAATTTTTATGAGAAAATGGATATGTCAATTTGGCGATGAAGTTCACAATTGTAGTTACATTTATCCATTCTAGTTATGAAACAAAATATACTACTTAACAAAATAACAACTTAACCTAAACTAATAAACACAAGACCAGCTGAAGCAACATCCCCGCCTCCGTGAATCTAACCAATGTCCATTTTGGCAAGGATACAGGCTTATAGATGCCCGTCTTCGTTCGGATCCGTGCAGCCCTTACTTGGTTGTCTTTGCCAGGAAATACCTCCACTACTCGTCCCATGGGCCAACTTGACTGGTGCATGCCACGCTCGCATACCAAAACAACATCTCCTACAGCTAGTGGAGTTTCCGGCTGGCACCATTTGGTTCGTCGCGTCAGATCGGGGAGGTATTCGTCGATCCATTTTTTCCAAAAACGATACTGCATTTGCTGCACTTTGCGCCAATGTTTCCGGGTAACACGGAATTTCTCTTCTCTAGAGTGTGGTGTTTGTTCGCAATTCGGGGTACCTAGGAGAAAGTGATTAGGGGTTAGAGGTTGGTCAGTGGGTTCGTCCAGTGCAATGTACGTTAACGGTCGGGAATTTACGATATTTTCAGCCTCACACATCAGACTGTACAGAGTGTGCTCATGAAGGTTCTCGCCGTGAACTGCATGTCCCATCGCTCTTTTGACGCTGCGCACCAACCGCTCCCAGCAACCTCCGGCATGTGGATTAAGTGGACAGTTGAAAACCCACTCTATATTCATGTTCGACAGAGCATCTGCTATCAGGCATCAACTGGCGTTTTAACTCCTTGTCAGCACCGATGAAATTCGGCCCATTATCGGAGCGAATACGTACGGGCGTTCCGCGTCTGCACATAAAATTTTTAATACAAGTCAGGCACGCATCGGTTGAGAGATCCTTCGCGACCTCCAAATGAACTGCACGCGTAGTTGAACATGTTAAAAGGGCGATCCAGCGCTTTTCGCTCCGCCTACCAATGACAGTTGTGAACGGTCCCATGTAGTCCAAGCCAACGTACGTAAAGGGCCTGACGAACGGTGAAAACCTATCTATTGGCAGCTGGCCCATCAACGGCTGACGTGGAGTAGCTCTTTCTTTGATACAAAACGTACACCTTCGTGTAGCACGCCGAACCTCCGCTCTGATATATGGTATCCAGTACCTACGTCGTATTTCGGCAATTATTAAGGAGTCGTTCTGGTGTTTCCAAACACGGTGGTAGAAGTCTATGATAATCTGCGTGAGGTGGCCAACCTTGGGTAGAATTATTGGACGTCTCGTAAAATACGGAACAGAAACTGCAGCGTCTATTCGCCCTCCAATCCTAATTACACCTTCGTCATCCATTATAGGGCTGAGTGTCCACAGTGCGCTCCCCTTTTTAAGTTCCTTGCCCACGATCAATGAATGATATTCGTCAGGAAACGATTCCATTTGTACTGCTCGGATGATGACCGTTTCAGCTCGCCTTAGCTCAGCAGTGGTCAAGTTACCAAAGACGCGTGAATCCTTCAATTGGTGACAATTTCCTCTAAACCGCATTATCCAACCAACTACTCTTTTAAGTCTTGTAAATGACGAAAATCTTTTAAACAACGAAGTGTTAACGTTAATTAGTAAAATAGTAAATCTTTTACGCAATTCAATATTTGTACTTTCGCAAGATATGCTCGATGGCCATTTTTTCTCATCTTCGTGAAGGAACTTAGGTCCCGTGATCCAGAATGATTCTCTCTTCTTGTCTCTGACGCGTGTTCCAAAATCAGCTGGGTTTGATGCACTGGGCAACCATCGCCTATCGTCGATGTTACTGCTATCTAAAATTTCGTTAACACGATGCGCTACATAAGGTTTGTATCGACGATGATCCGATCTAATCCAGGATAAGACCGTTTGTAAATCAGACCACATAATTATACGATTTGGAGACTTATCGTGACTCTCTAGGATGGTTCTCCTTAAACGCGTGGCGAGCACTGCCGATTGCAGCTCGAGTCGAGGAACGGATACAAGCTTAGTTTTCCCAGCAATGAATGATGATTGTAAATCTCCAGTAGGCCATTGCAGCGTACGCCCATTCACTCGCGTCTGCAAACACGTGTAGTTCCACCGATGATGACATAAAATTCGTTCCATAGCAACGTGGTACACTTATCCTCTCCAAATCGTGTAACGTTCGTAGCCATTTCTTCCATCGTTCACTAACTGCATCGGAAAGCTCTACATCCCATTCTTTCTGCTCTCTCCATATTGTCTGTAGGATCAGCTTAGCCTCCAATGTGTACTCTGCTGCGAATCCGAAAAGATCAAACACCGACATGGTCATGCTGAGAACCTCGCGTTTGGTTGGCTTACGTTTCATTAAGAGCACGTCTTGACTAACTTTCCCAAACGATAAGGTAAATTTCAGTACATCGCTTTTCGTCACCCAAAACATTCCAAGTACTTTTGGGAACAGCTCGGTGCTTTCTTTATCTAGATTCCTCGCGGGCACAGATAACTTTTCCTTATTTAAATCGCAAATGGAGCTCGAATTCGATACGAATCTCTTTAGATCGAAGCCTCCGTTTTGATGTATCCAAATTACCTGTTTTGTCACCTTTAGGGCCTCCTCTGTGCTTGAATAGCTATGAACAAAATCGTCTACATAGTGGTTGTATATGATGGCTGCCGTTGCTTCAGGAAATTTATCTTTAAACCGTTCTGCGTTTTTATTATTTACGAATTGCGCTGAGCATGGCGAGCACGTGGCTCCAAATGTCATAACATTCATGACATATTCTTCTACAAGCGCCCCAGGATTACTTCTCCACAAAAAATGCTGCGCTGTCAAATCTTCACGACGAATTCTTATCTGGTGGAACATTTCCACAATGTCCGCACAAACACCCACTGGCTTCTGTCGGAATTTCATTAGAACCACCGTCAAAGGCTGCGACAGATCTGGTCCACTTAGCAGCAAAAAAAATAAAACAACAGACCAAAAAGAGTGCGTGCGAAAATAAATTACTAAGTTGATATTATTTCATAACCAATAAGTAAACATTAACTATTTTAATTAATTTCAACTTAGTAAAGCCATATACATGAATTTGTTTATTTGTTTTTTTTTTTATGCACTTATGTGAAAACTATAAGCTACATAGCAGGCACTATTTTTATTGGTTTTTTTTATGCACTTATGTCAAAACTATAAGCTATATAGCAGGCACTATTACAAATCTAACCATGTTTAAATAATAAATTCTTTGCAACTTTTGTAAAAAAGGGAGAATGCACAGTAGATACCGCGCATGCGCAGAAATTACATTTGCACTCATAATGTATGACGGAATTCAAACACATTACGCAGATAGGATAATAGTAATAGAAGTATTACATATATGACAGCGCTGCGCCCAAGAGCATCTTGGAGCTACCTAGGTGCTAGGACGACAGTAAGCCTTGTTTAACCGTACTAGTTTGGCATCTTCTTTTGCGAATCGGATTGGAAGGTAGTGGATGAAGGTACACCGAGAGAGTGTAATGAAGGAAATCACATTCAAAGTTGTTTCAAAGTAAAAACTGCAACTAAAAACTTCAATTTAAACTGAAACTTGCATTCTATAGTAACTGATAGCGTGTTATTGGGAGTTTTAAGTCTTCATGTTCAATATTGGAGTATTTAAAATTGATTGTTTTATTACTGCATACAACGCACCCTGTGTGGTTTGTGTGTGTGCAGATTCGGAGTAAGTTGCGCTACTAATAGAAATATACTATGACAGTAAGCGATAATATTAAAAAATAATGGACTGAATTCTTTTTCGAACGCCAATGCTTAAAAGCAACTTGTTGCCGTGAATAGTATCTGTGTTTGAATATGTTGCTTGGGCTACGTAGCCCGATCTCAATACATTCGTTTGACTTTGGAGGACAGTTTATTTATTTTGATGTAGCATTCACTTCCACGAATATGACTTTTTTAAGTTTAAATTGTAATGTAAGGGCCGCTTTCATAAAAGCCTTAGTTGAATTATGCAGACGCAATGTGTTACGTCGTTGAATAAATAGATTTTAACATATTACACGAATTCTGGCAGCACTAAGTCAAGGTCTATTTTATCGACACAATTCGCTTAATATTTTCAATTGACAAGTGGAAATTTTGCATTAGCATTCTTTGTGTTTTCTGCTGATGGAATAAAGCTAAACATTTGTAATTTTCTACCATTATTATCACTTAAGTTTTTAATCTCTACTGTTACCAACGTATTTGTGTACGACTAATAAAATATGGCTGATGAGCAGAGCATAGTGGATGCCCAGAAACAATTCGCTGATGTGGACATAAATAACGGAAGTGCCTCCGGTGCTGAAGACGACGAGGAAGAGGAAGTACCAGCGCCTGGATCGATCGACAGTGACTTATTTGCTGTAACACCAACAAGTGAAATACATGTAAGATACTTGCTATTAGTTATTGAGAAATTCAAGAAAAGCCAGATGGTTTATTTTATTTTATTCATATACAATAATGGGCGGTGTCCTATGTTTGTCTCATTTGTTATTTGAACACATGGTTGACTATCGCTTAGAACTTTTTATGTTGCACTTAACAAAATCATGATATCCACAGTTGGCAATCGTAAAACTTTGAGTCATGAAGTAAGCTGTCTTATCAACAAATGCATGTTCGTACATATTAATGAAATATCATTGAATCCCAATAAGCATTTCTAAAAATGTTTTAAAAAATAAGTAACCCGGCTATCGTATGTGATATATGTATATGTAAGCGTTTTCCGTATTAATTTATTTGTTAGGTTTTAAGTAAAGTTTTTATCGAAAATTGATGATAATTGTTTCCTTTAGGAGACAACACCTAAAACACGTCCAAAAAGGTCGGAAGGGGTATCAAACGACGCGTTTGACCTCGGTATCAACAATCCGAAAGCGGATTTGCGATTTTTTGTTTTAGTGAGCGGAGCCCCTCAATGCACACTTAATTTAGACTCAGACCGAATTCGATTCCTTAAAAACCTATTCATTCCAGATGTTTCCCACATTGCTTTAATAAAAAAAATAACAGCTTAACATTGAGCTGTGCTTAAAAAGTTTGAATTTTGGTTTCTACTGTTTTGGTCTATTGTTAGCACAAGTTGTTTCTTAAATTTTTTTATTTCCATATAGCGCCGCATTTCATCAAGTAATCTTGAAGACGTGCTTACCGACAATGGGGATTACTTCATCGAAGTTATGGTTGCAGAGCCACAAAAAGTAGGCGATGGAATGGGTTCATACCTAACATACAAGTACAATAATCTCCATAATTCGTATTTTTTCTTTAAACTACCAATTTTGCAGAGTAAGCACGAAAACGAACATTCCAAAATTCAAGCGTGCCGAGTTTAGTACATTGAGACGATTCAGTGACTTTTTGGGAGTACATGATGTGTTATCAGGAAAGTATATCAGGCATGGTAGAATCATTCCTCCCGCACCGTCTAAAAATATTATAGGTAAGTACCAAAAACGATTGATTTTGATTGGTAAAGTTTGTGCACTTTGTACTTCTGACCTGGCATTGGCAGCGAGACAGCCAAATAGTTTCCTGTTTAATAAATTCTAAAATGATTTTACCTGTAGATTATCAGCTTTGTTGTTATTGTCTATACACTTTGATTAAACATATTTGTTTTATAGGTAGCACCAAAGTGAAAATGAGTCCACAACAGACCGAACCCGGTACACCGAGAAATTCCGAGTGGGTTGAAACTCGTCGAGCTGCTTTGCAACGTTATGTAAATCGTACTGCCCAACATCCTGTGCTTCGCGTTGATGTAGACTTTATTAATTTCTTAGAAAGTGATCAAGTAAATTTTCTTTATTAAATGATTAGTTTCCTATGTAATATATATGCATATTATTCGTATTTTCCAAGGAACTTCCACGTGCCGTTAATACAGCTACGTTGAGCGGTGCTGGAGTAATGCGCCTTTTCAATAAAGTTGGCGAAACTGTAAACAAAATAACCTATAAAATGGATGAAAGTGATCCAGTAAGCATATGATTAATTAAAAATTCAGAAAATAAGACTAATTTATTGAAACTTTTCCTTTGTATAGTGGTTCGATGAAAAAATCACTGAAGTAGAAAACTTAGATGCAAACTTACAAAAGTTACATTCAGCGCTCAAATCACTAGTTACTACACGAAGAGAGTTATCTGCACTGACTGGATTAGTCGCAAAATCGGCGGCCATGTTGAGCACCTGTGAAGAGCATACTGGACTTTCCCGCGCTCTTTCTAGCTTAGCTGACGTAGAGGAGAAAATCGAGTTATTACGTTCGGAGCAGGCCAATTCAGATTTTTTCATTATGGCGGAATTCATTAAAGACTATATCGATTTATTTGGTGCTGTGAAATCTGTATTTCATGAACGTGTTAAGGTTTTTCAAAATTGGCAACATGCACAATTGCAACTGTCCAAGAGACGTGAAAATCGTGGGCGCTTCGAATTGACCAATAGGACTGATAAGTTGGAACAGGCTCAACAGGAAGTTGAAGAGGTATTAAAACAAAAAAAAAGAACAGCCGTTTTATGTAATTTCCTATAAATAATTTTGGTTTTAGTGGCAAACAAAAGTTCAACGCTGTCAACATCAATTTGATGATATATCGGCTGAAATTAAGAAAGAAATGGAACGATTTGAACTGAATAGAATACTCGAATTTAAAATCAATACAATGAAATATATTGAAGATCAGATGGCACATCAACAACAGGTGACTAAATAAAAATATATGTACACTATGAAACTCTAACTTCAATGTTATTCTCTTTGCGAAGATTATATCATACTGGGAAGCTTTCATGCCCACTGCGCGTGAAATTGTTTAAATAAAGGAGAACCCGGTTGAGTGCTACCACTATATAAGTCTTTTTCACAACATACCAAGTGCAAATTTGTTAACAGTATGTATATACTATTTCGCTGATATATTGGTCTGCTATAATTTCTTTAAATCTCATCTAAGAAAAACTCGTAAAACTTTAATTTCTTCGTTCCACGTGGTAATTTCCATTAAAGTTTCAACTTTGATTATTTTTATTTGTATAGTATTCAAGAACAATAAAATATTTGTTATCTAGAACCTAGCTATAAATAACGCATATGATCGTAGATACATAATATTTTGTATGTAAAAACAAAATTTAAAAAGTGGATAAAAATATTGTGAAACGCATGAAACACCAGTATGTTTAAAAAGAGGTTTTCTGTTTACCTATGCATCTATTATATTGTATGTACATATATCAAGAAATATGTTCAAAATTTGTAACACGATTAAAAAAAAAATTTACGGATATTGAATAAACCAAATTGTAAATAAAAATGCATTTGAAAATAATAAGTGGGGAAACCTAAGTTTATAAATTACCAAAATGTAATTTACACATTTTCGAAATAGGAAAAATAACTTAAAACATCGAAAGATTGTCGGCATCCAACCCAATAGAACCGCTGCCTTATTTCACAAAGCGTTTTATTTATTCCCATTTGCCTTACATGCCTAACATCTGGAACTCTTGTTTGGGGAACAGCAATAAGTGCTAAATATTGTGCCCATCTTCATTTTCCCATAACCGATTCAAACAACCAGATATTGGCATCACTCGGGTTTCGGTCCCACGAATTTGTATTTGTATTTCCATAGGCGTAAAATTGATATTAATATTTAAAAAGTTATAACTAGAAAACTTCGTTGAACCACTTCACGGTCAAAAGCTCACAATTTCCTGTTAACGCCAACCGGGCTTTAATTTATTGACGTAAATGGTTCGGTAAGATTGTGTGTTTGCATCATGAATTCGGGAGAGAAAACATATGGTAATTATTTCCTTTGGGAGACAACTGATAAAACACGTCCGAAATTATCGGGAAAGGTATCAAAAGACTCGTTGACCTCGATAACAATAATCCGAAAGCAGATTTTCTAGTTTTTGTTTCAGTGAAGAGATATTTGCAATCAAAGTAACCGGCTAAAGGTTATTTTTTAGAAGCGCGGCCGAAATGTTCTGCACATAATTACCTTGGATCAAGCCCCCTATTTGGGATCGGACTTGGGTAATTTTTGGGAAACAAAAAATTGAAAATCCGTTTTCGGATTGCTAATACCGAAGTCAAAACGCGTTGTTTGATACCTCTTGATATTTTTGGACGTGTTTTAGCAGTTGTCTCCTAAAGGAAACAATTACCAAACATTTATTTATACTTATAGGTAAATTCTGTAACTAGTATCTAGTCACTAATAGAGACATTTTGTGGTCAGTTTTAATTTTGATACAATTTGCTATTCAGTAAGCTCTCTGACATCTCTAGTCTCAAAAAAATAGTCAATAATTTGTCAGCTGGTTCTAGGCAGGTCACAAACAGTAAAATATTGGGTTAAAAATTAAAGTAATTAAAAAAATATTAAATTCTAAGTGAAGAAACATTTATATATTTAAAAAAAATAATATTTAACTACAAAATAAAAAATAATAAATTGTTCGCGATCCTGGGCTCGAACATGAGTCGTTCACTTTGTACTCGAGACGCTTACTACCTGGGCTATCGCGATACCCATACCTAAATATTCATTGTCAATTGCTGTAATTGAGATGTATGCAAGGTGTTTTCACCACATAGGGTAACTGCACTAGTTTCCGGACAGCGCTATTGTCCGGACACTATGTCAATGTTTTGGGATTAATAGACAAATAACTAACAAATAGTCTCAAATAGCAACACAAATGGAAATGTACATATTGTGACGAATTCGATCATTCCTTGATTATCAATCCTGGGTTCGATCACTATAAAGTCAAATAAACACACGCACAGATATTGTAAGTAATAGCTAGTTTTATTTACTAGTAATAAACGCAATACAAATTTAAGAGTTTGGTAACTTCGCAGTAGTTCACCATTCAACGCTTGAAAATAAACTGATCCCCTGCCTTGCTTGGTCACTGCCTTATATAGTCCGACAAGGTGCTTGCCTATGCACCGAGAACTTTCTTGGTTATTCGCTCTTAGTGTTCTCGAAGGATCGGTGTTATTTATTGGCATCTCCTCTTTGCATCGTATTCGCAAACACTCGCGCGATCTCTCTCCCTTTTGCTTGGTACATGCGCAAGCGTAGCCATCGTTATCTCTGTTGTGTTTAACTAGTGGTGGGAGTGTTATTGAGTTAGTGATGGTACATGCTTAGGAATAATCGCCACAATATTTTCTGAGTGTACGTGAAAAGTTTAAGTTGAATCAAAAGCATAGTTTAAAAGTTACACGTAATTTTAGTGTTAGAAGTCTGAGCATGCGTCAAAATTGCAGGTTTTGTAAAAAAAAAATAGCATTTTAGAAAAGTAAGGGCCTAAACAAGTATTTACTAACATATTACAATAAAAGTTAATAAGATTTGTTTAAAATTAATAAACTTTCATTTTATAAATAAAGAAGAAATTTACTTAAATTTTCAGGCTAAACTATTACTGTCCGGATACCAGAAAAAAAATTTGAGATGATTTTTAGTTGTTAGCGCTAACAGTCAGGTATAAGCAAGCGCACGCCACTACTAATGGTTATGAATATGGCAAACATGCGCCTAATGGTTATGAATGGCAGAAACTTCATATTTAGCGAACAATACAATGAAAAGACAATTGGTTTTATTATTAGATTTGGTTACTAATGTTTAATATTATTTAAAATTACACAATTTTAACTTTCACAATAGTCAGTAAGATCTATATTTATACCCAAAAGCATTTACAAAATATAATTTTACTCCATTTGCTTCAAATTGAAAATTCCTTTGCTCGTCCATCTGAAAGTAAAAAATGTTGGGTGCATAAATATATAAACCAGGACTTGAATTGTGTAACAACAATAATTAGCACTATATACTTGCCTTATCTGGGCGTATTAGTTGCAATTTCACTGCAAAACTCCTTGTTAGACATTTTATAAATTTCTTAAAGACGCACTCAATATCAAAGATCGCTCACAATATCAAAGAAAAAGATGCACAAAGAAAAGGAAAAACTTTACAGAAGGCTTTGTGTGTGTTAGTAATTTACAAATTTCGCTTGCAGGTATTAGTGAGTGTGGTTAGGCCCATCTAGTAGGGATTTTAATGCTCCTAAATAATAGTTTACTATATTATATATGCATTAAAAAAAGAAAAACATATTTTTCTCCTATGTTTTCAGTCTTCGGCTGCGTTTTTTTCAAGTACAAATACTGCTGTCCGGATAGTGAGAAAATAAGCATTTTGTACAAACTTTGTTGTTTTTATCGAAATTATTATTTAAAAAAATGAATGCAGACTTTTACCTCAGCCCTTCGAGGTTATAAGGTCAAACCAAACAAGCATCATACAAGCGGCAGCTTAGGATAGCTGTGGAGCTCCCAATAGTCGGAGCCTTAATCTGGCGAGCGACAGGATCACAAAATATGTTCAAGCATTACTTGTACAACCTATAAAAACATAATATTGCAGTCTTGCTGTTTTACGGACAAGAGCTAGGTTGTTAACCCATACGACTTGCACACGGCCTCGGAGACTTTGCCATCCCATGTTACTTCTAAGCCGTTTTTGCTTGGTAGATCGTTTATAGCTATTGACTGCATTTCAATACTCTCAATCTGATGGGGAGTTCTGTGGTATACTTTTCATCCCTTTCGCTTCCATCTATGCCCATATGAACTACGACAAGTATAAATGTACGTTCCCTCCATGTAAATTTTTCCTAGCGCCTGTTGCACTTCAAGGCACTTTTAGTTGTTGTAATTTACCTCCTTGTAGGATTTGTTTAACTTCGGATAAGCACAATATAAAGCAGATTTGGAGCAATCGATGTAAATGTGTATGGTACCAACCAAACCTTACGCCAACAGGTACAGGCTACTGCCACGAGGCATTGGTTCTATTTTCAGTTGTCAACAATATGCTTTTGCCCACTAAGTCTACGGGTGCGTTGTACAGCACGGCATTTAATAATTCTGTCGGGGTGGCACTCAAGCCACCCATTATACTAATTATTGATTATGTGCATACTCTCTCCAGTGTGTTAACAAAAGGTCTTTTTTGTGTGGCTGGTAACCAAACGAGGACTCTATAATGGCTATTAGCTCCACAATCGCGGTGAATACCCAATTAGAAAGAGGGCGAGGAGACACACGTGCAGCCCGCCATGACTATGTAAAACCGCATTATGCGATTAACCCAACGTCGGATGCCCAGACAAGGACCTCCTGAAGTTCCTGGACCTTCATATAGCTAATTGTTGGAAAAACTCTACCAATTATGACAAACAAAACATTAACTGCGTACGCCGTAAGTTTGGCTAATCCCACGAACCACCGATAGAAAAGTTGGTTTATGACCAGTGTCCAAATCAGTGCGATGACCATCCAGAGGGATGTGAATATGATTAAGACGTATTTATTGTATTCAAAGTCCTTCTTTATGTTTCAGAAATACTTTACAAAAATATAGTGTAGATACAAATTTCATTAAAATTTCGAGTGTCCGGAAACTAAGACCAAAGTGTCCGGAAACTAAAATTTACTGTCCGGAAACTAGAGCAAATCAAAATTTTTTGAGTTTTTACTTTAATAATATTAATAACATTATATTTTTAAATTATACAGACGTCATATTATTGAGCAATATTTATGCTATTATAAACAGTATATCTTTTCGCGGTAGCGTTTATGGTGAGAAAATGAGTCAAAGTCAAAGTTGAGGAAAACGTTAAGTGTCCGGAAACTGGTGCGTTTACCCTATCTTTGGTGAACTTTTTGTGATTTTCTCTTACAGAAACCGAAATCATTTGAAGTCACAAAAATTGTCTCTAATGAAAAATCTCAAATTTAGTGACTTGAGATGAGGCAGACAGCATACAGCTATTAACTTATAAGCCGCTGCTGATAGGTGCATCAGATTTTTCATATTTATGCTACGAATCTGATGGTCGATTTGTTCTACGCCCTGATGATCCCTTCTGTAGCTCGATTCTGTAACTTTTAACCACTCGCCGAGCGTTAAGCTTATCGCCAACTCTCCTTTAACGCCCCTAAACAGCTGACTCTTGATGGTGACAAAATATGGCAATACTTCTCTTTTCGCCGTATTTTGCACTAAATTACATGATAACAATTCAAAACTAATTTCTTTACTTTTTACAAACGCTAAAACACTTGTAAATATATTAACGCTATTGTAAACGCCTCAAAAATAATTCGCGACAGCTAACCACAGCTAACCACTAACACTTTTTGTGTGGTTAAAAGTTAGTGAATACGGAAAAGCGTTAAAAATGGTGTTAAGCGAAGTTAAAGCTAACACCTGGTGTTAAAATAGTTACAGAATCGGGCTACAGTGATTCCTTGCAAATAACGGCTCATTTGAAGGTCAGCTGTCTTGTAGGGTTGCTTTCAAGTGCTGAGTGGTCTGAACGTTTCCTAAAACCATATGTTTTTGACAGTTCATTATGCACACAATTGTGTGGTTTTCCTCAAATAGCAAGTGGTTTATAAAAATAAAAGATTATGGCGTGTAAAAACCTTTCCACTGGACTACAAAACTTGAGCCGTAATTGCGGTAAACGCGCTCTAGGTTCATCTGTAATCAATGCATGCTGCAACTATAGCAACACACCCAAGGATCTAGGGGAAGTTACACATACCGGACAAGTTAGTTTTCCAAAAGTATTTGCCTGTTACGCAAACACTATGAACTTTTTGTATGCTTTGTTTATCTAAAACTGCAGTTATAATTATAATGTAGGCTTTTGATAAGGATGACTATCGGAATGTGCGTTTTGTTAACGCAAGGCGTTATGTTAACGAAAATTGGGGTATCAAATTAGTTGATGAAGTTCCACCCATCGAGGTTGCCGATCGTGTAGTCTATTGTGATGGAGGTGACGCGAACCTGGGGCATCCGAAAATATACATCAATTTGGTAAGTTGACAAAAGCATTTGATTTTGTTCTAAAATTAATATCAATGGTATTTTAATTCAGGACAAACCTGGACCTCAAATTTGTGGATATTGTGGTCTCAGGTTCGTAAAGAAAGATGGACACCACTAGATTTGCATACGAAAGGAAGTAATTAAATTTTCATATAAAGAAAAGTTACTGAGTTTGTTAATTGAAATTAAATGATTACAATGTAAAACCTTAGATGTTAATGATATTGGCAAATGCACTTAGATCTCACATCTTCATAGTTGGATGTGGTCAATTGCACATGGCTTGCAAGGATGCGTACAAATACGATTAACAATTTAATTTACGAGACTGCAACCGGTTCTTTCGTACGTTCCAAAAAATCACCATAATGTTTTTCCTTAAGGCATCTGTTTTTGGATCTAACACCGGAATTGCGATTCATTATGATTTAAAAAAAGGCATTTGTTTTTTTTTTCGGGAAAGTTAACCAATATTACAATTTCTCGCAAACATTTACTTTACACCAAGCGCGTTAGGGGGTTAGAATATGGGCAAGGGAGTTGATATTTTAGGCAGGTACAACAGCAACAGCAATATGCCGGTTTAGAGGCGACTAAAATCCAATGCGGTGTTAACACGGGATCCGAGCCGGTGTCACAAGCTGCTTGTACCGCCTTCATGTCTGGCTAAGGACTGCCAACATCAGTATAACCCTGTTTGTTTCATCACGTCCCATTTTATGAATGGATGCACGGACTAAGCAGGCCGAAGTACTGCTATAATAATAATACGTCAACGCAATGAATTATGTGTCATTTCCTTATCGTCTTTGAAAATTCAAAAACGCGTATCAACTGTAAAGTGAACATTTGCACCAGAATTTTTCTAAGTTCAAAAGCCACCTAAATATATATAAATTAATTTATACAAAATGAATACGCGTCTGTAGATATACGATCCAACCGCTTTTTTAGAGTTCTTTGCTGTCTCCTAAACTGCTTCGTTATCGGAACAACCTATTTTATTTATACATATAAAAAACACCATTGAGCGGCGCCGAAAGAGCACTTATCGTAATTGCGTTAACACATTGCGCTGATACCAGTTGTGGCACTTGCTTCATGGTATCAGCGCCAATACCAAACTTAATTTACATAAAAAAAAGCAGGTAGCACATTCACACATTTATCAAAGGAGGCTCAGATAACTGACATGACCTAGAAGGTTTCACTGGTCATAAATCGCTACCACGACAGTCGGGCAGTACCGCAAGGGAGTACCGGAGCGTACCGGATTCATATCCGGCCAAGGACTGTCAGTTCGACAGCAACATCCAAAACCTTCGGCGAGTGTTTTTGTCGTTACAACAACAACAACAACAACCATATACGCGTCGCGTAGCTCAGTACCGGCTGCCTAATTGCCTTGTACGTTGCCAGTAACGTTTCTTTCACCGGCGTAGGAGACGATCGAGACACCCTCTGGTGGGGAAGGGAGCCTCGATATGTAGTAACTAAACACCCTGTGGCCCCCCTTGCCGACACCTATCTGGGTGGTGATGGCGTTTAGCGCGTTTTACGGAATCCATGCTGATGTTGGGCTAGTCGCCAGTTAGCGGTGTAGTAAGGGAGCAAGACCGACCCCAAGGTCTTCACTACTGGGGAGAGGAGTAATTTGCCTGTTTCCATTTTTCTGGAATGACAAAGGTGGTCATAGACAGATTGAAGACAGTTGTTAGGCACCTTACTCCCTCTTCTCCGAGATGTTTTAGCATCAGCCTGGATATACCATCTGGGCCTATCGATTTGGAGCTTTTTGACCCCCGTATGGCCTCCCGAACCTCCGCGGTGGTGATGGCAATGGGTGCTTGGCAATTTTTCCGTTTGTGTGCTTCCCTGATGGCACGTCTAATTTCCTTGTCGACCGGAGGATGCAGTACAAATTGTACCTTATCACCAAAGGTGATGGATATTTCGTAGTAGTAGTAGTAGTAACGACAAAAACACTCCCCGAAGGTTTTGGGGAGTGCTGTCGAACTGACAGTCCTTGGCCGGATATGAATCCGGTACGCTCCGGTACTCCCTTGCGGTACTGCCCGACTGTCGTGGTAGCGATTTATGACCAGTGGAACCTTCTAAGTCATGTCACCCCTCCTTCCGTAGGGAAGGAGAGATGGGTAATGAGAGGTGAGAGGCATTGTTACCGCCGTCTAAGGTCTAGTTAAGGAGGCAGTACTTTACTTTATTTCATTTAACTAATATACATACATATTAAGCCTTTATCCTATTTTCTCATTTCACGTTATTCTTTATTCATATGTATATACATAAAGTTAATAGCTGTTAATAGGAAACTAAAACGGCAGTAGTCATTTTGTCGTCAGCGGTTTAATACAAATTATTTTTAAAGTTCATTCCTTTTGCTTTTCATACATATTAAATTGACTAGCTTACATAATCGTATTTAAGTTCGCACATGTAATTGAATTAATATTTGAAATTAAAAGCACAGTGTTCTATTAAAAAATTTGACTTTATTTATCCGCTTGGCTACGTGCATAACTGCAACGACGGTAACAAATCTTTAAAAATAATTTTATATTAATAAATTAATTGCGAGCGGTGCGTGAAAACTCTCGGTAAAATTGCTTAAATCTACCGCGTGGTTAATTTAATTTTAATTTCTACCAATTCACGCTCGACCCGCAAACGTCCCAACAAGAGAAATTTTACATCAAAATGGGAAGAAGTTATCACTGCAATAAATGTGACCAGCCAGATAATGAAGAAATGGTATAGTGTGATCACTGCGATAGTTGGTTTCATTTCGTTTGTGTAGGCGTTGATAGCACTATCCCAAATGAAGATTGGAGCTGCGGAGTTTGCATCCAAAACGCTACAACTACAACGGTGAACACCGAGGCACCAGCATTGTCGACAGCACCTCCAATATACGGAACAGCGACAACACCTTTGCTACAGCCAGCAGCAGTAACAACGTACGCAGACATTTTCGGCACGGGAAATATACCAAACGGGCAACAAACATCAGCAAATCGCGTGATAACAACACCAACAACGAAAATAATCACCAGTTCTGCTTTTATTCCTTCGGTAGCGGGAATGCCCGCACCAATAATGACGTCATCGTTATTACCTGCGCAAAGGGCAAATTTTGACAATAGTTTCAACCGCCAAAACTTACACAACGTTGGTATTTCAGCGCCAAATTTAATGTCATTTTGTATGACAAGCGATTCAGCGGTAGCGCAAGTATCACAACAGGATTTGCAAATACAACGTCTGGAAGAAGAAATGAAACTGCAACAACAATTCATTGATTCGAAATATAAAATATTAGCGGGACAAGAGTTTCCCATGCTAAGCACGCGTACAAATACATTTGCAAATTCACCAACTTCAGCACAACTAGCTGCAAGACACGTCATACCAAAGAGGCTACCAAATTTTAGTGGCGATCCCGAAGACTGGCCACTATTCATAAGCAGCTTCGAAAACAGTACAGCAGCAGCTGGGTTTTCAAATGCAGAAAATCTCATCAGACTGCAAGATTGCCTAAAAGGTAAAGCAAAAGAAATGGTGAGAAGCAAATTGTGCTTACCAGATATGGTTCCCGAAATTATATCTACACTCCGAATGTGCTTTGGACGTCCCGAACATATTTTAGATCGCGTTATTAATAAAGCAAAAAATATGCCGGCAATTAAAGATAAGTTAGAAATGCTTATAGATTTTTCGCTAAGTGTACAAAACATATGTGCAACAATGGAGAGTTGTCAAATGCATGCACACATGCACAATCCACTCTTGGTAAAAGAATTAGTAGAAAAATTGCCGAATAATCACAAATTAAATTGGGCAATGTACCCAAAGAATAGCAACTTACCGGTAGTCAAGTTGTTTAGTGACTGGTTGTACCAGATTGCAGAAGCAGCCAGTACACTTGTCAGTTTTGCTCCAACCAAAAACAGCGCGTCAATCAACACACACATTGTGGCCGAGTCTGAAAGGGACGGTAATCACAGAGAAGCCAACAAGTGCTACGTCTGTGGCGGTGACAAACACAAAGTCGAGGAGTGCGGAGTTTTTAAAAACGCATCGCTCAGTCGGAAGTGGGATTATGTACGCGAGAAAAACCTTTGTCGTATATGCCTACACGTACATCGCCGAAAGTGCTTGAGCTTCAAAAGTTGCGGTATAGATGGATGCCCAGCAAAACACCACCCACTATTGCATAACTGCAAGGTAGAGGTTACCAAGCAGATCGTGAGTACAAACAATAACAATGCAAATACACAGGTAAACGCACATAGCTGTGAAGATAGTAAGGCGCACTTATATTTTCGAATCGTGCCCGTAAATATTCATGCAAAAAACAATGTAATAAAAACTTTCGCATTCCTAGATGAGGGCTCTGCCGTTACACTCATCGAGGAGAATTTGTTCAAGAACCTAGGCATAGAAGGTGAACCAAGTCCTTTGTGCTTAAAGTGGACTGGCAATACCACTCGTACGGAAAGCAATTCGCTGCTCGCATCGATAGATATTTCTAACCACAATGGCCATAAATACACCCTAAAGGACGTACATACTGTGGAAACTTTGAATTTACCCACGCAATCGTTAAATGTGAAATACATCGCATCGAAGTACCCGTATTTAAAAGGGCTACCTTTAGGATCATACAACAACGCGAATCCGAAAATTTTAATTGGGGTGAACAACTGGCGCTTGGCAGTACCTCTAAAAATAAAAGAGGGTAGAATCAACGATCCAATAGCAACCAAATGCCGGCTCGGCTGGACGCTACAAGGAAACGTTGGCAAAAATGAAAACGAATATCACATAAATGTACATACTTGCGACTGCCTACAAAACGATCAGCAGGTACATGAAGCAATGAAGGAATATTTTAAAATCGAAAATCCTAAACCGACGCATCTCTTATCTGAAAACGATAAGCGGGCCATGCAAATCTTGAACGAAACTTGCAAGCAGCACGAGAATCACTACGAGGTCGGGCTGTTATGGCGCGCAGACAATTTACGCCTACCAGAAAGTTATAATCAAGCGCTACGTCGACATATGTGTCTGCAGAATAAATTCAAAAATGAACACAGCCTGAAAGCTACGATTCAAGCAAAAATTGATGATCTGGTCACTAAAGGCTATGCTCGCAAGTTAACATCGGACGAAGCGGCAGCCGCTAATGAAAAGGTATGGTACTTGCCAATTTTTTTAGTGAAAAATCCCAACAAACCGGGGAAAATACGTCTGGTATGGGATGCCGCTGCTAGATCAAACGGCGTCTCGCTTAACGACTTTTTATTGAGCGGACCCGACCTACTCAACTCTTTGGTAAATGTTTTGCTGGCCTTCAGAGTGGGTAAGATAGCAGTGTGTGGAGACATCGCGGACATGTTCCACCAAATTAACGTTCGAGAGAGCGACATGCATGCTCAACGGTTCCTGTGGTGTGACATCAACGATGACGAAATCCATCCCAGCTCATATGTAATGTGCGCGCTCAGTTTTGGAATAAGCTGCGCACCATGTATCGCACATTTCGTGCGCGACAAAAACGCCGAAAAGTTTTGCAACAAGTATCCCCGAGCGGTGGAGGCTATCCACAAATATCATTATGTCGATGATTTTATCGACAGCACAGATGACGAGCAATCAGCTATAGAGCTGGCAACACATGTGAAGCAAATACATGCAGCCGCTGGGTTTAACTTGCGCAATTGGTCATCAAGCTCATTGTCAGTACTGAGATTTTTAGAATCAAATCCTAAAATCGGCTAAACGTCCCGAGAGTGGGGCTCGACTACCAAAGTTCTAGGTATGTTTTGGGACCCCGTTAACGATGTTTTTAGATATATTTTCAGATTTTCTCGAATGCGCCGTGATGTGATCAATGAGCCCCTCGTTCCAACCAAAAGGGAAACGCTACAGGTATTGATGTCCATATACGATCCATTGGGTTTTATTTCATGTTACACTATGGGCCTCAAAATCCTGCTACAAGACATTTGGCGTTCTGGGTTGAATTGGGATGAGCCGCTCTCTGAGTTTTTACACAATAAGTGGTGCGAATGGAAGGCTGTGATACCCGTCGTCTTAAACATACGTATACCGAGATGCTACTCAACGTCACTTAGCTCCGCAACTGAGGTTCAGCTCCACACGTTCGTTGACGCAGGGGAAAATGCATATTCCGCCGTAAGCTATCTGCGCGTAGTACACACTGATACCACGACTGTTGCGTTAGTGGCAGCTAAAGCGAAGGTTGCACCACTAAATCCACTATCGATCCCAAGATTAGAACTGCAAGCTGCTCTTGTCGGCGTTAGATTAGCAACACACATTCTAAGCGTACCTCGTATACGAACCACATCACAGTTCTACTGGACTGACTCCAAAACTACGTTAAGATGGCTGCGTATGGACCCTAAAGGTTTCCAACAATTCGTAATGCATCGTATTGGCGAAATATTAGAACAAACTAACGTCGAGCAGTGGAAATGGGTGCCGTCTACTCTGAACCCAGCTGACCTCGCCACGAAGACTACTTCACATGTGAAAGAGAAGACATGGTTCTCAGGTCCGGATTTCTTGTCATCCAATAGTGATGATTGGCCTGTTACTAAACTACGCGAGAAAGCTGAAGAAGAAGACTCTGAAATAAGGCACAGCGTATTGGTTATGCGAACACCTGATGTACGTCCACCAGATTTTAACTATTTTTCATGTTGGAAACGTTTGCAACGTGCTATCGCTATATTTATTTTATTTATAAAAAAGTCGATTGCAAAATCTAAAAGTATGAAAACGCCCGAAATGGTATGAAGTCGCACGCACATTTTTGCTAAAGTACGCTCAAGCCGCAGAATATAGCGAAGAAATATATAATCTTCAGCGCGGTAAGCCTATTCATAAAACTAGCAAACTCATTTCTCTTAATGTTTACCTAGATGAAAAGGGGATCCTTAAAAGCAAGGGCAGGGCAGAACACCTAAACAATCATGGCGACGCTATCATACTCCCTCAAAATCATATTACGTTTTTACTTGTACGGTGGCATCATGAACGCTTTCACCACCAAATGCACGAAACTGTGATCAATCGTATAAGGAGCCAATACCACATCCCACGTCTCAGAGTGATGTATCGTAAAGTTCGAAAATTGTGTCAAGTTTGCAAAAATAACAGTGCCACACCAAAAGCGCCACAGATGGCTGTTTTGCCAGTAGCTAGGCTTGCGGCATTTGAGCGACCCTTTACGTTCACAGGAATCGATTACTTTGGTCCTTTATACGTGTCGGTTGGAAGGCGCCGAGAAAAGAGGTGGGGCGTAATATTTACCTGTCTCACTATTCGCGCCGTTCATATTGAGGTGGCACACAGTCTGGACGCTAGCTCATGCGTTATGGTTATAGCGAATTTTACCTCGCGACGAGGAACACCCCGCGAGATGTTCTCGGATAATGGGACTAATTTTAAGGCAGCGATGAAGATTATGCATGAAAATATCAAGTGGAAATTTAATCCACCCGGCGCACCGCATATGGGCGGCGCTTGGGAAAGGCTAATAAGGTCTATAAAAACGTACTTTACGGCATTTGCCCGACGATGCTATTCAACGACGAAAGTGTTCGATGCGCGCTTAACGAGGTTGAATTCATCATCAACGCCCGACCCCTTACTTTCGTTTCCGTCGAATCGACCGATGATGAAGCTATCACTCCCAATCATCTGCTGATGGGATCATCACGATGGGTATAAACCAATTTTTAACAATAGTGCAGATTTACGCCAGCGGTGGCATCAAACACAAAAACTTGCCGATCAGTTTTGGCGCCGTTGGACCAAAGAATATTTGCCAATGATATCTCGTCGAAACAAATGGTTCAGCAAGCGAGACCCAGTTAAAATCGGCGATGTGGCAGTAATAGTTGACTCTGATCTTCCGCGCAACAGTTGGCCTAAAGGTACATATCATAATCGATGTGCAGGTAGCTAAGGACGGTCAAGTAAGGTCCGCCATGGTCAAGACAAATAAGGGCATATTCCAACGACCTGTCACGAAGATAGCAGTTTTAGACGTCGGCCTTTCAAATAGTAAACTTGCCGGACAGGACTCATTTACGGTGGAGGGGATGTTACCGCCGTCTAAGGTCTAGTTAAGGAGGCAGTACTTTACTTTATTTCATTTAACTAATATACATACATATTAAGCCTTTATCCTATTTTCTCATTTCACGTTATTCTTTATTCATATGTATATATGTATAGACCAGCTGATTTTTACTTTTGTCTCGAACTTTGACATTACACTCATTTCTCAGTACGATTTTGACGCTAAACTCACACCCAACAATCATTTCTGTAAATGTTTTTCAAAATAATTTAAAGTAAACTTGCTACAAAAGCGATATGTAAGCTTTTTCAGTTTTAATTTATTTGAAAGTTTCAAGTAAACCTTTTATAAACTTTAAATAATTTCAATTAAAAAGTGAAATGCAAATGTTTATAAAAATTCAGAAAATCTATTTGCCAGTTTTTTTCTTTTCAACTTAAAATATTTCCTTCCGCAAACTGGTAATAGTTGGTTTAAGTTGCAGCATTCAATGTATGATTAGAACTTAGTTATTTATTTTATTGCAATAGCTAAAAAATATTAAAAATAAGGTTTGAATAAAGTTAAAAAAAAAACTTTTAGAAAGCTTTCTTTAAAATGTTTTTTTGTAGGTTTAAATTAGTAAGCTTTTTATCAACTTGTCGTTTCAATTACACAACGTTTATTTTCATTCAAATTCTGAATTTTGTAAGCTTAATACTTATTTCGGAAAGCTTTTTAGAGATTTATTTTAAGTTTACTTTGCTTGTTGGGACAAATTACAAAAACAAAATACATGGAAAATTTTAACTTAACGTTAACTTTTTTCATTTCATTTCGAATCGAAAATTTGGTAATTCTATACGACAGCACGTAACTGCTAATATACGTCCAAAAATCACGGGAATTGTATCAAACGACGGGTTTTAACCTCCGTATCAATAATCCGAAAGCGGAAATTCGATATTTTATGTATGTTCCAACACCGGCTACGCGGTCTACAGTATTTCTGCGCAGAACACACTTTTTGCACTTTTCGGTCCACCCTAATCTGTAATTACAACAACCACATGAAAATGACAGAAAATTTTCAAATTTGATTGCAAATATCTCTTCACTGAAACAAAAACTCGAAAATTCGCTTCCGGATTATTGTTACCGAGGTCAAAACGCGTCTTTTGATACCTTTCCCGATAATATAGGACGTGTTTTAGCAGTTGTCTCCTAAAGGAAACAATTACCTTTTGTAGCGCGGCCGAGGACCGCCTACGCAGAAAAGTATTATGCACATAAATACCTTGGATCAAGCCCCCTATTTGGGATCGGACCTAGGCCATTTTTGGGTTTTTTGCTAATAACTTTTCACTCAAACAAATTATTTGATTTCCGCTTTCGGATTATCGATACAGAGATCAAAACGCGTCGTTTGATACCTTTCCCGAGATTTTTGGACGTATATTAGCAGTTACGTGCTGTCGTATAGAATTACCGAAAATTTAAAGAAAGACAAAAATCAATTCTGATTTGGCGTTAGCGCAAGCTGAAAAGTAAATGCTTCAATTCACCACGATTTTCAATTCTCGTTTTACTTAAAATTTTCGATGTGAGGTGAAGTGAAAAAGTTAACAGCAATATGAATTTGGTGTTAACGTCAAAACTGCAAAAAATTCAAACATTGAATTTTTAACAAATTTAAACGCTTTAAGTGATAAAATGAGTCTACTGTGTACTGTAAAATACAACCTGCCAAATCTGATTAAATCAAAATCTAAACAGTCGCCGCCCTTTGCATGGAAATTCATTATTTGTAAAAAATTAAATATGCCACTTTTAAAATCAATTAGAAATTTTGCAAAACTATTAAGAATTGCAAGAATTCAGCCAAGACGCTTGCGCAGTGATCTAACAGAAGTAACACACACCGGTCAAGTAAGATTGGATTAACATGCCTAAAGAAATTCATTAAACATTAATATAAACTAACGGTAATTCTATACGACAGCACGTAACTGCTAATATACGTCGAAAAATCCCGGGAAAGGTATTAATTAATGATTGCAAATATCTCTGAACAGACATAAAATATCGAATTTCCGCTTTCGGATTATTGATACGGAGATTAAAACGCGTCGTTTAATACCTTTCCCGAGATTTTTGGACGTATATTAGCAGTTACGTGCTGTCGTATAGAATTACCAAACTAACTCAGTCGACCAAATGCGGGGTGCCCGGAAAAAGACAAACAGACACACCACGAAAAGCTCTCCGATGCTTATACATAGGTATACGAGGATTACTTTGAAAGTACGTACATATGTTGAACAGCTATAAGCACACACTTAGGTACATATTTTCAAGTTTCTTTTCGTCGTTGAATAAAATAAGTTTAAAGGAAGGTTCAGCGCAGCTCCTGGGGAGTCCTAGTTCTGTACTTTCGGCTCTTGTCTGGTTGACTGAATGTATGTACTAGGTTTGGGTTGTTTTTGAACTAATGATCTAAATCTTTTTGTTGAAATTTTTTTTGGTAATTGTTTCCTTTAGGAGACAACTGCTAAAACACGTCCAAAAATATCGGGAGAGGTATCAAACAACGCGTTTTGACTTCGGTATCAACAATCGCGGATTTTTAATTTTTTGTTTCAGTGAAAAGTTATTCGCAAAAAACCCAAAAATGACCCAGGTCCGATCCCAAATAGGGGGCTTGATCTAAGGTATTTATGTGCAGAACATCTTTCTGCGTAGGCGGCCTTCGGCCGCGCTTAAAAAAAATAACCCTTAGCCGGTCCAACACCGGCTACGCGGTCCACAGTATTTCCGCGCAAAACACACTTTGCACTTTTCGGTCCACCCTAATCTGTGATTACAACAACCACATGAAAATGACGGAAAATTTTCAACTTTGATTGCAAATATCTCTTCACTGAAACAAAAACTCGAAAATTCGCTTCCGGATTATTGTTACCGAGGTCAAACCGCATCTTTTGATACCTTACCCGATAATTTCGAACGTGTTCTAGCAGTTGTATCCTAAAGGAAACAATTACCTTTTTTTTTTTCGCTAACAAAGGTACTGCGTACATATTATGTATATGAGCGAGAGTTAATTGATGTGAGTTTAAAATTGAACTAGTTCAGTGGATTGAAAGAATTAAAAGTGAACTAATCCTTTCATTAAAGTAAAAAACCCAATTCTAGTATGTACATGGGTAAACAAATATGTTTGTATGCATGCAGGTATGGTCAAGGGACGATTACCGCAATGTGCGATTTACAAATGCTAAACGTTGGGTTAACAAAAATTGGGGTATCAAATTGGCGCACCAAATCGAACCTGTAATCAGTAAGGAGCGTGTAGTTTTTTGTGATGGTGATGGTCCACTTGACCATCCAAGGGTCTATATATGTTTGGTAAGAATAGTTAATTTGAAAAAAGTTTATAAACTAAAAATTATTTCAAGGATAAACCCACAAAGCATTGGTGTCATTATTGCTTAAAATCATTTATAAAAGCAGACCATGCAGCTGCAGTACTGGCGGAAACAACAAAGAAGTAGGCTATAGGACAGTAAGTCTCATAATTAAATCTTCTGGATAATTTATATTAGGAGAGCAAAATTCATTCTTTAATTTTTTTTAACTGAAATGTAATCTGTTAAAAAGCTGATCTTAGGTGTACCCAATTTATTTTCTAATAAATTTATGTATGATCTACCAAGTTCGTGCGGTTATTTCTGAAAGGGATCACTTAAAATTGAGAAAATTTATTTTTGATTAATAACGGTATCATTTGGTGCCTATTGACAATAAAAATAAATGCCTATCTTTGATTTTTAGAAGACAAAAGTTTTAGCCTGTTTTATGACCATTCGAAAATTTTTTTCCTTTTAATATCAAAGTTCAGTAACCTCCGATTTACTGGACCGAATTTGATAATTCAAAATGGCAGTATTCTCGCTCCCAAAAACACTTCAAGAACACATTTTTTATTTCTTTAAAACTAAATTTTGATGAAAATATTGCCTCAGTTGATCGACAAAAATAAAACGTGTCCACAAAATATGGAATGATTGTGGTTTTTATTTAAAATTGGCCTTCAGCTCAACAACTTTCAACTATTAAAACTTAATTTTAAATATATATATTTTTAAAATCGGTGCATAAACCTATGCAAAAAAAATTGTTTCAAAGTTTTCACACAAAAATACCACATATGGGCGATTCCATGAAAAAATAAGCCTTGGTGTGAATATTGTTTATAAAAATAGCAAACATGTCGATAGCTTTAGGTAAGTTTTTAGTAAAATTTTTTACTTTTTAAAATCAGACACTGGGTTAGCTATTTGAATGAAGTTGAATTGGTTTGTTTTGTCAAATCATTTATTATTCCTGTATGACGGTTATTGATAACAGAACTCAACTATATTCAATTTATTTAGTTTATATACCTAACTTTGTAACTTTTCTGACTTTATTAAATGAAAATATAAGCGGTATTGGCCTTGTCCCACCCGTTACAAAAAGGTCAAAAAGTTGTTATTGTCCTTTATATTACCTACCGTTTTATGTTAGTAACACAATATTAGAATATGGTTCCAAATATATACCACAATTTCATTTTAGGTTCTATGAAGTTAGTTAAGAAATATTCAACAATAAAGCATGTCCCACCCGTTACAGCTATGGGGAATTAGAGGTTAGTATGGTTAACTAATAACCAAATATTTATTAAGTTATATTTAAAACTATTTTAAATGAAGTAACAATATTGAATAATAATATATTTCAAAATTGGAAAAAGTTTTAAAATACAAATTGAAAATGAGCTCAATGAATTCTTGATACTTCCAGCTAGGTATTAAAGAGCTAAGTGGTAATACCACATTACTTCCCTTCCTTAATAAGGTATGTTAAAAGCTGGCTTCAATCTGTTTATCGAAATCTTTTTAAGTTTCCCATCAATTTCAATCGAGAAGTAATCTTGTTCTCTTGAAAGGACTTTATAAGGACCAGAATAAGGCAGCTGAAGTGATTTCAGTAAACCTTCTCTCACAAAAACGTGAGTTGCGGTATCCAAAGTTTTATAAACAAAATGTTTACACTTAGAATGGTTCGATCTTTTCACTGGCTTTATATCTCGAATCTTCTTCTTTAACTGTTGAACAAATTCAGTTTGTAAGGGTTCAGCTGAGTTTTCAAAATATTCTTCAAGTAAACTTAACGCTAAGCCAAACACTATATCACATGGTGCTAATCCAATATCTTCTTTAATACTACTTGATGTATATTGGAACGATTTTTCGTCATCCCTTGTCAAATTTGGGTTTGAGACAAACCGGTTTCGGCGTTGTGCCATCATCAGTGTCGATTTTCGTTCTGATCTGTTGTGGTCGTTTGTCTTGTATTTATAGTAGGTAGCAGGTAACGTCAGCATGGGTGTCTGTTTGTGTACGTGTGTGCATGTGTTGTGTGTGTACATTCAGAAACGGGGGTGGTTTGCATCGATCGGTTTTTTTGTGGTTGACTGAGGCAGGTAAAAGTTGGTGATTTTTGTTGTTTGTTTCTTCATTGTTTCTTTTTTGTTCTCTAAGGTCTCTCCTGAGTTTATCTACTAGTGCTTTTTTATATCCGTTGTTTGTAGCGATGTTATATATTATTCTAAGCTCTCTTCTATATGCTTCTTGTGTAAGAGGTGTTCTTTCCAATCTTTGTACTAAGTGCCTTAGCGCTGCATAAAAATGCACAACAATGAAGAAGAAAGTACACAAACCTGGACGACAATGATATATACTGGAAGGGCAACATATAAATTAGCAAATTTCCTTAGAAAATACAACATCAACACAGCGTTCAAAACATCGAACAATTTAGGACGGAAGCTAAGAACCAAAACTAACTCAGAAGATCCATTTAGCAGCCATGGTGTATACAAGCTCACTTGTGAATGCCAGCACAGTTACATAGGACAAACCGGACGACAAGTAAGAACGAGGTTCAGAGAACACATTAGAGATTACAACAAAAAGATACGGAATCCAACCATCATACCAGAGTCCAACTTTGCGAATCACATGGCGGAGAATAAATGCCCCCCCGGAAACTACAAAAAAAAAGTCAAGGTCCTACATGTACAAGCAAAAGGCAGATGTCTGAACGTACTCGAAAACATGGAAATCTACAAACAAAAAACATTCGACGGTAGAATAATAAACGAACAGACAAACACTGTTTCCGACACAATATTCGAACCTTTAAAATTGGTTTACAAAAAACAAAGCAACCACTCAGGTACAACAAACACACACGCACCGACAAATAAGCACAAAACAGCAAAAGATCAAAAACAACAAACAAGCAAAAAAGGTCAAACAACAAAAATCACCAACTTTTACCTGCCTCAGTCAACCACAAAAAAACCGATCGATGCAAACCACCCCCGTTTCTGAATGTACACACACAACACATGCACACACGTACACAAACAGACACCCATGCTGACGTTACCTGCTACCTACTATAATTACAAGACAAACGACCACAACAGACCAGAACGAAAATCGACACTGATGATGGCACAACGCCGAAACCGGTTTGTCTCAAAACTAAATTTGACAAGGGATGACGAAAAATCGGTTCAATATACATCAATCATTCACCCTGTCGGAAAAACAACAAAACAAAATAAAACAGTTAATATTACTTCTTATTCCCAAAAGAATACTTGGTACCGACTGTGTCCATTTAGCACCCGCTTTGCAACGTATTGAAGCCTTTAAAGTACGATGGAATCTCTCCACCATACCATTAAACTGAGGATGATATGCTGTAGTGCGTATACGTTGTGAACCAATAAATTTAGATAATTCATTAAATAAATGCGACTCAAATTGTTTTCCTTGATCTGTAGAAATTTTTAATGGAACACCAAATCTGCAAATCCACTCCTGATAAAATGCTTTGGCAACAGTTTCAGCTCTTATATCTTTAAGAAAGATTACTTCAGACTATCTTGAGAATCTATCAACACACGTTAAACAAAAACGATATCCATCAGAGGATGGCAAAGGACCAACTATGTCTACATTTATATGATCAAATCATTTTTCTGGTAACGGATAATTTGTTATTGGTTTTACGCAGTGTCGAGTTATCTTTGATTTTTGGCAATCAATGCAAGATCTTACCATATTAGTAACATCTTTGTTAATACTAGGCCAGACAAATTTACTCTTAATTATTTCAACGAAGCTCTAGTTCCAGGATGGTGAAGTTGGTGGAAATTTTGAAATACCTTGGTACGCATATCTTTTGGAACAAATGGGCGAGGTTTTCCTGTTGAAACATCACACCATATATTGTTATTAGAAAATTGTAATTTTTCCAGAATAAGTGATGAGTTTTGTGTTTGTATTAAACTTTCAATCTCATCATCATTTTCTTGAGATAAAGCCAATTCTACTATAAGGTCACTAGTAATTTCAATCGTTTCAATTCTTGAAAGAAAATCTGCAACAACATTATCTTTTCCTTTAATGTGTTTAATCATTGTTGAGAAGTGCGAAATAAAATCTAAATATCTAAATTGCCTTGGAGAAAAACTGTATAATTTCTTCGTGAAAGCAAATGTAATAGGCTTATGATCAGTAAAAATTGTGAAAATTCTTCCTTCCAACATGTATTATTATACTTTCATAAATAGCCAACAATTCTCTATCATACGCAGAATAATTTCTTTGGGGTGAAGATAACATTTTAGAGAAAAATCCTAATGGCTGCCAAATATTATCTTCTAATTGCTGTACAACCCCTCCAATTGATGTTCCGGATGCATCAACAAATAAACCTAATTCCTTATTTGGAGAGGGATGAGTTAAGAGGATAGCTTTGGATAAAGCTTCCTTAATATCATTAAATGATTTAGACTGATTATCTGTCCATGATAAATTCTTGTATTTACTTGGAGAATGTCGTTGAAATTCATTCAATGGCTCTTGGAGCACTGCAATATTTGGTACATATGATCTATAAAAATTTATCATCCCAAGAAACCTTTTTAGCTGATGTAAATCTTTTGGCTTTTCATAATTTAATATTTTTTCAACCTTCTTGGGTGATGGCCGTACTCCTTTCGAGTTGATTATAAAATCAAGAAACTCCAGCTCCTTTTTACCGAATTCACATTTTTCAGGATTAAAAGTTATCCCAAACTTTTTAAGACGCTCAAAAATTATTTCTAAATGTCTAGCATGTTCATCGGCATTTTTAGAAAATATGAGAAAATCATCAATGTAAGCAAAAATAAATGGTAGTCCATTGACAAATTCATCGACAAATCTTTGCATCGACTGAGCAACGTTTCGTAAACCAAATGGCATTCGAGTATATTCAAAAAGACCAAACGGAGTTATTATGGCAGTTTTTTTAATGTCTTCGCCCTTCATGCAGATTTGGTGAAATGCTTTCACTAAATCAAGCTTTGAAAAAAATAAGTTTCCGCTTATATTAGCATTTAAATCTCTTATCTTAGGAAGAGCATAACGATCTGGAACTGTTTTAGAGTTAAGAAACCTATAATCGCCACATGGCCTCCAAGTACCGTTTCCTTTGGAAACCATATGTAACGGGCTTGACCAATTACTCTTTGATCTTCTTATTATTCCTTGTTGAAGAAGAGAATCAAATTCTGCTTTTGCGGCTTGACAGAATCTAGTCTTCTAACTTTGCAATGTACAGGAGGACCTTGGGTAACGATCTCATGTTCAACTGAAGAGTCTTTAGAAATAAAATTGAGGTTACGTCTAGTAACTTCTGGAAACTTTGCCAGTAATTCAAAATACGGTTCCTGCTTATTCACAATCTGAACAAGCGCTTCCATATTTTGTCCCACCCGTTATAATTTTAAAACTAATACTATTTCCACAAATCCTTTATTTATTAAAGTTTTCTTTTACTTGAACCATTAATTGAATGCATTATTTAACATCTCTATTAAAACCATAAATCGTTAGTTTTATTGAAACCTTTTAACAAAAGTAAAATTTCATGTAAAACTGTTCCACCCGTTACGATGGAATAACCCATATGCAAAATATTACTATCTTAGTTATTCCGTTGAGAAAAAATGGTCCGACATTTGAATGCCAATTATCATAACTGGAACACTTTCTGCTCTAAGATTTTTAAATTTGAATTTTTTATTCACAACGCTGTAAAAATCTTTGGGTTAGCGTTCTACTGAAATAACTAATTTAAAAAAAAAAAAATGGGCACGAAAAGTGTAAATGAGATGTTTGCCCTCGAACACCCAGAGTATCAAACTACGTTTTCGGAAAAATCGCGACCTCGCGTTTTCGCGAAATATCTCACTTTAACCCTTCTGAAGCTCCACAAAAGGATACATTTGGCTAAAAACTCTCTTCAGCAACAGATTTTGTGCATTTGTTGGTGTAGATGTGTCCTAGTTCTTACATATATCGAGAAAAGCTACACTTTGTTATAACGGGTTACAAGTCCCTGCTTTTTAGTAGTCCAAAGAAATCAAACACATAATTGATTGCACACAAATAATAAAAGTATGTAGTTATATATTTTAAGCATATTTAATTAGTAGCATGTTTTTCATTGTAATAACTGGTATGAATGAAAACTACAGAACTTAAAATTTTTCTAGCACAATGTAAATTAACAAAGCCAAACTCTCAACTTAAATGATTTATTGATAGTTATCTAAAAAAAAAATGTTTGGCTTTCAGCATAAATAAAATGTTAAATTTTAGAATAAGGGAAAATGTTTAAAGTTACCTAATTTATAAAAAAAAGACACAACACAATATCAAAGTCTTAATTGTAACCAATATGTATATATGTGTTTGCTTGTGAACACAAACAACTTAGAACTAAAAGTTATTGTAGGTCCAAACAACAACGTAGGTCCAAATGTTAACGAGAGCGAAAATATGTGTGTTTACTTAACTGTAAGATATATTATATTTGTATTGTTTTAAAATTTTCTTGCACTTTAGATGGATTTCATTGAAACTCAGTACTGCAGTATCCCAGTAACAGTTTTATCAAAAATATGCGTATTTATGACAAACAAATTTTTGGGATATCATCGCTTTCGCATTTCTGTTTTAATTTTTTGATTTTTACTAAATCAAAAGCAGCCGCTCAAAGACAAAAATCCATATCACGAATTAACTCGTGCTAATAAAAAGAATCAAAGAAAAAAATACTTGTATTTTAACTCATCACTTTCATCTGCCGTCCAATCTCGCCTGTCCCCGTTATTTGATCATTCCGTTTTGAAATTATCACCAAATATTGCTGCCTCACATGACTCAGAGGCTGATACATATGTTTGACGACATGTGAGAGTTGGCACATATACGCATGTAAATGTGTTAAACGAAAAACGTTTAAGCAAATAAACAATTCTCCTCTACTTGCACCCACATCATTCCTGCCACCAGTACTTATTAACCCCGCCATGTTGGTTTTCTATTTAGGTTTTAACTGGTGGGCCTTCGAGAGCGGTGCCTTATCACCGAAATAAGTCACATAGTTCTGATTACGTTCCATGAAGATGCTCGTAAATCAAATTCCAAAATATTAAGATATACGAAAAAAAATCCATGAAAACATTACAGAACCAGTATGGAATTGTACACTTGGGAATCATAGATACATAACTACATAGATGATTACCATCGAAAAGTTTACAAAATCATATTATGTATGTATATCCAAACGATGACATCTAATATAAATGTTGAATTCATCTGTGCACGACTATCATACTGTTTCTATATTTTTTTCGGTCGTGGTTGTGAATGCTGCGGTCATCTGTGTTTTTCACGCTGCCATTTACTTTGCTTCTCATGCAATGCTATCTGCTATCCGTAGTCTCAAATGAATTTCATCTAAAACACCAAACACTTAACGATCTAGTTACTAATAGATAGTATATCTGAACTTGAATATAGACGTTTATAAAATTGCCAATAAGGATTTGGCTAAAAAGAACCACTGGTCACCAGAGGTTCCGTGGTACGGCGTAACCTTCTTTTGTTACGAAAATATTGCGATCGGAATATTCTTCTCTTTTAGCAATGCCATCCCCTTTTTGTTTAATACTGCCAGAACCGGCTGTATTATCGTAAGTAGTAATGGTCTCCGATTTGCCATCAACGGTACGAGTTATAGTTGTGGTAGTGTTGCCTTGAGAATCCTTGGTAATTTTAGTAGTCTCATAGCTACCATCGGGCTTGCGTATGGTCTTTGACATAACACTCTGGCTAAACATTTTTGGTCCCTAAGGTGATATAAAGAAACAGGACAGAATTTTAAAAAATAGGTATGTTTTTTTTATGCATAAACAAAAATAAACATATGATTGTATATTTATGTATCACTACATATCGCACACTAAGTCAAAAAGAGTGACAACTCAAAATTTTTCAAAATCGACTTTTTCCCATAAAACATTTCTTAGAACACATACCTAACGACTGCGAAAAATTCTTCTCCAACACTGCCTCCCTTAGCTGTAGAAATTCCGTTATGTCTGTTTTGATGTTACTTTCGTTTATGTTACCTGCTTGAACAGTATTAACTAAAGAGTACTATTTACAGTTGTGACACTTTGCATTTAAGCAACAGTGTCGTTTTATTTTCAGTTAAAGAGTCTTATTCGACTTGTGACACTTTAGCTGAAAAAGTGTGAAATAGTTTGCGATATCGTTCAGAGGTGTGATTTTTTTTATAGAAAAAGTAAGTATAACCAAGTTATCTTTGATACAAGTAATTATGATAATTGATAATTTAAATCAATGTAAGTTTTACTATATAGGTTAGAGATTTCAAGATTATCATATTAGAAATATGCAAAAAAAAATGTTTCTTTAGTTTTCACTTCCTTTTAAAAATGTGTTGAAGACATGGATGAAGATTTGATTCAATTTGATTAACTTACCTGTTAAATTGCCTTGTTGAATTTACTTTTAAACTTGAATTTTATACTTACCTTTTACATACTTACCTTTTAAATTGAATACTTACCTAAAATTTTACTTACCTTTTATATCCATACTTACCCTAAAATATATACGTGCCTTTGAATTCGAAAACCCTTAAGAACATAATGGCAAAGCAACGAGACATAAAGGAACTAGTCAACAAGAATCACATTCCGAAAAACTTCTATAAAGTTTATTATAAAAATTTACTATGTGCTTAGTATAATTTTATTTTGAATTCAAACTTCTTATTTTTTCATGAAATATATTACGTACTTTAATTTGTACATGTGACCTGAATAAAATTTATTTTAATCTATTAAAAATATAACAACTTGGAGTAAAATTTTTTTTTGTTTTTCCATTTCCATTTATTTATTTCGTCTATGATAAAAAAATCTTACAGACTAGTACAATGACATATAACAGTAAAGTATCAACAAGTACGATAAAGTATTGAGCAAAAGTTAAATTATTTTCTTTATCATTAAAAATAAATATCAAGAGTTGACTTGAAAGTAGCTCTCGAGAGAGAAAAATCAATAGAAAGAGTCCTTGAGAGTTTATTAAATTCCTTGAGGGCGCGAAAAATAGGGTCGAAATAGTAATAATTGGCCCTGGTAGCATACAAATAAAACGGCAAGAATGATCTTAAGCACCTATTTGGCACATTAAATGATACCTTCTCAAGAAGAGCTGAACAATTCAAGGAGCCAGTAATGAGGTCATAGAGGAACATAAGTAATTGCACTACCCGCCTGGATTCAAGGGGTTGCAAATTAATAAGCTTACAGCGCGAAGTGTAGGAGGGAATCGGGTCATCAAAATTTAACGATATAAGACAGAACCGGATAAATTTCCTTTGTACCCTTTCGATTCTTGCTGAGTGGCAGCTGTATATTGGATTCCACACAATCGAGGCGTACTCTAACTTTGAACGCACTAAGGATAAATAAAGTGACTTCCTAGTATATGGATCTTGAAAGTCCTTTGCATATCGACGAAGGAAAGCAAGGTTTCGGTATGCCTTTGGAAGCACAAAGCAAATATGATTAACAAATGAAAAAGAAGTGTCAAAAACAACACCTAGGTCAACAAATTCTTTGACAGAGGCCAACGGGTCACCTGAGATATCATAGAAAGTAGAAAGGACTCTAGAAGCCTTAGTGAACGACATATGAAAGCATTTCTTAATGTTAAGATAGAGTTTGTTGGCAATACACCAGTCGACAAGATTATTTAGGTCATGTTGTAGAAGCAAGCCATCCGAGGAATCATCAATTCTACGAAATACCTTAAGATCGTCGGCGTATAAAAGGAACTTAGACGAAGGAAAGCATGACCCGATATCATTAATGAAGAGAACAAACAAAAGAGGGCCAAGAATACTACCTTGAGGTACCCCTGACGTTGCGACAAAAGGGAGAGAGCTACAGTTCTCAATTTCAACACACAGTGACCTATTTGACAAATAAGATTTCAGCTAATTCAAAAAGACAGAGTGAAATCCAATGCACTCAAGTTTGTTTAATAATATTTTGTGGGAGACTTTATCGAAGGCTTTCGAAAAATCTCTAAATGCAGAGATGCAGAAATCAGAGAAAGAAACCATGTTAGTGACTGTAGAGCGGCCAGCTACAAAGCCATGTTGGCGTGACTCAACAATGCTCCTGGTCACAAAAGTTAGTTTCTCTTTTACAATTATCTCGAATAGCTTAGAACATACTGTGAGTTTAGCTATGGGTCTGTAATTAGACACATCATTTTTGAAACCGGATTTGAAAATAGGAGATATCCATCTGTAATAAATGTACCCGAAGTCAGAGACAGATTGAATATATGGCAAAGAGGGAAAATTAACGATAAACTACAATGTTTCAAAACAAAAGCACAAAGGCCATCACTGTCACATTTTAACGATGGCTTAAGTGTGCACAATGCATTGCTAACGTCTTCGTCAGAAATTATAAGAGAGCCGAAATCTACAGATTCATGGACAGCTGTAGGCGTTTGGCTGCAAGTCGGAAAGGCAGTGTCATCATCAAAATTAGATTTAAAAAATTCAGCGAAAAGTTCGACAGTTTCATTGAGAGACTGGGAGCATTTGCCATTGTAATTCATGCAAATTGGAATATTTGAAGACCCACGCTTAGAGCGAATAAAATTCCAAAAAGTTTTTGGATTTTCTTTTAAGTAATTTTCGAGCTTTCTCACATATTGATTGTAAAGGAATTTATCAAGAATATTAAATTGTTTCACGCTGAGAGTGTATTGTTCTCTAAGAAAAGTATTAGATGCAGCAGCTTTATATAATTTATGAAATTTGTTACGTTTATTTTTTAATTTCTTAAGCGTTTTGTTATACCAGGTTTACCAGTTTATGCACCCTAGGCCCAAAAAGAGGGGCCTGAGCGTTGAAAACCTCAGTCAACCTCGATAAAAAAATATCATAACAGACACTGACTTCACCGGAAGAAAATATATTTTCCCAGTCCAATTCAATTAATGTATTGTTCAGCTCATCAAAATTAGCACTCCGAAAGTTAAAAGAAGTATTTCCCATCACAGCTGAGGTAGGAATAGCATCAAAATTTTGTAAATAGATAGCAAGAGGAACATGATGTCTATCAGACGCACATAATGAAAAAGTACTCTCAAAGAGACCCACTATTAAATTCTCATCAACAAAAACTAGATCAAGCAATCTAGAAAGTGAGTTAAAAATGTTATTGATTTGTATAAGATTGCAACTTAGTAAAATACTATCTATAAGATTAATTTCCGTTGATCGCGAAACATTGGTAGGTGTTAGAATACCTTTATTCTGAAGGTCTAACCACACTATATCAGGTAGGTTAAAATCCCCGAGAATACAAAAATGAGCCTGAGTATTACTCTCATAAATTTTAGAGATGTAGATTATATAAACTTTCACAACTGTTCGCTGGTATACACGAAACACAGACAAAAATAGAGCCAGGCGGTCCAACAATGCGAACACACAGTTGATCAATCAGAGAATCCTCATGCAGCAATTGATGTGCCGTAAAACGCAAACTTTTCTTCAGAGCAATTAAAACCCCACCTCCCTTACGGATACCAGTCTTCACGGGATCTCTATCTTTCCTAAAGGTATGAAATACATTAGGATCGAAGTATTCCTCATCGAAAAAGTCCTCATTGAGCCAAGTTTCCACAAGCACGAAGGCATCGTAATCTAAACGTAATGTAGCTACAAAAATTTCTTTAGATTTTGTGCGCATACCACCCATGTTATGGAAATATATTTTTAGAGCTGCAGATGTATTGACATTAAGATGATTTCCAGATTCAGTTTCGCTTGATATTGAAAGCGGGCTATGCGACATTATTTCCGACTTGGTGAAATCGAAAGGGCCGCACATTAACCTCAGATGGCCAAACGTAAGGGTTCATAATTTTTTCAAGCAGGGCAGGCGTAACTCCAAGCTTGAAATTGACACTCTCCAAACTATCGAGCGGGACACCAGTTCGTACCAACTTACGACAAGGAAGGTCAATTGGATCAATACCAGTATATTTGGCAACATATACAATAATATTTTTCTCAGTCACCGAAGGCTTAAATGACGAAATATGTACCCATTTCTTCTTAACTACAGCTTCAAGCTCTGTATTTTCATTCCGGCCGTAAACAATACTTCTCCGACCAACACCATTACTTTGACGCGCGGTGTTATTATTTATCCCATTAGCAGCAACAATGGCTACAACAGCACAATCACTTGTAGCAGTGGTGGATGTATTTGTGAGCAAGAATCATTAGGCAAAGGCAAAAATGAAAAACCCATTTCGCCAGTAGAACGACAATTATTGTCATTATTGTTATTGTTGTTGTTCGGGTTATCGTCACAAGCATTAGCAACCGCAGTTTTCCATTTGCTAATTAGTAAGTGTTTTAAAGGTAAATCAAAACATATTTTCAACTAAAGAGACACAATTTGACTTAATACCATAAGCCCAACGAAAAAATTTCAACTAAAGAGTCACAACTCTAAATTGGCTCGTATTGTCAAAACTACCAAACAAAACTGAAAAAACTGCTAAATCAGCTTTTCACAGGCTTTACTACCATTTGGAATTTTATTTGATTAAAAAATTGGAACCATGTCTGCTAAAAACAGTTTTTGCCTCTCCTGAACATTTTACATTTTTTGAGTTGTGACGCTTTTTGATTTAGTGTGCGATATTATAAAACAAAGTCATGGAGATGTCCCTTTAAATGCTTAAATCTTGAAAACTAAGCAACGGATTTTGATGCGGTTTTTTTTTAATAGATAGATTGGTTGAAAAGGAAGGTTTATGTCATTATAATGTGAAGAAATATATAAAAAACCATAAATTTTTTGTTTACACAGCCATAAATCATAAAAGAATCCACCGATTAAAATGAAACTTACTTGAAGTTAAACTTTGAAATATTTACTTTCGTTCTGCATCAAAAAAAAAATAGTTGATTCATATCTTATTTAACCAAAATTGTTTAAACAAAAGCAGCACTTTTTCCAAAAAAAAGTGTTACCGATGTGGACAGTCCTTTGGATATGGATCCACTACACTCCGTGCTTTTACCTTTGGCACTGGCCCGACTGCCGCAGGAGCAATTTTTTTGACCTCGACGAACCTTGGGGTTGTGAATTTCAGTCGCCTTTTACGACAAGCACACCTACCGGGTGTATATTCCAAGCCCGCAGCCTGATGAGGAAATACACCCGTTGTTGTTTTTCTTGTTATTAACAGTTACTCGCCCGCCATGATTATTCTCAAAATCGTCATCAGATTCTTCTAGCAGTTTCAAAGGTTAGAAGAGTAAGTTATATTGAACAGTTGAAGGGACTTCGCCTTGCAGTTCTTATAGAGGTGTTTTTGGCAGACTTGCAACTCTGCAACATTATAATTTTTTTAAGTTCCTGGAAATGATTTTGATTTTAATGATGTAGATTCTATCAGAATCACCTCGTTGCGGACCGGGGTGTTTGAAAAGGCCGGATGGGTCTTGGACAAACACGGGGGAGGAAACGTTGCAACTTCTCCTTAATACCCACTTTCCAGACGCGAAAAACGATAGGTACCAACCAGATCAGGGTCAGGGAGTATATGATCATTGGCCATTGGGTCATTTAAGCCGTTCAAAACATCAGGGCTAGATGACTTAGCACCCATACAACTTCAGCAATCCATCGTACAGAGTATACCATGGTTGCTGGCTATATATAGGGGAGTGCTTACTTTTTGCTATATTCTAGGGTAATTTTTATACCTAAGGCAGTGAGTGAGAACATCTCATGTTGGCCCAAAAGACTTCAGACCAATCAGTCTGGCGTCCTTCCAACTTAAGGTACTGAAGTGGGTTATGGAGCACACTTCAGAGGGAAGCTAGAGAGCAAAATCGCATCATCGCAGCATGTATATATGAAAGGTAGATCCTCAGAGACAGCGTTGCACGAAATTGTTACACACATCGAAAAATCTTAAGTAAACAAAGAATTTACACTAATAGCCTTCTTGGATATAGAGGGGGCTTTCAAGACAGTACCGAACCTTGGGCGATGTCTCTCTTGTACTAAATGCTGACGAGCAAGAGGGTGCATGCGGGCCTAGCCGGGGTGTCGGTGGACAAGGTCGTCAACAGAGGCACGCCGCAAGGTGGGATCCTCTCCCCTCTTCTATGGGTAGCCACAGTCAACGGACTTCTGGAAACATTGGAGTGGGAGGGGGAATCTAAAGTCATAGCGTATGTGGACGACCTTGCGGTGGTAGTGAGTGGTAAATATCCACAAACGCTCTGTGACATTATGCAGAGGAACCTTAGATTAGTTGAAGGGGGAATGGTAATAAAAGTCTAGGTGTTAACCCGGCCAAAACAGAACTGGTCCTGTACCCTAGGAAATACAAAATTCCGGTGCTACAGCTACCAGCCATAGGTAACAGCACCCTCGAACTGGGTGTTTCCGCTAAATACCAGGGGGTATTTATTGATAAAAAGCTCTCATGGAAAGAAAATATACAGGAGCGTGCTCAAACGGCATTAGTGGCCTTATACTCTTGTAGGGGTGCCATAGGGCAAAAATGGGGGTTGACCCCCAAAATCACACTTTGGTTCTATACTGCTGTATTTAGACCAATTCTTTTGTATGAAGTCCTAGTCTGGTGGACGGGTCTGGAGAAGAGCTCCAATACCATCATAATTCAAAGAGGGCAGAGAAGTGCGCTCATTTGTGTTAGTGGGGCGCTACGTACAACAGCGGTAGACGCACTGAATGTAATCCGGAACATTTTACCGATTGACCTAAGCGATGAACTATCCGTGGCTTGAATTTACCAGGATGGGGATCCCTTTGTGAAGGTCACTCATCCATACTTCACAATCTCCCCGAGTACAGTTGGGACTGAGCAGATTTAGAATCTTTATTACTGTATATACATTCCGGATAACAAATATTTGGCAATATTAATTGTAATCCAAGACGCCTTCTTATTCCAAGCGGGGTGAACTCCGCAGACAATCCTAAATTTCGTAGAATGTAGTAGACTTTACTGATGACGGCGTTTATATGGTCATTACTAGAGACTAGACTTTATGACAAACCCAAGCTTCTTTACTTTAGAGACATATTTAAGACATTTATTACGAATATGTAAAGGTGGAAGACCCAACACGTTAACCTGCCGGTTTGATATGGGTAGCACGAATGACTTTTCGTTGTTGAGCGAAAGACAATTTTTTTAAGCCTGGTGCAGAGTTTAGTTATCTGTCCGGGTGTTCCTGATATATACAGCTGTATATCATCAGCATTGGCATGCATCAGATACAATGAAATAATCAAGGAGAGTACGCCAACAGTTATTGCCATATCTTGTGGTTTGGCAAAGACCAAGGCTAGACCCATAATCTAGAAAACAAATGCTACACGTGTCACTACGTAGAATATTTACATTAAAATCGCCGCAGACTATAGTATCATCACAATCAACGGCTATTGTAGAAGTTTTAGAAAAAAAAACTTAAACTGCAACATCTATTAGGATTATACACACAAGACAGTAGGGTCTTGTACACTGAATTGGACACCTTTACTAGTAGATACTCACCCTTGTGGTTAAGGGTTTAGAATATGCCCGAGATAGGCATACCGGTCGTAAGAGGCGACTAATATGCACCAAGGTAATGACGTACAACTCGATGGTTGATCTACGGATATGATGCCTCTCACCTCTCATTACCCATGATGACATGACCTAGAAGGTTGCACTGGTCATACCAAATCGCTACCACGACAGTCGGGCAGTATCGCAAGGAAGTACCGGAGCGTACCGGTATCATATCTGGCAAAGGAAGGTTTATTCGACAACAATCCCCAAAAACTTCGGCGAGTGTTTTTGTCGCTTAAAACAATAACAACGACAAACATACTTATGTATAAAAATACCTGATAGGTTCCCTCGAAAACGCCTCCGCTAAAAGGTGTGGCCCCACGTGGAATCATGGGAGTCATTGGAGTCATCATGTCCGGACGTGGACGTGTAATACGCGACTGCTTCGGAACATCGTCGCTATCAAGAGTTCCATGAATTTTACCCATAATTTTCTCCTCATCGCTTAATTTCTTACGTATTGGATTACGTATAGCCTTATTATCATTACGTGGTAAAATATTTGGCAAATCTTCATTTGGTGATAAGCGTTGCATTAATGAGTGCAATTGATCTGCATAAATTCTATACAAGATGTATAATGTATAATATCATTATTACTGTACATTTACAAATTTACTTACTCTCCATCCAGGTCCGTGTCCATGATTTCTCCCTTTTTCTTTTCAAACTCCTTTAAAATGTCAATTTTCTCAAATCCAGGCTTTAGAAAGTCCTCCTTTAGATCCTTGTCGATTTTAATTTCTCCATCTATAATTTTTAACAGAGATTCAATAATAAACTTAATTTATAATATTTTTGAAAATACCTTCAAATTCACTAACTGCTTCCAAAATTTGCTGCATTTGACGCTCGAAATGTTTCTGCAACTCCAAAGGGTTCGTAAAAACTTGGAATGCAAATTTACGATTATCATCGAAGAGCTCGTCGTCAGTTTCAGCCTCTTCAAACCACTGTGGCTTGCGAAATTCATCCTTTGCAGTAGCCCTGCCAATTGAAAAGTTTAAAAACAAATGAGAATGCCATCGTGTACTTCAATTATTTATTACAGAGCTGGGCAATTATTTGTTTTAATTGTGATTGCTTCAATTGATAATTTAATTAATAAAGATTACAATTATAGCAATATTAATTTAAACTTTTTAGAATTACAATACGATTATTTATTACTGCAAATTATTAGAAAATAATGTTACGATTTTAATACTATGTTGGCTGGCAACTACGCAGCGAATCCTCTAAATGAGGATAACATAACCCGTCTTCATGATGTTGTAATTGATGAGCTTATCAACGGATGAAAAAACTCTCTGGGATTTTTAATATTTTTGTAGTTTGCAACGATGAAGAACAGAACAGGCCCTACTTTAAGTACGATAAGACGGGACCATGTGTAGAGAAAGTACCGCAAGGTGCTAGTACCGGGCATGCCGGGTCCATATATCAGGCAAAATGGTTTCACTTCGACAACACTCCCCAGGACCTTCGTCATCCTGGTAGGTAGACCCGGCTGACGTGGCTTAAGTGAAGAACTGGTGTCAAGTTTGGTAATTAATTGGTATCAAAATATGCAAAGCAAGTAAATTTGATAACAATTTGCCCATGAAGTATGGCCCAATATGCGCAGTCTCCGAATATTTTCCTCGTCAAAGTATCTATCTATAATCTACATACATATCTAATTATCGATTGATTATTTCAGTGTACATTTAAGCTGATTTTAATTTTGGCCAATGCGATTTTCGGCAAATTTTGTGCACACACTTTTGTCACAAATACCCCTTACCCATGTTGTTGTTTTTAAGACAAAAACTCTCCCCGAAGGTTTTGGGTAATAAGGGGCATCATATCCGTATATAAGCATCAAGTTTGTGCATTTTAGTCGCCGCTTATGGCCGGTATGCCTCCCTCGTGTATACCTAGGCCCCTAACAAGCAGAAGTAGCACTTACCCATCTTTACATTCAGTTCCATCGGGATTTGACGATTCCTTTTCGTTCATTTTGAACATTTTACGCAAGATATCCATTTTTCCTCAAGCTTCGCTGCAGCTTATAAGTCAAGTTGGAAGTATGACACAATTTCAAGTCCAAAACACGACTGTTTACAACTTTTGCAACACGTTTTTGCTACTAATAATTCGGTTCGCACTCCACCTCAATCCAAGGATAAATGTATGTATATATTTTGTTTTTCTTTAATTTTCAATAAACCTGCGAAAATCAATCGGTCTGTAAAAGGAATTTGCTCGAAAATTTCTGTATTCAACCTCTTTCAACTTCCTTCTAATAATTCTTTCGTTGACTTTGTCTCCTTTTTAATTCGGCTCTTCGTCGTCTGCTATTCACTTGACAGCCGCTTCGATTATTGGCAGCGTTGGGTAGTGTTTTGGGAAATAATCCAGCTGGTGGATGTTTGTTTTGGGAAATTCTTATGCGATGACAGGGTGCTACCGATTTTATTTTTTAGATAACATTTAATTTTGATAAAGATGATTTGAGGACTTAAGTTTCAGTCAAAGAAAAGTCGATTTGCTATGTTGTAGAGACAAAGAGTGTATATAAATTATATATGCATGAGTATAAGTATGAGTATAAATTATATACACTCTTTGAGTAGCGACACTCCCCGAAGGTTTTAGGTTATGTTATCCCTCCTTCCGTAAGGAAGGAGAAGATGGGTAATGAGTGGCTTAATATCCGTAGATCTACCCTCGAGTTGCACGTCATTAACCCTGTCTAATTTGTCACTTTTGTGCACTTTATTATTTTAAACTCCTAACCCGCGGGGCAGGTAGAGTTTTGCAGTTCACATTTAACATTCAGTTAAGAGGTAGGATCAAATAATCATCCCAATTTCCCTGGATTGGCAGCAGTCCTGTGACCTTAAAATTAAGGAGCTTAATGCGTTAATCAGACGCCTGGCAGATCGAAACGAAAACACTGTCATGTGCCCATTGCCCTCACCATGCTGATGTTAAATCATCTTGGCGATGAGAGAGCCAAATACTTCACTGCTGTCTTCAATTTGTCTATGACCAGCTGTTATTCCTGAAAAATGGAAGCAGCCAAACGGAGTCCCCCTATTAAATCTTGGGAAACCAGCTAAAGAAGGGAAATTGTATCGATTAATATCTCTCCCTTAGGGGGTTTAGAATATGCCCGAAGTAGGTATGCCTGTCGTAAGGCGAGTGCTTGGCAATTCAGGAACGAGAGATCTAGACGCTGTTGGATTAAAGTAGGGGTGCCACAGGATAATATGGAAACTCTAAGATTCCTAGCACGATGTTATACGATATTCGTGAAAATACTTGGTCAGGAAGGTGACAATTTGGTGGTTAATGTGGCAGCTTATTTTTTTCTGATATTTTTATCTATATAGAAATCTATTTAAAGAACACTCGTGACTATGTAGTTGTTTGTTTCGATCATTAAATTGAGTGGAATTACCCAACACTAAGAGGAAAACCACTATAAAATGGTCCTTGTGGGGTGAATTTTTTAAAAACATACAAAAAAAGACAACTCCAAAAAAACTGGTCACTATGTTCTTATGTTATATATTAATTTTAGGCTTTATTGATACAAATAAGTATGAGTATACAGTCTACATAGATATATAGAAAAGCACGATTTCTTTCCAAAAAGTGGTAATCAAGTCTTGACTGAAATTTGCATATAATATCTCCTATGAAACAGAACAATCATATAATTTAAATTGCAATTTGTTATAATTAAAAAAACCTTTTAACTTTGATTACTTAATTTCATACAAATTTTTTTTTAGTATAAGCAACTCGATAAACGGCAGACATTTACGATCAGTTAACGTATTTCAAACTTGGAAATTAAATGTTTTCATTTTCCAATTTCACATGTAATTGCAAAACACTAATAAAAAAGTTAATACTTTTTTCAATAACGAATAATTTACTTAAGCACCTACTTTTTCAAAATTTTCTTTATCTTGTTCTAGTTTTGCTTGAGCCAATTTCATCATTTTAGTCTCGTCTGCGCATTTTGTGGTGATAAAATTACGCACTACTTTATCAGGTACCTGGCATCTATGAGAAACAGCAAATATAATATCTTTGATTGTCAACTGATTTAGTCCATCTTTAATTGGTTTGTTGGTGTATTTAAAAGCCGGAGATGGCCTTCCTGTCATGGAGTGTGTGGCTAAAGTTTGACGGTCGAAAAGAGCTAGCAATAATGTGCGTGTTGCCGCTGACGGATCTTCCCAATCAATTGCATCAAAAATTTCAGTAGGTATGCGAGTATTATTTGGTCCAATCGCTACTGTATTTGGTTTTTCAATCAGTGTATCTGCAGGAACAGGAAGTTTGAGTAAACTTTCGTTAGTGTTGTAATTTGTTGACAATGGCTGAAGTGGTTTTAGTTCTGATTTAATTGTTTTCATTGGTTCTACTATGTTAATACTATTATGTTTACGTTTTTCGGTACATATCTTAAATCGTTTTGCAACATTTGGACTTATTACTGGTGATGTATTAAGTAAATATGGCTGCTCCTCTGCTAAACATATTTCCAAACGTTCGGAATCTACTGATTGACTAAGGTTTTGTGCATTTTCTTCTGTTTCAACTTCTATTTCTATAGGTTGGTCATCGGCGTTGTCGCCGACATCGGAAATTATTGTATAATTTAAATTACAAGCTTGGGTATCCTGTATGTTATTTATAATAGAATGCGTGCTCTTTATTTTAAGGGCATGATTTTGCATCTTAGAATGCGTATCAACATTTATCTCGTGACCTACTAAATATTGAGTACGCAAATTAGCCTGTCCCTGGTTTTGCTGTTGCTGTTGTTCATTGTGTGCTGCTTCACTGCTTGTATTATCCTTACTACTTGTACTTGATGGACTTTTGTTATATTGCATGGATGTACATACGTACTGGTTGTGATTTTGCAATACAGCTTTTGTTAATTTTGTTGATTGCCGTTGCCGACTTTGACGTTTTGGTTTTGGTGTATTGCTATTACATTTAGCTTCATAAGTAGATTGCATTTGGGATATAAGTTCTGATTTCACATGGACATCTGTCTCCAGAACGCGTATCTTTTCTAACAACGCCTTCTCTTTTTCTCTGTGGTCGTGAATCATATTTTGCAGGTACTCATCGGTAATACCAAGATCTGTATTCGAGGTCTGTGTCCATGTATTTAGCATCATTGGACGTTCATAAAAGTATTCAGTTTCACCAGATTTAGCCGAATTTATAATACTTTTATTTGACGACGGAATAACATTTAGTTGGTCTTGATTATAGGTTGTACAAGTTCTTCGCCCATTAGACTGTATGTGATAAAGTTAAAAATTTGATAAATTAAATATTAAATAAACTTTCTGTGTCTATGCTTCAACTTACCATTGCGTTTTGATCCATTTTTGTTCCAAGTACACACCTCATAAAAAGAAATAGTTTTTAAACAAAAATTGAGCCCCAATTTTATGTGTATGGTTGTAGGTACACTCGCACGTTTATATAAAAGGTCTCGCTTTGGTGGGGTTAATGAGAATTTTCAAAACTATTTTCTAACTGCGGTTTCACATGCACTCTGCTTGAATTGAGCAACTTTACTGAGCTAAGCGTTCTTGCTGTTGACGATAGTTTGTATTTTTAGAATGGCTTTCGTCTCCTGAAATAAGGGTAGGTAGATATGAATTTAAGCGCAAGCGTACCTTCACTTTGCCGGATACAAACACAAAGGTCTAAACGTACCTGAGCAAGAACAGCATAGAAAACAACAACAATATATTTGCGAATAAGTATTTATCACGAGTTCAACATAATTTATTATTCTGCTTACAATAAAAATATCGACGCGCGAAGTTGGAAGTGTTCAAGGGCGCATATTCACATTGATCTAATTAGCACGTTTACAGTTTGCCTGATGTCTGTCTGCACCACAATTATGTATATCGAAATTTGTTTTTATCAGCAAACAACTTTACAAATATTTTTGAGGGCGATTAAGGTCGCACACTCGAGTGATTGTATATTGATTGCGAAAGAAAAATGTTTTATTTTGGAAGGATTACAATCGAATTAAACAGCGACAATCAAATCAAATTTTATAAATAAAGAAGTCTTGAAATGTTGCCATAGTATCTAAAAATTCCCATAAGATATGAGCCTATTCACATTAACCCCTAAACTGGTTTACATTGACAAACGACACGTTTAACCGAAGTATACCTGTAATTCGATTCTGTAACTTTTAACCACTCGGCGAGCGTTAAGCTTATCGCCAAATTTCGGCGTATGTTCTTAACGAAAGTGCGATTCTGTAACTTTCTTTTAACGCCGCTAAACAGGTGACTCTTGATGGTGATAAAATATGGCAATACTTCTCTTTTCGCCGTATTTATCACTAAATTACATGCAAAAAACTCAAAACTAATTTTTTTACTTTTTCCAAACGCTAAAACACTTGCAAATATATTAACGCTATTGTCAATACCTCGAAAATAATTCGCGACAGCTAACCACACGAAAAGTGTTAGTGAATAGGGAAAAGCGTTAAAAATGGTGTTAAGCGAAGTTAACGCTAACACCTGGCGTTAAAATAGTTACAGAATCGACATACTGCCCTGATGATATCGTATGCTTTTGGTAACCTGAATCTTATGTTGCCGATGATCGTGCAGCTTTATGTTGTTCCTCAACTACACGAAAACGACTGTCAAATTTTATTTTTGCGTGATGTAAGTTACCGATTTGGCCATTAACAAACATACAAAAATTAGATTTTTTACAAATTTAAACGTTTGAGGTGATAAAAATTACTTTTATTCTTACAATTCTATAATAAGCATGAACAACTTGAGTCAACGCAATTCAAAATGTTCTTCTGCAAAGAGTTTTCATCGCACATATCAGAAGTGCATTTTAGAGCTCAGTCAAGTGAAGAAAGGAAAACACAACAGCCGGTTCTATCGCACCGGAATGACCCGGGTTTTTTCACCCGGCCAAGGGCTGTTATTTCAGTGTAACCCTGTCCAATCTGGGGCAGGGCGAAGCACTGTTAACAACAACAACAAGAAAGGAAAATGTCAAGTGATAACTAAAGTGAAAAGATTCTTTTCACTTCACGATAACGCCCAACCAGAATTGACCCCCAGTCCAAATCACTTTTATCGGTACTGTGAATAGACCCTAAAACTGTAAAATAGTTTACTCGATAAATGCAGTCTTTATACCCCGCTAAACATGTGAGGCGGTCAATTCTGTGATGAAATTCACGAACTTATAACGATGCGATTTTTCGATATTTTAATTAACGATTTTGTATCCTGCAGTATCGACTATGCTGTTCACTAACTTAGCTATAACGATTCGGGGTTAAGATTCCTCATCCCGCTGTAAAACGTACACAAAATACTCAAATGCCATTTTTTTGATAATAATATTGATATAATAGTAATATTATTCTAATTTTCGCTCAAAGCTTGAAATTATGTGTTGTTTATTTAACGACACAGATAACAACCCCAAATTGTATGTTGTTTACTTAACGACACAGCTGATCGTGAATAAACGAATATCGATAACAACTGGTTAGTGAATACCGATATCGTTATAAATATCGTTACGACAAAATGTCGATTGCGAATGTCGTTATAGAAGTTAGTGAATTCCACTACTGGTTTTGCGTTATCGCGAAGTGAAAAAAAATCATTTCACTTAAGTTATCACTTGACGTTTTCTTTTCTTCACTTCACTGAGCTCTGAAATGCGATACTTATATGTGCGATCAAAAGTGTTTGCTAAAAACTCACTCCACCGCAAATTTATGACCACCATATTACGGTTCCGCTTCCAAGAAATCAAAGATGCGACGGTAACTTTACCTAGTTTCAAATCTTACTCCCGTCATAATTACTGAAATTGATTTCTTTTTTATTTAACAATCAGTTGCATCTTTCACAATTTAATTTGAAGATATATTTATTAAGATTTTTTCGGGTCCCAAGCTTGTATTTTTTCTGGTGTTGTCGAGTACGGCATATATTGTTCTGTAATAAAAAGAAAATTAATACTCTTCTACTACTTGTATGTATTTATGTATGTAACGGCAAGACATTCCCCGTAGTTTGCCTTGAATCGAAGTAATAAAACTGAACTTTTATGAGATGCAAAGTCAGAAACTTAGGTCTGATTTAGATTTTTATAATTTAGTTATATAACTAGAATTTGGTGCCAATATTCATCTTAAAATGTCGATATGGGTATTAAAACGTTTAGGTTCCAGTAATGAGAATCCGACTTCTCGATCACCAGTATTTCGCAAATATATTGCAAGGTACTAAAAATAATTTTTCTTGTGATCGAGATTATGATTCATGAGACCGATACGCGTCTCCAGATACCTCTCTCGAAATTTTTGCACGTGGTTTAGCAATTGGTGGCCGTCGTAAACAATTACCGGATTCGACCGAACAGTGGATAATGCCTAATATTCGGTTTAGACGTACTAAATGAGAGAATAAATAACGTAGAGAATATCCAACGACGAATCTAAGTACGCGCAGTCAAAAAAAATTAATGTGCACTGTATTCGCAGCTTTTTTTCAAGTGCAAGCAAATTATTAGGACTATTGTATGTATAAATATGTAGGTAAAAGACGTCTGCATGCATTCATCCAAAGCTGCAATTTTGAATAAATTTTTATCTGAACTTGAATTAATATGATAGAGATTAAGGCGGAGTTTCTCTTACAATTTGTGGTGTGCTGCTTCTAATTTAATTTAAAAAAGTTAAGTATGTCTTAAATTTAGTGAAGAGAAAAAGATGGCCTAATAATATGCACATATGCTGATGTATAATATTTGCAATCATTATATATGATATGATTATCTTGGTATTTTGAAATTTTCATAAATATTTCGGGATTGTGTAAATGCAAAGGTATTTATTACAAGCAACTACTTCAGGAACTTCAGGAAATATATAATAACATATAAACATTAATATGAAAGAAATACACCTTTCATTTTTTCAAAAAATACCTGCACAAAGTTGTAACTTATACAAAAATGCGTTGGGTTCAATTTCGGCTGTTCTCATACAATTTATATAATTGGCGATTATTTTTTTAAAACTATTCAGTTAAGACAAAGTAATTTTTAGCATTTTATGGTACTAATGATGTTGCGGGATTGTTGATACGAACTATTGCAACTGTGTCCAGGGTTTTCACTACTTTCGAGATATATCGGACGATACGGCTCCACTTCATTGTCAGGCTTTAGTAGGTGTCCACTTTTCCCTGTTTCCATTCCTCGAGAATAACAAAAGTGGTCATAGAAAAATTGAAGACTGAAGTTAAGTAAGATGGTTTAACATCATGGATATAGATTTGGAGCCGTTGGGCTTCCGGATATTACTCTTTATTGTTCTACGTTCTTTGCTAGTAGACGATTTACCAAGGAAGGCATATAACCTTAATTCACCAGATTTAATGCTAACAATATGAAACATTTTATAAACAGGTACAGCGGTGAATTACCTTCTTCCTATCTTCATTTTTACAGCTTCCACTTAGATACGTCGTCGGATATTCCATATAAATTACAATAGTTCTTATGTTATAAATGTAGGAGTAAGGATGTGCGCTAAATAGTACATAGAACATGCCCAAACCAAGAAAAAGTACTTTGTTTAGAAAAATAGGGCTCAGGCCCTATATTGAAATTTTAAGGCTCACTGTTGATATCATGCAGTCATCAGCCCCTCTCCCATCCTTTTTGGTTTTTGTTACGAGCGTAGAGTTGGTTGGGCATAAATTTTAGTAAAATATTTGCCTCGTAGGCGAGAATGACACTTGGATTGCAGAAGCTATGTATTAAACTTAGGTGGTTATTTTTACCTTTTGTTCCAGAGAGGTTTTCACTGTGATCGGACATCCATTTATACTTGGGACGGCTTCCATCACGGGTTGGTGGCAAATCCGTCTAAATGAAAAATAAAACCGTTATTTGAGAAAAACGATGAAATTATCTTTATACCTTGTAATGCATCCAACCATACCATTCGGCGGGGATTTGTGAGCCATCATATTCCAAGTGTACATGATCCGTATATTCCACCCAGCGATTGCGACCATAAAAGTAGTAGGGATTCTCATAATACCTATTGCCGTATTTATCTGTGCCTACGAGTGTTCCAAGTTTTAAATCATCATATCTGAAATGTTATTCATTTAAGTAACAGAATCCTAGTTATACTGTAAATAATATGATCATACTTAAAAGGAACTTATATAAGCCAACATATTCGTAACAATCAAACACGGTTTACCTGTACAGTTTCATGTAGGCATTTTTTATTCCCCCCGCTTTGCGGATCATTTGAAAAATTTTGCCGAGGCGGTCTAAGCCTAGGTATTTTGCCATTGTTTCTCTAAAAAAAATCACGTAAATTTATAAATGAAAATACCACGGAAAACATAATTCATACCACAATCCAAACTGACGTTTTTATGAAGCGAACAGATGATTTGGGGTTACAGATGGAACTTATTTCCACTATCGGAATCGAGTTAGTACGGGCAAAGAGGATAGATAAGTAAGAGACGTCAGTTCGCCAATATGAACGAGTTGCTCGCTGAAAGCTGCTAAAAAATTGGTGCCCGTTTTGTCTCAGGGTTTCGGTCATTTCTTTTGCGCATTTTCGTGAGTTTGACAACTACTCAATTTTTGTTTCCACTCACGGAATTGACATTTGTGGGGAATGAGTAACATTTGTATTTGGAGTATTTAAGTATATATATATTTATTTCGAGCTGTTTGCTACTTGTGAGTATTTATGATGTTGGTGGTATTTGCTTATATTGTGCAAATATTCCTAATTTTCACAAAAATGGACTTTTATGACTTATATTAGGTGAAAAATATGAAATACTATAAACATTTACCAATTTCAAAAAATTTATGGAAAAATACATATGTATATGCAAGTAATAAATTTGCCGCCGGTGAATACCACAAAAATGTTGCTATCATTATTTAGTTGAAATATTGTACAAATTTGGAAAAAATTCTATTGAAATATGTACCTACTGTTGTTTATTTCAGTATTCAATATTACAAATTCAAAATAATCCTATTATGGTAACAAAATGAAAATACGGTTTTGCCGACGGCAACTACAAATACAACAAAAATGAAATTTCTTATTAAAAGCTATAAATTCTATTTCTTGGGTTATTTGGTTTATGGGTGACATGGGTATGGGTGGCATGTGCATAATGTACTAGGCAAATTTATTTTAGGTTCAATTTTTGATTGCACAAATCAAATGCAAAAGCACTTGATCGTAGCAAACAAAAATCCACCCTTAAATATATGCGTACGAACGCACTCATGTATGAATGCTTTCAGTTGGACTGGCATTTAGTAAATTGTATGAAAATATAAATATGTACATACACAGGAATGTCGTTGATTTCGTCTTTGATACGAGCTTTGAGTGAAGTCGTCGGTGATCAAAAGTGTTGGCGCACACAGTTTGTTCCTATCTTTCAGCCACTACCAAAAAAATGGAGTAGTTCTTCACTACTTAAGTATTATTAATTTCTGTTTTTTTCTTCCAAAATGGCATGTAACTATCTTAAATTACTTCGGATATTAATTCCATATACTTATATTAAGTTTTGCCTAAGAAAATCATCTAAACTCGCACATAATGTAGATAAGGAGTGGAAAAAGCTAAACTTTTACTACATAGTAGTGTATTCAAAGGATACTTCTGTGCCAGAACGGCCACACTTAAGCCAAAAAAACATGGCTGACCAAATTTGCGACCGAATTTCAGTAACAACAACAAAATCTCATAGGGTTTCTCACGCAAACAAACAAAAGTGACGAAAGCAATATCAGTTGCGCAAATAATCAAACTGCTTATCGAATAAGGACAACTTTTGGTCATATAAGGGAAACTTTCATTAAATAATTAAAAATACTTAGGGAAACTTTTTCGGAATAATTTTTTTGCAAAAGTTTGGGTCTGTTCCTGGACAATAGCTGAATATTTTTATTTTATTTTTTCTTTAATATACCTAACTACCTGAAGCAAATCAAAGTTTTAATGCCAAGTTTTGTTCGGAAAAATGCCAAAGTGCACAACTGAAAAAACGCTTTCGAGGGAATACCCTTCATATGGATTGAAGTTGGATTTTATAAAATCGACAAAATTGAATATTTTGATTCTTCGACAAATAATTTTATATATTTTTATGAATGAATGCTTCAATGAAGTTTTTGTTGTTGCATTTGTAGTTTGTTTCGTAGAATTGGTTTTTGTTGTTGGATTTTTGTGCGTAGAAATGGGTTTTGTTGTTGGACGTAGATTTTTGTGCGTAGAAATGGTTTTTGTTGTTGGACGTAGATTTTTGTGCGTAGAAATGGTTTTTGTTGTTGGACGTAGATATTTGTGCGTACAAATGTACTTTGTTGACAAGAATACTTACATACATATATGTATGAATATGCATTTATGCACGTGAGGTGGTTGGTAGCATATTTTTGATAGCTTATTGTTGCAAGAAGTTTGGCATGCACACATATAACATATATTAGGACATTTGCGCAGAAATATTGTGGACCGCGTAGCCGGTGTTGGACCGGAGTGTTCTGCACATAAATACCTTGGATCGAACCCCCTATTTGGGATCGGACCTGGATCATTTTTGGGTTTTTTGCGAATAATTTTTCACTGAAACAAAAAATTGAAAATCCGCTTCCGGATTGTTGATACCGAAGTCAAAACGCGTTGTTTGATACCTCTCCCGATATTTTTGGACGTGTTTTTATGTTTTTATGATGTGAACAAAACATTTATGCATGAATACAAAATTGCAGAGATTTTAGTAATACTACTGCAAGTAATATATGAAATGCATATCCGAATTGTTATAAATAATGTTGCAATTTTTCAATAATTCGTTTGCATATCAATACACAATTGGATACTTTTATAAACACACAAACACCACACATGCCAACAAACGCACAAACCACATACACCACTTTCCGTTCAAACAAGCAAAACACCTTTGTAAGCCCAACACAGTCTTCAAATTTTAAATCAATTAATTTATCACTAATTAACTTCACTCTTCTTTATTATTTTGACAATTTATTACAGTTTTTCACAATTTTACACCAATTTCAATTAATTTTACCACTTTTTCACTGTTTACAACTTCACTTTGACATTGACTCACAATATTGCTTTTCACTTTTTGACATTTCCGCAAATTAACTCAGCCGACACTCAATTCTTGTTTCAAGATTTTTACTCAAAACTCGGACAGAAAACAAAGAGGAATGGCCGAACCCCTGAGAGCTAACGTCGAGTAGCACACAAAGCAGCGATCAACAAAATGTTGCCATTCGCCGAGTAGCGAACTGACGTCTCTTACTTATCTATCCTCTTTGGTACGGGACTATCACGAGTTATAAGGACTCGTGACGATACTGCATGATTGACCGAGAATTTTTAAGGGTTAGTTCACTCGGCGGTCCTCGTATCACACCTACTTGCATTTGACTGTCGTCGTGTCTCTGCCAGCCTTGAATGGCCAAACTTTAAAATTTTGGATTTTTTAAGTTGACGCATGGCAAGTTTGATCCTGTCTAGTCATGATTGACGAGCAGCGTACTAGAGCTGTTGGCGTAATTGCCTATATTTTACAATTTTACCAGCCTCAAAGAAATCCAAAATTTTAGATTTTAACCATTCAACGCCGGCAGTCGATGCAAGTAGGTGTGACACGAGGCCCACCGAGTACACTAACAGTCATGCCCGTAGCATCGACACGGGCCGCTATTATGGCTTATTCGCAGATATACGTGTCTATATCGTTTTTGGTTCAAAAATCATACAGTTCGGAATTATCCAACACTCATGCCCTAATTCTTATGCGTAATACTTTCCATCCAACGTCAACTGCTAACACACGTCCAAAAATGTGGGGAGATGTATCAAAAGACGCGTTTTGACTTCGGTATCAATAATCCAAAAGCGAAAAATATCGCCTAGGCGATCCCCAGTATTTCTGCGCAGAACACACTTTTGCACTTTTCGGAAAATAAATTATTGGGCAACTTGTACACTTTTTTGGTATTCTGCCGGCTTAGGTGCAGTTCAATTTCGTAACCACACAAAAGGATGGTAAAGTTGCGTAACCGCAAAAAACTGTACCTATTTGTAAATATTACTGTGGACAGGAAATACCACAAATTACTAGTTCACAAGAATTAATAAACAATATAAACACTTTTTCACACGGAGTCTCATGTATTGCCAACGGTTACAGTTTTCGGTAAGATAACCTTCCAGAATTTACTCGTTATCAGTTCTTTATCCCTCGTTGAAACTAATGAAAAGTTACGTCGTTGCATGTGGGGAAATCAAAAAAAAGTCAACGATTTGCACAGCGATGGTATGTTACATGATTTGTATGGTTGACACAGATGACATAACGTCTTCTTCCTCGTCTACACCTTATGTCAAACTATCATATCTCTGTTTAAATTCCTTGCTTAGGGTTCATGGAAAAGCTATTGAGTTCGCTTCGTGTTGTATTTATTTTTAATGAAAATTCGCTGTGAATTGATATGTAACGAGTGCTTTGTGATAACATTTTAAGAAATTTTGTGATTTATGTGTGTGTGTTATAAGCGGAATGCTTAGAAAATAGGCGGGTCTTTATTGCGCGTTCCCTCTCACATGTGCATTTTGAAATAAGGATTAAACGACGTCAAACAGTAATTTCGTGTTGTTGGCCGATTGCGTCAAGCATATATTATTGAACCATGGGTATGTTAGGACATGTCTCGAAGTCACTAACGTGTCATAAGACCACTTCTCGGACATTGGGATACGAACCCAAGTGCCTGCATCAAAGCCGCTGTTAGATTCCTCCAACAACTATGCTATGGTGCCCTATAGCGTCAGGATGCATTAAGCGATAATCACCCGACACTCTCACAACCACCGGTTGCTATGGTTACACACAATCATACGTTGAGCGTTTCCAAGAGCTCTAAGAAAACGAAAGAGCTATGTCTGTACGTTTTATACTTTCTTATATCACTTTCAGTGTTCTTGCAGGGAAAATGCAATGATTTATTAATTATGTGACAGTTCGATTTTCGATTATTATCTACTAAATTTATAAAAAAAAAATAAATACTTTGATTGGAAGGGATTTTCGATGTTGTTTTAAGATAAAACGTGTTTTCGGCGATTTACGAGTTGAAAACACAGGTTTTCAACACCTTTAGCCTCGAAGAAAAAAGTGATCTCCAAACACAATAGTGTTATACACCCGTTATAGACGAAGGTTTTCCACATCGCGCTAAGAAAACTAATGCGCGTTATGTCAGTACGTTTTGTAATGACTTACATCACCAGTGCACTGGCAGGGAACGCACAATAAATTATCAGTTGTGTGACAATCAGGGAGTGTATTACAGACTGAAAAATAGTAAAAGTTTAAAAATTTAACTTTACTTACAGTAAGTTTTTTACAGATTCGATGATTTGTTTGTAGCCTACATTTATATTTCAAAAATATTTCGGCAACTGCGAATATGCTAAGCAAAAAAAAATTTTTTCATTTTGCTTCATCTGTAAATTGTACGATTGATACGACAAAAAAAGAGAATATTGCTGAGCCTACAAGCTATAAGCTTTCTTTAATAAATTTTATTTTTTTTTTTTCAGTTTTTAAAAGCCGAATTTTTGTTTCGATTTGCTGACTGAAAATTAGTTAAGCTAATTTTTTGGATTTTTTAGTTGGGTAGTCGAAATTTCACAAGACCTTGCAAATAATTGTACAATGTTCGGATCGACCTGATGCAATTAATTCTATTGATATGCCCTACTTTTGCTATACCAACCTATGGTTGAATTAGTTAAAGGTTATGCCCTCCACTGTTTTACATTGACATGAACAAAAGATGAAAACTAGTGACTTTTATTGTAAAAATATGAAATATACTATAAATATATCTGTGTCGTTTTATCATAACAACTTAAGTCTACTCAAGAAATTAGACCAATCGAAACTTTTTCTGGCGATTTCAAATAACAAAACTGCTTCACAACTTAGCCAAGCCAGTTAGATTCAATCGTTTAAAAGCAAAATAATATAAGACCGATAAAAGTCTTGCAAACTTACACGATTTTCTTATTCAAAATCGCCAGAAAAAGTTTTGATTGGTCTAATTTCTTAAGTCGACTTAAGTTGTTATGATAAAACGACACAGATATAGTCCATGCAGACGTACTTATGACAAAATAATAATAGTTGAAGCATCGCTATAGTTATATTCATTATTATTGTGCACACAGTTCTGTTGTTTTGAAGACAATTCTGTGAAAAGTTAAATATAATAAGATTATATACATTGATTTTGTAAAAGAAAAGTATACTAGCATAAATAAATGTTTTTAATGCCTTATTATTGATATAAAATTTGTTCTGGTGCAATTGTATAATAAATTTTATAAAAATGTAGCTTGTGTTAATTTAATGTGATTAACATATAAAAAATTTTATAAAAAATGCTCAATGCAGTATCTTATTTATTTCAAAGGTGTTCCGGAAAGAACATTTTAAAAGCATTCTGTAACTGTGCACCGGTGACCAAAATGTACATAAGTTTGTGAATGCGTCCTTATATATTTAGATTTGTACATATTTTTTATCTATTTAATAAAAACATTCATTTGCAGTGGCGCTCGTTTTTTATTTATGTAGAAAATATACAGATTGCAATGCAATCGTAGCGTAAACAAAATCGTATTGGGTTAATTGACGTCACACCAGTCAGCTGTGCTTTGTTTACAACATCTGAATCATTGTACCAACCCTCAAAACAAAACAAAAACGAAAAATACGGTATTATTCCCTACATAACACATTGCCCTTTGGGCTTGAACTCGGACACATACAAACTTCTTCCAAATGAGAAATATAAATGTAAATGGTATAAAAATGGCGACCTGGTGACCGATGTCCATATAATAAATGTACGTATCGCCTAACACAGTAAATTGGTTTTCATTGAAATGTTTTATTCCGTGGATACCAAGCTCAACAGTACATTAAATGTATGGTCAAAGTCGTCCGTAAAATTTACAGATGAAGCAAAAGTAAATTTTTTTCTTATTTTCTTACTTTGCTTACTTTCAGTTGCAGATTGATTTTCAAAACTTGAATTCAAGCAATTTGAAATACTTGAAAATAGTGTGTCAAGGTTCAGTCTGGATAGGTAGGAGTTTATCCTGTTAAAGTATCCAGAATGAAATTGGGCCAGCATGACCCTTGTCTCCCAAGGCAATTCGAGTTCTTCTTCGGCAACAGGTGGAGCTTGTGCCTGACTGACCGCATTCACTGAGCGAGAGCTGACGAAGGAGTTGACCAAATCTGTGTGGATGGAGTTCAGGACCCGTTCTTGCACCTTTGGATTAAACGGCGTAGAAATATGATGCCGGATCGCATCATGGTGCTTACGGAGATGACTCCTTATTCTCCTGGGAGGGGAATTTTCGTCGAGCAGTCGATTATTCCGATGCTGCGGTTTGTACCAGTTGAACAGAAATTGCTTGGTCAGCATTTCACTATGCTCTTTAACGCCGATCATTAGATGACTAGTTAAACACAACAGAGATAGCGATGTCTACACTTATGCATGCTAGCATGTACCAAGCAAGAGGAAGAGAGATCGCGGGAGTGTTTGCGAATACGGTGCAAAGAGGAGAGGCCAATAAATAACACCGACTCTTCGAGAACACGAAGAGGGAACAACCAAGAACTGCTGGGTGTGTAGGGTAGCAGTGGGACTATACAAGACAGTGACCAAGAAAGGCAGGCTGATCAGTTTATTTTTAAGTGTTGTTCATTGAACTACTGTGAAGTTACCAAACTCCTAAATTTGTATTGCTTATGTACAAGTAAATAAAACTAGCTACAGAGAAATTAGAATAACTAGAGAAGTTGCAAAACCGAAATATCGTGTGAGTCAACTGCTTACAAAACGCTACTAGGGATATTTCACCACTTTACATTTTTGACGAAATATTCACCGCACTCAACGCTGTTATTATTTTAACAGATTTTGAGCGAGAACACAGGCGATTTAATAACAAAATGTAACCGAAGTATTTCGCTGATGAAATAATCCTAGGTGATTGACATTCTTCCTTTTTTACACTTATGCAAATCTATGATTGTGCGTTGACATCTCATTTGTTCGCACTTGCAATTTCTATAAAAAACTGAAATGCACTCCATTCAGCCATTTTGCGAATTTGGGTGGGAGGTAGTGTATAATGGTACTCGGCTGCGGGGACTTTCGACAAAATTCGCACAAAACCCTAAAATTCAAAAAGGAGTTAAACTTTGCACAAAATTTGCAAATAGTACCTATATGTTGCACCAATTTTAACTGAGCATACCATTTTTATATATGTAAAATCCGTCAGCTCTCTCTCTCTCTATGGCGCGATATACAACAGGTATATCATCATAAACCTCCTAAGAGATTTTTGCGCCAAGCTTCTCTTCCAATTTGTGGTGTGCCGATTTGAATTTTCCCTACAAATTGGTGGGACCTACAGTTTTTTGCCGACTCCGAACGGCATCTACAAAGGAGACGAATTTTTTGCTGAGAAGCCTGTCATGGCAGAAATACACTCGGAGAGTTTGCCAAACCACTGCCGAGGGGCGACCCCGTTTTGAAAAACTTGTTTCAAATCACTTTTGATGTTACCTGTACCAGGGCTCGAACCATGGACCTTCGGTGTGGTAGGCCGGCAAAACTACCTTCACACCACGGCGGCTGTCAGCTAGTGTTCGATTTATTACTTCCTTTGCTTAGGTTAAGTAAAAATTATAGTTTATTTAATTGTTGTGGTATAAGTTCATACGAAAATACATGAATAACATAAAAAATTTAATTTCGTAATTCTTTCTATTTAACGTCAACTGCTAAAACACATCCAAAAATGTCGGGAGGGGTATCAAAAAACATGCTTTGACATCGGTATCAACAATCCGAAAACGGAAATTCAATTTTATATTTCTGTCAAGAGATATTTGCAATCAAAGTGGACAATTTTCTGTCATTTTCATTTGGTTGTTGTAATCACACATAATGGGTGTTACAAAATGTGCAAAAGTGTGTTCCGCGCAGAAATACTGTGGATCGCGTAGCCGGTGTTGGTGTTGGACCGCCTAAGGGTTATTTTTTTGAAGCGCGGCCGAAGGCCGCCTACGTGGAAAGATGTTCTGTACATAAATACTATGGATCAGGACCCTAATTTGGGATCGAACCTAGGTAATTTTTTGGTTTTTTGCCAAGAACTTTTAAATTACTAAAATTATTGAGTTTCCTCCTCCGGATTATGGTTCCTGGGACCGTAACGCGTCTCTGGGTACCAGTATCGAAATTTTTATTTCAGTTTTTACAGTTGACGTTGGATGTAAAGTATTACCCATTCTTTGACGTGTTTTAGCACTCGGTGGCGGTCGTAAACAATTATCAACAAGTAAGGAAGCCTAAGTTCGGGTGAAACCGAACATTAAATACCCAGCTGTGTAAAAACGGTCATGGTAAATTAGAAGTTTCAAACTTTTTCTACTACCATGTGGGCAATCTCATAAATAGAAATGAATGTGTGACTGACGTCCAAAGTACTTAACCGATCTTTATGAAATTTTTCCAGTAGATTCTTGGGTTCACTCGTCACTGTACAGGCTATATATAGTTTTGAAAAAAAGGGCGGTGCCACGCCCCCGTGCTATTTAATCTTGTATAGGCGTCCAAGGTACTCAACCGATCTTTAGGAAATTTTCACAGTAGATTCCTGGATTTACTGGTTCCAGCATAGGTTATGTATAATTTTGAAAGTCGTAGATAGTATACCTCGTTTCATGTTTCGTAATTTTATTTAACGTGGTTCTGAAGCTAATAACAGCTGAAATTTAATATTTTGTTCATTTATATGTGGACGGTGCCACGCTGGGTATATGTATGTGTGTGGTATTTGCATTCGGGTATTTGTTTCCTTGTGTGGAAAAGCAATATTAACAATAAACCTTATTTATTTTTCCAAAACAGGGAGATAGGCCTTCACCCAACGGTCTGGAAGTATGCGTCATCGTTGAGCGGCACTTAGATATTGAAATCAGATCTGGAGAAAATATCCATCATATTTAGGCCCGATTTTTCAGTACAAGTTCAACTCAATTTGTCAGTTAAGCTAAGCTTAAACTTGTTACGCAGTTTTTCAGTCAACTTTAAACGAGGTTTAAGCGTAGTTTAAGCGGCCAATTTGGCAGGGTTAAACTCTAGTTAACCTGCCAGCTGTTTGCATATTTGATGGTTTCGTTTGTGAAACAATAAACTGAACGCAATTGATAAGAGGTGAGAGGCATCATATCCGTAGATCAACCATCGAGTTGCACGTCATTACCTTTGTGCATCTTAGTCGCCTCTTACGACCGGTATGCCCCTCGGGTATATTCTAAACACCTAACCCGCAGGGGCCTACCTATCATTGTCATCAACATTTTCTAACGAAAGTACCAGGAACTTAGCGGTTTCAATACTGTTGAACTAGAGTGAAAATGGTGTTACAAAATTCTGCTAGGGGAACAGATGATTGTTTTCATGGGCAGACTCCCATACGCATGGCAAACGTTCAGATTTTTTACTGGATCAAAAAATTTTTCGCTCATAAATTTTGAAGAAGTATAAAGACAATACGTGGCAAAGGGTAAATACTGATAAATAACCAGTGTTCGAGAATGCAAGTACAAGAGTAATCCAGAACTATGGAGACAGTTATGGGTGATGAAACTGGCGTTCGGCCAGACAATAAAAGGCTGCATTCCAACAAAGCAGGATGATCTGTTTGTTTTTAAGTGATGTTTATTTATCGAACCAAGGTGGAATAGTCGAGGAATCATCGAATTTGTCACAGTCTGATCTAAAGTTTATCGGTAATAATCAAAAAACGTACTGTGACGAATTCGATGATTCCTTGATTATGAATCCTGGGTTCGATCACTATAAAGTCAAATAAACACACGCACAGATATTGTAACTAATAGCTAGTTTTATTTACTAGTAATAAACGCAATACAAATTTAAGAGTTTGGTAACTTCACAGTAGTTCACTGTTCAACGCTTGAAAATAAACTGATCAACTTGCCTTGCTTGGTCACCGCCTTATATAGTCCGACAGGGTGCTACCCCACGCACCTAGAAGTTTCTTGGTTGTTCGTTCTGCGGGTTCTGGAAGGGTCGGTGTTATTTATTGGCATCTCCTCTTTGCATCGTATTCGCAAACATTCGCGCCATTACTCTTCCTCTTCCTAGTTACACGCTTAAGAGTAGCCATCGTTATCTCCCACAACAGCCGGTTCTATCGCACCGGAATGACCCGGGTTTTTTCACCCGGCCAAGGGCTGTTATTTCAGTGTAACCCTGTCCAATCTGGGGCAGGGCGAAGCACTGTTAACAACAACAACATCTCCTTTGTGTTTAACCAAGGCGAACTCATAAGGTGGCCGCACCAGCATATAAGTAAAATTTCCCATGTGTTTTGTTTTTGTAATTGAACGTATGCTGTCAAAATCGCCGCAAAACATACACACAAACGTGGCCGAGTTTGACATTATTCGTGCGATTGAGAATAAAAAAGTATGCTGGTGCGGCCACCTTATGAATTCGCCTTGTGTTTAACTAGTGTTATTGAGTTAGGGATGGTACATGCTTGAGAATAATCGCCACAGTATTTTTGGGTGAATCACATCTGTTCATTAATTTCATATTTTTCCTTGGGATCCAAATTTTTCCAAACTTTATTTCAACTACGACTACTCTTGTTTGCCAAACAGTTGTAATGGCGAAAAATACATCTAGTTCAGCTTTCCGTAAAATCGATGTGGATCAATACAACGAGGATAACTTTAAGGAGGATGAAGCGGATGCAATTTCCGCAATTATTGGCCCAGATGACAATGAAATAACAACACTTTTAACACAGGGCAAATCTGTTGAAGCTTTGGTTAATGTTCTTCAAAACGCACCTTTGCGCTGCAAACATCAGCACGTAAAGGTAAGAATCTATAAAATATGATTATTTAATCTTCTGTTACTTGTGTAAATTGTAGGATAACGCCTTAAACGTAACGTTGCGTGTGTTACTCTCTATCAAATCATCACAAATGGATCAAGCCGTCGAAGCTCTTGAACAATATGATTTATTAGATGTATTAATGAAGTACATATATCGTGGCTTCGAGATACCATCAGAAGGTTCAAGCGGCCATTTATTGCAATGGCATGAGAAAGCATTTGCTAAAGGTGGCGTTGGATGTATTGTGAGAGTACTTTCGGATACGAATCGTGCATAAACTTCAATAACGTTATAGTACTTATATATGAATGGGTTGAGTAAAAAATTACTTATATATTTGGAAAACTAGTTCCATTGAATACTTCTAAAGCAGTGTAGAGGATGAACAATTAGTTCAAACATTAATACATTCTTATATTTCTGTTATCAAAAGGACGTATTTTGTTACAATAGTTATTGTGCAGATTACTGTATGAGTTTGAGTATGGAAATCGGTCTGTCTGAGCCAGTCAAAGTCAATATATTTATTATGGTTTTTGTAGGTAATACAACTATCAACTAAATAATATTGATGTTTATTTTATAAATTAAAGTATTAAAAAGTTAATTTTTCACGGCATACATAAACTATGATATTATTTATTTAAGATATACATTAAGCCACGTTATAAAATAAGATGTAAGTCACGTATTCGAATACCCACTTCGAAAATGGCTGATAACGTGGTAGGCATGAACTTCGAAAACGTAGTGATAGCCCTGGGTTTCTTTGTTCGTCACCGATTTGGATAGTCCTTTCCCTGATACTAGCCCGAAGGACGTTAGGAGGCTTATATAAGCATAAACAAAGATATTAAATTTTTTAAGGAAAAAATCTGAAATATGTTTATCAAATTTTACAGAGGACAGGCCGAATGTTCTGTGGTCTGATTAATCGAACTTCGGGGTAGGCTTAGTTTACATAGTCCTGAAATACATTTTATATCTTCAAGTCCACCGCTTTGTTAGTGTCGACTTAAAAGAACACAGAAAATCCCTCTGCGGGTTAGGGGTTTAGGCATACCGGTCGTAAGAGGCGACTTATATGCACAAAGGTAAGGACGTGCAACTCTGTGGTTGATCTACGGATATGATGCCTCTCACCTCTCATTACCCATCTTATCCTTCCTTACGGAAGGAGGGGTGACATGACCTAGGTTTCACTGGCCCAAAACCTTTGTGGAGTGTTTTTGTCGTTACCACAACAACAACATTCATTCATACCATCTGATTGGAAATTATTTTCAATATTGATCAATTGATTGCTTAAACTTAAAATATAATTTTGTAAGTTTAATAATAATATTTAGTATGTTTTCAAAGTCCGATGAAATGCAATGCTGTGCTTTATATTTGATCTTTTTATATAATATTTTTAAATATTTTCATGAAAAGCGCACTCATTAATAAAGTGGTTCAAAAAAATAAAAATATTCATTACATAATTGGATTTCTATTGACAATTGCAACATAAAATACAACCAAATTTTTCATGCAATGTTAATAATATGAGACATCATAGGTATGACCTCAATTAATTGCATAAATAGCAAACGAAAAATATATGCATTTAAAAAAGTTAACTTGACAATGAATATGCGGATATTATGTTTGTGTTATGAAATATGCAAATCACTCGAACGCTGCATTTCCCCAGAAGTTTTCCTTCACATTTACCACATATGCGTTTCGCGGATTTCGCTTATTATATGATTTGCCCTCGTGAGTGCCTGGAATAAAAAATCCAAATGTTATTTCAAATTTAAAGATTAATTGATAAACCTACTTTCAACATATCCGCCGCTTCTTTTCGTCGCACTGCGATGTGATCCGATTCATTGAGTAACGTCTCCGCCCTTTCCGATTTATATAAATGTGTGACTAGTTCACTTTGCAAGTTATCCTTAACATAATTTACTAAGAAATGCATTATTGCTTTCGGTACAGAGTCCTGTATGGATTTTCGCACAATATAAAAATACGATTTGATTAAACGTTCTGAAAAGATAACAAAATAAGAAAAACATATTGAGATAATAATAGCACCGTAAAGATACGTATCATATTTTGACCCAAAATTTGACGTTTCAAAAATGAGGGATTACTTACCAATAACATCGCAATCTTTTTGCTCTTTATCGGTTAAACGCCTTGATCCGTGCTGAGTTGGCATATCAGGTAGTAAATTAACAGGTTTAACTGGACTCGTGATGTTATGTAATGGTGTATTATTTGCAGAATTGTCTATACTTTCATGACCACGAATAGCAGGTGATGATGATGGCGCCGGAGGCAATAATGTTGCCAACCAAGTATTACCAACAGCGTTCTCACCAATATGGTTCTAGAACCGAAAAATATTTAACATATGTATTAACTAACCATTACTAGTTGTTTACTTGTTCTTGAGTGTCATTTTGCTGTTGATGTTGCTGGTGTTGTTGTTGATGAGATACTGATACTTGTGGTGATGAGTTTGAATTGCGTGGTGTATTTGCACGTCTTTGTATTTGTGCGTTCAAATGGCTAATTGGCTCAATAATATTGTCTGCCTTCAGCAAGCTGGGTACAAGTGCAGCATCCTTATGAAAGTCTGGATGTTTTGTGTTAATATAGGCTAACTCTATAGCCACCAAATGCTCAACCATTACGTTTGTAGCGGGTAATCGGCGACGCAAAAGCTGTGTAACAACATCTACAATTTTTTCATGCAACTTCGGAAAGCTAGAAGTTAAATGTTTGATTTACTTTAATTATTTCGTCCTTTTTCCTGACAATTTTTCAATAACTAACTTACCGCAACATTTCCTGTTGAACTTCATTACCACAATGCTGAACAATGCGTTGCATTTCTTCATGTATTAACTCTACACAACGCAATGACGGCTCCTCAAGTCGTCGTATTTGCCGTTTTACCAACAATTCAAAAGATACTTCCGGTACAAATAATGCAGGACGCGGACCGGTCGCATTTCGTATAGCTGTCAATATATCCATTTTACTTAAGCCGGCCAAAGGATGTATGGAATCGAGGGTGCGGCCAAAAGTCTCGTGGAAAATATAACAAATACGGGCACCTCCACACAGTTCTGTGGTTTCTATGTTACGTGAAGTACCGTCAATGGTGGAACAGTAAGCGCTAGCAAACTTGGTTATTATTTGCAGTAACGTTTGACTTTTATCAGAAATATCCTCACCGTAGGAGTGAAGTAATGATTGAAATTGAGAAGACATCACATTGACACGTGTCTAAAAATTTGAAATATTTGGTACAGGCACAAGTAAAAAATAATTAATGTATACCTTTAAATCTGGTAAACAGTCACGTATATGATGCATAAGCAAACGATTCAAGGTCTTCGCTAAATAAGGCGTCCCATTGCGTGTAGCCAATGTAGGATACTTTCGTTGTAAAAATGCTGCTTCATCTTTTAACTGGTCGTCGATATGCTTCTTATCAATTATATCTTGTTGCGAACGGTTCACTACACCAATAATGCCCAGTTTTACTGGTATTACACGGCCACACAATATATCAATTGCGTCAGTCCCCGCATCCATGAGATCGAGTTTGGTAACAACAGCTAAAGTACGTCGACCATCCGGATCGCATTCTTTAGCCAATTTTAATGCTTCACTTGTTGCCATATCAGTGTTTGCCGCAGTCACAGCTAAAATAATCGAGTTCGGGTTCTCAATGTATTTCAAAACCAAGTCTTTAATTTGTGCTTCAATATCTTCTGGTTGATCGCCCACAGGCACTTTGGTGATACCAGGTAAATCAACGAGCGTTAAGTTTACAACGCGTGTTGAGAATATTTTCAAGTTTATAGGTTCCGGACAGATGCCTTTGTTTGAACCAGCTGCCCGATCTGTTTCCTCTTCGATTTCATTGCGGATACCATTGAAATCCGTAAAGATCTTTTTGGTGTGCAAAAATTTGCCCCATTCATCAACATTAATTGTAGCTATATAATATAAAAGTAATTTATTTTTTTTACGAATGCACTGTATGTATGTACATATATATTATTATTATTTACCACTTTCAGATGTACGATGTTCTCTATCGTCCAGGGGGCAATGAATTAATTGCAAAATTAATGGACGCCGTGTCACAATGCCTGTACCACGTGGTAGAAAGGAACGCCCCACTAAACTCTCGATAACTGAACTCTTGCCAGAACTCTACGATGGGAAGGGAAAATAAAACGAATTAGATTATAAACTTTTTAAAATGCGTTCTTGGTTTTCGAAAATAGTATCGAAGTATAATCATTAATTGGCTTTTAAGTCTAGGGTGTTTTGCCAATTGTAAACACCAAGTCATTCATTCTCCTCTATTTTCCCCTTCCTGTGTTTATTTTTATTATAATACCAGTACATCGCCCTGCTACAGTGATGTTGAAGGTCCTTTGCAAGATATGAATCCGGTACAAGCACCTTGCGGCACCTGGCCGACGGCCGTGGTATCGATCTCGTGGACCCGGGAAGCCTAATGCAGTGCGACAGAGCAGGGGATATTGCTTCAACCAGGAAAACGGTGAATGTCATATTCTAGCTAAGTAATTCAACCTTAAGTAGATAACTTTTCCTATGTGTTCAATAAAATTTCAAAAAGTTTTTTTGCGTTCCATGTAGTTCTTTTTAATGTTAATTAGCAGGTTTACTCTATAAGTTGACGATATAGAAAAAGCTGCTCATTTTTTTATAACAGCTATGATTAAATTCAAATTCGCAAGATCAGTGACACTTCCTTCTAGCTACTATGATATTGTTGGGTCCCAAAATACAAATCCATTTCACAGATCACATGTGGAATATAGATAATAAAGAATCGATACTGTAGGCACAAACAATCTACAACTACTCGTGGTATGAAGGTGTTACATATGTGGTATAGATCGCGATATTGACACTATACTGCAATGTGTGCCCATACTATAATAAGCAAGTCTACTGCCCAGGTGTCATTATCAGGGATAGGATTTAATGGAAATTGCCTTTTTTCTGGGAACAAATATGGTGATTTTGATTGAAATGACCACGAAATAGCTTCACCTTATGCCAGCTATACACATTTAATTTAGCCTTTTTCAAAATACATGCATTTTTTTCCTTTTTAAATAATTATTTCCTCACCCAAATTTTTAAAATAGGAAAATTTACGTTACATTCCGTTTGCCTCAGTGCTTTCTGCACTGCTGTATAATTCAAAATAGTTTTCCAGACTGTTTGTTAGTTTTTATTTACTACTACCTTGCAAACGCCCCATACAATAATGGATGTTGATAAAATGTTAAATGACGAGAATAATGTCCTAATCCCCTGATAATTTCAAAAATTTCATATTTTAATTGGGCACCACTTGTATCAATTGAAGGTCGATCGCACTTTTAGTACATTTAAGGCCTTTTTTCGCTATAATCGAATAAAAATGCTACCCCAAAAATTTGAGATGCATCTTCTGGTACAATGTTACCGATTGGAATCAAATCAAATCATTTGTTTTTATCGTTTGAATTTTTCAACTTATTTCTTTCGCAGCCTTTTAATTGCCTTTTTTTAAATATTTTTAAGGGTCTTTCCTGCTTATTTCGTCACTTTGTTTGGCCATTTTCACAAGTTTTTAGGTTCTAAGAATCCTATACTTGGTCATTATACAGGGGCAGTGTGTGTGTACGTGTCGCAAAATGTGTCAGGCGAAGCAGCTGTGCGCTGCCGTCATTGCAACAAATGTCTATCCGCCACATTTATACAGTATTGATTTTTACCTCGAATGTGAGCTGTTAATGCATTACATAAACAATATATCAATAAAGGAATTCTGAATATTTCTCCAATGCCGGCTACTTTTGTGCTTATTATATAATTTAGAAGCGCTAGACCATGTCCCAATAATAAATGCTATGCCATAACCATGATATGAAAAAAAATGTCAATTGGTCATGCTGTAAGTTTAATCGAATTCCATTTATGTGCGTATTTATTCATAAATTAATAAAAAAATGAGTTTTCCTGTCCTTACCTGACTTCCAAGTACCACAATTTGTGGCAGTTGTATGGAATCAGAGCCGACTGTGTTGAATACATCTTGCAATTTATTTATAACCGGAATAAGAGCTTCCATTTTGACAATGAGACAAGCGAATACACTAACTTAATTATTTTTTATAAAATGTTCATTAATATTTTGTTTATTAATAAATTCCAGAGATTTATATTTAAGGACTTTTCACAATAAGTAATGTATAATATACACTTTTTGTAAAACTTGTCTCGTTTTTGAGCTGTGTACTCGGCGGAAAACTGAAAATACTGGCGAACTGTCATCTTGGCGTTGCCAGATACTTGAAAGAAGGCATTAGGCGTGCTCCAATCAGCAGTGATCCAGATAGAAATTTTGCATGTCAATGCAACAACTTGATATTTATCTGGATCAATTTCTTGTTGTTGTTGTTGTTAACAGTGCTTCGCCCTGCCCCAGATTGGACAGGGTTACACTGAAATAACAGCCCTTGGCCGGGTGAAAAAACCCGTTTTTGTAGTAGATTTTTTGACAGCCAACCATTATTTGCTTGGTAGCACAGACATACTGTGACGAATTCGATGATTCCTTATTTATTAATTCTGGGTTCGATCACTATAAAGTCAAATAAACACACGCTCAGATATTGTAACTAATAGCTAGTTTTATTTACTAGTGATAAACGCAATACAAATTTAAGAGTTTGGTAACTTCACAGTAGTTCACTGTTCTACGCTTGAAAATAAACTGATGTTGTTGTTGTTGTTGTTGTTAACAGTGCTTCGCCCTGCCCAATGGGCTCGATCACTCTAAATTGTCATCAGGCTTTTCTAACGGAAGTCCAAGGAAACGCGCAGTTTCCACAGGGTTCGACCAGAGTGATGCAGGTGTTAGAAGAGTGGGTTCAACTGAACAGGAGAAGAGATGTATGGTATCATGAGGGGATATACCACATGCAGGGCATGTGTTTGGTATGTTGGGGTTCAGTCTGGATAAGTAAGAGTTTAACCTATTACAATATCCAGAGCGAAGTTGTGCTAGTATGACTTTAGTTTCCCTCGCAAGTACACGCTCCTCTTCAGCCAATTCAGGTGGTTGAGTATTAATAACGGGATTCACAGGCCGAGATCTGAGAGATCTGTCTACCGATTCGGTGTGGAGGTCATTTAGAGCCCGTCTATGGTTCCGCAGATCAAACGGCAAAGAGATATGGTGCCGGATCTCATCGTAATGCTTACGAAGATGTCTCCTTATGTCTCTGGGGGGCGGTGCTACTTCCAAAAGATGACGATTTGGATGACTAGGCTTATGACAGTTCAGAAGGAACTGTCTACTCAAGAGTTCCGCGTGCTCTTGAATATTGAGCAAATTTGCCTCTTGATGGAGGTGAGACTCAGATGACATAAGCAGACATCCCGTAGCAGTTCTGATGGCGGTATTTTGGCAGACTTGCAATTTCCTCCAGTTGGTGTCAGAAAGGTTGGGCGACCATATAGGCGCAGCATAGTCAATAACCGGCCGGCCAATAGCCTTATATGTAGCAAGCAATGTTTCTTTGTCTTTTCCCCAAGTACTGCCGGCCAGTGACTTGAGGATCTTATTGCGGCTCTGTACCTTTGAGGCTATTGCGGTGGCCAGACCAGCGAAGATGAGGCCGTTGTCAAATGTCACACCCAAGATTTTTCGAAACATAGAAATTAAACAAAAGGGGAGAGAGAACACCACCTTGCGGCACCCCTTGTTTTATTCTTCGTGGTCTAGATTTTTTGTTCCTGAATTTGACTGTTGCCTGTCGACCATTGAGGTAATTAGGGGTCCACCTTTTAAGGCCGGCAAGGAGCGGTGTCCCTTCCAGATCTCGCAGGAGTGTGGCGTGATTGACCGTGTCGAATGCATTTGATAGGTCAAGTGCCACGAGAACCGTCCTATGGTTTGGTGGGTGTTGATTCAAACCGTTATTAATCTGCGTTGTAATGGCGTTCCATGTTGGTGATCGGCCAATTTCAGATTTGCAATGAAGTAAGGGAGCAGAATGGTCTATAGTAATTTCGCTACCGGCGAAAGGAGGGATATCGGGCGATAAGACTCTCCTTGGTTCGCCGGCTTCCCTGGTTTTAGTAGAGGAACTACAATCGCTTGTTTCCATATCTCAGGTATAACGGAGGTAGTTAGAGACAGATTAAGGAGAGCCGCTAAATAAGTCTGTCCCTCGTGGCCTAGGTGTTTGATCATCTTCATGGCGATTCCGTCGGGTCCGGTGGATTTTAAGGGTTTGGCCTTTATTATGGCTTCCTTAACCTCTGCGACTGAGACGGCAATGGGCGCAGCAGGGTGTTTGTGTTTGTGCGCACGTCGGAAGTCTCTTCTCTTAGTCATATCCGCAGGTGGATGCATTATAAACAGCCGGCAAAAAGAGCTCGCGCATTTCCTGGCGTCCGATTTGACGCTGTCGCCGAACGCAATGGCGACCTTGTCTTTTTGTTTGGTCGGGTTGGATAGGGCCTTGACAGTCAACCATAATTTGCCGACTCCGCCGGAGAGGTTGCATGTCTCAAGGTGTTGTTTCCACTTGGTCAGCTTGTATTCGTTGACTATCCTACGGATTTCTGCATTTAGATCTTTGATTCTGGGATATGCGGGATTGATGAGTCTCACTTGGTCACGTTCTCTTGCCATCGTCGCAGCTTCTGCCGGAAAATTCGGACGAATTTCTGGTATTCTACCAGCAGGAATAAAGCGGCATGAGGCTGAATCAATGATCTTGCGAAACTCTCTTTCGCCTTTGAGTACGTCGGTAGGAGTGGGTAAGGCAGCGAAGGAGCGCTCTGTATAGTCAGTAAAGCGGTCCCAGTCCGCTTTGGTGAAGTTGATGTATGTCAATTAATCAGTCGTTATGAAGTCGGTCGGTCGTTCAACAGAGAGTAAGATGGGTAGGTGGTCTGAAGCTAATGTAAGCATCGGTCGCCAGATGACAAAGTTAATTAGGCCCGCGCTCGTTATGGAGATGTCTGGCGAACTGTGGCAGTTACCTGCCACCCTTGTGGGGGCATCTCCATTGACTGTACAGAATGCTGAGTCTGGTCTGAAATTGCGTGTCCTCTGCTGTCTGCTGGCAAGTTGGAGTGCCAGAGATCGTGATGCGCGTTGAAGTCGCCTAGCATTAGACGGTTATCGCCCTTAGCAACGCACTAATGTTGGGATGATAATCTCTAGGACAACACGTGACAGGAGGAATATAGATGTTTATGATTTGCAGGTCGGCGTCTCCTGACCGGACTACTATGCCTTGGCATTCTAAGGTAGAGTCCCTGGGGTCGACGTCAGGGGAAAATAGATTATATTGTACAGAGTGATGTGTAATGAATGCAAGGCTACCCCCAAGACCGCTGGGACGGTCTTTTCGATGTACATTATACCCATCACAAGTTCGTAAGTCCGATCTTGTGTTCAATTTTGTCTGTTGTATCGCGGCGGTTCTGATGTTGTGCGTCTTCATAAAGGCATTTATCTCCGCGATCTTTCCAGCTAATCCGTTACAGTTCAGCTGCAAAATTTTGAAGTGTGTAGGAGGGGAGACGGGGGACATACTAGGAGTGAGGGACGGATGCGTTTGCCTAGGTGGCCTAAACTATGTCGCAGTCTAGAGTTGACAGCGCCATGGCCGATGTTGTCTGGCGTGGAGGGCGGCTGTGTACTGCAACAGGGGGCTATGAACGAATCCGTCCAAAGGTTACCGTTTTCGAGCCCAGAGCACATAAGGGTGGGACACAGGCCAAGGCAATTGTTGCACTTGATAGATGTCGCAGGCTTATATAATCTTTGCCTACAAACGGTGCACGTAGTGAAAGGTACTAGGAGGTGGTGTTCCTGACCCACGTGCAGGCTGAAAGCAGGGGGGGCATTAAGGGCAGAGAAAGAGGGGACTGACGCTCGGCGATGCGGAGGGGATAGGAGTGTTGAGCGGCCGTGTGAGATGGAGACGCTGGTGTGCGTGAGCGACAGTCGGGAGTGGGTGAGGCGGGAATGGCAGCGGTGCTGCCAGTCGTATAGACTGAGCCACTATTGTGGCTATTGGAAGTAGGTAGAAGCGGTAAGGGAGTGCCAGAGCGGCGACTACCGCGGGACGTCCTTGGACGTGTACAGCATGGTGCCTCAAAAGTACTAAAGAAAGTACGGGGTCTGTGAATGGCAGGGTTAAGACCTGAGCATCCAGATTTATGTAACCATCTCCTACACTTGGCGCATTGTACCGAATGCGACCGTTTAATATAACATTTCTTCCAGCAGACGCAGCAGATCCAATCTCTTGGTCCAGGATTAGGTTCGACCCCAGCCCGTAACAGGAGACAATGGAGCAACCCAGCTGCCAGGGTTAGCTCCGAGGATGACAATTTAAGGATGGGACGGGGCAGATTGGACAGGGTTACACTGAAATAACAGCCCTTGGCCAGGTAAAAAAAACCCGGGTCATTCCGGTGCGATAGAGCCGGCTGTTGTGGGAATGATCCACCTGCCTTGTATAGTCCGACTGGGTGCTTCCCCACGCACCGAGAAGTTTCTTGGTTGTTCGTTCTTCGTGTTCTCGAAGGGTCGGTGTTATTTATTGACATCTCCTCTTGCCTTGTATTCCCACACACTCACGCCATCTCCCTTCTTCTTCCTTGGCACACGCTTGCATACATAAGCGTAGCCATATGTATTGTGGCGATTCTTCTCAAGCATGTACCATCGCTAACTCAATAACACCATTGTCTACCCCTACTAGTTTGGCATCTTCTTTTGCGAATCGGAGTGGAAGGTAGTGGATGAAGGTAATTCGAGAGAGTGGAATGAAGGAAATCGCGTTCAGAGTTGTTTTAAACTAAAAACTTTAATTTGAACTGAAATTTACATTCTGCAGGAACTGATAAGGTGCAATAATAAAACAAACAAATTTAAATACTGCAATATTGAACGTGAAGACATAAAACTCCTAAATTAGTGAATATAAAGTAGTTATAACACCTTATCAGTTACTATAAACTGAAAATTTCAGTTTAAATTAAAGTTTTTAGTTGTATTTTATACTTTGTGTTTAGTGGGTAAAGTTATAGGCGTGTTCCAATCAGGAGTGACCCAGATCCAGATAGAAATTTTGCATGTAAATGCAACAACAACGTTGTGATCTTGATATTTATCTGGCTCAATTTTGGATCCGTTTAGAAGCTTTGTTCGTTTAGTTTTTTGTAGTAGATTTTTTGACAGCCAACCCTTATTTGCTTGGTGGCACAGACATACGTATATAAACACATATATATACACAAACAACTCTCATACAACTGATCCGTATCGTTCCCGTGAGATCTTGATCGTGATACTGATCTGGATAGCTGCTTGGAACGCAACTGTTGTCAACCGATAGTAAAGGGCGAATGGGGTTTGAAACACTTTACGGTACGTTCTATAACTTTTTTTGATTGTTGTTCTTGTTGTCCCCTGCCTAGTCGTCATTTCCTTACCTAGCTTTGTCATCAAGCTCTTCTAACGGAAGTCCTAGAAACTTCGCGGCTTCAATAGGGTTGAGCAAATGATTAGTGTCTTGGGGAGACACGCCGCATGCCGGGCAGACATTTGGCATGTCAGGGTTCAGTATGGATAGGTAAGAGTTTAACCAGTTACAGTCCCAGAACAAAGTTGGGCCAGCATGACCCTTGTCTGCCTAGGCAGTTCGCGTTCCTCTTCGGCAGCAGGTGGAGCTTGTGCCTGTATAACGGTGTTGACTGAATGAGAGCTGACAAACGAGTTTATCGACTCTGTGTGGATGAGTTTGAGGGCCCGTCGATGCACCTTTGGATCAAACGGCGAAAAAATATGGTACCGGATCTCATCAAAGTGCTTACGGAGATGACTCCTTATTCTCCTGGTTGAACAGAAATTCCCTGGTCAGCATTTCACTATGCTCTTTAACGCTGAGAATTTTTGCCTCGCTATGAAGGTGGTGTTCAGGAGACATAAGGAGGCATCCCGTGGCAGTTCTGAGTGCGGTGTTTTGACAGGCCTGCAACCTCCTCCAGTGTGTGTCTGCTAGCCCCGGCGAATATAGGCGTCGCATAGCTCAGAACCGGCTGGCCAATTGCCTTGTACATTGCCAGTTAGTTACTTGAGGATTTTGTTGCGGCTTTGTACTTTGGTGGCAATGGCGGCTACGTAAGCACCGTAGTTAAACATGTTATCAAACGTCGGTGACAATGTTAGATTTCGTCCAGCGGAAAACCCGGACAAGGATGGGAGGTAAGAGTTTATTCTTGAGCAGAGCTCGTATACCGATGGGCCCGTCGCCAGGATCGTGCAGTTATCGCCGTAGGAGACGATCGTGACACCCTCTGGTGGGGAGGGATCCTCGATATGTAGTAATTAAACAAAAGCGGGGATAGGACACCACCCTGTGGCACACCTCCGGCAGGGGGGAGAGTTGAGTCTTCCAGGTCGTTAGAGAGTTGCGCATGGTTGACCGTATCGAAAGGCTTTCGACAGGTCAAGAGCAACCAGTACTGTTTTGTTATTAGGGCGATGTTGGTTGAGACTCCTGTCTCCCTCGGCAGTTCACGTTCCTTTTCGGGAACAAGAGGAACTTCTGCCTGAATAACGGAATGACTCGGGTTCTACCCGAACAAGGGCTGTTATTTCGATGTCTGACTTTTTTCGATTGAAACACGGATACTAAATAAATAGATTAAAAAATGGGGGTACTTTGACAAGGAGTTTCTTATAGAATCAAAACAAAAAAAAAAGAAAAGTTGTATGATGCATATAATCATTTGAACCAGATATACAATATGGACTTTTAAAAGCTTTAATCCAGGCTCGTGCGCAGAAAATATCCGAGGGGGGGAGGGGGTTTAAACTCAAGTTACGTAATCAATGAAAAAAGATAAGAAATTTATTTTCGGAGTACGGAAATTTTATTGTCAAAAGTCATATTTAGTTACAATTATTTAATAAATCAACTCTTCGAGGTACTGAAAAAACTCTTTCAAAATTATTTGTCGATCGATTTTGACATCGCGACATTGAGTGAAGCTAAGCCGTTCAGACGATCTTCAGACGTTGTTGATCTCAAATACGTTTTTAGTCGACGCAAAGTTGAGAAGGATCGTTCATTCGTTGCTGTTGTCACAGGCAAAACTGCCATAACGCGAAGCATTTGGTTAACATTTAGAAACGCATCTTCATTACAAATATCGAGTGCTTCAAGTGAGTTTTTTTATTTCCTTTCCGGCAAAGAGCTTCCGCCAAAGTTGTACTTCGTTCACCCAGATGTCACGGGAATCGTCGTGTAAAATTGAACAGTATGATTGGCATAGTTGAGCGCAGGAGTCTTCTTCGAAAATTTTCATTTTGTTGGGAAAAAGGCAAGCGAAATTTGATAAAATTTTTATTTTTATGATTTAAGAATCGATCTTGCAATTGTGTCAGAAACGAATCAATGTACGGTATGTAGATTGTTATACGGAAATAATCTTCACCTGAATCAGTTCGTACGTTGGAACGTTGCGGTTGTGGAAATTTGCGGTTTTTATAGCTGAAAGCAGTTGGAAAGCTCCAGACGAAGTCGTTGGTGGAAATCACTTCAAGAGCGCGAATTACTGCTGCTTGCAAATGGAGATATGTTGTGACGGACTCATGCTGTTTAGCCATCTGGTTTTACAAAATTTTTTCAATTTCTTCACTCGAGTTTCCGATAGATGTTCATTTTCATTTATCGCATCCTGAAGGGCATTTTGGCGTTTCGGATAAATGAAGAAGGAATGGATATTCTCTAGAACTCCCTGACAATTTTTGATTCCCGTTATATTGCACGCAGAGTTTACCGCCAAATTGAAGCTATGAGCAGCACAATAGGAGTAGAGCGTGGGTGGATACGTTTTTCTGACAACAGTTTGAGCCCCTTGGAACTCTCCGCTAACCGCTGCAATCCAGTCCGGAAGATTTTAGGAAATCAATGTAAGCAGCTTCTATTCGCTTTCCAGTGAAATCGGTGATAGGAATAAAACCCAAAAAATCTTCCTGAATGATGAACTTTTCGCCGCATTTATCCAAGTAGCGAATGCAAATCAAACTTTGTGCATAGTATACGAGTATGTCTATTAGTAGCGCAACTTACTCCGAATCTGCACACACACAAACCACACAGGGTGCGTTGTATGCAGTAATAAAACAATCAAATTAAAATTCTGCAATATTGAACGTGAATATAAAGCAGTTATAACACATTATCAATAACCTTAGAATGTATATTTCAGTTTCAATTGAAGTTTTTAGTTTCAGTTTTTACTTTAAAACAACTCTGAACGCGATTTCCTTCATTACATTCCACTACCTTCCACTCCGATTCGCAAAAGAAGATGCCAAACTAGTAAGGGTAAACAATGACTTTGTTCTACTCCTGCAATGACTGGCGTGTCATCTCCGAGAAAAGAAAAACCCTTCGATTTGTTCACTCGATCGATGTTGTAACTCATGATTAGGTGGTGACAAATGTTGATTACATGACATAGCATTCTTTGCTGAATATCTTAAGAGAGATCTAAAGTTTCCATCATTCGTCAACGGTTCGTTTTCAGAAATTCTTCCCGTATAATTGGAGCCTCTGAGAGCAAGTACTTGTCGGCCACACAGGATAACTGTTTCAATAATTGGAATCATGCGTAGTTTGCTTCCATTTTGAAAGTCTAATTTTTGTTTCGACAGTTGCAAATCAATTGGTAAAGCATTTTCTTCTTCGATTCCTATTCTCAAAGACCATTGCAACATACATTTTTTGTGGTATTCTAATGAACTGTGCTTTTCGAAAGTTTTCAGTGCTTTTTTCCAGTTTTTTAATCGGGTGGTAACTAGCTGGCCCAGAGTTTGATTACCGACTCCTCTCAATGTAGCTCAAAATAAGACACAGTATTTGCAATATGCACCGTCTTCTATTTCCGAATACGCTAGTCATTGAGAGCGTTGAAAGTTCAAACTTCTAGGGCCTGATGCAGGAAAACTGCAGCCGTCAGGCGGACTCCATATCTTCTTTTGCAATCCAGGAATTGAGTTTATTCCATCAGCTGCTGATTTTTGAACAAACAATCGAATATCATAGGAACTGAGATAATTTTTCAAAGAGCAAACTGGCAAAGACGAGCTTTTCGGTACCTCCAAATTAAAATCCACTTCTGTAGTAGTCAGTGCTAATCCCGTTTGTGGCTTACATGCGTCATTTTCAGCAATATTTGTCTGAGTTTGAAGCTCAGTACGACTACATTCGCCAACGTCCTAGCATGAACCAAATAATATTTGCACTTTGTACAAATCTGAATTTATGCTGTATTTAATATTATGTTAAGCTTACATCTTCGTTCTAGATTCGCCTTTTTTTACACAGAAAACGACGAATATCTCATACAAACTATTTAATAATAATGCAAATTATTTAATAATAATATAAATAATTTAATAATATTCAGCTTACCGTAGTGTGTGCCTCACCAGTTTTCTCTGGTCAACGAATGATAATGAAGTGTGCGGCAAAGAATTGTCAAACATTCTAATAACATGATAAAATACGCGCAACAACGAACCGGTTAAATACGCATTACGGGAACAACAACAAACAGAAAGGAGTATTTACATATGTATTAAATGAGTATAGCTATTATGTAGTAATTATAAGCTTTTAATTCGTTTTTTATGTGTGCGAAAGGGAGAGAAAATGTCGCATTGCGGTTCAGTTATAAGTAATAAGGCAAATTTAAATGACCATTTGAATACATATGCCCACCAAAAAATTTGAACCTTATCTAAGGCTGTAAGGAGTATCAGTTGGAATGGAATTTGGCCATTTGGAATATAAATGTATGCTGACATATCCCCAATAGCATGATTTATAACATGTGTAATCAGTAAGGACTCTATTAATTTGTTGATCATTTAGGGAGAAAAGGTAACTTTTTTCTTTTACCATTCATAATCGAATGGCGGCGACCGTGGTGTGGAGGTATGTTGCTGGCCTATCACACCGAAGGTCCAAGGTTCCAGCCCTGGTACAGGTAACATCAAAAGTGGTTGGAAAATGTTTTTTTTTTAAACGGGGCCCCCCCTCGGCAGTGGTTTGGCAAACTTTACGAGTGTATTTCTGCCATGAAAGGCTTCTCAGCAAAAATTCATCTCCTTTGTAGATGCCGTTCGGAATCGGCAAAAAACTGTAGGTTCAGCCAATTTGTAAGAAAAATTAGAAGCAGCACACCACAAATTGGTAGAGAAGCTCGGCCTTAATCTTCTCGGAGGTAATTATCGCGCCAATTATATATTTTTTTTATTTTATTCATAATCGAAAAATGCAAGAAATCTAATTACCAAGAGCTCCATCAAATGTAAACTTTTGCATATTTAAAAAATTGGTCATTAATAGATTTTTTATCTGGTCCCTAAGCGTTTTCATTTCTATAAACAAAAACTTGATAATGTTTTCAAACTGGGTGAATATTATCAAAAATTCTATAAATTATTTTCATATGAATTCTGATAGCCAAATAATTTTAGAGTTCAATCTGCTCCTAATTTTTGGCCGATTCCCATACTGAAAAAACTACTTTAATAGATATGAATTCATTTATAAAGAAGTGTTTTTAATAAACTTTTTCATTGCAACAGAAAAGTATAAAAAAATTACTAATTAGCATCATAAACCAAATAAACATTCAAGAACATATTCACTAATTCATCCATAGTTAAAAACATGCATCTAAGGAGTATATCCAAATATATTAGTAATATTAAAATATTATTTGGCACAATTAATTCATCTTTCACTTTTGTAGAATTAGGACTGTCTACTTTTATAGGCGGGTTAATTTATTGAAACGATAAAACAGAAAAACAAAAAATCGTTTAAAAAATAATAGTATATGTATGTATGTATATATGTTCAGTCAAGGACCAAATTACATCATAAGGGTTATCTTTTTTAATATACTCTTTTTAAGCTTGATTCTCTGTAATCTTTCATGGAAATGCATTTTTTTAAGCACCAAAGAAATGTTCATTACATTACAAGCAACGTCAAAGTAATTTCGAATTTCCCATTACATTACTGAATTTCATAGTAATTGAAAAATAATCCCTTAAGCGATTTTTACCATTGCTTACTCTAATTGCCGACTGAGAGACTGAGGTGCACAACGAAATAAACAAAAAGAAATTGTTTTTTGAACTATAAAAAAAATAACTAAAAACCTTTTTGTTTTGCTGAATACAAAAACAAAAACATTTTTTTTTCAATAACTATCAAAAAATATTAAATTGAATTATTTTGTTTCGTTGTTATCAAAACGTAATGTCCAAACAAATTTCGTTTTGTTATTTCAGAAAAAACCCAACAAGCATTTCTGTAAACGTTTTTAAAAATTATTTTTTAGTAAGTTTGATAAAACAAACGCTTCCCCCATTGTGTCATGCTGTAGGAGGTTGCCCCAAGCTATCATGTTGTTGTCATTATCGCTTGTAATGCCTTAGGCAGCGACAATAAAAAATAACCTTTAGCCGGCCCGACACCGGCTATGCGACCCCAATATTTATGCGCAGAACACTCTTCTGTACCCTTCGGACCACCCTAATGAATATCTACAACAACCACATGGAGCTGAAACAACTTTGGTTGCAAATATCTTGCAAACTACTAATTGTTTTCCGAAGGCGGGTTCTGATGCCTGGGACCGATACATGCTCTGCACATAAATACCATGGATCACGCCACCATTTGGGATCGGACCTGGGTAAGGTTTTTAGTTTTTGGGCAATAACTTTTCATTGAAACAAGTTATTTACTTTCCGCTTTCGAATTATTGATACTGAGGTCAAACCTATCCCGACATTTTTGGACGTGTTTTAGCAGCCGGTGGCTAAATTAAAGGATAAGCATTTCGGGATTATTTCGTTAGGGGCGTGAAATGATCCCGAACGGATTTTAAAACTATCAGAAATTGATTCTGAAATAGTCGCTTCATTCTCCAGAATAATCCCGAAAACATCCGGAGCGACCTCTAAAACAACTCCGAAGAATTGCAGGAATGATGGCGAGACAGTCCCGAAGTGATTCCAAATAGTTTAAAATATATAGGATGTAACCCGAATTACAATTGCTGTTGTCACAAAGGCCCAAACTAGTTTCAGAAGGAACCCGGATAAAATCCCGATACCACTGCAAGCTAGACTCGTACGCGCCGTGAGCTGCCTAAAAATCGGATCTGATAAGCACTCCTTCCTTTCTACGACCCATTGCATATTATTATTATATTATATAATTATTTTTTAGTAGCCTACGTATTCACGGATTCAGAAATTGTGATAAAAAAATAAAACAATATTATTTCGATTTTAATTTTTTTGCTGCTTTGAAAACAACATTTTATTCACATTATTTTTTTTAATTGCGAAAGAAATTAAAAGTTTTTCAATATTTATTTTGATATTTCTGAAACAATTTTTTTTTCTTTTAAACCTAACGTTCATAACGAAAAATATTTATTCAAAATCAAAATTTTATTTTCTTTTTCGTTAAAAATAACGATATTATGCAGGCCTGCTGAGAGGTGGACGATAGCTTGGTGTTCTCCGCCTAGTTCAATTATTGATCAAAAATTAGGACTGGTGTTCTTACATAAATCCCAAAATCGGCTAGTCTATTAAGCGCCAATAAGTAAATTCTCGGGTTTAACATCACAATAACATTACGCCAAAGGTTGTAAAGGGGACCCGTGACGATACTGCATACTTATTACTTTTTGAGCGTGGTAACTAGTACGAGTACCCTGCTTGTTGTTGATGTTGTGGTAACGACAAAAACACTCCCCGAAGGTTTTGGCGAGTGTTGTCGAATTAACAGTCCTTGGCCGGATTTCAACCCGATACGCTCCGGTACTCCCTTATGGTACTGCCCGACTGTCGTGGTAGCGATTTATGACCAGTGAAACCTTCTAGGTCATGTCACCCCTCCTTCCGTAAGGAAGGATAAGGTGGGTAATGAGAGGTGAGAGGCATCATATCAGATCAACCATCGAGTTGCACGTCATTACCTTTGTGCATATTAGTCGCCTCTTACGACCGGTATGCCTAACTCGGGCATATTCTAAACCCCTAACCCGCAGGGGCCTCCCTGCTCGTCAATCATGACCCGAGACGGTCAAATTTACAATGCGTAAAATTAAAAAATCCAAAACTTAGAGTTTAGCCAATCAACGGCGGCAGAGACACGATGATGGTCGAATGCAAGTAAGTGTGACGCGAGGATCGCCGAGTGCACTAACACTTAAAAATTCCCAGTCAAGCCTGCAGTATCGTCACGGGTCTGGATAATGTCAAAATTCCAAATTGCGTATAAAAAAGTTGCTATCAGATGGTCAATATTTCGCATTTTATTGAACTCGGCAAGGACGGTTATGCGTCAATACAAAAACATTAACAATCGTTCAAGAATAAAAAAAACTTGACCTTCTCGCTTTTTATTTACAATATATTAAATATTTAAGCACAAATAAAGGAAATGTTAAGCAAGCGATTGGGAACAATTCAAATATCTTGTTTTTATAATTACGTTGTCATTACTTCTAATTTCATTCAATCACAAACAGATTATAAGTTTTTATTGTATTGCAGTTGTGCGTAATAAAAACAATGAATTTTTTGATAGAAACAATTTCATTATTAAATAATGTTTTATAACAATAATTTTCACTATACCAACCGGTCCACAATGGAAGAAAGAGTAAGAAAATTCCAGATATTTTTGTAAATTGCAGATAATCGATTTTATAATTACTTTAACAGTAATTAAGTTACACTTATAAATAAGAACACATAAATTACGGACATGTAATTATCGTTATTAACTCAGCACATTTAGCATTCTAGAAATTAGGGGTGGCAATGGAATATCAGGACCCATGGCCCTGGTAAGACAAAGATTGCCTTACTGTACGCATGACAATATTGGTATCACATGGCATCTTCGGCAAAGTGTCATAGAGTTGTGTTCGGTAAGGATACAATTTTTAAGAATTTTATAAAATATTTACTGGAAAGTGTTCGGTGTTACAAAACATTTTCAGCGAGGGAGCGCATTTTGACATTTTATTGAGAAAGAGAGTTGCAAGTTTCTGCTGGGGGAATTTCACTATGTAAAACTTGTAAGTGAAAAACAGCTGATCGCGACAAAGGAAAGCAACAACAAAAATTTCAAAATTTGAGCTATTAACCAATCGAAAAAGAAACAGCTGTTTTGCTTGCAAGTTTTTACTGCCTACTGTTCGGCGAAAACTTTTTACTTTTGGCGTTTCGAGAGAGTTTCACGTCATTCTCACTTTGCTGACAGTTCTTTGAACTCATAATACCAAATTACGATAGCTGTGCATAGGTCCAACTAACAGGTCGTAGCAGCTCGACAAACATACAGACACACATACATTTTCCATGTATTTTGTTTTTGTAATTCATAGGTTTAATGTCAAAATCGCACTGGGAAATGAGTGTACTGTCAAAATTCGAGAAAGAAGTAGAAATCAGCTGATCTAATGACACGATCTGTTAATTGGACCATGGGTTCACGTATCATGTAATACCAAATACGCTAGTTTAAGAGACCAGTGCTCAGTTTAGGGAATACGTAATTCAAACTTGTCTCATACTTATCTTGAGTTGAATGTTTTTTTATATATGTATTGCCGGAGTATCTAGAAATATGTGGGTATCTACTATCTATGATATAAAAAAATGTAATAGTTGGTTGCCGGCACACGCGGGATCGGTACATAACCCTTGATACTAACCCTTGATACTAAATAAGTCATGAGAACGTTTATTATCTAAGAATAAAAATGATAGTGTATAGGCCACTTATAGCTTTCGAAAGCCATCTCCCGCTTTAATATTCCAATTGGGACAAGTCCAAATAAATTGCTTGGTGGTTGGAACTGTTTGAGCCGATATGGCTAAAAGGATAGACTAGTGCTCAGGCACTCTATACTTTACCTCGTTAATTGATATAAATAGCTAAAGTTTAACTCCGAATTTATTTATATGAGACATTTGGATATAGATATGTGTCCTATACAATAAGCTTTAAAAAGTTTAGAAAGTAGATTATGGATGGAAATCTACTAAATTTGTTGGTATTAAAATCTATTGGCAGTAAGATGTTACTATTGAAGCTGGCTTATAATTTCTTCTCTACTATCCGTCCAAATACTATACTTTCTCTTTTAGAAAGAATATGGGTAACACTTCTACCGTCCGTTTTTTCCTAGGTCTTTGAGCTCTGAGCTAAGCGTGTTATTTGTTTACAAAAAGTTTGTCATTAATGGAAGTCATACAGTTACTTTGGTTAAGGAATGACTTTTATATTTCGAAATTGGTACCGATATTTTTAAAATCGATCGAATTGATAGGCATGAACTCGCCCGATCATAATCTGCATAACAGTTAATACATGCACTTACTACCTTAGGACGATTATACATATTTATATAAAAATATAATTTTAATCGATTTGTTCTTGACAAAAGAGTTGCAGGCCGCCTGGTATCTAAATCGGGTTGTAGAGTCTGCGCTCTCGCAAAAGTTGCTAACCGGAGTTTCCTGAACTCAAATCTCGCCTGACTGTTGACTGTCAAGAGTATAAGTTGCAAAATATTGTTGCATACATACTCGTACATAGGTAAGTAAGTAATACGTACAAAATATTATTATATTTATAAATAAATGTGTATTATATGCATTTGTATAGGGTATGCGCAACACTTACATACATATATTTAAATTATTAAATTTATTTTTTTTTCTTTTCTCGTTCTCACCACTTTTGCTAAGTTTGTTTGTGGGTTGTTGTTGACTTGAATATTGCTTTTTTAACGGTTAACTAAAAACCTTAGAACCCAGTCGGTGCACACCGTTCAAACAACGCGGAACTAAAAACTCGGATGTTGTTCGTCTAACCAACCGTGATATATATTGCAATTTATTTGTGTTTTCGTTTAATATATACTCGCAAGTGGTTCAGTGCTACAAACGAAATGAAATATTTTAATTTTTTTCGGAATCAGTTTGGATAATTGGCCTTTTGCTATCAAGGGAAATATTAGTGTGCAGTTAAAAACGAGGTATTACATTTGTTGTGTGATCAAAATTATATGATATATTCCATGAAGTAAAAACATCTCAAGAGGCATTCAGTGTTGAGAGCTTTTAAATGCTGTTTCAGGGTGTATTCACGTATCTATACGTAGCTCATTCACAAGGATAAAGGAAATACCTAAAATCTTCTCTGACTTCCGCACCATCCTCCACAAAGATAAAAGTGGTGTTTACTAGCAGTGTTGGTGTGGCATCCTGGGAACATCTCAACGAAATCTTAATCTGTACTTATTTTTTTTTTAAGTTTATTAATAATTTGAAAAAAACTTTGAAAAGCGATGTACTATGCACACCCAAACTATGCATCTTTAGCGACGATATGTATGTTTAATTAAGTCAGATAATTTTTAACAGAACGTTATGTGGCTTAAAAATTGCTCAACTTCAATAACTTTGCAATGGTCAGACGTATTAAGATTGTTAACGCCAACACCGACGCCACTTTTTTTTAGACATCGACATCACGTCATTGCAAAATAGGTATTTACTAAAACAATGTCTTGATGTTGGCGTGTTATCGATAAGAAAAAGTGTGGTCTTTACAATTAGGCGCACTCTTATACAGCGAGAAAAAAGCACATCAACCTAACTAAATAAATTTTCCGCGGGCTCAAGCATTCGGCAGTAGCCTAGGGGTTAATTATTCCGATTAGCAGACCCATGGGCATGAGTTCAACCCCGGGTATGGGACATTTGAAAAATTTTTTTTTGTTTGTTTCTAATTTATAAGTATTTTTTCAATTAATTAAAACTATTAGGATATTGGTTTTTGTTATATTTTCTTCTTTTGAAACTTTGTTTGCAATTATCTCTTAACAGAAATAAAAAATCCTGGATTACTGTCTTTTGAAACTTCTCCCGACATTTTTGGAAGTGTTTTAGCAGTAGTCGTCTCACTATTGCCTTAGTCAATACCAAACACGCATGAATATCAGTCAATACTTATCGATTTTGACAACGCCGATACCAATTCGAGACCATCACCTCGTATTGACAACCATAATAGGGGTGAATATAAAAGTATATAAGACCTTTGTTGTAGAGCGTTTAGTTTCATACAAATCGGAAATCGGCTGAAAATAAAGATATGTGTGTTGAAATGAAACTTTTCGGCAACCAAGTTTAAAAATTTCTTGTTTTTGAAAAATCTTTTTACTTCTACACATTCAGGTAACTAATATTGCTAAATTTTCGTCACGCAAAGAACATTTCGTGGTTAGTTCTGAACCTATCAACTCAATATCAGGAAATCTTGCAGATTCATGCTGCATATGTTTTTTAAGGACTCATCATGTACTTAGCTGTTGTTTGAAATGAACTAAAACTTTGAAGCTCAAAGTGGGTGCATTACATATTTGTGTGAAATACTTTCGCGGGAATCTTGAAATCATAGATTATTTCCGATTGAGGCTTCTGTGTTCGCTTCTCATTTTCTGTTCATATTTGACAACAATAATAATAATTAAGGTAGTGCTTCCGTTTAAGCGTATTTTTTTTAAATCTGTATACACCTTCTGTTTTATAATTATAACTGGAATATAAATTACAATCAACTGCATTTTACGTGTTGCAAGACCGATACTGGGCTCTAAATTAGGATAGTCATAAGAAATACCATTTGGTCACTATTCCGTAAACATTTCTAAATAAATTTCTGGAATCCCCAGATATGTTTTGTATTTTCTTTTGGGGCGCACAGGTTCACGTCGTATACTAAACCCTATACTTTTGATTGGAGAAAAGGCCAGTTTTTAATGTTCCTAGGGTGTGAGTTAAATTTATATATGTATTTATAATTACAAGAGTTGAGTTGTGACGTAAGTTGTTAAGTGGGCGCCCCAATAATTGTCGCCTGTGAATGCGAACAATTGTTGCAGTTTTGCGAAATACTGTAGTACATCACATTACACAGACAATTTGTACATACATACATACTTACTACATAAATACAAATAGGTTTAGGGCCGTTTTGTGAAGTAAACTTTAAAATTTATCTCTCTCATAAACTTAAATTCTGTATTCGACAAATATTTTTAACGACCAGACAAATCTTAAAGTTTACATGAGAAACGGTTGTAATGAATGTGTAGTTTTTATTTATACACATATACATACATACATGTTTGGAATATTTATAGCCTAGGAGTCCGTCACCATTTTGGGGCCATCATAGCTGAAATTTTGTAGTAGTTGCTTCATTCTACCATCACCCAAAGTGGGTTTGACAGTGGTGATTGGTGGTGAACCCCGCGGCTAAACCTACTATTAATAGACAGCCTGGTGGCCAGTTCGCTCAGTGTTACCAGGAACAAAATCTCTCACAAGACTTTCATCTGAAATACTTTTGGCACCTAAAATTGGTAAGAAGCTTTTCTTTCTGGAACAAAAGCGAGAAGTAGCATAAAGCTAAATCATTTCACGACAGTACTAGTTTTAGCAGATAAAGGAACGAGATAAGAAGTATGCAGCTCTAAGTCTGGCTTTTCTAAGACTACTTGTTCGTTATTTTACTAAAAGGACATTGCCATAGACCAATCATAATAATATGTGGCGCAAACGTTGCTTAAATATTGATCAGAAAATGCGCAAAATCGGGTGAAAGCGACTCCCACCTTTTTCGGTAGTGCTGAAAAGATGTGTTTACAAAATGATGCTCATACGTCATGTTGTACATACATTTTGTTGTTGATTTAGTATTTTAGATTATTTCTAGCTTATAGTACAGCAATTCACGGAAGACAGGGATGTTACGGAAATAAGTTTATGAGAACAGAAATCGGATGGCAATATGAGCGGAAAATGGTGAGCCCGGGATTTCGCGTGCATCATTATATGATTGATGGCTATCAGCTAGAGCAAGTCGCTGCTTTGATTGACCTCGGTGTTACAATGGACCCTAAACTTGATTTTAAATAAAACTTGCGTGAATTCATCTAAATGAGTTATGCCTTCTATTAAACGCCGGTCTAAATAATTTAACGATCCTTACATTACAAATCACTCTCTATGGCTGCAGTGAAACCTATATTGGGATATGCATCAATCGTTTAGTGCCCTCGGTATTAGATTTATTGTTACCAACTTGATTCGGTCCAACAAAAACTGTCAATTAGTTTTAAAAAGTTTTAGCGATTCAGACATTGAACACATAAGACAAGACAGTCGTTTTGAGTGAAAAGTAGACTTAGAGGAAATTGGAGTTTATTAGCCGAAAAAAAATTAGTTTTGATAGATAGTTACATCCTTTTACGATTAGTGCATAGGTATTATTTATTCAAAAGCTAAATTATAATAGAAAACTATAATAATATAAAGCCATAGCAACGAGGACCTAAGATAAGATGCATAAGACATTTTCCCGTTGGGTACGGCAGTAAACAGCCAACTCTTGTTGGTATCTGTGCAGATAATAATTCCACGCCCGCTCTTCTTTCTAATGTCTAGTTAAGCGCACTGGCATCGGAGACCATGTACATATAAGTATGGTGAACAGATGTGCATACATACGTATTTATATTAGGGTGCACCTTGTTTTGACAGTTTTTACCACAAAGTCCACCAGAAATGATAATTACTGCATAAAAGAGTGCACTGATATTTGTTTCTGAGACATTTTATGTCAGACTCGGCGTAATGGCCCTAGGGTTGACTATATTCACCAAAGTTTTTAGAAATGTTAACAAAAGCCATACGTTGGGCTAAAATTTATTATGTTTCAACGATTTTTCCGGGTTTTCGGGAGTATTTTCCAGTTTTTATATGCCGACTTCACAAGATAAGTTTTAAATTAATTTAATAAAAATTTGTATCAGTATTATTGCCTAGTAGGGTAGTTGATATTTCTCAATAGATATTTTTAATAATATATAGGCCCGTAATCATAGTCGTTGCTTAACATGCGTTTTAATCAAAAAATTTTACTTAACTTAAAAAGGCATTTAAAATGTTGGTCAATTATAGTCATATTAAACAAAAATTTTAGCTAAATTGAAATGTAACAGGGTCCCCCTATGAAAAAAGTTAAGTTGGTTGGTAATATGAAGAAATTTTTTAGGTTTTGCAAGGTCACCGTGTGTCAGCTATTTTATTCCCAAACCATAGTATACTATGGTATGGAATATGTCTTGGAGTAAGCAATGTCACAAACACAACCATAGACACATACTGTGATTTTAAAATTTTAAAATGACGTTTTTGTCATTTTAAAATTAAAACTTCGTCTTAGACATAAAATGTATTTTAAGTTGCCTATCACAGACATGGAATGATGTTTATTTTAGAATCATGTTAAACTCTATTTTAATTTGACTATGACTACGGGCCATAATTTTTGCATTATTAGTTTTTGTGGCCTTTGTGCTTGTTATTCACTTCTTCTTGACGACTTGAGGTCAAGTGTTTTTTCCAAAATTTAAACCAAATTTTTTTTGATTTACCAAGTTGATACCTACGGTAATCGTCTTCAGGGTGATGATGCTCTCACTTATACACATGGGTTGAGGTTAAAGACAAACCTTTGGGGAGTATTTTTGGTTTCAACAATAACAATAGAATCTTCATGAAAAGAGAATTCTTTCACTTTGACCTCACTCAAAAGCTCTCAAACTTGTTAGGGTAGTAAAATTACGTTGAGCGCATTTAACTTTGGTGGATTTTGACAATTTTATTAATTAAATATCTCGTAAATATGTTGAACATTAGAATACGTGATACGCTATACTATTTGCTTTTTAGGTTCACGCTAATGTGCCTATGCATATGTATATGTGTTTATATAATGTGTATTATAATTTTTTAATTGTGGCATTTGTAGTATTCAAATAAGCATTAGGAAATATATTCTCCAAAGTATGATAAATACAAGGTGGCGCAAAAGTAAGCTTCCGATGTTCAGCATATCGGTTGTGGCACGTGCAGTGTGTGCTGTTGCACCGTCTTGTTGGAACCACATGTTTTCCAATCCCAATTCATCAAGTTGCGGCAAAAAGAACTCGTTGATCATTGCTCTGTAGCGCTCACCATTCACAGTAACCGTTTGCCCCCGACCGATTATTGGTCAAATAAATAGTCAGCAATATTCCGCGTTCTGGAGCAGTGTAGCGTAACATTGTTTATTAACGTGTATTTCGCATGTGTTTACTACACAAATGTCAAAACAGAACTGACTTTAGGGGCCAATCGCAAAATTGATAGCATTTTTTGATAGGAGGATTACTTTTGCGCCTTCATTCTCAAGTTAAGTTTTAGCATTCCTTACCATTTGAGTTTTTCTACACTCTTATTTTTGACTTGTGGAGAATTCGCGAAGCATTTGAGACATTGATATTTACAAAGGAAAATTGTTGCCATTAGGCAGGGCGAAGCACTGTTAATAACAACAACAGCAACATCCCCAGGGTAGTTTCAAGGCGTACAATGAATTGTTGAATGATGTTAGAGATACCTCTTATGTTTCAAAATAAAGTGTGCCGATCCTCTTTAGTTTAGGAATAAAGTCATGCTTCTTGGGCAGTGATTGAAGATCGAACAAGCCCATAATGTCGTTTGGAGTGCGCAATATTGTTCCGTTTTATAAATTCGATCCAAGCTTTAATTCCAAAAAGGAAGTTTAAGGTATTTTGTATTGGAAACATAAAATTCTCATTTCTCGTGTTATAACATAACTATGAATTTAATGGGAAAAATGCTTCAAAGTGCAAAGAAAAAAATTCTGTTTGAGTCCAAATGGAGCAATCATCAGGTCAACTTGAGAATCAGTAAAATATTAAAAAGTGCCTTTTAAGTAGAGAACACTTTAAATCCGGCTGTTTAAATGCTTTTTAGATTTACTGTTGGAGATTTGAAAAAAGTATTTGATAACAAATGCGTCTCAAGTTGTTATCAAACCAAATTGTTTGCTGGGATGGATGGAAGAGCGCATTAGAGTGGGCTATATTGACGCATTTCAATTCGACTCCTAGAGCAAAAGAAAGCGATAAAAAGCTTTCAAGAAACTACATAAACCGGAAAAAGAAGCAGAAAGTATACAATAAATATGGCATCTCGCAATGAAAAGTCGTAACATGTACATACATATGTATATATACATACATGCATATACATTTACAAATGCACAAGTATAATACAACAACAAAGTAGTATAAGTAATTACAGCAACAAATCGCAATATCACTGAATTAGAGGTTTTACTCTTTATGCGAATTTCATGGCAAATATTCCTACACTCATAAACAAAATAATAGTTGCATAGCATATACTATAAGAGCTTTGAAGGGTTTGGAGTTTCGAGAACCTAGCACCAGAAGATGCTACAACACGAGCGTACCGGATTCATTCCTACAAAGGACTGCGCATGTCCGTAACACTTTTGAAATCTTCGGAGAGTATTTTAGCGGTTAAAACATCAACACATACGCCACAATGCAAATACATACATGCCATCCCAAATATTGTTGTAAAATCTGGATACCCAATCTGGATACCTATTATGTGTAAGCTCTTGCCTAAAGTTATGGCGAAGTTAAGTGAAAAATGCCAGGCAGAATAGCGATTAGAGGAAAGCAAAGACAGAGGTGGGTGGGTTCTTTCCATTTATTGTGGACACAAAACATATTTATTGTGATTTTTCGTATTTGATAGAATCTGTATCTTCCACGCTTTTCTTATCCTAGGTAACTGTCCTTGAATTTAAATGTATTCCAATCTCAGCACCATTCGACTGTGGTTCGAAAAAACGAAATGGAATATTGATGATTAGATCTTGGAACAAGTTGATATTTTTAGTCCAAAACTTATCACATACTATTCCAACATTTTAAGCTTGCTATTTATCTAAATTGTTGGAAATTTTTTTAAACTTGAATAAAATGTCAAAGTTTTGCTCTACAGTGTATCCAAGTAGATGCATATTGAATACGAAGGTATGTGTGCAAATACTTAGTAGTATGCATCATGTTTGAGCAACAATTCAGTAGTTTCTTTAGGCCACTCCGTGTGGCAGCAACCATAGAGACGCGCTTGCCGGGAACTCGTTTATTCTAAAAAAAACAGTTTTTATTGTTTAGTGAACACCAATCAGCACTTTGATTAAGTTAAATTAATAAGGAATTAATCATTGCAACACGATTTAATTCTTTGAAGGTGTAAACCTGGAACTTCTGAAGATAAATTGTTGTTTAATTGAGTACGAATGTGCTAGAAAAATTTTACGATAATGTGGAAATCAAAAGCAATAAGTTGACTTATCTACTAAGTACTAAAAGGGTATGCTGTTGATTTACTAAGTGTAGTAGGTACATACATACATGTATGTGTGTGCATGTTTGCAATAAATAAAAATAAAATATTGAAAATATAGGAATGGACATTGAGAGGACTGAAGAGAAATTATTAAAAATATTAAACTTTTAAAAAAAATTTTTAATTTTATGCTACTTCACCGTTTTTTTTTTTGGAAAACTTGGCTGCTTCAAAGATCTAGCTTGGACAGTTCAGTATACGGCTTGTCTTTACGCATCAATTTTAGTTTGAATTTTGCAATGCTTCAATAAAAGTTGATGACAATTTTCGAAATAGTTTTAAGAACCTTCAAATCAGCGCAAGGACCGTTTATATAGAGTCCAAGAAAAGAAAATCGGCTAACAACAACGCCAATTTGTATGCAAAAGTTTAAATGAAAATTTCGATTACTACACATATTGAGGCATAGTTCTGGTCAAATTTAAGTATGACTTAGATTTACTTGTAGCTAGTTGACACATTTTTATCAGGGACCCCCGATAATGATTATTTTTATATTTTTAATGCAAAAAATTAAAGGCTTCCCAGTATCGGAGAGTACAGTTTAAAGTATATGAACGTGCATGTCTCGTCATGCTCAACGGAAATCTGCATTGATTGAAGAAAATTTGAGCGAAACCTATATAAATTACATCTAATCAATCTTTTTTGAGTTTTATTATTTTGTTCAGAAATAATTAAAATTTTTTGAGTTTTATTTTTTTTTGATGAAAGTAAAACTTATTCCTTAAGCGGTATTTTATCCATCAAGAATAAAAATTAAATTTTAATGCCTTTTATTTACTAATATTAAAGAAGTGTCTTAAATTTAGGGTTAGACGCCATTAGATTAGATTAGACGCTATTCCAAAAATATTTTTAAATTTCCTTTTGATTGGAGTGGATGGAAAATCCTTTATAACCATTTCATTGGTGATGCGTCACAGGAAGGTTTTTTGCGCCAAGCAGATACAGTACTTCACCGTCGACGTATCCGTCATACGTCAAAATTTAGAGCAAACTCTACTTTGCCGTATCCGTCCAATCTGTTGTTACGCACACAAACACACACATTCTACTTAGCTGTCAGTTTTTTCAACGTATCACCGTATTGTATCTGCTTGGCGCATTTCTGATAAAAGGAAAAGGGAGGAAACATTTAAAAAGTTGTTCTTATGCCTCTTTTAGAAAGAAGGCCTTTCATATTACACTCTTTGAATTTTTATCTTTGAATATTACTGTATAAATTTATATGTGTTACTTATCTCCATTGCATTTTCACCTAATTATCTCAATAAAAACAGTTTCGCGTCTATTTTTTTACGTTGATATTTACGCGATTAGTTGCTGTTTAGACCCGCTCCCCCATAATTAGAGAACATAAAAGGTGGAACCGACAGATCTCGATCGTTCTTGTTTTAACTTAGAGATAACTTTTTTGTATATAAATTATACAGTAATGGACCATTTATATTAGCCAGTTTTTAATCGTAAGCATTTACCAACGTAAGAATATATACGAGGTGTGTTCAAAAAGTATCGCGAATTTTGTGTTTTTTCAAAAATTATTTATTTATTCATGAATATCTATTTTGTCCCCTTCAAAGTAATCCCCATGAGATATTATACACTTGTGCCAACGGTTTTTCCAATCTTCGAAGCACTTCAAAAAATCATTTTTTTGTATCTTGTTCAGCTCCTCCTTCGATGGCGTCTTTATCTCGTCAAGAGAAGCGTAACGTCGTCCTTTCATGGGCCTCTTCAGTTTAGGGAACAAGAAAAAGTCACAGGGGGCCAGATCTGGGGAATACGGTGGCTGCGGCATCATTAGTGTGTTGTTTTTGGCCAAAAAGTCGCGCACAAGCAACGATGCGTGAGCAGGGGCGTTATCGTGGTGCAAAAGCCAATTTTTGTTCTTCTTTGCACATCTTCTCGGCCTTTTGAGAACATTTTGTACCACCGATAAACGTTGCTTCGGTCCAAGGTAGCTTCTCCGTATGCCACAGTCAACATTCGGAATGCATCCGCGCACTTAATTTCGTTTTTCACACAAAATTTGATACAGGTTCTTTGATTAATTTTTTTGAATAGGTAAAAATCGAAGACGATCCAAAACACGTGCAAGCAAAGCAGCTGTCAACAATTAACTGAACATTCAAAATGGCCGAGCTTGTCGGCATAAGTGAGAGACATGAGTACCAACATAACGCCACAAAAAATTCGAAATTCGAATATACGTAACCAGCGAAAATTCAAAATTCGCGATACTTTTTGAACACACCTCGTATAGCATTTTAACAATTTGTAATTTCTCTTTTGAAATGTAGTTACAAATAAACAAGAAAGGGATTCTAAGTTCGGGTGAAACCGATCATTATATCTACTAGTAAACAAACAAACAAAACAAATCAATACTATCCCATGTTTTGCAGGAGTGTTGTTTTACTTCAATAAGTAATGAAAAAGGAGGAAAGATTCCTAGTAAATAAGCTCCATTTTTCATAACTTGACCAGATATTTCACTTGTTTGTTATCCTATTTACTTCATTTGTGGCCCGAATATGCTAAATACTAAGGAGAACCGTTTCCATTGCCATACTCGTATTTCGATAAAATGGCGAGAAATCGCCGTCGTAATAGTCACTTTCACAGTTATATTTAAAGAGTAGGTGTGGCCCTCGATCGATTTCGCCCATTTTCACACACAAAGAGTTACCGTTATAAAATCAAAACTACTTCGCGACAAATACATTTTGGTTCGAGCTTTGGCAATACAAGTGTTTGGAACAAAGAAAATTTCCCTGATCATTTCGAAAAAGTTAATAATTCTTCCGACGGAATTTGTTTTTGGTCCACTATCGTCAAATCCATAAAAAAATTTCGAATGTGATTTTTTTTTATCCTCGTTCGTTCTAATTCTAAACATATTAAAAAGAACGAAAACAAATTGTTCAACTTATTACTTCCCATTGATTTTCGAGGGGACACCCTACAGTTTCTAGAACACCTTTGAAAGATTTTATTTTTTTCTTTTAGAACTACCCCATTTGATCAATTTTTATTAATTGTTTTTTTAAAGCACAAATTCTAATGTATATCAAGGACATTGTAGTTTTGAATACTCTTGTTATGCTCTATAGCACATTCTAGCTTTTAATGTGCGTTTTACTATTATAGTTTTTGATTAACTATATGTAGTACTCTTTTATTCCTAAACCATTACTAAAGTATGAATGACATACAAAATTTTGAAACATTTATTGACTTCTCTTGTTTTCATTTCCCTTTAAAAATGTACTTGTATAAGTTGCTTAAAGCTTAGCATCTAAAATAAAAAAAAATATGAAAAAAATTCCAGATTTTTCAGAAAACGCTTACAGAAGAAGAAAGCACGTACTCTGTTTAATGGTCAAGACTATCGATTAAACATCATCGATAGTTTGTCAAATTAAAGCTATCGATAATAACATCGAAACTTTTTCCAACACTATATTCGCCCAACATTGGTGTTTTTTTGCGATTCTCTGTGGGACATTCAATTTCGCACGATGCGGCGTCTCACTTGCAACATTTATTTTATTATTTTCGTTGTGCATTAGTTTGTTTGCTTTTTTGTTGTGTTTTCGCGCCGGGTTTTGTTTACATTCGCAATTTAGATGTCGGTGAGCGCCAAACAAGAATTTATTTTTTGTTTTTATTGTTTTTCTATTCACGTAATTACGTTTGTATGTAGGCATGTATTGGCTGAGCAACAAGTTCAAGGAAATTACAACATAAAAATTATTCAGCCAACTGCGCCTACTCGCGAATGGGGTACACACACTTTGGCTGGTTTTACAATGTACATATGTACATACATAGTACATATATGAAATACTACCAATAGACAACAGAAAAATATTATCTAGGTTTTAAAAAAATGTTTCACTTGCAGCATTGTTTATCAAACAAAAAAATGTTGATTAGCCGATTAAAAAAAATAGTAATTAGTTTTTTATATTTATTAGTTATTTTATGTTGTGTCCTATTTCTATGTGAAAATGTCGAAATTTTTAGAGTTCATTGCATTTAAGGGGGAGCCTATAGTGGGTTTCATAACGATAGCACACTCGAAATGACGTGTGTTTAATATTTATATGCTATCATTTACTAGTTATCGCGCCTTTGTCGTTAGAACTTATTGATTTCGCCTCTCCTAATCCATCAGTCCAGTCATCGACTTCCAAGGCAGCCTCGTCGAAGTCAACTTTGAAAAAAAAAAAAAACCCGAGCCCCAACTTATTAGATTGGCACCTGAACCAACTGTTAGGAATCTCTTTGTGGTTCCACGAAATAAATCTATTTTTGTGTCTCATTTCGAAACTGACACTAAGGAAGAGGACTTGAAGTTTTACATTCAATCTAAACCCGATAGTTTGACTATTAAAAAAATCAAAATTTAATTATGAAAGAACCGTCACCTCCTTGAGAATTGATATTTTGATTCAGTTTTAAGAGTTCGATTTGGCCTTCCGGCCCTTTTGTGCGTGAGTTTAAACATAAGCCGAAGAAAACCATTCAGAATTTAGCTAGGGTCCCACGTGATAGTGAAGTGTCAAAAAACTAAATGTAAAGTCTGTACATTTTTACTATCAAAATGTTAGAGGTTTAAATACCAAACTAACCGAACTTTATTTAAAATCTCTTTGCTGTAATTACAATATTACTTCGCCTTACCGAGACGTGGCTAAAACCACATATTTTTAACGCTGAAGTCTTATCTGATGATTATCAGGGGATGGCGTTCTGATAGCTATGCATTCGTCAATGCCCTCTGAGGAGTTTAATGTTCCTGGCATCGAGTCAAGTGAATTCAAGTGCGTCCGAATACTGGCCAGCTGTATTATATATACTTAGCGGTTTGTTATATTCCTCCCTCATCTGATATCTCAATCTACATGCAGCATATCTCATTGTTGAAAACTGTAAATTTAATGACTAAACTTCCCGATTCGATGATTGTTCTAGGCGATATTAACCTACCGCATATATCGTGGAATATCTTCAAGGGAAGCATAATGACCATTCCATCCAAAGCGGGGTATAATGACTTCTTAGATGAAATGGCGGCCCTTTGTCTTAATGAAATAAGTGTTATCCCAAACAATTTCGGAAAGGTTCTGAGCTTAGCTTTCGTCGATGATACATCTTAACTCTGTTGGAGTAGATGCGATCCTTTGGTTTTACCTGAAAAAGTTTACCATCCTTCTTTTGAGATCGTTTACGAAATCATAACTAATGTAGAAGGCAGTGATACTAAACCATGCGATTCTAGTAGTCTCTTTGACTTTGACTTTGCTAAAACCAACTTTAAGAAATTAAATAAAGATTTGTCTAAATTAACTTGTCCTGAATATTATGGCAATATTGAGCTTAACGTTTCACATTTTAATAATACTATTTATAGGCTCTTTGAAAAGAATGTACCTAAATGTAAATATTTCTCTGACGAACCAGCGCAAGCATGGTTTACTAAATACTACCTATACAAGAAATCCGGTTTAAACAAAGATTACTCAAAGTACTCCAACCTACGAGAGAAATATTTTGAACTGAATAAAAAATTTTACACAGCTTATATCTGTAAAATTAAAAAGAACATTATCTGTAACCCAAAGTCATTTTATGGTTTCGTAAACTCTAAACGTAATATAAGAGGTTTTCCTTCTGCCATGAAATACCAAGACTGTATATCCAGCGATAATCAAGATATTGCAAAATTTCTTTGCCCAATTTTTTAAATCTAATTATTCTACTGCTACCTTTCCTCGATTAAATAAATATCCATATCAGTTAAATACAAACAACATAATTAATAGTCCAATAATTTCTCCTGAAAATGTTTTATCCTATCTGAAAACTCTAAAGCAATCATTTAAATGTGGCCCGGCATGTTTTCTCAAAAACTGTGCTAACTACATTTACGAGCCTCTAACTGATCTGTTTAATCTGTCTTCAAAAAGCGGCGTCTTCTCAACTGCTTGGAAAAAATCTTTCCTTATACCACTTTATAAGACTGGGAGTAGGTCATCTGTAGATAACTACCGCGGCATCGCAAAGCTTTCCGCTATTCCCAAATTATTTGAAGCCATGGTTAGTTAAATGAGCCTTTTCGCTGTTTGTGTCAAGATTATAACTCTCTTTCTGGTAGATTTTATATTTCAGACTCGCTTTTCAGCATAAAAAAATCATTTCTTTCTATCCTAAATACATAGCAACTAATTGTTTCTTATTCTTTGACTTTTATATTAACTTCTAACAATAATTTTATTCTGTTAACTAATTATTTCTTAATGTGTTATCTATCTTATATCTACTTTACTTAGCTGATGAGGTTTTCTTTGTAGCTGAGCAGTTTTAGATTTCGGCGATTAACAAACCAAAGCCTTTCAAAGACTCGGCACGAACGAACAATCCGCGCGTTATGCGGAGGCGCCCCTCGCGCCTGTCGGGCGAGATATGGTGGGTAATCCGTTTGGGAGTTATTATTATTAAAAATCAACTTACAACTTCTATATCCTCATTGATTGCAGATTGCCAGCACGGCTTTTGTAAAGGAAAATTAACAAGTACAAACCTACTAGAATTCACAACCCATGTTTCAAACGCGTTTAGAGAAAAAATGCACACAGATGTTATATATACAGATTTCAGTAGAGCGTTTGACAAAGTTTGCCATTCGTTACGTATTCATAAACTTGTTCTACTGGGCTTTCAACCCAGTGTCACCCGCTGGATATCTTCTTATCCTCTTTTCAGAACACAAAGAGTAGTTTTTAAGAATGCGCTATCTAATGTCATTGATGTATCTACTGGAATTCCTCAAGGTAGCCATCTTGGCCCGAATCTGTTTTTGCTGTTCGTTAATGATATATCCAGTACTATCAAGTTCTCAACAATTTTGATGTACGCTGACGACGTTAAGATTTTTATGTCTTACTCGGTGAGCGAAAATAGAGCTTTACTTCAATCAGATCTTGATAGACTGGGTGCTTGGTGCGATCTAAACTACAAGGTGGCGCAAAAGTAAGCTTCCGATGTTCAGCATATCGGTTGTGGCACGTGCAGTGTGTGCTGTTGCACCGTCTTGTTGGAACCACATGTTTTCCAATCCCAATTCATCAAGTTGCGGCAAAAAGAACTCGTTGATCATTGCTCTGTAGCGCTCACCATTCACAGTAACCGTTTGGCCCCGACCGATTATTGGTCAAATAAATAGTCAGCAATATTCCGCGTTCTGGAGCAGTGTAGCGTAACATTGTTTATTAACGTGTATTTCGCATGTGTTTACTACACAAATGTCAAAACAGAACTGACTTTAGGGGCCAATCGCAAAATTTATAGCATTTTCTGATAGGAGGATTACTTTTGCGCCACCTTGTATATGCCACTCTATCTTAAAAAATGTTAATATATGTGTTTTTCGCGCAGAAATACACATCCAACTTCCTACATAATCAACAATCATAGTCTTGAACAAGTGAATGATTTTGTGGACTTGAGAATTACGATGGATTGTAAACTTAGCTTCAATCTCCATATTAATGCAACCGTCAATAAATCTAGGGGTGCTTTATCATTCGTTAAGTGATGGCCGAAAGAATTTAGTGATCCGTATGTAACTAAAGCCCTTTTTACAACATTAGTAAGACCGATATTAGAATATGGCTCAATTATTTGGACTCCGAGCAACCAGGTCCACGTTGATCGGAAAGAATCGGTTCAAAAACAATTTTTACTTTTCGCTTTAAAAGATCTTTCATGAGATTCCTTGTATAATTTGCCTCCCTATACTAATCGCTTGAAACTTATTAGCCTTCCTACCCTTGCTAAAAATTTGAGCCTAAATTAAAAACTTTTTTGAGACACATATATGTCCAAACAAAATTTGGTTTAGAATTTATATTGTACTAGTTTTCGATAAAATGAGCGTGAAGAAAAGAATTTAAATTTTAAACCAGAAATGTCTTAACAATTAAAAAAACATAAAAAACAATCGTATCAGTTGGCGGATTCGAACCGACGCCAACCGCACCAGAGTCGTCTGCTCTACGCACTGAGCTACGGCGCACACAAAACTGTTTGGAGAAAAATTCAATGACTTGATAAAGCTTTCATAAATAATTTAAAAGAATTAAAAAAATTTTAGACGGTTTTTTCAATTCAGTTTTAAATTCATACCACAATAAATTGAAAATTGGTGTAGCTAAATGCAAGGTTTGGAATTTATAACAAAAAAGTTGGAAAAATTGCTTCAAGTGGCGAATGGTTTAAAATTTAGGCTGACATTTTTAGCCGTGTAGTCGTAGAGAAATGGTCGGAACAATATTTATGATTAAATTATTAAACGGGCTGGTCTCTAGCCCATTTTTGTTAGGAGAAGTAAACTTAAATATTCCTTTTCGGCCATCAAGACATTTTAAACCTCTGTTTTTGAAACAGTGTATGACTAATTTTGAATTAAATGAGCCTTACTGATGTTTGTGCGACAATTATAACACTCATTCCAGGACATTTGATATTTCTGACTCGCTTTTTAGCATTAAAACATCGATACTACTCGTATCGCTTAACCCAAACCATTTTATGAATTCACTCTTTACAATCGAACTGATTCTTTCTTCGCTTAATACATTATTTATACGTTTTAATTTATTGTGTTACTTAGCTGATGAGTTTTTCTCTGTAGCTGAGCAGTTTATATCTCAACACTTAAAAACCCCCCTGCCTATCAACGACTCGGCAATATATATATATATATACATATGTACGAGTATATATAAAAAAGCCGTGCGTTATGCGGATGCGTAATTCGTGTCGGTTGGACGGGATGGTGGGTTATCCGTTGTGAATTATTATTATTATTTCAATTTTAATAGTTTTCTAATAGAATTCTATGAAATTTATAAAAATAAAGAACATTTCTTAGAAAAGTTTGAAATATTTGAAAGCACAAAACCGGAAATATAGTTTTGTAGGCTATCCAGTCCTAGTATAATCAAGTATAAATTTTAAGTTTCAAAACTCGGCTTGAATTTTTTAGATTTTGTTGTTCATGCTTTATATGACGAAAATGCTATGCAAAAATTCAAAAAACTCCATGCACCTGGTTGAAATTTCTCCGGTCAACTTAGATACACAGCTTTCAATTAGCAAGTCTATTGGCTTGCTGGTTCGAAATGAAAAATTATAACGGTAAACCGTTCACTGCACTATTCTATTTTATTTTACTTTGTTTGTTTGCGTATGTTAGAGCAAATAAAAGCTCGAAAAGTGAATTTAAAACCACAACATTTCTATATACGAGGTTATCATGAAAACGAGGCATTTGCAAATTTGTGGGAACTGTCGCAGGGATAGCTGCATAGGATTTCGGTTGATTAATTAAACTAGAGTTCGCCCAGTGGTTGAAATTCAACCAATAAACTTTATTTTATTTTATTTTTTTGCTGTAGGTATGTTTTATCCGCCTTTTTTTCTTCCTTTCTATGTCGTTCCTTTCCTCTAACATATTTTTATTTTCCTTGATTTCTTTTTTTACTCTCTTATTTTATTTTTAACTTTCCTCAAACTTCTTTTCCTTTCCCTTCCCTTCCTTTTATATGCTTTCTTTCCCCTTCGTTTTCTTACCATTCCTTTAATTCCCTTTCCCTTCCCTTTCTTTCATTTCCTTACCATTCCTTCCTTTCAATTCTTTTCCTTTCCTCTATTTTCCTTTAATTTTCTTCGGTGTTTAATACTCTTTATGAGTAATCATTTATTTTATTTTTGTAAACCCTGTTTGTAGGTATCAGCAATGAATTTTACATATTTGCTCATATTTTACATTGCTTGTTTAATGTATCCAACAAAACAACTTTTCGTGTTCTCAGGAGACCCTGCAAAAAACGGAAATACTCCGTTTCATACTCCATAGAATACTCCTAAACGAGTATCAGAGTACTCCAACACATATCCTCATTCATATAAAAAAGGTGGTCCAATTTACATGGCAATGTCCGGTGATTGGATCACCTAATCCATCTCGGAGTACTCCGTTTCTTTGCTTTTGAATACTCTATAGACCACCTACGTCAGAGTACTCTCAAAATACTCCCATGGGATTACTCTATAGAGTATTCAACAGCAAAGCGAGAGCGGGAGTAGGTGGTCCTCAAAAGAACACATACTCCCTTCTCGCTTTCGTCTAGAATACTCTATAGAGTAATCTTTTGGCAGCATTTTCAAAGTACTCCAACGTAGGTGCTCTATAGACTATTCAGAAGCAAAGTAAATGGTACTCCGAATAGGATTAGGTGATCCAACCACCGGACATTGCCATGTAAATTGGACCACCTTTTTTATATGAATGAGGATAAGTGTTGGAGTACTCTGATGCTCCAACGTTTTTTACAGGGGAGCAGCTGACACTGGGCATCGTAGCCAGTAATCAATACAATAACAACAACTAAAGCAAAAATGCATGACACAACAGAGTATCTATAGTCTCTGTCTCTATGGCGCGATATACAACAGGTATATCATCATAAACCTCCTAAGAGATTTTTGCGCCAAGCTTCTCTTCCAATTTGTGGTGTGCCGATTTGAATTTTTCCCTACAAATTGGTGGGACCTACAGTTTTTTGCCGACTCCGAACGGCATCTACAAAGGAGACGGATTTTTGCTGAGAAGCCTGTCATGGCAGAAATACACTCGGAGAGTTTGCCAAACCACTGCCGAGGGGCGACCCCGTTTTGAAAAACTTTTTTCAAATCACTTTTGATGTTACCTGTACCAGGGCTCGAACATGGACCTTCGGTGTGGTAGGCCGGCAACACTACCTTCACACCACGGCGGCCGCCAAGTATCTATAGTGCGAATACTTATTTTTCATTGGTCCACTACCAACTCTTCGCACTCACAGTGAGAGCCGACCACACGAATAACACAAAAACATGCATGGAAAGTCTACTCATACCACTACGGCTCTTAATTTTTTCCTACAAAGCAACTCCTCGGCCATGCTCACGATTCAGCATAGTACACAAAAAGCAAGTACACACACACACAGCGTGTCTATAGTGTGAATAAGTAAATGTGTAGTGGTGTAACTTTTATGTTAAATTTTTTATATTAAAATGATTTTTAAAATTTTTTTTATTTACGGATAAAAGTACACCTCAAAGTTTCCTATCTATACATATATAATTTGTATACCTCATAATTATAGTTTAGCAGAAAACGGTTCTACATTGCATTCATCTTGTCTATTTATATATAAGATACTCTTGCATAGCGTATACTACATTTGCTTTATTGACAAACAAACACAAAGTAGCAGATTATGTGATATTTTCCTCTATACATAATCAGTGCTTTGTTACTTTTAAATTAATGAATATATAGTCAAACAAATGCCTTATGCTAAATTTTTTAAAGTTGAAAGTTCAATTTCTCTTATCAACGTAATACGTAGCAGAAACGAAGGAGATTTTCGTGTTAGATACATTTTTATTGGTGTCGAAATTACGCTTAGGTTAAGGGCATCCACAAAAAAAAAACATACCTATATGTGGACAACTTTTTTTTTTTTTTTTTCTCATTCTTTATTTACAATCTGTCGTTTGACAATAAGCAAATTTTATTACTAACTATGATGAACGTTGATGCATTAAGGGCAATTTGTATTCTAAGAAAGGGTTATAATTAATTACATTACATTACGGTCGTTCCCTTATGTAACCCCCATTGCTTGTCCGCCCGTTAATTACGGGGCAGATAAGCTTCAAGGGCTACATGAAAGAACGGCCGAATAATTGCTTAGGATCTAAACGGCAAGTCTAGAGGGTGCAGCCTTTTTAGTCGTCGTACTTCTTCGCTGTTGTCTAGCAAGTTGATAGCATGTGTGTTTGGATGGTTGTTTCGTCGCTCCACATACCTTGTGCTGTATCTATTTATTTCGTTTATGACCATGGGTGTTTTTAGATCTTTATGCAGATGAATGTTTTTTATATTACTTGCTGTACCCCAGATTTGAATTCCATAAGACCAAACTGGTTTAAGCATCGTTTTGTAAAGAAGCATTTTATTTTCAAGGCTAAGTTTTGACTTAAGGCCAAGCAGCCAGTACATCTTTCTTGCTTAATTTTGAGCTGCATTCTTTTGGCTCTGATGTGTTCACGCCATGTAAGTCTTCTATCTAAATGCAACCCAAGATATTTAGCACTATTCGATTTAGGAATTATGGTTTCATTGAGGATAAGGTCGGGACACTCTTCTTTCCTAAGTGTGTAGGTAACTTGGGCAGATTTTGACGCGTTTACCGAAATATATGTGGACAACTGGGTGGATGGTGGTGTCTCAACTTTTCAATATAGGAAAAAAATTATTATTTTTTGTTCGAAGTGAAATTTTTCCATAACTTTGAACTTTCCAAAACGAAACATAAAGTGCGATTATCATAACTACAGAACAAATTACAGCCTTTTGAAAAGGAAAAAAATTTAAATTCTTTGAAATTTCGGAGTTATGATGACCGCATATACATATATTGTTTTGGAAAGTTCAAAGCTTCAAAAATGTAAAGCGTTTGAAAAAAATTTAAGGAAATTATATAAATAAAAAAATAGCGACCTCTGAGGGTTAAGTTACAGCGCTTAATTTTTACGAGGATTTTTTCTTATCAGTTACTAACTATTGAGGGGGTAAGACCTAAAAAAATTGAATAGAATTTTTTTTTAATCACCCTAACATACATACAAATGCATGTATTTCGAAATCTGCTTATATGTGGTTTCTACATCTCGAATTCCATACCGCAGATGCTCGCACTGACTAAGCAATATTTATCTTAGTCATTGGCATTCACATTGCTTTAACATGAACAAGGCGAACCATTACTAGGATACACCTTTTGTGAAAAAAAGATAACAATAATGTTGAGGTGCCCATATTTTAAATAAAATATAGCATTTTAATGACCGCGAGAATGTTTTTGAGTTTTTTCTGTGGTTGAACAGGATGAGTGAATCAATCTTCCGATTCGAAGTGTTGTGCCCACGGTGCATCACAGCGTTATTCTTGTGATTCCAAAAGGACGTATATGGCAATTGCATGGATTTGTGAATAAGCTAGCAGGTTTTTTGTTTTGTATGCCTTCCTAGCGCAACTGGTGGTGCAAGAGTCCCTTCATACATCGAAACGTGAACATACGTATACAAGTTGAATTTACAAGTCTTGAGCTGCACCACCGGACTTGCTTAGGTGCACCAGAATCAACAAGATAATTTCAACATAAAAGAATAAGTAAAGAGTATTACCAAACGATTAGGTATGTATGAATATGCACATTAGGGTGCCTCAACAACATAATGTTGGGTATATCCATATAATATCTTGTCTAAATATTATGGATGAGTTTAATAATGTGAAATTAACCGTAAATTGAAAAATTAGCTTTCATAAGTACATGGAAGAATTTTCTGAAAGCGTGTTGTTAAAATCACTTTCCATTGTTGATATTCGCAACCGAAAATTTTAGACACCAATGGTTTAATTTTCAGGTTTAATTTTCACAAGGGGTCACATTAAATTTCTATTTAAAATTGAAAAAGTTTGCTTGGTCGAGATTTGGATGACTTTGTCACTTTTGTATTTTTTATAGAAAATTGCAAAAACAGGTTGGAAAATATCTTTATTTCGAAAACCTCTTAAGCTTCATTCCAGATTTTTGTTTTAATATTTTTAGAAGAGGAGACGGTTCTTATTAACTCTTAAATGATACACTCAATAATCTAAGTCAGACGGAGCGGTGTCCTTTTTTTATTTCTGTTTCTGATGTCAGTCAAAATATAAATTATAAGATTTTGTTGTTGTTGTTATTAGTGCTTCGCCCTGCCTAATGGATACGATCACTCTGAGAATCGTCATCAAGCTCTTCTCACGGGAGTCAGAGGAAACGCGCGGTTTCAACAGGGTTAGACCAGAGTGATATTGGTGTTAGAAGAGTGGGTTCAACTGAACAGGAAAAGAGATGTTTGGTATCGTGAGGGGACATACTACATGCAGGGCACGTATTTGGTATGGTGGGGTTCAGTCTGGATAAGTAAGAGTTTAACCTATTACAATATCCAGAACGAAGTTGTGGTAGGATAACTCTAGTCTCCCTCGGAAGAATACTCTCCTCATTTTCAGTGTAACGCTGTCTAAATTATAAGACAGTTTCCTTTGTTAATGGCCTAGAAATCATGTTTTATAGGCCTAGTCCAAGAAAACTAAGAGGTGAGTGCTTTAAAATGCCCAATTCTGCTATTTGTAAAGCCACCCTAATGAACAGATACCAGTATGCATATGTTAATTTGTATATTTATCCAAGTTCATATTTGTCATTGACATTCTTAACATTCTCAATTCCACGCAGATTAACTTTGTTCAATAAATTTTGCAATTTCTGCAATAAGTCTAGAAACGGCAGGCTTTTCTTTATTTGAGTGAAGCAACCAACTTCGCTTTTGGTTTTACTTTATGGTAATGTATCATTATTCTATATTGCGTATTCATTTCAATGAACCTTTTGTGTTGCGTACATAGTATCTATCTATGTACATATATGTTCATATATACGCATATATATATATAAGTCTAAGTACATAAGTAAATTCTTAAATTAAAATCATTTTTGAAATTTCCAGTTACCTCGCTGCTTGAAGGTTATTGGCTTGTTAAGATTTGTGTTTGTATTTTTACGCTGATATATTAGCCGATGAAGTTGTTGTTATTCTTAAAAAATAAACGCACCAGCTAACAGCAACAACCACAATAAAGCAGTATATAGATACGTAAAGTTTTTTTTTCGTCTTTAACTTTTGTTTTCAATTAATACTTTTTGTTGTTGTATTCTTGCATTTATTTACGAGACATAATTTTTAAAATTTTTTTGTGTAAGCATTTTGCTTCTCCGACCCGGCAACGTTTTTTTACAACAACAAATGTGATGGAAGTACTGGAAATATTGTTGCTAAGAATGTCGTATTTGGCCAATGCGAATATTAAAATGCGAATACTTCAAAGTCATAGGCTGTGCTCTGATTCCCGCCACTAAATCAGAGATTCTACCAAATGTCCAACGCTTGCTAGAGAATCTACCATAACTTTTTTTTATGGAAGATTTATACAGAAATTTTAGCTGTTTCGCATTCGACGACTTGGAAACTAACGACGAAGATGGAAACTAAACGACCCGGCTTAGGGGTTTTAGAATATACTCTAGGTAAGGCATGTCAAGGTTAATGGGCATGCCAAGGTTATTTATGAAGTTTTTGACCTGTTTACGCTATTGTTTGATCAGAATTACAATAAAATGTCGAAATAATTGGAAACTATTTAATTGTTATATTCGAGTTCAATACTGATGATGCGAATGTTTTCAACATCCCTAGCTGGAAGTGATGACTTTTGCCGTTTTTAGCTTTGGTTTTCATTATTATTTTTTGTTTCTTTTCGTTTTGTTAATTTTTTTTTTCAAGTTTCTGTGGTTGGGCTCATCTGGTTTGAAGCAAATCGTCGCTGGATTCGCTTCCGTAGTTTTGGCGAAACGGTTACCGGGTAAGACGGTTCGTTTCCTATTTAGCACGCGGCAGTGTCATTTTGCATCGTGGACTTGCTAAACGAGTTCGTGCTTATAGTACGCTTTTTATTTTCGGTCGCTAAGTTTGACTTCGACAAGTTAATATTTGGTGTAGGAAATAGTAAACATACAGATGTATGTACATGTGTAGATTGTACGTCGAGGTGTGTGTTCTGTGATTTGTGTATTGTTGGCCTTAAAGGTAATTGTTTATAAAATAATCAAACAAATGCTTGTGATAACAACGAAAATAAATAAACAGGAAATTGAAAGAATGTTTGGGAATCGCAAAAAAGTGACCTGAACGATCAACAATTGTGAGATATTTAATGGAATTGTTTTAATTACTTTATTTACTATAAATTTGCATTAGCGGTTTGTGAATCACTCATCAAATTAATAGTTTCGGGTGATACCAAAATCCGTAAAATAAAAATTCCATTTTTTAAAACTAAAAAACACGCTTTATTGATAAATTTAAATAAAAAGTAAAAAATAATTATTATAGAAATAAAGTAATAAACATACATATAAGTAGTGTTATTGAGAAAAAACGTTTTTAAGAAGCACTTCATATATAATATAATATTTTTTGTTTATTTCTAGATTAGCAATTATTTTTACTTCTTAGCTTAATTGATCGATTAGTCTTTTTAAGCTATATTTATTTAAATAGCTATGTATGTTTATACAAGTTTATTAGTCTGTAAATGTAAAAATATTCAGTTAGTTTTGCGAGTTAAAGACCAGTTTTGTTTGTTCGTTAAGAGAACATTTTTCGATATTACAGGAGCAATTTAAAGAGCCATGTTTATTTGTCACAACTCCAAAGGCAGGGTCTTTTGTTCACAAACAGAGTAACTTATGTTTGATGTGAAGGCGTTGTGGGTCGCAATTAATCGATTAACGGCTCCATTTATTACATCAGATTACTCAATTCAAAATGCTATTGGCAATTTACTTAAAGGGAATGCATTACAAGTATTTCAAATACCTATTCTTTTGCTGAAGCTTAACTTTATTTGCTAACTACAAATTGTAAGTTCTAAGTTTTTATTAGCTGCTGTAGTAAATAATACTCCTAAGTAGTAATAAAAAAATAACAGTACATTTTTATTACATCTTTTTGCACATATTTTAGGACAGACCTTGCTACAGAAAAAATACGAGCATTTATTGGTTGTACTCTGTATGTATGTACATACATATATTAATACCGGCAATTATAAACCTAGCAATTTTGTAAAGCTAAATTGGTAATTAAGACCTTTCAAAAACATTTCAAGTTAGTAAGGTTGATTTTAAATTGACGTCGGTATATCATAACTCTATTTACATACTATATAACTCCTTAACGCTACTGTAAGCTGTTAACATAATTTTTATTGTTTTACTTTGTTGTTGAATTCGTGTAATTATTTAGTTGTGGTTTAATGAATATAAAGTGTAGTAAAACCAGTTACTTATTTAAAATTTATTTGTTAAATAAATGTTGACAGGTGCGTCACAAAACAGTGTTGCCATTTTGATGAATGTTATTTACTTCGAAACTGATCCGCCTTGCTGATGTTTCTGCATGCTAAGCGCTTGTTGAAGTAGAGGGATTAATATTTATATTCGAAAATGGAACTTCGATTAAAAATGATATCTATATTTTCTTGACTTGGCATTGTTACAAATGGAAATTTTCAGTTTATTTGGAACGATAACAAATATAACTGCAGATACTAATATAATAATAATAATTCCCAACGGATTACCCACCATATCCCGCCCGACCGGCGCGAGAGGCGCATCCGCATAACGCGCGGATTATTCGTTCGTGCCGAGTCGTTGAAAGGCTTTGGTTTGTTAATCGTCGAGATCTAAAACTGCTCAGCTACAGAGAAAACCTCATCAGCTAAGTAAAGTAGATATAGGATAGATTATACAGGGTGTTTTTTTTACAGGTTTGTTTTTCGAATAGAGATAAAACTGGCATTTTGTGGTCAAATCTGGCAACTCTAATGTCATTTATGTTCAGTTTGGTTTGCCATTTCATCATGAACAGGTTGACAAAAGAACAACGCTTGCAAATCGTTCAAATTTATTTCGAAAATAATGGTTCAGTTCGCGAAGTTTACCGTGAGCTCCGTCCATTTTATGGTCGTCATAATCGTCCATCAGAGCAATTAATTCGGTTATCCGTGGATCGTTTTCGCACTACGTTTACTCTATGTGATAATACGCCTCCGCAGAGACGTCGAACAGTGCGCACCGAAGAAACAATTGCCGCTGTAAAGCAAAGTGTTGAAGAGGACCCGAATGAATCGATTCGCCACCGTGCACAGCAATTGGAGCTTTGTCCATCAACTTTATGGAAGATTTTGCGCAAAGATCTTGGCTTGCGACTTTACAAGATCCAGCTTGTGCAAGAATTAAAACCGCGAGACCATGCAATGCGTCGTGATTTTGGTGTATGGGCCGAAAATGAGATTGATTTCGATGCTGATTTTCATCGCAAAATTTTGTTCAGTGATGAGGCTCATTTTTGGTTGAATGGCTACGTCAACAAGCAAAATTGCCGCATTTGGAGTGAAGAGAATCCACATGAGACCCTTGAAACGCCATTACATCCACAAAAACTGACTGTTTGGTGTGCTCTATGGGCTGGTGGAGTCATTGGGCCATACTTCTTCCGCAATAATGCTGGAGAGGCAGCTACCGTTAATGGAGACCGGTATAGAGCCATGATAACCGACTATTTTGTTCCCGAATTGGATGGCATGAATGTGGATGAGTTGTGGTTCCAACAAGACGGCGCTACATGCCACACAGCGCACGTCACAATCGATTTATTGAAGGAAACATTCGATGAGCGCATAATTTCGCGGAATGGACCTGTCAATTGGCCACCAAGGTCGTGTGATTTGACACCATTGGATTATTTTCTTTGGGGATATGTGAAGTCGCTCGTCTACACCAACAAACCAGAAACGTTAGGGGAATTGGAAGCCAACATTCGTGGCGTTATTGCCGACATACGGCCCCATATGCTCGAAAAAGTGGTTGAAAATTGGACCTGTAGAATTGGCTTTATTCGAGCCAGCCGCGGCGGCCACATGCCCGAAATCATATTTAAACATTAATGGCATAAAATTATCCTTCCAATAAAGCCAAATTGATGGACCTTAAAACGATTTTCTTGTGTTTTATTTCAATTCGAAGTTCTATACCCCTAAAAAACACCCTTTACATTAAGAAATAACTAGTTAACAGCATAAAATTATTGTTAAAAGTTAAAATAGAAGTCAAAGAATAAAAAACAATTAGTAGGTATGAATTTAGGATAGAAAGAATTGATTTTTTTATGCTGAAAAACGAGTCTGAAATATCAAATCTACCAGAAAGAGAATTATAATCTTGACACAAACAGCGAAAAGGCTCATTTAACTGAAAATTGGTTCGGCACTGTTTTAAGACTAGAGGTTTAAATGCCTTGAAGGACGAGACGGTACATTCAAGTTTACTTCACTTAGAACAAATGGGCTGGATAGTGAACCAAGGTATGATACACAATAAGCATTTTCGGTCAATCTTTGGGAAGCATATGAAAAGTAACCTTCCATCAAATCTCAATTTGTTCTTAAATGCATTTCAAATGACAATAATTTTTCCATTAAAATCAAAAATAATTATTATCAACTGTTCTTGAGATAGTTACAAAATATGTAAAATGGACCAAACCAATAACAAAATACTTTTGGTTTCAGTTAAGTTTTCAATCTACAATAAAATAAATTCAAAATCGTTTTAGGTAATTAAATGATTTGGAATTTATGACAAAGAAGTTTAAAAAACTGCTAAAAGCAATGAATGGTTTCAAAGTTACGCGCAAGTTTTTAACCGTGTACTAGTATGGGAAAGGTTACGGATGAATAGGGACAGTCAATATTAAAATTTAATTTTAAATTAAAAGTAAAAATAAAATTGATTTTTTTTTTTTTTATTTGTTTGGCAGATACTAAATATTTGTTTTGGTTTTCTTTCTCATTGCAGGTAAAACCCATGTGAGTGTTGTTATCGCCGGCGAAAAGTACCTACGAGCACCTAGATAAGGAAATAAATAATTTTTGTATAGTAAAATATACATACATGAAAGCTCTTACAATCGAAGAAAAGCAAAAAGAAACGAAGAAATATACAAAGCAAAAAGTTAAAAGTGTATTGCGATTAAGATATTATTTAACACAATTAATTGGCAAATTAAATTCAATCAAATGTGCAAATATTCTATGGAATTCTCATGAACTGTGATCTTACATAATACTAACTAATTAAGAGAATTAACTGTAAGAAACAAAAGGTAAATGAAAAAGTAATTAAAAGTTTATGAAAAAAAAAGCCAAAACTATCAATACAAATACAACAATCGTCTTAAGCATGACGCTGGAATCGCATAGTAAGCTGCTGAAAGACCGGGTCAAACCGGTGGCTATCCATTTCAAGGATTTAACCTATCATGTGCATGTACAAAAGAGTAAGTAAATTTCCTAATTGAATTTCAAAATTTCAAGGGTCGGGAGATAGGACGTTGTTGAAAAATATTCTGATTAGCAAAATAACACCCAAATCAAATCTGCCGGTACAAATCCCTTTTCATTGCCATTTAATCTTTCATTCTTGGGTAAATAACAAATTAAACTGAAAAAACCCGACTTTTTTTAATATTGAGAACAAATAGGTGGTGCGGTCAATCGCCAGTATAACTTTGAAACTGAGTAAAACATTTGCGTTGAAAGCAGTTTATGTAATAATCCTAGTAAAATTATCATTTTACGGTGTATAAGATACCGGCTTTACTATTTGAAGGGGTGTCCTAGTATGAGGGCATGCGCGATAATGGGTTAATGGAAAGTTACTTCTATGACTCCCATAATTGGTTAGAAATATGATGTTAGGACTATATACCCATCTAAAACCTTTCAATTGTTTCTAAACTTTTCTAGTGGGTACTAAAAGAAACAAGAAGAGCGACCTGCTGGAATGGTGGAAATGACTGAATCCAACTCTAAGCAGGGCATTACAAGTGATCATTGTTCACTTTTATTTTGAAAACTCGTAATACTTTGCCAATAGTTGCCATATAAAATATACATACATGCAGCGTTTGCTGGCTTAAGTAATAAATTCTATTATTCTAGAATGTGATTAAGAATTAAAATTTCTATAAATTTAATGTCAGATTTGCGAACAGAAATTTTAATGAATGATTAAAAGCTTTTCCTTTGAAAGACTGTGAGAGATTAATAAACAGTTTGATAGATATTGCATTCCAATTGATATACGTTATTTTAGTTACCTATTACTTGTACCAAAGCGTCTGTCCTGGTATGGTGGTAATGCGATGGCCTGTGATACCTTAGGTCCCAGGTTCAAGTGACCGGGCAAGTAACATACAAATGTTTAGAAAAAGTGTTTTTTTTAACCCTCCGCATATATTTTCGCCATGAATAGCTTCTAGGCAAAACTGCATTTGCATTGGCAGATGACGCTCGGAGTCATTAGGAAATGGTTCAGACAAATGATTAATATATGATAAATTCTCGAAAACTGAGATACTAGTTTGCATTCAAACAGACAGACGCACGAACTGATAGACGGACATGGCTAAATCAACTCAGCTCGGCGCCCTGTAGTGGATTTCAGTTTCTTCTATAACGACATTCGCAATCGATATTTTATCTAACCGATGACTATAACGATTGTGGCATTCACTAACTATTTTTTATCGATATTCATTTATTGAAGATTAGCTCTGTCGCTAAATAAACAAGTTGTTGAGGTTGTTAGCGTAAATTAAAATATTATTATTATTATTAGCGTACGTTTTGTCGCGGTAGGAGGAATCTCAAGGACCGTATCGTTATAGCTAAGTTAAAGAGTAGCATAGTTGATAGAGGAGGCGACAGATCGGAAAGGGTTAAATACTAAACACTTTTACCTTTGAGTTTGATCATCCTCAAGCCCGTTGTGATATATTAAATTTCTTTAATGTCGACAAAGCCTTTAAAATTAGTCTATAAGTGTTGGTTTGCATTTTTTTGCCCTAATTTAAGATGTCATATTATTTATTGAAACACTGCACCTATTAATGTCATGTCCGTCTCAGAATACATGCAAAAGTTACACATTCAATTGTGGTTGTTTGTAACGTCAAAACCACTCCCCTAAGGTTTTGGGGAGTGTTGTCGAAAGTGACAGTCCTTTGCTGGATATGAACCCGGTAGGCTCCGGTACTCCCTTGCGGTACTGCTCGACTGTCGTGGTTGCGTCAGTTGCAACATTTCTGCGAATGTTTTGCGAATATGAATATCAGAAAAAAATTTATTTGAAGATAATACCAGGTTAATAAGACTAAAAACCATTTCTTTTCTTTGTTTTTTAATGCATGGTAAAGTCACTCAACTAATAATATATGATCAAACTAAAAATATATTATTCAACGATAAACTATAAATATATGTAATCTACCTCTCTTAGAAAATAGCAATGAATTTTTTTTTGAACAAATTTTTTCAGTTAATTAAACGTCAGCCACTGAAATATAACAATAAACAGCTTTAAAGAAAACCCCGTGACAGGCTTTGACAGAATCTGCTCCCGTTCTCAATCACGGTAGCAATAATCGCAATCACGTATTGGCTCCGTCAATATGAACCAATAAATTTGTGATTTGTGTTATTTAGATGATAGAGGAATGCAGATGCGAATTTAAATTTATAAGTTTCGAATGTTCAATTTTATTACATGTGAATATTGTCTTTTGGTGTGTAAAAGGAAATTACTTTGGAAATGTCGTTTAAAAACCAAAACTCATAGCTATTTTTAGTAGTTTTTTGGAAAGGTGGGTAATTATTTTGCTATGGCTATTGTTTTAATTTGATTAAACATTTTTTAAATTTTGCAATATTCGCACACTGCAAATAAAGTTGCATAACCAAAACAAAAATAACAATAGTCATTAGCTGTGTTCGGGACAAAACTGGCAAAGAAGTGTTAGCAAAGTGACAATGACGTAAAACTCTCTCGAAACGCCGAACAGGAGTCAGTAAAAACTCGCCGCAAAACATCTGTTGCCATTTTGATTGGTTAATAGCTCAAATTTTTTAATTTTTGTTGTTGCTTTCCCATGTTATCAGCTGTTATTACTTGCAAGTTTTACTGAGTGAAATTCCCCCAGCAGAAACTTGCAACTCTTTCTCTCAATGAAATGTCAAAATGCGCTCTCTCGCTGCAAATTTTCTGTTTCACCGAACACATTTTCCAGTAAAAATTTCATCCTCACCGAACACACCCACTGCTCTTATTCTACGAGTATGTCTATCACTGTGCAGTCACAGTCTCGGATCAAAATAGCTGCGACTGAGAAATCATGGTCACAAGACACACTGTTCATTAAAAAAAACTAATGCTTTTTTTTTCATTATGTCAAAATGACTGACATATGGCAGGATCATATCAGGGCCACATTTAAATGATTGCTTTAGAGTTTTCAGATAGGATAAAACATTTTCAGGAGAAATTATTGGACTATTAATTATGTTGTTTGTATTTAACTGATATGGATATTTATTTAATCGAGGAAAGGTAGCAGTAGAATAATTAGAGTTAAAAAATTGGACAAAGGAATTTGCAATATCTTGATTACCGCTGGATATACAGGCTTGGTATTTCATGGCAGAAGGAAACCCTCTTATATTACGTTTAGAGTTTACGAAACCATAAAAAGACTGGGTTACAGATACCGTTCTTTTTAATTTTACAGATATAAGCTGTGTAAAATTTTTTATTCAGTTCAAAATATTTCTGTCGTAGGATGGAGTATTTTAAGTAATCTTTGCTTAAACCGGATTTCTTGAATAGCTTGAATGAACGCTTCTTTTTATTTGTCAAAGCTTTCAGTTCTTTAGTAAACTATGCTTGCGTTGGTTCATCAGATAAATATTTAAATTAGCATACATACATAAGAGGTGCCAAACCCTCTTATCCCATATCCCACATTTTTCTTAGAGGTACGAGGTGTGTTCAAAAAGTATCGCGAATTTTGAATTTTCGCTGGTTACGTATATTCGAATTTCGAATTTTTTGTGGCGTTATGTTGGTACTCATGTCTCTCACTTATGCCGACAAGCTCGGCCATTTTGAATGTTCAGTTAATTGTTGACAGCTGCTTTGCTTGCACGTGTTTTGGATCGTCTTTGATTTTTACCATTAATTCGTACCAAAATTGCTCAATTGTGACCAAAAACAGCATCGCATGAACATTGCTAAAGAGATGTTAAACTCTGTCCGCGACGACCCAAATTTGCTCCAGAGGGTCATAACTGGTGACGAATCGTGGGTTTATGGTTATGACGTGGAAACCAAAGCTCAATCATCTCAATGGAAGCTGCCGCACGAACCAAGACCGAAAAAAGCGCGCCAAGTTCGGTCGAATGTGAAAGTTTTGCTGACAGTTTTCTTCGATTGCAGGGGCGTGGTGCATCATGAGTTCTTGCCACAGGGAAGAACGGTCAATAAGGAATATTACCTGCAAGTTATGCGCAATTTGCGCGAAGCAATCCGCAAAGAAACGCCCGGATTTGTGGAAGAACAAAAATTGGCTTTTGCACCACGATAACGCCCCTGCTCACGCATCGTTGCTTGTGCGCGACTTTTTGGCCAAAAACAACACACTAATGATTCCGCAGCCACCGTATTCCCCAGATGTGGCCCCCTGTGACTTTTTCTTGTTCCCTAAACTGAAGAGGCCCATGAAAGGACGACGTTACGCTTCTCTTGACGAGATAAAGACGGCATCGAAGGAGGAGCTGAACAAGATACAAAAAAATGAGTTTTTGAAGTGCTTCGAAGATTGGAAAAACCGTTGGCACAAGTGTATAATATCTCATGGGGATTACTTTGAAGAGGACAAAATAGATATTCATGAATAAATAAATAATTTTTGAAAAAACACAAAATTCGCGATACTTTTTGAACACACCTCGTATACCAGGTTACTCCTTATCGAGTTTCATTGTTCTAACACAAGCACTTCCATGGATATTTACATTGAAAAATAACATTTGTGTGGGGTGGCCATGCCCCTCCGTTATCGTCCAGTTTTTGGGATATGCTATCGACTAATCTCATTTAATTCCTCACCGAATTTCAACAAATACTTCCCCTCCCCACAAAAACATTAACTCGCTTCAGTAATGTACATTATGTATTTTCATTCAAACTGTCCGCTTTTATTGAATATATATATATACATAGAAAATAAAAGTCACTGTCGCATTTAGATAAAAAATTAGTTTTCATTGATTGATTTGATTACATTAACCTCAGAATCTAGTGGCCTACTGTATGAGGAAAAAGCTACCACTAATCATAGGGTTGACGCAAAATCCCACAACGTAGAGTGGGGTAGCTCGGATACAAACGCCAGAGGTGAGTCTCTTCTAGAATACATTATAAGCAATGATTTATGAATTTATAAGGTGGGGAGAAAACCGAAGTTTGTCACCAGAACCCGAGAGGAGGTCCTTGACATCACCCTTTGGCAACAACCAGGCTGGAAATCTGGTATCGAGATGGATGGTTTCCTCAGAGCCATCCATCTCGGACCAAAGAACTGTCCGGTTTGAACTAGGAGCGACGGCCATGGAATCAGTCCAAAAAAGAAATCTCAGGAAGACCGACTGGAGCAGCTATAATAGTATCATCGAGGCAAACATAGATAGCCTCAAGACAGTTAGTAGAAGCACAAGCTGTATAGAACTAGAGCATAGGGTAGAGATGTTAAATAACGTCATCACAGATGCATTCCACTCAAGCTGCAGAGCCACACAGACCAAAAGCGGCAAGAAGACCGCAACCTGGTGGTCTCACGATGGATAGACCCCTTACTCCGCACCAGAACCGCTGAAACCTGGACAGGCAGCAGCATAATACAGGTCAACACCACTAAGGGGTGCCCCCAAGGAAGGTCCTCTCACCCTTTCTGTGGAGCCTGATAGTAGACGAGCTCTTGCGAACTCTTACTGACAGATGGATCTGATGCCAAGGCTATGCGGATGACATCGTCATAATTGCACAGGGTAAATTTGAGAACACCCTTTGTGACATCATACAAAGAGCACTAAACCTCACAAGGAGATGGTGTGCCAGTGTGGGGCTTAATCTAAACCCCACAAAAACAGCCATAATCCCCTTTACCAGAAAAAGAGTCCTCCCGGGACTCAGAGCAATAACCCTCGATGGCACGTTGATAGAATTTGTTGCTGAAGTAAAATACTTGGGGGTCATCTTCGACAGCAAGCTTCTATGGAGGACACATTTCGCGACCATGTCCGGTAGGGCGACAAGATCCATCATGGTATGCAGACGGATGGCGGGCAAAAGATGGAAAAGCAGCCCGCACATACTGAGATGGATGTACACCATGATAGTGAAACCCACTATCACCTATGGCTCGGTAGCATTGGCATCGAGAACAATCCACTCAACGGTGAGACAAGCACTCTCCAAGATCCAGCGCATTCTTGATCTACCCCCACTACAGGTAGCGATAGAGCAGTCGGCCAAAATAACTCTCCTCAACATTGCTAAGGAGGGTTCGGGCAGAGGAAAACAACCCAGAGCAGACACCATACACAATCGTGTGGTACACAGATGGCTCGAAGATCCCAGAGGGAATCGGAGCCGGAATATTCGGCCCAAGAGCACGGATCTCAGCGCCTCTGGGGACATACCCGAGCATCTTCCAAGCGGAAGCATACGCCATACACCACTGTGCAGAACTAAACCTGCAGCGGGGATATAGCTCTGAGCGCATCGCTATACTTAGCGACATCCAAGCTGCACTCAAAGCAATCTCATCTTACGAGGTAAAATCGGTGCTTGCATTGAGAAGCTAAACGACCTAGGAACCAACAATAGGGTGCTTCTAGCATGGGTTCCAGGTCATACAGGAATCGAAGGTAACGAGCAGGCTGATAGCCTAGCGAGACACGCAGCAAGCACAAGCCCCATCGGGCCTGACCCAATGTTGCCAGTGGGTCCTCAAACGCTTAGAGAATGCTTGAGGAAAGACGAAGAAAAAGAACGAGAGGAATACTGGCGCAATGTGCCGGGCTTGCGGCAGTCGAAGTTGCTCTTGGGGGCTACAATACCGCTCGATATAGAGCAATAATAAGCCTCTCCAAAGCTAATTCAAGAATTTTAACTGCTATTCTTACAGGTCATTGTAGACTCAACAACCACCTTCACAAAATGGGAATAAGGGCGGATGACAACTGCCGGTTCTGTGATACGACTTCGGAGACTGCAGAGCACATCCTTATGGCATGCGACTCAATAGCCAAAAAAAAACAAGTCCTGAGATCACCATGGCCAGAGGATACGGAATTACAAGCCCTCAGGCCAACTGAAATAATCACCTTTTTGAGGGAAGTTGGCTTGGATGAGGTGTTGTAAAGAGATGGGGGCGCAATAGATCACCCGGTCGCAGTGTTATCCTCAAATTATCTACCTATCTCTCTATCTAACCTCAGAATACTTAAATTGAGTCACTTTTGTAGCAAACAAAATATTTTCTTTTTAAAAAGTAGTATTTTCGTAAACCTGGAACCTAACCTCAATCTTTACATAGTTTGCTGTATAAAATTATAATTCACTTTGCGTCGTGTGAGGGGTTTTAATGTGTTAGAATATACTAAGGTTTCGGTATGTTATACAAAAATTGCACAAGTTGCATTTTATTTTTTTTGCGTGGATCATTAAATTTGGAGCAGGACATAAAGAGTTGACAACAGCGATTCTCAATGAGAGGAGCGGTGTTAAGTTTTAGCATACTTAGCTCCTTTTGTATTCATTACCAAAAAAAAAAAAAATTTAATTACCAAAATGTGCAATTTGCAGCAATAAACTCATTTTGGAAAATATTAAGTTAGATAAATAAAAAAAAGTACTTGGTTACAATTTCATCGTATATGTCGTATTATCTGTGCGTCTACAATATAATTACATTCATACGAAGCTAATCATTTCGCTTTTTAATTTATCTACACAAGCGATTGTAGGTTAATGCTGGTCATTAGCCTTTTGGGCCACTCACACTTCTCCAGAGAGTTATTTAACGATAACAATACGCGATTTCATAGAAAAATTCTCATAAAAATAGGCATTGAAATGAGCTTCACAGTTTGATAATCAAGTCACGTTTCGGAAGTCTTCTGGAAACGTGATAACGTTGATATATGAATATTTACATATGTATATGCGGTCACATAGTAAATAGAGTTATTACAAATAGTTGAAGAATAATAGCAGACATATTTATATGCTAATAACAAATACTTGTTCTTGGTAATTAACTCAATTTATTTGAAAATTGCTATATTTAAAGTAATTCCTTTGTGAAGATAGCAAATATGTCTGCAGGTAGATGTGAAAACGATGAAAGTAAATAAATCGCGCTTGAATCATTGCAAATTAAAGTGGCATTATTATCCGTAAATAGCGGTCGAAGTTAAGATAAGCGGCAATAAAATAGTTTTAATCGATATCATTAATATAATGAAATCGAAACGATTTGTCTACATAAATCACTGCGTTTGTTTCTTAATTTATTCTGAAGCGTCTAGGCATGTTTGAAGGGCTAAAAAAGCACCAAACTTTGCCGATTCGTAAACATTTTATTTGATTTTTTTTTTGGGGCCTTAGAGGACGCGCTCATAAGTGAAATTAAAGAATTTAATTGATAATTTTTTTTTTAATTATAAAAGTGCCTAATTAAGGGCAAGTGTGGATTAGTTTATACATTTTAATTCCACCTATAACTATAAAAAATGTATGGAGAGTCTAACTAAGAAAGAACGGTAATCCGTAGATTGATTTAGATTTTCATGCTAAATAGATATATATCAAACCTATCTACATACACCCTGTTCCTTTTGATAAAATTTATTTCTATGCAAATAAAGTTATAATATAGACGATTGGTATTATCCTGCCCGGTTGGTATACCCCAAAAAAAACTCCACCTACATATAGCTCTACTTCCACCTCTAACTCTACCCGCTACCGCTGCCTAACCAAATCCTTCAAACAAACAAAAGTGAAGTGAAAACCCGGCTATGACAATGGTCAATAGTAACGAAATGTCTATGAATTGATAAAATTTCCTTCCATGCCAATGATCAGGTTCGGTGTATCATCGATCGGTGTTTCGGTCTGCTAAAATGGCGGTTACAATTTTACAGAGAACACTTCGAGTTGTAAGCGGGAAGAAAAGACAATTGATTTCCAAATTACTAAGCTAACTATATTTGTAATTCTTTGTACTTCTCAGAGTTTATATAAATCTCTCGAATAGGATTTAATATTTTTAAGGTAGCCAACTATAAAAATTAGGTTTCATTTAGATCAATGATAAAATTTGAATGTTCACTTTTCGAAACATTTCTGCTACTAATCAAATGAGCGGTGTGTTCTCGTTCTTTTGAATTCAAGGTCGATCTCATTTTTATGCATAAAAAAATTAATACGTTTTCGATCGGTTTGCTTGAGCTCAGTACTTGAGATAGAGCTGAGATAGTGTTTATGCATAAGACCCATTGCCCACTAGCGAACTGTTGTTGTCTCCTTGTATGCAATCACATGCATCTTGAATGATTTCTTAATAAATTTGACACTGAAAAAGAAAATATGGTATGCGTCCATTAAACTCTGGCTTTAAATGCTATTTTGTATACTTATTTAATTATTGTTAAAACGTGTCTACTTAAATACAAATCAATATACATACATATGTACGAATAAGGCTGTTATAAAAAACATACAGATAAACTAGCAAAATGTTGGAATTCAAGTTGAAGGTAAAAGCAAAGACGTTAGTTCAGATTTTATAGGCACCAAGGTCTGATTAGTCATGATGCTCAGCATATTTATTTATCCACCCCGAAATCTATAAACAAAGTATTTTTGATATTTAGGTGTCTGTATGTATGTAATTCAATATAACATTCCGACGCTCTTGCTATGCTGTGGTTCGTTTCTAAACATGATTTGCGAATTCGTAAAAAAAGTTATATTGAATTATTTATTTGTTTAATCTATCTATCTATGTATCTATGGAGCACACTTTTTGTGAAGTGAGAATTGGGGTGTCTAAACCATGTTGCGTTGTTCTAAACTATCAACACTTAGCTTGGTTAAATTTTTTTTTTTTTTTTTTATATAGCAATTTATTGCGATTTCAAAAGTAAACATTTTTTTTGCGCTTCGGAACGTGTTTTGTTTATTTATTTGTTTTTCATATTTTCAGCGAAGAAAGCGATATTGAAAGGAATTTCTGGGACGTTCCACGCCGGCCAAATGACTGCGATAATGGGCCCTTCAGGGGCGGGGAAATCCAGCTTAATGAACATTTTAACTGGTCTCACGTAAGTGCAATGATAAACTATTGAAAATAATTAAGAATATGTAGCAAATTTATGCATGCTTTTATATTTGTGTATTGTATTTCATACCTCCAGATTCCTTTATTTAATTTACAACGTTTGACCTATCTTGAACCACCTAGACGTTATTTCAATAACGACTTTTTAATTGATTTATAGAACAGGAATACATTTAAAATTAATTATTCATAAAACACAAGATACACTAGGAATGCCAATTTTTTCGATTTTTACAATCTCGGTATTATCGGGATCTGATCAATTGTAGTGATACTGAAATTGTGCCACTAGCAGTAAAGCTTGGGGAGCTGGTGAGGTATTTTTTCGTCATTCTGAAATGATATCAATATATTTTAAACTATTTTGGCCCATTCTAATATACTTGTACATATATACAGGGTGGCGCAAAAGTAATCCTCCTATCAGTAAATGCTATAAATTTTGCGATTGGCCCCTAAAGTCAGTTCTGTTTTGACATTTGTGTAGTAAACACATGCGAAATACACGTTAATAAACAATGTTACGCTACACTGCTCCAGAACGCGGAATATTGCTGACTATTTATTTGACCAATAATCGGTCGGGGCCATACGGTTACTGTGAATGGTGAGCGCTACAAAGCAATGATCAACGAGTTTTTTTTGCCGCAACTTGATGAATTGGGATTGGAAAACATGTGGTTCCAACAAGACGGTGCAACAGCACATACTGCACGTGCCACAACCGATATGCTGAACATCGGAAGCTTACTTTTGCGCCACCTTGTACATACATATAAAATTATTAAGGAACTTAATTTTTGCAAAATTTCAGTACAAATGGCGTTAACGGTAATATTAACTTTGGTGACTCACCAACCAAGTCACGCAAACTTTGTTGTTACATTATGCAAGATGATCATTTTCATTCGTGGTTCACGGTGGAGGAGACAATGCTGCTGGCAGCTCAATTGAAAATCTCCAACAATTCAATGAATATAAAGGAAAAGAAAATGTTGGTAAGCAAAAAAAAAAATTATTATTGTAGCACAAAGATTTGATTGCATGCCCGGATTTTGGCGACTGTGAAATAGTTTAGCCGGCACAATGACCTTGTTTTTTTATATTTTTTAGTAATAAAACCGTTCCACAAATATTAAATTGTGACAGTTTAACAAATGTACATTTCTAGATCGAATATTTATTGGACACCCTGAAGTTGTCACAAACTAAATTAACGCGCTGTGGAAATTTGTCTGGCGGTCAAAAGAAACGCTTATCAATTGCTTTAGAACTAATTGATAATCCAGCGGTGTTATTTTTGGACGAGCCAACAACGTAAGCTTTATTTATATTTGTTTTTATAACACCACAGGGTGATTCAAACAAAAAAAATAATACATTTCGATTTAACTTATCTTACCCAACCATGCATACCGATTTCAATTGTTTTCAGAAATAGCCACTATAAAAAATCCGAAATAAATTTAAACTTTATAATTTTTTCAATTTTCGAAAAATCAAGCCTAATGAAAAGTAATCCTTTTTTTGATTTCGTTTTATATCGCGGTATCGCTGCAAGAATCATGTAATAATATAAAAATAAAACTGAAAAACTGAAGTTTTTGTTATAAATAAACTATCAAAAAGCTCTAACTATCGCAAAAAAAAAATCGTTGCTTTTGACTATTTAAATTTTTTTCAATAATATTGGAAAACAATGGTAATTAATCATTGAATGTCTTCTCAAAAAAATAATCAACAAATCCGGTAATAAGATTAATATTCATTATTTTTGTAAGTTTAACGAGCTCAAGACTAGTTGATAATAATTCTTAGTTAATTATTATTATTTGACAAACATATCAACTGGTCTTGAGCTCGTCAAACTTACAAAAATATGTAAAATGAACAGACCATAAAACCAACAACAAAAATAATCATTATCTATTTAGTAATCTTTTAATCGGTGTTTCTTATATATATTTATTGTAAAATGTAAGATAAATAGATAAATAAAAAAAATAATGAATTTTTTTTCGTTAGACGAATTTTTTTTAGTTATTACGTCAATGAAATTGATGTTATTGACATTAACTCGCTTTTGCCATTCATTCCATCGGCATTATGACACGCCACTCTTTTCGAATACAATTCCAAATGCCAGTGAAGTTTACTGAACTACCGATTACTATTAAACTATTTGTTATTTGCACTTTGGATCTTGTTCTGAACCAGCATTTTTTTTTGTAGCACTCTAATGTAAGAACATACATTTTTATTCTAAAATTCGTATGCGCATATTTTAAACTAGAATTATATATATTGTTTTTTATTTGTTTTCGCACAATCAGCGGTTTGGATAGCTCGGCCTCTTTTGATACCATACAACTTTTACAAACTTTAGCCAATGAGGGGCGCACAATTGTTTGTACAATTCATCAACCTTCGTCACTTATTTATAATTTATTTAACCAAATTTATGTGCTGAGTAAGGGGTGTTGTACGTACCAAGGTACGCCGCAGAATACGATTGACTTTTTGAAAGCCGTCGATTTGGACTGTCCAACATATCACAATCCAGCTGATTTTTGTAAGTATTTCATTTTAAGATATATTTACAAGAATACTAAATGAAATCTCGAATGTAAGTGCCATATGAGCCGCTTTTCCTAAACAAATTATTTTCTGGCAATCGCTGTTTTTTTCTTGAAAAGCGACTCATAGGTTGTATATATAAGGGACTTATAATAAAACACTGAGACCCTTTATAAAAATTCCTCTTCCACATCCATATTTTCTTGCTAGTGCTGGAATGCGTCAATGGAGATTATGGCGATCGCACCGATGACTTAGCTGCTGCTGCCAGACAGTCTAAATGGCGACATGATCATGAAGTGAACGACGACTGGCATGCTGTACAAATTGTCAAAATGATGCAAACACATAAGGAGAAGCGTCCCTCAACAACATTAGCGCAGTCCATGTCAGTTACGAAACATATTTACCCGCCCCCAGAATGGATACGTCTGTGGCTGTTGATCGGTCGTTGTCATGTACAATTCTTTAGAGATTGGGTGAGTGTAAGGTCTTTACTGATTATGAATATTGTTATTTATAAATTTGTATTATCTTTTTCTTTCTTTGCGTACCACAGACGGTGACCTATTTAAAGTTAGCTGTGCATATTGTTTGTGCTGTCTTGATAGGCTTACTCTTTGGTGACTCTGGTTCAAATGCAACAAAACAGATTGCAAACTTAGGCTCATTCACCATACATTGCGTATATTTGTGGTATACCACGATGATGCCCGGCCTTCTAAGATGTGAGTTTATAGCATTATTCTAAATTTAATTAATGGATATATGAATAATTTGGATTTGTTCACAGTTCCACAAGAAATCGCCATCGTGAAAAAAGAAACATTTAACAATTGGTATAAGTTGCGCACGTACTACATGGCAACACTTATCACGTCGACGCCGGTGCATGTAAGTATACAACAAATTAGGGCCACTTTCATAAAGCCACTTACGCCTAATCGGGGATTATTTGACAGCTAACCGTACAAAATACGTAAATTAAACCCCGGTTAGTGTTAACCGGCTTTTATGAAAGCGTCCGTTAAAGATCTCAATATCCGGTTAAGCACTTTAGGGCCGCTTTCATTAAAACTGATTTGTGGTTAGCTGGGATTTAGTCGGAGATCTGGGTAAAAACCGTGTACAGAATGGCTGGTCAGCACAAATCAATCGCTTTACGGCTGATTAAATTAACAAGCGGTGGATGACCGATTAGGTGCTAATGATCGGCTATAACCTGATCGAGGTTTGGTGGAAACGAACTTGGCAAATTTGGTAGTGTGAAAATTATAGAAAAAAAGAGTAGCAATAAGCTTAGCTAGTGCTCCCACCTGCTATAGTTTCGCTTGAAAGGCCCACATAATTATTTATATTTCTGTGTTTAAGTACCATAGTTACGGATTGATAACTCATAACCTCAGATTACAAACATAAATCTTGTCCCATCTGTTATTCTCTTTTATAGATAATTTTCTCAATGACTTATATAACGATCGCTTACTTGATGACGGATCAACCATTCGAGATTGAACGTTATGTCAAATTTATGTTAGCAGCCGTTATCGTGACGATTTGCGCCGATGGATTAGGTGTACTTTTGGGCACATTACTAAACCCTGTAGTAAGTACTTGTGTTAATAATAGTTTTGTAATGAGCTATGCTTAAAAGTTTTTCATAAATATGATCCTGAGAGAGTTATGTTGTTCATTCAAACTGTTACTGGGTTCTGCCAGTAATTCCGAAGGAGCTGTCGGCAGGGGATAATTGTAATAGAATTTTGTGATCACTATCAACCTTATCGATATTCACTGTAGCCTGTACATCTCTATCTATCTCTATGGCGCGATATACAACAGGTATATCATCATAAACCTCCTAAGAGATTTTTGCGCCAAGCTTCTCTTCCAATTTGTGGTGTGCCGATTTGAATTTCCCCTACAAATTGGTGGGACCTACAGTTTTTTGCCGACTCCGAACGGCATCTACAAAGGAGACGAATTTTTGCTGAGAAGCCTGTCATGGCAGAAATACACTCGGAGAGTTTGCCAAACCACTGGCGAGGAGCGACCCCGTTTTGAAAAACTTTTTTCAAATCACTTTTGATGTTACCTGTACCAGGGCTCGAACCATGGACCTTCGGTGTGGTAGGCCGGCAACACTACCTTCACACCACGGCGGTAGCCTGTACATAGTATCAGATTAAATTGATAGAATTCTCTCATGATCTATTACATTATCCCTCGTCAGCAGTTCCTACGGAACCCCACTTTATAATTATTTATGTATGCATATGTTCCCTTACAGAATGGCACATTTATTGGAGCTGTGTTGACTTCTTTCATGCTAATGTTCTCCGGCTTTCTCATATTGCTCACGCACATGTCAAGTTTAATGCGTGTCATGTCGTATTTATCGCCGATTCGTTATGCCCTGGAGAGCATGGTGTTGGCAATGTATTCTAATGATCGAGAGAATATTGTTTGCCCGATGGATGTAATGTATTGCCATTTTAAGTAAGTAAATATTTGATACGATCATAAAATGTGCCAGAGGAAACTGTTCTACATCACAGAATCACAAAAACAAAATAGATTATGTTAATAGTTCAAAAATTCTGGAGATATCTTTGCATTACCCTAATGTACATACAATGTTCTTTTTATTATCTACAGAAATGCAAGTACTGTGTTACGCAGCTTCGGTATGGAAAATGGAAATTTCGGTATGAATATCTTGATTATGATTTTGCAGTTGTCGGCATTCAAAGGGTTAGCTTACATTACGCTCAAGCGTAAAATTCGATCCTAAATTATGAACTAACTTATACTTAAGCACATTCATACAAAGAGAGCACATATTTTTGTTTTTATTTTTTTTTTGGTGTAGTTTATTAACTTGCATGCATAAATACCCAGCTAATCTGTATTTACTACAAATTTTTGCTTACTTTTTTCAAATTTGTAACAATACTTGAACTTTGGGGTAGCGCGAAGTATAGTTTGTAGCCAAACCAGTTTATGGGGGCTATACGGGTTTGATATGTTTAAAAAATGTTTGTAACAATCAGACAGTTTATTTATATTTATATACCTGTGTAAGAAGAAATCAGCCAAAAATCAGATGAAATCTGAGTCAAAAAAATCGATATTCTAAAATATGTTGCCTTAGAACAGTGATGCACACCGCTGGAAGTCGAGTGTCGCCCGTAGACTTTCGTGTGCCTTTTGCGTTAGAAAGATATACAAATTGATGTTAGTAAAATTATATTTGTAATATGTCGAAAGCCGTCGAATATTTAGAAATAAATAAGTATAGCCATTTTAGCATTAAATACAATAAAAAAAAATAAAAACAAATTACAAACGAAAACTAAATACTTAATCGTCATGAAAACACAAAACAAAACATATTTGTGATAGTATTATAATGTTAAAATTTAATTAGATTCATTATTAAGCTAAATATAGTGCATACATATGTACGTGAAAGCACCTACTATAAGTTCCGTTAGCTAACGGTAAAATAAAATAAAGTAAAAAAGCAAATGCAATAATAGGATGCACGTGTATGATTATTTGTAATTTGTGTGATAATGCCGTTCGTGCCTATATACTTACTGCTTACTTATGATATACACACTTTTACTTATACTATATACAAGAACATGTTAAAATCACGCTGTGGGGAAAATCTCTAGTTCTGAACTGGAGCGCAACTAGTGCGTTTCGAACCATAAGTAGTTCGCCTTCAATCTCTTTCACATGTAATCAACTGGCGAATTTAACATGGCGATGTCCTAGGCGGTGGAAATTGTCCATGTAACCTTTCTCACACTACTGGTGTGTGCGCCGTAGCTGAGTGGGTAGAGCACTCGACTCTGATGCGGGACACGTCGGTTTGAATCCTACCAACTAAAAAATTTTTTTTTTTTTTATGATTTCAAATTTTAACCTTTCTGTAAAGAACGTTACAAGAAAATATTTTTCCAAATACGAATCTAAATTTTATTAAATTTTAATGATTACACAACTGCCGGTTTCGAGCTAATGAAAATCTAGTTGCTTTCTCACTAGTTCTTATTAACCACTTTATCTCTAGTTCTGAACCAGAAATTATTCTCACCAGTTACTGACTTCCCCACAGTGCAGTTACTGAAAATTTAAAGAATTGTTTTGCATAATAACGAAATTGCTAACACAATGAATTGTAATAGTTAAGTGATCATGGAAATGTTGCTCGGCACGCAAATGTAAAAATAAATAAACGAACGATCTAGAAAAAACAGTTTTACTTAATTACAAAAAAGTCGTTATTAAATTATTAATTTGTAATACAAACTTAACCAAGACTGGGAACGTACCGTGACATACGTTTCGTGTTCGACAGTCACAATAAACCAGAATCTGTCAAACTCATTTCAAAAATAATACAATGTAAGTATGTAAGAATATTTATGACATCCATCCGACTTAACAATTCGTTTAATAGATGGTTTTCACCCCGGATCTTATGTGACGAGTCGGCCGCTGTTTCCATGACGTTATTACGAGGAGCCCAATGTTAGATCATTATTGTTCGATCAAGCTAAAATAAGGGCTTGTTTGGCAAATTTGTGGCTTCATTGTTTTTTTTTTTATCTCATAAGCATGCGTTTGGCTCTAACTTTATACTCTAGTTTTCCAGCCACCTAACTAACGGCCAAAGCCGTTTCGCAACCATGTGTGGATTGTTTGTTTTTAATTTTGTTGCGGGAATAAGATCAGATCACAGTATACAGCAACAAGCAAAACAAACAAATGTAAATATGCTTATTTGACAAATTTATTTCATTTCTGTCTAAAAGGTGTTCTTTGCGTTAACCCAAAATAAATACATTTTTATAAAATTTCCGTGAATGTTATAAACTTTTAATAGTATAGAAAAATCCAAATGCCAACAATTCGTGTTTCTTATATAAGAATGCTAAATTCTCTGAGTACGTTATTGGTATATATGAAAAACCAGTTGCAAGTCTCATGGAGAGCATCATCCACATCACATAATTGCGAAAAAAATGTTAGTACAAACTAGTTTTCTTACTCCTGGCGATCAGTAGGTGGAATAACTGTCATTCAAATTTAGTGGGCTCTTGAAAATATATGTACGTAGGGACAAAATGCCGTGAACGAATTTCAGGTAACAATAAGGTTTACTCGTTGTCGTGGCTTAAGTTCGTTTCCAACATTCAAAAAATACATTCAGGACAGGACTCAGAAAGGAACGCTCAAACACAAACAGAGTAGGATCGGTTTATATTTATAAGGCAGGGTTGAGCATCCAAATACGAATGCCCGGTTAATATGTTTTATTTTCCTCACTACCGAATAGTATCTACTTATTTATTTGCTCTCTCTTGCACTTATCTAGACATATATATGTACATATATTGATAGTATTCCAGTATTTGGAATTGGTGTTTTTATGCTATCAGAGATGAGAAGCATCATCCTATAACTACCTAGAAACAGTGCATTAATACAGAATTTTGCTTTAAAATTCATATAACAAAATTATCTGTGTGCTTCTGTACCGGTCGGTTCAAATGGGTTAAAGCACCAATACATACACATTTTTTATGTATTAATTTTCAAATAAGCATATACGTCAGTATCTGGTCTACTTTATACTGTGGATCAGATAAACTCAATTAAATAAATTGAACCCCAATTATTCCAAATATTTCTACAATATTGATGTTTGATGTCAAATTTGTGTGCTGAATGTCATCATTAAAATGATCTCACTTTCCGTTAGTAGCGGAAAAGTGAAATAATAGTTGTGTTCGGTGAGGATAAAATTTTGACTGAAAAGTGTTCGGTGACAAAACATTTGCAGGGAGAGAGCGTATTTTGATATTTCATTGGGAGATAGAGTTGCAAGTTTCTGCTGGGGGAGTTTCACTCAGTAAAAGTTGCAAGTGAAAAACAGCTGATCGTGATGTGTGAAAGCAACAACAAAAATTTTAAAATTAGGACTATCAAAAAAGCAACAGCTGTTTTGCTTGCAAGTTTTTACTGATTACTGTTCGGCGGAAACTTTTTGCGTTTCGAGAGAGTTTTACGTCATTCTCACTGTGTTCGGTGACAAAACCTGCAAAGAACTGTCAGTAAAGTGCGAATGACTTAAAACTCTCTCGAAACACCAAAAGTAAAAACTTTTCACCGAACAGGTGTCAGCAAAAACTTGCAAACAAAACAGATGTTGTTTTTTTGATAAATATAAGGTGGCGCAAAAGTAATCCTCCTATCAGAAAATGCCATAAATTTTGCGATTGGCCCCTAAAGTCAGTTCTGTTTTGACATTTGTGTAGTAAACACATGCGAAATACACGTTAATAAACAATGTTACGCTACACTGCTCCAGAACGCGGAATATTGCTGACTATTTATTTGACCAATAATCGGTCGGGGCCAAACGGTTACTGTGAATGGTGAGCGCTACAGAGCAATGATCAACGAGTTCTTTTTGCCGCAACTTGATGAATTGGGATTGAAAAACATGTGGTTCCAACAAGACGGTGCAACAGCACACACTGCACGTGCCACAACCGACATGCTGAACATCGGCAGCTTACTTTTGCGCCACCTTGTATAACACACACATAAATCACACAATTTCTTAAAATGTTATCACAAAGCACTCGTTAAATATCAATTCACAGCGAATTTTTATTAAAAATAAAACACGAAGCGAACTCAATAGCTTTTCCAAGAACTGTAAACAAAGAATGTAAACAAATAACAAAGATATGATAGTTTGACATAAGGTGTGGATGAGGAAGAAGAAGACGCTATGTCATTTGAAACGACCATATAAATTATTGGATCATGGTTTGCACCGATCGGTTTTTGTGTGGTTGACTGACGCATGTAAAAGTTGGTGATTTTTGTTGTTTGACCTTTTTTGCTCGTTTTTTGTTTTTGATCATTTGCTGTTTTGTGTTTATATGTCGTTGCGGGTGAATTACTTTCTGGTCAGAATCAGGGGAAAAGTGTTAGCTCAGTTTATTTATGAAGGCATGTCAAAAGGTAGCATGTGGCATATACAGTGATCGCGCCGAATATATGTATGGTAGTCGTTTGCATTGCATGCATCCCAAAATTACAAAGTCTTATAAAAACTAGCCTCGGCGAAGGTCCGCAACCCTCCGAGTGTATTTCTGCCAAGAAAAGCTTCTCCAGCAAAATTCATCTGCGCTGTCATGTATCATTCCGGCATTTTTGAAACTCATTCTGAGATAGGCCGTTCTTCAGCCAAATTTTGAAACGGCGTTATTGGAACAAAATTTAACACTAGACGTTCTTCACACAAGTTCTGAGATAAATAAAAATAAATCTATGGCGCGATATACAACAACCCTCCTAAGAGATTTTTGCGGCAAGCTTCTCTTCCAATTTGTGGTGTGCCGATTTGAATTTTCCCTACAAATAGGTGGGACCTAAAGTTTTTGCCGACTCCGAACGGCATCTACAAAGGAGATGCATTTTTGATGAGAAGACTTCCATGGCAGAAATACACTCGGAGAGTTTGCCAACTACTACCGAGGACGACCCTGTTTTGAAAAAACTTTTTCAAACCACTTTTCATGTTACCTGTACCAGGACTGTTGTTGTTGATGTTGTAGCAACTATTTAACCTGCCTAAAATATCCCCTCCTTTGCCCAACATTGTCATCAAGCCCTTCTAACGGGAGTCCTAGAAACCTCGCGCCTTCAACAAGGTTGGACCAAAGTGAAATCGCTGTTAGAAGAGTAGGCTCAGTTGAGCAGGTGATAAGATGGTTAGTGTCATGGGGAGACACGCTGCATGCCGGGCAGACATTTGGCATGTCAGGGTTCAGTCTGGATAGGTAAGAGTTTAACCTGTTACAGTATCCAGAACGAAGTTGGGCCAGCATGATCCTTGTCTCCCTAGGCAGTTCGCGTTCCTCTTTGGCAAGAGGTGGAGCTTATTCCTGCAGGACGGCGTTCACCGGGCGAGAGCTGACAAAGGAGTTTACCGACTCAGTGTGGATGGGATTGAGGGCCTGCAGATGCACCTTTGGATCTAATCATAGTGCTTACGGAGATGACTCCTTATTCTCCTGGGCGGCGGATTTTCATTGGCCAAGCTTCTGTTCGGGTGCTGCGGTTTATAGCAGTTGAACAAATATTGCCTGGTCAGCATCTCGCTATGCTCTTTTACTCCGAGCAGTTTTGCCTCTCTATGGAGATGATGTCAAGAGACATAAAGAGGCATCCCGTGGCAGTTCTGAGTGCGGTGTCTTGGCAAGCCTGAAAACTCCTACAGTGTGTGTCTGCTAGCCCCGGCGAGCACATAGGCGTCGTGTAGCTCAGAACTGGCTGGCCAATTGCCTTGTACGTAACCAGTAACGTTTCTGTATCTTTCCCCCAAGTGCTGCCAGCTAGTGACTTGAAGATTTTGTTGCGGCTTTGTACTTTGGTGTCAGTTGCGGCTGCATGAGCGCCGTAGTTGAACATGTTATCAAACGTGACCCCCAAGATTTTGGGATGTGTGACAGTCGGAAGCTTGATGCCGTCGAGTTAGACGTCTAATTCCATGTTCACCTGCGCTGTCCACGTCATAAATAAGGTGACCGAGGACTTGGTCGGTGACAATGTCAGATTTCGTCCAGCGAAAAAACCGGACAAGGATGGGAGGTATAAGTTTATTCTTGAGCGGGTCGCCAGGATCGGGCAGTCATCGGCGTAGGAGACGATCGAGACACCCTCTGGTGGGGAGGGGAGCGTCGATATGTAGTAATTAAACAAAAGCGGAGATAGGACACCACCCTGTGGCACCCCTTGTTTGATTATACGTGGTTTTGATCTTTCGCCTCTGAATTCAACCGATGACTGCCGACCACTCAGATATGTGGCGGTCCAACTCTTTAAACATGGGGGAAGAGATGAGTCTTCCTGGCCATTAATGAGTTGCGCATGGTTGACCGTATCGAAGGCTTTCGACAGGGCAAGAGCCACCAGCACAGTCCTGTCATTTGGGCGATGTTGGTTGAGACCGACACCTATCTGAGTGGTAATGGCGTTTAGCGCGGTGGTGGTGCTATGCATTTTACAGAATCCATACTGATGTTCGGCTAGTCGCAAGGTAGCGGTGTAGTAAGGGAGCAGGACCGCCTCCAAGATCTTCACCACTGCTGGCTTGCCAGGCTTTAGTAGTGACGCCACCTTTTCCTGTCTCCATTTTTCTGGAATGACAAAGGTGGTCATAGACAGATTGAAGACAGTTGTGAGGTACCTTACTCCCTCTTCTCCGATGTTTCAACATCACCATGGATATACCCTCGGGGTCGATCGATTTGGGGCCTTTAGACCCCAATATGGCCTCCTGAACCTCTGTGGTGGTGATGGCAGTAGGCGATTGGCAATTTTTGCGTTTGTGCGCTTCCCTGGTGGCTCGTCTAGTTTCCTTGTCAACCGGAGGATGCAGTACAAATTGCCAGCGGAAAGCCCTCGCGCATCTCTTCGGTTTCGACTGTATCTTATCACCAAAAGGTGATGGATATTTTGCCGTTAGGTTTGGTCGGATTTGGCAAGGATTTAACAGTGGCTCGAACCTTGTACCTTCGGTGTGGTAGGCCGTATGGTAGGTATGAAATATTTCGGAGTGTTTTCGTCGCTAAAAACAACAACAGCAGCAACGTACGTAGAAATGACGTTGAATTGATAGGACTGGACCAGAGTTTAATTGATGTTAGAAGAGTGGGGTTAATTGTACTATTACATTTCCATGTCTTATACCACCAATAAGTCGTTATCAATAATTTCATAGGACTAACCATTGTATGCAAAGTAGTTTATATACATATCAAATGGGTCACTTGCTTCTTCAGTTTGTCGCAATATATCTCCATGTACCTTAAATAACAGCGATAAATATTGGAAAACAGCAAACAAAAACAGATTACGGTATAAATACTTCGTTTTCCTCCACCAATAGTTGTCGCATTTCCTCGTAGTTTTCATTTTCAATATCTTTGCTAGCGAATTTGCTTTTTAGTAAACGATGTTTGGTAATTGTTTCCTTTAGAAGACAACTGCTAAAACACGTCCGAAATTATCGGGGAAGGTATCAAAAGACGCGTTTTGACCTCGGTAACAATAATCCGGAAGCGAATTTTCGAGTTTTTGTTTCAGTGCAGAGATATTTGCCAGCAAAGTTGAAAATTTTCTGTCATTTCCATGTGGTTGTTGTAATCACAGATTAGGGTGGATCAAAAAGTGCAAAAAGTGTGTTCTGCGCAAAAATACTGTAGACCGCGTAGCCGGTGTTAGACCGGCTAAGGGTTAGTTTTTTGAAGCGCGGCCGCCTACGCAGAAAAGTGTTCTGCGCATAGATACCTTGGATCAAGCCCCCTATTTGGGATCGGAGCAGGGTCATTTTTGGGTTTTTTGCGAATAACTTTTCACTGAAACAAAAAATTGAAAATCCGCTTTCGGATTGTTGATACCGGAGTCAAAACGCGTTGTTTGATACCTCTCCCGATATTTTTGGACGTGTTTTAGCAGTTGTCTCCTAAAGGAAACAATTACCGGAATTTGTACAGTTTAACACTGCGCACTTCATTTTTATTAATTAAACGCACAAATAGTAATATTTTTGAACAATTTGAACAAGCAAACGTGTTAGGCCGTGTGCTAATCGGAAACATTTTACTCAGAGGAAAAATGAGGTGCATAAATTTTCTATGGTGTAAAAATATTTTCCGTTTCGCTGTGCCAAATGAAATGGTTGACAGTTGTAATTTTTGACATCTGAAAAAATCACGTGCGAAAGCAAATAGTCTGTGAATAAATTTTAAATGTACGTATTTTTTCTGCCATTATATTTCGTATTTTTTGCGTTAAATTATTATTTATCGTTTAATAACGTGTTGGCATATAAATTCCTTTGAAATAATATGATTGGTAATATAGAATGCATATATGTGTACACATTCGTAGTTGTCAAAATTTTACCTTGCCCCATGGGCTAGGGTAAATTCTGACATTCATACTCACCGCGATAAATGTCAGAATTTTCTTTCGCTCTGTCAAAATTTACAATTTTCAACCGATTGGCACAGGGCCTTATCACACAAAATAAACAAAAATTTATTGGGCCGTACATGAACCCTGCATACGTCACAAAAAGTCAGCTGTTTTATTCACAATATGGCGGCAAAATTGATGGCTTAATCTTGTATAATACGTTCATGAGCTGTAACCATGGCATGGTAAAACAGGTAATAGCACGCCGACCATGTTGAAAATCGCTCCTCTAAAACTTCAAAACAGCACAGTACATTTTAAATTGTAAACAAACCGATTGAGAGCAAGTTTGACAGTTTAGAGAAAATGGAAATGAAAAAATCGAATCAGCTGTCGAGTAATCTAACCTGTATCGTTATGCCATGCTCTGACCATGCACCGCGCTTCAATCTACTACAATTTATCAGATGTTTTGCTTGCTGTCAATGAGCAGGATAATCTGTAACAAACGTCAAATAAATAAAAAAGAAACTGCAATCGACCAGAAATAAAAAGTGTATTTTATACGAGGAAGTAAAATTGTTCAGAGGATATAAAAATGTTTAAATCAAGTTTTGAAAAGAATCTTGGTAAGAAAGAATCACTGGTAAATAAATAAAACAAAAGAAGCCGAAAAAGCTAATGACTCATCAGCTATAATTCAATCCGTTGATAAGAACTGCAGGCGGGTGGGTCAGCGAACCACCTTTGTTACGGTTGTTTCAAAGCGTTTTTAATTGGAAGTTCTCTAAACAAATCTGTTTTGCACTTTTCTTGAACTGTAAATATGATAGTATATGCCTTTTCGATATAATTTTGCAGACAATGCTACTAGCCATCTGCGGCTGGAGCCCGACTGGCCCTCAATTATGCCGATATGTGATGAAATAAACCAAAAAGACGTCACGTAAGTAATCTTTATATGTATGTACATACCGGTGTTCACTTAGATGATATTTATATTAATGTTTGTTTAAATACGCCTTAATTTATCACCTTTGCCATTTTGCCAGGGCTAAAAATGCTTTTGCTGCTATCAAGAAAAAAATGAATTCACCCAATCCGCATTCCGCTTACTATGCGCTCTTGGTATTGGAAAGCATTGTGAAGAACTGTGGCTCACCAGTACATGATGAAGTGTTTACAAAAGAGAATTGCGAAATGTTTAGTAATTTCTTGGAACAGACTCCACATGAGAATGTGCGTCAGAAAATGTTGGAATTGGTGCAGACGTGGGCGTACGCTTTTCGGTCATCAGAAAGATATCAAGCAATAAAGGTAATAATCCGAGTAGGGGATGTTTATACGCACATATGTGTATATGCAATTGTTTACGATGACGAGGCAAGGCAATAACAAATAAAAACATTACAATGCAAATGAGTAAGAAATTGTTCAATGCGCATTGTGCAATCTAATTTAATTAGCTTACTTTAAGTAAATATTTTAACAGGTCTATTTGTGCATAAATTTATACTGTTGTGAAAATTTTAGGAAAAATGAGTACGGAATCAGAATTGAGCCTAGATGAGGAAGTGAACTCCTGACACTAAATACCCTTGGCCAATACCAATAACAAAATTCTTCTTTTAGGATACCATGACCATCCTGAAAGCTAAGGGGAACACATTCCCCGAACTGAAAGAAGCGGATGCCATGTTTACTGCAGATACGGCACCAATTTGGGCGGATGGTAAAGTGTGTCATCGCTGTCGTGTTGAATTTACATTTACCAATCGGAAACATCACTGCCGCAACTGTGGGCAAGTTTTTTGTGGCCAGTGTACAGCTAAACAATGTCCATTGCCCAAATTCGGTATTGAGAAAGAAGTATGTTTATCCTTTTTATTACTGTTCCTACTTCTCATAATACATATTTAAAAACAATTTCCGCAGGTTCGCGTTTGTGATGGTTGTTATACCTCTCTGCAACGTCCATCTACAAAATCAGCCCTACGCACGGTCGATAGCGATTTGCCAACAGAGTATTTAAATAGCTCACTTGCGCAACAAGTACAGGTGCGTCCACCTATTGCAAATTTTAATTCAACAACACAACAAATTCCTTAAATAACATTCGTCTTAAATTTTTTATCCTCAGACGCCACAACGCAAAACTGAGCAGGAATTGAAAGAGGAAGAAGAGCTACAATTAGCTTTAGCTTTAAGCCAATCTGAAGCCGAGGAAAAGAAGAAACAGGAACAAACCACTGTGAGTAAAGTTCCTAACATCTTTCGCAAAGGGGGTAGACAAAAACAAAATATTAAATAAATCATAATTTCAGTCATTGACTGCCTATCGACTGCAGCAACGTTCACCCAGTCCAGAAGCGCCACCACCACCTAAGGAATACCAACAGGAAGAAACTAATCCAGACTTGGCGAAATATTTGAATCGTTCTTATTGGGAGCAACGCAAAGTGAATGAATCACCACTGGCTAGCCCATCGGCACCGAGTCCAATGCCAACACCACAACCACAACAAGCACCAGCTCAACCGAAGGTCATTATTAATATTAAAAAAAAAACAAGTTTTTATCAAGCCATTTTATTTCTTTTCTTAGTCGGCGGATGAAGTGCAAATTGATGAATTCACAGCCAATATGCGAGCACAAGTTGATATATTTGTTAATCGTATGAAATCGAACTCAAGCCGTGGTCGTAGCATTTCGAATGATTCCTCCGTACAAACTTTGTTTATGAATTTAACTTCGCTCCATTCACAACAACTTTCATACATTAAAGAAATGGATGACAAGCGCATGTGGTATGAGCAATTGCAAGATAAACTGGCACAAATCAAAGATTCACGTGCGGCTTTGGATGTGCTACGTCAAGAGCATGTAGAGAAGTTGCGTCGCCTTGCCGAGGAACAGGAACGTCAACGACAAATTCAAATGGCACAAAAATTGGAAATAATGCGCAAGAAGAAACAAGAATATTTGCAATATCAACGTCAACTCGCCTTACAACGCATTCAGGAGCAAGAACGGGAGATGCAATTGCGCCAAGAGCAGCAGAAAGCACAATATCTAATGGGACAGACGGCCTTCCCGTTTATGCCGCCAGGGGCTGTTGCAGGACCACAAGGTTCCCCTTCGCATCAATTAAATAATGTTTACAACCCATACGCTTTCAATCCGAATTCACCGGGACCAATTAATGCAGGTGGTGCTCAATATACTGCAAACAGCACCATGATTAATTCAACAGGTCCACCTTCCATGGGCCCCCCCTCTATGCAACAAGGAATGTATGCTCCAGGTGGAGTGGTGACAAATCAAACGAATCAGCAACATTCAGTAATGATGATGCAGCAAGGACCAATGCCACCACAAGGCATGTTGCCCGGTGCACCTCAAATATCTGATGGTTTGTCGTCTATGCAAGGTAAGGAAGAAGGATTTTGGTATAATTTAATCCCGTGTGTCATGGTGTTAACTGATACAATTTCTTTTTTGTTTTCAGCTCAACAACCGAATCCATCTTTAGGACCTATGCCACCACAGCAGCAGCAGCAGCAGCAACAACATCCTCCACAGTTGGCCCATGTCATGTTGCAGCAACAAAATGTTCTCCAAAATCATTCACCCATACCCACAGCTGTCCAAATTCCTCCACAACAGCAACAACAACAACACCAGCAGCTGCCACAACAACAACAGCAGCCACAACAACAACAATCTCAGCAACAACAACAAGCACAAATTCAAGCTATAGCTGCCGCACCAGCTCCTCCACAAACGGAACCAGAACCCGCCGCGCCACCAGCCGCTCCTGAGGAACCCGCCACAGCGGAGTTAATTAGCTTTGATTAGTTTGTTAAAAAAATATTTTATTCGAAGTGTGTATTATATAAATACATATACTATTTCAACGCTACATGTAAACTCGTATAAAAATAATCATTCCTATTCGAAAATTTGGGAAGAACATGAAATAATAACACATCATATTTAATGGTTTAACTAAATTTTATTATTTAATGGATACAAAGAAACACCACGAATATAAAGAGATTCAGTCAAGCGTGTTCGTTCTAATAACATGGATTAAAATGCCTTTCGTGTGTTTAAATTTATTAAATTGATGCTTAAAGGTCTTTACTTTGGAAACTTTCTTAATAATCAGTTCATATAGAGCGCTAGCCTGCTTTCTGAGAAGAAAGTTTACAGTTTATTTAAATATAGAAAAAGAGTTTTTTGTTTGTTTAAATTGCTGAATTGAATAAATTTTTTATTTTATGTATCTTTAAAATTAAATCAATATTTGAAAATAAGGAGATTTATAGCAGATTAATTCTTGAAAAAGTAGTACTTTAAAATATGTAAATGCTTGCATGCATAATATTCAAATATTCAACATCAAAATACTAATAATAGTACTCAAACTAAAGCCTGTATTTGTTTGTTGCTTTCAATATTTCCTTTAAAAATCAACAATATTAATTGAATAATAATTATTATCACTGGTCTTGCGCTCGCAAAACTTACAAAAATTTGTTTACTTAGAATTATTAAAGCGAAAGAAATGGTGGCCAACGAAAGTGCCTCAATGCTATATGCAGAAATCGACATAGTTCAAACCTAAAACCGTAGATCTGTTGGATAGGTCATGCTACGGGAATGAAAGATGTTTCGGCGTGATCCGGCATCATATATAACAAGGCCGTTTGATCCAAACCAAAAACAACACCTGTCGCGGGAAAAGAACCACAACTTCCAACGGAAACGCGAGTCACTGTCACAGCCTTAGTCCGGATATTTCAAAAGTTTGAACCCTTACCTATCCAGACCTATTATCTTTTCAATTGCTCAAAGAACGCGATCTTTCTAAGAACAAGTTCAATATGGTCAAACCCTGTAAATCCTGCTTATTATTATTATTTTTGTAGCAGTACTTTGTGCTGCTTAGTCAGCGGAATGGGAGGTGACGGACCAAACAGGCTAGTACTGATGTTGACAGTCCTTGTGGAACCAGCCCCACTTCCGTGGTAGCGATGCAATAGTCGTTTCGATTATCAAAGGGGGAGTACTGATACCACAATCCCCACCAGCCCGATGTAGGGGCTAAGTGGATAACTATTTGAGATCCGGTGGCGTTTGCAATTGTAACCAGCTGGAAAAGCTAAGAAGCGACTGGCGCTACGTAGGACGGATGTTGTAATAGGTTAAACTCTTACTTCTCCAGACTGAACCCCACCATATCAAACACTTGCCCTGCATGTGGTATGTCCCATCATGATACCAAACATATTTTCCTGTTCAACTGAACCTACTCTTCTTACAACAATATCACTCTAGTCCAGCCCTGTTGAAACTGCGCGTTTCCTCGGACTTCCGCTAGAAGAGCTTGATGACAATTTACCCATTAGAATGGGCGAATCACTGTTAACAACAACAACGAAAACAACCACAACGTAAGAAGGTTAAAACAAGCTAACCGGTAAGCGTCGATTAAGAAGATGACCAAAGAAATTAAAACATTTTACAGGGGAAAGTAATAGCTTGGACTCAAAGAGAACAACCGGCTTCAAGAACCTAGGCACTTAATCAAATGCTTAACAATAAAGCTATGCACGATACTAGGAAAATCTTTCTAGGTTTTACTCAGACCTTGGACACTCCAAATCGTACAAATGTGACTACGTCGAGTGCGGGGTATCATTACAGGACGTCCGTGAGTCTTTGCGGTTTTGAACAAAAGTGTTCACAAATTTCTACTGCACTGTCCACTTCTAAGCCTCCTTCCTTTTGCAATTTTATCAGACATTTCGTTTTGCTTAAAATGTTTAAGGTTCTCGTTTGTTTTTGTTGTTTTTGCGATTGGGATTGAATCGCCATATCCATTATTTATATACGAATGGCATATGTTTGTTGTGTTACATCATTATTTTGGTTTTGGTTTTTGTTTGTATTCATTTTCCAGTAATTGTGTAGAGGTACAATAATGCCAGCAATAACAATACAAATATTCGGAGTAGGAAAAAGAATTCGGCAGCATGGCACTAACGTAATTTAACTTTTCCGCTTTCACTTCCATTGAGTCAATTCCGACTGCAGCTTTGACTTCCCATCGGAACTCCCCGGGTGGTACTTTCACTTCTGCCACAAATATTTTTAGTTTCCTGCCACAACTTCCATAAAACTATTGCACTTAGGAACTTTTTGTTTGAGTGCAAGTGGACCCCTCTTTCATCCCTCATTTGCATTCTTTTATTTTAGTTCTTTGTATGTTTTATTGTTGTATTTGTATTTGCGTGTATATGGCATGTGCCCTTTGTGTATTCATTGGGTTTGTACTTTGTCGTACTATTCTGCCCACCTACATTTAATTGCGATGCTTAGTTCCATTTTGGATTATGCAACTGACAGCGATGAACTTATTTGAAGCGAAACATTTCAACAAAGTGAAATAAATTCCTTACGGACGCATCAGTCAACTGTTTTGCCCAGGGACGGTTCCCTGACCATACTAACAAATTTTTCCGCTGTCCAGTTAGGCCTACTCACGTAGCTATCCAACATCTCTTCTGTCCTTTAGATGAGTAGCCGAGTTTCCTCGGGTTCTACCAGACCCAGAGCTGATTTGGCAGTATAACCATGCTTAGGAACAACAAAACTAGCGCCGTTTTGTCTGCAAGAACAAAAGTGAAGTTTTTAACAATGTAACAATGAACGGAGGGAGAGGAAGATAGTAGAGTTAGGGAGAGACAGTTGGTTGGAGGGGACGTAAATGTGCACTTTGGTATGAGGTTGTTTTTAAGTTAAATCATCTAGACTTGAAAGTAGCTTTTAGGGTTGTCTTTAAGATCCGAAACCCCTCCCGCCACTACCTTAAATATTTATATACCGTATTCGGCTATTCCGAGTTTTGTGAAGCCGTTCCCGTCGCTTTCGATATTTCTCACTAAGTACAATTTATTTATTTATTTATTTATTACGGTCTAAAAAGTACTAGCTTTTATACAGACTAATTAAAAATAGAAAACAATTCCAGTTTAAATTTATATAAACTGTTTTTAAAATTAAGAACGTTGCTGTATCGATTTGCTAGCTGTACAGCTCTGGCTACTGGTCCATTCATTGCATAATTGGTTCTATGAGTAACCTCGATAAACAACCTATTATGTCGTAACTCGCGCGAAGGGATATAGTAGATGAATAGATTTGACAGTTCAGCACAGTTGACATTACCATTAATTACATTATAAGCTAACATGAGTAAGATACAAGTTCTCCTTTCACACAAAGCCTGGAGGCCGAGTAGTTTACGCCTGCTGTCATAGGATGGTTTCTAATGCCATATCCGTTCATCCGTCCACGATAGAAAAAGAAATACAATCAAATTTATCTGCGCCTGGAATGAGTTGCTATTGACAATGAGTTTAGCTGGACTGTAGCCTCCCACAAATTTTGTCCTAGAATCAACAGTTACCTCCGAGACCTTTCCAGCTTCTTCACCGAGCGCAATCTGACCCTATCTCCGATTAAATCGACGGCCACCCTGTTTACGACATGGAATGCGCAGATGGGGCAAGAGTTAAATGTCCACGTAGACGGAGTACCTCTACCTACTGTCAACCACCCGAAAATCTTGGGTGTGACATTTCACAATGGCCTTACCTTCGCTGGTCATGCCACCGCAATAGCTTCAAAGGTATAGAGCCGCAATAAGATCCTCAAGTCACTGGCCGTCAGTACTTGGGGAAAAGGCAAAGAAACATTGCTTGCTACATATAAGGCTATTGGCGGTGCTTCGCGCACTGTTAACAACAACAACAACAACAACAACAACAACAAATTTTGTGTTGAAAATTTAGGAACATTGAAAGAAAACGTGATAAATGGCCTGGCACCGCTCACTGTTGCAAGTCCTGTCCACCAAAAAATGACCTCAAAATCGCACAGCTCTGTTTTACGCGCCAATAAAATTTTTTTATTTGTTTGTTTTTACTTCAAACACATCCAATTTTATTATTTTTACTTTCCGTACAACTTCATAGAATAAACAATAATTCATCGGCATCGCACAGGGTTAATAATAAATAGTGCTGCGTTGTAGTACTCAATGCAGTTAGTTTCAGTCAATAGCAGAAACTTATACAATTTTAAATTGCACTCATGAGGCTAAGTAGTCAACTGACAAATCCATAAATGTGGCTTGAAGCAAGTGCATATGGATGTGTGTGGGTACGTACGAGGGATGACACTTTATTGCATTTTAACAGTCTAGCGATTTTCGGGATCTGATTGTATAAACCCGGGATACGTACCGTTTTTCGGAAATTCGATAATCTCTAACAGAGTAAGTTGGAAAAAGTGAGTAAATTGATTAAGAAGTTACATAACTCTAATATATATGTATAACAAATAATTGGATTCAAAAAACTTTTTTTTTAACAGGTATGTTTCTTTATGCAATTTTTAAAATGGGTCATCGTGATATACACAAATTTTGTAGAAAAAAAGGACGTTAACCAGTAACATAAATTTAAAAATGAACATGAGAAAAGGGCACACACGCAAAGCTTACATTTCATAACTCAGTTTTTCCTGTAAAAAATGTTACATTTTAATGAACAAAAATCGAATAGTGCATAAATAAATAGAATACTTACGATATTGAGTGCGGTACACCAACAATTTCTTATAAGTTGCTAACTTTAGGTAAAACAATCAACAAAGAAAATAAAATATTCAAACTATTGCACAACAAAAAATAAGATAATTTTCATAAATCACTAATATTTGGTTTTAGCTTCATATTTCAAATCCCGAGATCCCGTGCGTTTTTAGTTGCCGCAAACTGCAGGATCCGTTTCACAACGCTAGTACGTACTAAGTACGCTGCAAATTGCTAAGTGGCAGCCTTGAATTGCTACTGTTATAAATATTTTCTTTAGATTGCCTTCGACAAAATACACGTTAATCATAGTACATTGTGGTGTTGATAAATTGAAAGCACTTAATTGAAACATGTAAGTAAGTAAGTAAGCAAGCACCAAAAAACTAAACTTAAAAAACATTAAATAGAGCCAAGCTGGCACTTCAAACAGAAAAGCAAACAGTAAAGTACACCAATGTGTCTGAACTACAAAAATTTTCCTAATTAATCAACTCCGTTGATGCTTTTGAAGTGGGAAGTAAATTAAGAAAGAAGAAGAGTGCGTAGTGCGAGCACAGAGAACAAGCTGGGTGCACGAAACTATAAATTTGGGAATTTTTCAAGGAGCCAAGCAAAAGTAAAACAAATTGATTAATTACAGTTTCTAGCAAAGCGTCTGTTAGCCACATCTAAGTATTGTGTTTAAGTTTAATACTTCTTAATTATTTGATTATTTATGAATCAATATTACCCGTTTATGTATTTATGAGGAGCAGAACACACGGAATTCATTCCATGGCACAAGAATTGATGAAAATGCGTTGGGACAAATTCCCGCAGACAATTGTCAACTTTCGTTGCATAACTTAAGGCGCATTGCTAAATCGTATATTAGAGCTTATTGCCAAAAAAAAAGCTTTAAATGTTTCCCTCCGATTCGAATTTTTACTTGTTGGAGATTTTAACAACGGAAACATACTTTCCTTCCGCACTCTGTAAAACAGCGAAACTAGATTTTTCCTTTTCTAATAACTTTTCTATTTGCACTTTGATTTAAGTGGACGATGCATTTGTTAATAAATATCTGCGATTAACCTATCATGTCAACTTAAGCTTTTATTCAAATTTACTTAAAATAAAAACCCTGTATTGAAAAAAAGGCGTGAGTAGCAAGTCCTCGTGGAGTTTGATGTTTAAACATATGTATCCTGTACACAAATTTAATTAAGTCCGTCTTCACAAAGTGGTGGAATTTCAACCACAAAACATTACCTTTACATTGTATTATTTTTGTTTTATTTCCCTTTCTCTTCTCTCTTTCTATTTCCTTTCTCTTTTTATTTTATTTCCTTTTTTCTTTGCTTTCCTTCACATTCCCTTCCTTTCCTTTCCTTTCCTTTTCTTCCCTTTCCTTTCCTTTAATCTCCTTTCCCTTCCTTTCCTTTCCTTTAGTTTCCTTTAATATTATCTCCTTTCCTTTCCTTTCCTCTCATTTACTTTCCTTTAATCTCCTTCCCTTTCCTTTTCTTTTCTTTCCTTTTCTTTTATTTTCTTTTCTCTTCTTTTCTTTTCTTTTCTTTTCTTTTCTTTTCTTTTCTTTTATTTTCTTTTCTTTTCTTTTCTTTTCTTTTCTTTTCTTTTCTTTTCTTTTCTTTTCTTTTCTTTTCTTTTCTTTTCTTTTCTTTTCTTTTCTTTTCTTTTCTTTTCTTTTCTTTTCTTTTCTCTTCTTTTCTTTTCTTTTCTTTTCCCTTAATTTCCTTTCATTTTCTTTTCCTTCTCTTCCTTTCCTTTAATTTCCTTTCCTTTCGTTTCATTTCGTTTCCTCTCCTTTCCTTTCCCTTCCTTTCCCTTCATTTCCTTTCCTTCTCGTTATCATAGTTCCTTTTAATTAATTAAATTAAATTTAATTTTATTTTGTTTTACAAGGTGGCGCAAAAGTAAGCTTCCGATGTTCAGCATATCGGTTGTGGCACGTGCAGTGTGTGCTGTTGCACCGTCTTGTTGGAACCACATGTTTTCCAATCCCAATTCATCAAGTTGCGGCAAAAAGAACTCGTTGATCATTGCTCTGTAGCGCTCACCATTCACAGTAACCGTTTGGCCCCGACCGATTATTGGTCAAATAAATAGTCAGCAATATTCCGCGTTCTGGACCAGTGTAGCGTAACATTGTTTATTAACGTGTATTTCGCATGTGTTTACTACACAAATGTCAAAACAGAACTGACTTTAGGGGCCAATCGCAAAATTTATAGCATTTTCTGATAGGAGGATTACTTTTGCGCCACCCTGTACTTTGTTTTAATTTAATGTTATTTTATTTTATTTTATTTGAAGTTATATCAGGTAATTTTTTTTTGCATTTCATTCCGTAAGTATAACCACAAAGATTACACAAACAAAACAAGTTGACGACCGTCTTGAGTATTCTGAGCTAAAATAAATTTAAGATGAATAATCACTTATTTTGTTTTTGTAAACAGTGTGTATATTTATGTTAAGCGCAGTTGAATTCATATTTTGCCGATTGATAGCATTGACCGTGTTTAGATTCACGATCACCGAATAATAGCAATCAGTAAAGCACCTGCATTCACACACACCCACATAATCAAAGCTTCACATACATATCAGCAAAGCAGTCAAACAAGATTCTATGCACGCATACTAAGCCAAATTTCACTTACAATTCAGATATGCACAGAAACAACAGCAAGAACAAGGAACAGACAGAGACGCAGGCAGGTCTTATGCGTAATTTCGCTGCCCTACCGAGCCCAAAGCTGCTTACACTTACGCTTACAAGCAGCGACGCGTAACTTTTCCGGACAGCCCATACCGAGCCCAAAGAATAATAAAATAAAAATAAAAAGCTAAAGCTTAACAGTTTTTTTATGCAAAAATTTATAACTAATATCTAACCGATTTTATTTGCTCTGGGTAAAATATGGTTTAAGAGTTAATGAGGAAACGCTATCAAATACCCGCTTTATAAAATAATATTCGAATATTTATTTTAGTTTCAAAACACTGATCTTTTATCGAAATTATCAATATTTTCTTTAGTAGTTGCGTAATTAGCGTGCACAATTCATTTCAAGTTTGCGTTCTGTCTAATAATTAAACTTTTTTAATAGCATATCTTGGTCTCTTACTGGACATACATCCATGTACATTTTTTCCTATGCAGAGATTTACTCCCCCATAAGAAAGCTGTGGGCACCATTGGTGTACGGGTATGAATAAGTTGCGTATACGCCGTGGTGTTCATGCTGCTTTTGTTATTTTAATATTTAAACAAAAAATACGCGCTTTCAATCAAAACTTTTGGTAATCTAACACAAACACACTCACACGCACAAGAAAATACGTAAGCTCACTTTGTACAATTTTAAATTGCTTATAAGTACGTGAATAAATGAGTTCTCAAAGCGACAAAGCAAAATTGCATAAAAGTTCATTTTTTAATATTATTGTACTACATTTTTAAAATGCTGCTGTTTAAAATTTACCGTAAATCGATTGATTAAATGTGTAATTTATTTTTATTTTTTAAAGCAAAGCGAAATGTATTCTGTGTGATGCAACAGGACAGAGGGAAATCTATAAATAATTAAAATATGTAAATACACCTGTGTGTGTGTGTGTGATGAATTCCCACAGATGCAATCGATACGCATTAAAGCCCTCACATTTTAGTATGTGTGTGTGTGTGTGTTTGAAAAGTGAATTCATTTAATTTTATTGCTGATCGGATGTGATTAAAGTAGTCGCACACTGCGCTTACAGAGTTTGTCATATAAATATATACAACATTATTGTTGCCAATTTTTTTGGATTTTAAAAATCTCGGGATTTTCTGTATTTGATATTCGAATCCCGTTTGTTTGAGAAACTATAGATAGAAATAATTGGATTTTTTTATATATTTTTGGGTTTTGGTAATTTTTATTGAGCTTTAGGCCAGATTTTTGAATAAAACTTCTTTTTTTTAGTGGTATTCAAATATTTATTTTTTTCGATATTTCAACTTCAACCTGAAGTCATCATCTTTTTGTTTTATTTAAAATTAAAGCTATTACAATAACAACAAAGGAACAATATTTCAAATCCAGGAAATCACAGGAATTGTAAGAGAAAATACCGAGATTTACAGCACCTTAAGAAACCGAGATCCCGGAATTGGCATCTCTATTATTGTAGCAAGCGAATTTTTATTGAAACCTATAAAAATCAGTTAATGAAAATTGTTTGAAAGGATTTTAATTTTTTTGAAACCATTGAAATAATTGTGCCCACCACATGAATGTGTATTTATGGTTATGCAGTCTTTAACTTTGGTTGAGTTATTATAGTCAACCGCATTACACAACATTGAAAGGAGATTTATTTTGGCACAAATAGAACGCAGTGAACCTGTAAGGTAAATAATATGAAAATATGGGCTTCTTTGTTTGAATTCATTCAATTGGTAGTTATTTGCCATAAGTAAAATCCACCAATTTCATCTGAGGCCATCCATAACTCATATTCAGGTCTGGGAAAGTTCAACTAACTGTTTTATATCTTTAATTGGCTATAAAGCGTCCAGACGTTTCTTAGCGAATTGAAGAAAGCGCACACTTCAAATCTGCAGAGAGATAGAATTTCTCGTATACTCCACACCATTATTATGGTTCTTGTCGTGAGAGAGTACTTTTCTTCGAGTAAGTGTTGGTAAGACTAATTCTTCCATTGATTTTTGGGCTGACATCATATTTACTAAGCAAGTAGTTCTTCATTTCCACTACTTTTTTCGAAGCAAAGATCATGCTGTTAGCCTACTCACTTATCGTCATTAACTGCACAGAATAGCAAAATTATTTTGATAGCTGCTATGGACGACCCAGCCCATCTGGGTAGAAGGATACTTATGCATGCTGCAAATACAAGGTGGCGCAAAAGTAAGCTTCCGATGTTCAGCATATCGGTTGTGGCACGTGCAGTGTGTGCTGTTGCACCGTCTTGTTGGAACCACATGTTTTCCAATCCCAATTCATCAAGTTGCGGCAAAAATAACTCGCTGATCATTGCTCTGTAGCGCTCACCATTCACAGTAACCGTTTGGCCCCGACCGATTATTGGTCAAATAAATAGTCAGCAATATTCCGCGTTCTGGAGCAGTGTAGCGTAACATTGTTTATTAACGTGTATTTCGCATGTGTTTACTACACAAATGTCAAAACAGAACTGACTTTAGGGGCCAATCGCAAAATTTATAGCATTTTCTGATAGGAGGATTACTTTTGCGCCACCTTGTACAAAAACGACTACGGAAAGATTCGCTTGCCATCTATTTCATTGCACTACATATGTATGCACATTAAAGTGTTTCATTTTCAGAAGAATTTTTAATTTTATTATGATTGCAATTCAATTCCTTCGGTATCAAGAAACAATTTAAAACAAATATGAAACAACTTTCTCAGGGCTAATGCATTTCTAACAAAGGAATCGTAATCTTTTCGTTCTGCGCAAAAAACTATGCATCCGGCTTTGCGTTTGATCAAGTTAATAACAGTTATTTATATGGCTATTGGCTTATAAATATGTTTTGGTTTTACCTGAGCTTTCACTTAATTTGTATAGATTTCTTTAATACCGAAAATCTTTGAGAGAAAAATGAAAATCTTCCCATGCAGTTTATATTCAAAAAAACAAGTTTTGGATAAGCTTACGCTGTAAATCACATTTTTACTTACAGACATACGGAAATGAAAAGAATTGCTGCTTTGGTTTCTGTTGGTTTAATTAGGAATTTCATTCTATATTTAACGAAATATTTGGTTGGAGTGAAACTGCCCTAAGCTTTGAGTTTTAACATCAAATAAAGGCAGAGAAACCAAAATTCCTGAAAGCAATGTTTTGGATTTTATTTATATTTTTAAAGTACAACCATGGGGCTCACAAATTTAAAATACGTGAAGTTAAGATTTAAAATTTTGAGGCGAGACAAAGAAAAAAAGTCACTCAATAAAGACACACCCTAATGTACATGCTTACCCTAACACAAATCTTGGCCGCTAGCATGCATGTGGTGCTTGCGTCCGAAAAAAGATAAAGAGTGCGCAATTTGCATCGCTTAGGAATCAATAAAAATGTAGCCTTCAGCCACATGAAAGCCAATAACAACAACATCAAAAAGAACCAAGTGAAATGAAAGCAAAAAAACCACAACAACTGCCAGGCACTGCATAAATGCACCGCAAGCACCCAGCGTGAATGAGCGAAGTGGAATCCATGCTAACTGCTCAATGCATGCAGCTCACTTACCTTTGGCTGTACAATCTTTTAGAGACTGATCCCTTTGCTGGCGCTTTTGCTGTTTCAGAGTTCTCTCTCTCTCTCTATGGCGCGATATACAACAGGTATATCATCATAAACCTCCTAAGAGATTTTTGCGCCAAGCTTCTCTTCCAATTTGTGGTGTGCCGATTTGAATTTTCCCTACAAATTGGTGGGACCTACAGTTTTTTGCCGACTCCGAACGGCATCTACAAAGCAGACGAATTTTTTGCTGAGAAGCCTGTCATGGCAGAAATACACTCGGAGAGTTTGCCAAACCACTGCCGAGGGGCGACCCCGTTTTGAAAAAACTTTTTCTTTCAGAGTTCGCCTTGAGTAAAAACGCAAAACACGGTACGGCTCTCTTCGTCAAAGTGACCAAAACATTCGCTTGGAACTAAAATTGTGATTCGCTTTACCTTGAATCTGCTTTGAGGCATGGCTTGCATAAACATGCTGTGGACGTTGATATGAAAGGCGACTTATCGCATGTTTTGTTGTAACTCGGAACATGGAATCTTATGGAAAACTAAAAGAATCTGGCAATATTTCGAGCGCATGCCTTCGGGTTTAGAACTTAAGAGTGCCTTGCAGAATCTACAAAAAAAGCGATTCTGCAAATCACGTTAACTACAACAGAATCAGTTTCCTTAATCGAATGACGTTGAGCAATATCAACAGCTCCATCAGTATTAGAAATTGTATCCCTGAAACCAAACGCGGCTTCAGGTAAGGCGACTACCTATCATGCTATTTTCTAACTTAATGCTGAAGATTCGAGAGCAAAACCGCAGTGCCACAATCTACCGTGCTGATGATCAGGCTCAGCTTGATAAAGAAACGAAGAAAGTAAGACTTGATGGGAACGAAGGCAATAAGAAGTATTTTGCTGTCCCCAAAGAATCTGTGCGCCTGCTCCTTGACATCCACATTACTGTTGATAGTCACAAATATGAGACTGTGAGGGACTTCGTCTGGTTGTAAACCAGAGTTAAAGCCAAAAATAATGTCAGCAGAGAGTTTCAAAGGAGAATCTCTCTTGCCAACAAGTGATACTTTGGAGTTAGTAGGCAACTGAGGTGTAAAGTTCCCCATTGATGAACAGAATCCTTTCGTCATACCTGTTATGATGTATAGCTAAAAAAGAAAATGAAGTTTCTTTTGTAGTAGGCAATTTATCGATAAGCTTTGCGAGCTCTATCCATGAACTATGAAACTCTAACCCAGCGGGTTTTTCCTATCGACACCCAAATGAGGCAGCAGCGGTAAGGGGAGGCCCCTACTAAGATGAAAAAAAAGGTGAATGATGATTTGGCCTCCCAAGGTGTTTCTAGTTCGCTACAGTTATCGGTAAAAAGGGCTGACTGGCGTGCTTCGAGACGCAACAGCCAAAAAATTTATCAATACTGTAAACAAAATTAAACTTAACCCTACACTTCCTTTTATTTGTGTTTCTACTAGAGATTACTTCTAACTAAAAACTAAAATATCACGAGTTAGTACTGCTCTGTAGACCAAGTTCACATGGAATATTACAGAACTTTATGCTTTTTTTAAACCAAGTAGAAATTTATATTGACACATACTACATGTTATGTACATATATATACATGAATCTAATAGGATACTGTTGCACTTTTACATCATCACATCAGATCTCATCTAAAAAAGGTCGTTTCGCATCAGCATCAACGATGACAAAGCATTCATTTGCCAAAGCGAACACAATCTCTGAGGGAGAATAACATACAGCCATCTCCCCAAATACACACACAAACACACTGCGACATTTCTCGCTGCAGGGAGCTCACCTTAATATCCTACAATACGCGCGCATTTGCCGTTGATAAGCTTTTTATGGTACAAATAAATCACTAAAATATTTATTGGTGAACCAACACTTTAAATTGCTAGCGAGAGCTTATATTTAATACATACCCATATTTAGTATTACCAACAACACTGCAAAACCATGTCCCAACTAGCAACAAAGTAACAGAAACGGAGACAGCAACTTTAAGTTTCATAGAAGCCGGTCAACGCTATTCGCCAGTTAATTTGACAGCCAACCGGAGATTGTGAAAATGGCCCTAAGTGAGTGAATCTTACGAAGTCGTCACTAAATTTGCAACTTTTGGTTATAATTGACTTTGGTTGCATAATATTAGGTAGCTGATCGGTAACGACTACCACCAGTGGCCACTCGAAAGTGATCTTACTATCAGGTAGATTTACCGATATTAAAGAAGACTTGAACGTAACGAATCACGATAACTGTGACTGACCTCAAGTTACCAATATGTCTTTTTGCCAGCTTCATCGAGCTCATGTTTTTATTGTTTTAAAGTTTTTTATTTCATCGCCTTTTCAAACGACTACATCAGACTAACAGGCGCCAGCTCTCTTCACTTTGTAGGTATACACAAACATTACATGCTAACCTTTTGACCTTGGACAGTAAAAGGAAATGGTAAAGCTTGTATATTCTTCATTCGCCCATTTGAAGTAAATATCACCTCAAAGTTCCATATTGTCAGTTGCCCACACTATGTTCGGTGCACAATTAGTCTGAAGTGGTTAATATTTTTGGATCATATTTCAAAATTATTGATCGAAGCATACGCCAAAAAACAAATGTAGTTCTCTTATATTTCAGATAAATCATACAACACATTTAAAGAGAGAAGTGGCATGCCCTACAATAGTGAAAAATTACTTTGAAGTCACCAAATGAGTCGAAGCTTGGTTTCAGCTACTAGTGTGCTAGTTGGGATTGCCCTGCATACATATTAACCTATTCACCCCTCGGCAGTGGTTTGGCAAACTCTCCGAGTGTATTTCTGCCATGGAACGCTTCTTAGCGAAAATTCATCGGCTTTGAAGATGTCATTGGGAATCGGCAAAAAACTGTAGGTTTTGTAGGAAAAATTAAAAGCAGCACACCGCAAATTGTTAGAGATGCTCGGCCTTAATCTCCTCGGAGATATACATGTATCGCGCCAGTTATTTTTTTTTTTATATATATTTACAAATATATAGTTTCCTTTACAGCATTTTTTATTGCTATGTAGCTATAAATTTTTATCTCGATGAATTTGTCAATTCAGATGTCAATAGCGTACTCAAAGGATAAAATATATAAAATATGTTTGTAAGCATAAATGTGCGCTCGTTTTCAGCGGTTAATGTAAGTGCAGTTAGATGTTCGACAAACTAGACGAAAGTAGCCAATTCCCTGCAGGGAAAACCTCTCGCCTTCAATATCTTTCACATGTAATCAACTAACGAATTTAACTAGGCTGGGGAAATTGCCCTCCCATGCATTAACTTTTCGACAGTTCCGAACTAGTTAAAAATTCGACTGTTTGGGTGTACTTAGTTTAAAATAAAAAAATATAGATTTGACGCGATACCTTCGAGAATATTAAGCCGAGCCCCTGTTAACTGCCCCTGGACTTTTTTTGTGGTAGGCCACACTATGGCGGTTAGTTTATGCACGGCTAATAATTTGAGCCTAAATTTTAAACCATCCATTTATACAACACCCGTATACACGGTACAAATGCGTACCTTTTTCACACTTTTTATGTGGGCCCCGTAGCTCATTGGGTAGAGCACTCGACTATAATGTGGGACGCGTCGGTTCAAATCGTGCAAAGTGATACATTTTTTTTTTAATTTGAAACATTTCTGGTTTAAAATTTATACCCTTTTCATCCCGAGCATTTTTGCGAAATTCTTCTTAGTTTTAATTCTAAACAAAATATGGTTTGGACATATATGTAGCACAAAAAAGTTTAAAATTTAGGCTCAAATTTTTACTAGCGTGGGTAATATTTCGTTGGTTCCAAACCAGACCAAAGCTCCACACATTCAAGGACCAAATTCTAAACATATATCTAGAAAACCTCAGAAATTAATTATTATTATGAAATTAACGTGCGGATTACACTATGTTGGCTTTGAATTACAAATAAATACTGTACTTATCAAAAAATATAAAATACAAAAACTCAAATTAAAACATTAAATGTCCTTCTACAAAGAACATTATAAGATCAAAACATTTTTCTAAATGCGAGTCCAAATAGCTTTTAATGCTTACTCAACTGCCGCTTTCAAACTAGTGAAAATCAATTTCCTTTCGCACTAGTTCTTATTAGTCACTTTATCTCTAGTTCTAAACCAGAAGGGTTAGTTTCAAGTTCATATTTGTGTTTGTGTGTGTGAATCTCTAAAGTTCGATTTGAATTGGTTTTCCGCATTCATTTGCCACCATAGCAAGAAAGTACACAAGGACATTCGCATAGATAAGTTTTGAATTAGTAACCAAGCAAGTAAGTAATCGAATGTGCGAATTTGTATCTTGAACTGGCAATTGGAATGCGTTGCATTGGAAATTTGTCATCGATTTCGATTGCTGGTGTAATTTACTGATAGAAAACTGAGCAAAGCAATTATAAGGTGATTCATTAATAATGGCTTTTAGCACAGTATATGTATGTCTGTATGTGCATATTTATTAATGAATTTAATTAGTAATATCTAAGAGCATTTGGGAAGGACACAATAAATTGAACAAAGATCACGATCAGATTTAAAACTATTTCTTATTTGTTTTGAATAGAAATAAGTTTGCTGGAACTTAATGTAGATTTGTTTTAATTTAATTTAAATCTTGTAAATGCTGCCATTGATTAAGGCCAGGACTGAAATTCTGTAACTTAGAATATATCGAAACTGTACACTAATTCAAAACTTATTTACGCAAGAAGTGTTCACCTAAATTTTCCATATGTTCGAACATAAAGGGTGTTTTCTTTAGGGGTATAGAACTTCCAATTGAAATAAAACACAAGAAAATCGTTTTAAGGTCCATCAATTTGGCTTTATTGAAAGGATAATTTTATGCCATTAATGTTTAAATATGATTTCGGGCATGTGGCCGCCCCGACTGGCTCGAATAAAGCCAATTCTACAGGTCCAATTTTCAACCACTTTTTCGAGCATATGGGGCCGTATGTCGGCAATAACGCCACGAATGTTGGCTTCCAATTCCCCTAACGTTTCTGGTTTGTTGGTGTAGACGAGCGACTTCACATATCCCCAAAGAAAATAATCCAATGGTGTCAAATCACACGACCTTGGTGGCCAATTGACAGGTCCATTCCGCGAAATTATGCGCTCATCGAATGTTTCCTTCAATAAATCGATTGTGACGTGCGCTGTGTGGCATGTAGCACCGTCTTGTTGGAACCACAACTCATCCACATTCATGCCATCCAATTCGGGAACAAAATAGTCGGTTATCATGGCTCTATACCGGTCTCCATTAACGGTAGCTGCCTCTCCAGCATTATTGCGGAAGAAGTATGGCCCAATGACTCCACCAGCCCATAGAGCACACCAAACAGTCAGTTTTTGTGGATGTAATGGCGTTTCAAGGGTCTCATGTGGATTCTCTTCACTCCAAATGCGGCAATTTTGCTTGTTGACGTAGCCATTCAACCAAAAATGAGCCTCATCACTGAACAAAATTTTGCGATGAAAATCAGCATCGAAATCAATCTCATTTTCGGCCCATACACCAAAATCACGACGCATTGCATGGTCTCGCGGCTTTAATTCTTGCACAAGCTGGATCTTGTAAGGTCGCAAGCCAAGATCTTTGCGCAAAATCTTCCATAAAGTTGATGGACAAAGCTCCAATTGCTGTGCACGGTGGCGAATCGATTCATTCGGGTCCTCTTCAACACTTTGCTCTACAGCGGCAATTGTTTCTTCGGTGCGCACTGTTCGACGTCTCTGCGGATGCGTATTATCACATAGAGTAAACGTAGTGCGAAAACGATCCATGGTTAACCGAATTAATTGCTCTGATGGACGATTATGTCGACCATAAAATGGACGGAGCTCACGGTAAACTTCGCGAACTGTACCATTATTTTCGAAATAAATTTGCACGATTTGCAAGCATTGTTCTTTTGTCAACCTGTTCATGATGAAATGGCAAACCAAACTGAACATAAATGACATTAGAGTTGCCAGATTTGACCACAAAATGCCAGTTTTATCTCTATTCGAAAAACAAACCTGTAAAAAAAACACCCTGTACATGTGTGTGTACATGTGTACGTCCCTAATTTGCTGAAGCCTTACAGTGATTAATATCGGGTAATATCTTTTAAAAAAGAAATAAGCGCAAACGGAGTTAATTTTTTTTTTAAACGGAGTTACTTTTGACACCCATCACGTCTTTAAAGACCTTCACGACTCCCGCCAGTGGCACCGCAGGAAAGGGGCCCCGACTGTGTCGATAAAACTGGTGGACAAAGCCTTGGTTTCTCATAAAGTTTTTTATCGGCTTTTTAATAGCTTGATTCTAAAAAATATTCCGCATCTAAAAAAAACTGTTTTAAATGCTCTTCCCGGAGCTCTAACAATTTGGGCAATATATTCATTTGGGTAACATTTTGGCGCCATTCTGTTTGGTGAATACCATTTCTAAAGACTTTTTCTTATTGAAAAAGTCTTGGTTGGGATTACTAAGACTCACATATTCACATATACAACTGCAAGAAGATGAATTTTCTTCCTCATAGTGGCTAAGATCCAGTTTTCGTATTATATATCCAGCAATGTAGGCAAGCCGATATTCATACATTTCATCTTATTCAACGTTTTCATCGATAACGGATCCTCCTTCTACCACTTTTGTAAATATCTCATCTATTTCATCCTCAGTCTTTATGCCAGTATCAACCGTATCAAAATCACCCGTATCAAAATTTCCATCTCCATCCACTTAGGCATTTCTTGCTAACATAAAATAAAGAAACTTAGAGCAAATATATACTAATAACGATTTTTATTTCTGATCACTCTTGATAGAAACAACAAGTTTTTAAATATAACGGGCTAGTATTTTTTTTATTTGACGCAAGAATTCCTACAGAAATGAGAGAACTGTCAATTTCACTACAACTTCGCTTAATATCTTCTTCTTTAAATGGTCATCTAACCGCCTGGGCGATTTTGACCGTCCAACATAGCTCGCCAGTCGTTTCTTCGTTGCGCCAACTGGCGCCAATTGGAAACACCGCGGGATCGCAAATCGGTCTCCACTTGGTCCTTCCATCGGAGTGGTGGTCTCCGTCTTCCTCTGCTTCCACCGGCGGGTGCCGATAAGAATACCTTCTGGGCTGGAGCATCTTTGCTCATTCGCACTACGTGGCCTAGCCAGCGAAGCCGCTGTGTTTTAATTCGCTGAACTATGTCGGCGTCTGCGTAAAGTTCATACAGCTCATCATTAAATCTTCTTCGGTACTCGCCGTCGCCAACGCGTAGAGGTCCACAAATCTTTCTAAGAACCTTTCTCTCGAATACTCCCAGAGCCGCCTCATCAGATATTGTTAGTGTCCACGCTTCTGCACCATATAGCAGGACGGGTGCGATGAGTGACTTGTAGAGTGTTATTTTCGTTCGTCGAGAGAGGACTTTACTTTTCAATTGCCTACTCAGTCCGAAGTAGCATTTGTTTGCAAGAGTGATTCTTCGTCGGATTTCTAGGCTAACATTATTGTTGGTATTAATGCTGGTTCCCAGGTACTATTTCGAAATTATTGCTGCCAACAGTGGCTTGGTTGCCAAGGCGCGAATGCGCTGACTCTTTGCATGATGACAGAAGGTACTTCGTTTTGCCCTCGTTCACCACCAATCCCATTTTCTCCGCTTCTTTTTCTAATTTGGAGTAAGCAGAAGTTACGGGGCGGTTGTTAAGGCCAATGATATCAATATCGTCAGCATATGCCAACAGTTGCACGCTTTTATAAAATATTGTTCCAGCGCGGTTAAGTTCTGCAGCTTGTATTATTTTCTCCAGCATTAAATTGAAGAAACCGCACGACAGGGGGTCACCCTGTCTGAAACCTCGTTTAGTTTCGAACGGCTCGGAGAGGTACTTCCCAATTCTGACCGAGCTGGCGGTGTTGCTCAAGGTCATTTTGCATAGCCGTATAAGTTTTGCGGGGAAACCAAATTCAGACATAGCGGCATATAGGCAGCTCCTTTTCGTGCTATCGAAAGCGGCTTTAAAATCAACAAAGAGATGATGTGTGTCGATTCTTTTTTCACGGGTTTTTTCAAAGATTTGGCGTATTGTAAAAATCTGGTCGATGGTAAATTTACCAGGCCTGAAGCCACACTTGGCGGCCGCCGTGGTGTGAAGGTAGTATTGCCGGCCTACCACACCGAAGGTCCATGGTTCGAGCCCTGGTACAGGTAACATCAAAAGTGATTTGAAAAAAGTTTTTCAAAACGGGGTCGCCCCTCGGCAGTGGTTTGGCAAACTCTCCGAGTGTATTTCTGCCATGACAGGCTTCTCAGCAAAAATTCATCTCCTTTGTAGATGCCGTTCGGAGTCGGCAAAAAACTGTAGGTCCCACCAATTTGTAGGGAAAATTCAAATCGGCACACCACAAATTGGAAGAGAAGCTTGGCGCAAAAATCTCTTAGGAGGTTTATGATGATATACCTGTTGTATATCGCGCCATAGAGAGAGAGAAGCCACACTGATAAGGTCCAATCAGTCTGTTCACATCAGGCTTCAGTCTTTCGCACAATACGCTTTATAGGACCTTATATGCGATATTCAAAAGGCTGATTCTGCGATAGTTGGCGCAGTTTGCAGGATCGCCCTTCTTGTGGATTGGGCAGAGAACACTTAGATTCCAATCTTCAGGCATGCATTCATCCAACCATATTCTGCATAGAAGCTGATGCATGCGCCTTACCAGCTCCTCGCCTCCGTGTTTGAATAGCTCAGCAGGCAAACCATCAGCGCCAGCTGCTTTATTGTTTTTCAATCGGGATATTGCTATTCGCACCTCATTATAGTCGAGTTGTGGAAAGTCAATTCCATCATCTTCGATTGTGGGCTCGGGTTCGGCATCTTCTCTGGTTTCTTGCTCAGTTTCTCCATTTAAAAGGGCAGAGAAGTGATCCCTCCATATTCTTAGTGCTCTCTGAACATCGGTCACCAGGTCGCCGTTCTCATTCTTACAGGAGTTTGACCCGGGTTTGAAACCTTCTGTCATTCGCCGAGTTTTTTGATAGAATTTTCGGGCATTATTCCCGTTGGCCAGCATCTCAAGCTCCTTTATTTCACGCTTTTCTGCCTCTCTTTTTTTCTCCCGGAAAAGCCGCCTCGTTTCCCTCTTCAACTCGCGGTAGTGTTCACACACACTCCTCGTTGCATTCGATCTCAGCGTTGCCTTGTAGGCTTCGTCCTTTCTTTTCGTTGCAGCGCGTCACTCTTCATCATCATACCAGTTGTTTCTTCGCGTTCGCCGGAATCCAATTACTACTTCGGCTACGGTACGGAGTGCTCCTGAGATACGATCCCACTGCTCATGCATTCCACTAGGTTGAATTGTGCTCTCGGAGAGCAGGTGTGAGAGGCGATCTGCGAAATAATTGGCGGTCTGTTGCGATTGCAGCTTTTCGACGTCCAGCTTTCCCTGCGTTTTTTGTTGCACCTGTTTTGTCGTACAGAGGCGGGTACGAATTTTGGCTGCTACTAGGTAGTGATCAGAGTCGATGTTAGGTCCTCGTATTGTGCGAACATCTAAAATGCTGGAAGCATGCCGTCCGTCTATCACAACGTGGTCGATCTGGTTGCGTGTTTTTCGATCGGGGGACAGCCATGTAGCCTGATGGATCTTCTTGTGCATAAACCTCGTGCTACATATGACCATGTTTCGGGCACCGGCGAAGTCGATCAGCCTGAATCCATTTGGCGAAGTCTGATCGTAGAGACTGAACTTCCCGACAGTGGGCCCGAATACACCCTCCTTACCCACCCTGGCGTTAAAGTCGCCAAGCACGACTTTGATATCATGACGGGGGCAGCGCTCGTATGCTTCTTCCAGGCGCTCGTAGAATGCATCCTTTTTCACGTCGTCCTTCTCTTCCGTCGGTGCATGAGCGCAGATAAACGATATGGTGAAAAATCGTACTTTTATGCGGATTGCAGCGAGACGCCCGTTCACGGGTGTGAACGACAGTTCTCGGTGACGGAGTCTCTCTCCCACCACCTCTCTCCCAAGCCGAATCTGCGCTTGTCTTCATGTCCACTCCGGTAGATGTTGCAAGGTGTTTTGATCGTGTTTCCTCGCCCCGTCCATCGCATCTCTTGTATGGCGGTGATGTCAGCTTTTGCTTTCCTCAGGACCTCAACCAGCCGGGCAGCGGCACCTTCCCCATTAAGGGACCGGACATTCCAGGTACATGCCCTTATCTCGTAATCCTTATTTCGTTTGCGGGTTTTGTCATCTAATAAAGGGGTTCCCATATCCGAGGCTTTGTTGTTGAATTTCATTGGAACGTTGTTTTATGTGGTGGGTCCCAAACCCAACGCACAACCCGTTTCACGGGAGGTTGAATTCTATTACACGTTTGTATAGCGAGCCGCTTGATCCAAGACAGACGCCCCGCTTGCAGCCGCACCACATGGTGATCAGACGCTGCTGTTTGAACCCCCCAGCAAGCCCTTAAACCGATTATGTCGGAGTGGCCTTACAAGGTTGTCGCCTTCTCACGTTTAGCTCACTACCAAATGGGTGTTCGGTGGTTACCCAGAGTATCGCGCCAAGCCCGGAAGTAGTGAGCTGCTTGAACCGCATGCAAAAGAATCGCTCTGGCCATTCCCAGGTGAATGGCGATCAGAAACTTTCCCCACTTGCGTGGACTTCTGCACACGGCCCATCCACATCGCTTAATATACCGATCCATAAAAACAATTTTAGCGTAACCAACAAAATTCTGAAAATCCGTATTTTGACACATATCGATAGTTCTGTTTATTTTAAACCATCTCACAAAATTATACAACTATAATATACTATTACAAAAGGCAATTATGATGTAAGACACATTTTGCTTTCAAATTTTTCAAATTTCTTAACGGGCACCAAACTGTTCTGGCGCATGCGCCACGTATGCGACTTGAACACAAAAACTTGTACCGAAGCTGCAATCTTCCGGGAGCAGAACTCACGGTAAATCAGCTGCTGTACGCACTACCTCTCTATTAAACCATTTCATTGAAAGCCTCTTTGTTCTGGGCTAGGGGAGAAACTTTTTAAAATTTTTTTTAAAATTTTTTTACTGTGTGCCAGGAAAAACAAGACAATCTTATCTTTTTCGAATATAAGCTGCATATTTGAACACACTTAAAGGCTACATGCAGCACACCCTCTATTTCAACATAAAACTTCTGCAATTTATCTTCAACTCTATTCAGCAGTTTTTGAGTGATATGCGCCCAAACATACAGTCAGACAGAAAAAAATTCTAAAAACTGTTGCTTTAGATTTTATTGGCTCGATAATGATTCACCTATCAATTTTTCCTCTCAACCTATCCGCATTAACTCTTTTAGACAAAAGTTTTAGACAGTCCTGCATTTAAAGTAGAACAAACCTTCATTCGCGCCAGTAGCATCAAACAGAATAATAACACAATTCTGCTTCCTTACCTTCAGACATGTTGATTAGCTCCAAATTATTTCCCCATTTCACTTTTATCTACCTGTTCGGTTGTTTGCTTTGGTTTTTTCACACTTTATTTTTTATTTCAAAGAAAATGCTTACCCACAAACTGTTTTTTATTTTGCCTGCACTCGAGCTTTGAAAAGGTGTTGGTACTTTTTTAAATTTTTATGTCGACTTTTTTGTTGCAGCTCTCCAAACTCAAGTCGAATTCCGTTTCATTTTCATTCTAAAAAGTGGCAATTGTGGATTAATGCTCGCAGTTGTGATACCTAACATGAATTGGCCTGAAGGCATTCATGTTGTTGTTGTGGTTGTTGTTGGTTTTGCTGTTGACACTGTTTGCTTTAGCCGCTCAAGTTCGCTTAACTGGGTCGCAAAGCAAGCGAACAAGCGCTACTTAACCTCCTTCAACAATTCCAGTCATGCATACAAACGGCCCGTCCGCTAGTCAGTTAGTCCGTTCGCTTGTCTGTTACTCCTTTGGCGATTTGCATTGCTGCTGTCGCAAGAATGCTACAAAGGTGAGGAAGATGCAATAAAAGTGTGGCATAGACAGCATGGCATGTAAAAAGTTTAATTTGGACTTTTGGAAGTATTAAATTTTTAAAAGGCTTTGAAATGTGTCAAAAGCTCGACATCAGTACATTCTTGTTTCGTGTAAACTTTCAGTTGTACTACATAAGATGATAAATTATTAAATAAACAAGGTTTCAGATTTTGTGCATGCCCGTTTTTTTTCAGCTGAAAGCATTTCTCTGTTTGATGCTAATTTTTTAGTTACAAAAACCCACAGATAAAACAAACTACGAACATAATGGATTTATTGCAGAGTATTGACGCCAGTAATAGTTTTTGCATACAGCGTCACTTAATCTCAATAACTTACCACTTGATCCGATTCAATATCGACTCTGACCAACGGAGTATTACAAATAAGCGATCATAACGTAAGCAAAACAGATACAAATTTACAGAAATGTTAAATTTATTAAGAACTAGCTTATACCCCTCGGTTTAACCCCACATTTCTATCTATATATATACATTTAAATTATGTATGTACCTATAGACCTCTTTCGTTATCCCCTGTTTTTTTGGAGGTGGTAGGGATTAATATCATATAACCCCTTGCCGAATTTCAGTGGTCTAACGTAAATACTTTCAGAGATACGGACTATGAAAAATTCCATTTGTATGGGAGGTGCCACACCCCCTATATATATCAAAATATTTGTTAGCCCATGACTATCCCTGGAAGATATCCAGTTCGTGTTTCAAATTTGGTTACGTTCGGCTAATACGATTAGGACACAAGTCGGTCCATAGATACATACATAATTTGAATTTTATATATGGGCAAATCCGCCGTAGTGTTAAATTTTTGGATACACGGATGCTACACATGGGTTAATGAATTAAAGCCGGTAAAAAGCATATGGATATTTAGTTTGACGTATTCACTATCACCTCTGAAGATATGGATGGAAAAAATGTAGACAAAAAGTTTTTTCAGAACTTTGAAGAGTGAAAAACGTCGATTTTTCCGTTTTTTCAAGTGATACTTGTTTTTTTTTTTTTTGGTATTTGTTCTATAAAATTTTGAGGCATCAATGTATCGCTTTGAAATTTTAACTGGGTGTAGTTTTTGAGATTCGAAAAATGTAAGCGGGGTTAATGTGCTCCTCCAATATTTAAAGTTATCATCAATGAAATTAGCGATACTCTATTTTTGGCCTTTTCCAATATTTGTGAATTTGTGCTTATAAGTTTTTGAGGCAACAGAGTATTAAAATTTTGGTTATACGCGATGATAGCCACTATACAGCAAAACTTTCGGTGGTTTTGAATTTGATGTGCTCTCTGTAGTTTTGAAGTTAGAGAAGGTAGAGTCGGTAGCATGTTTTTTTGTTGGCACAGCTACAGTGTTACTTTTATTACATGTTACTCTTTTGTAATTTGTTGTCCCACACTACAGTAGTATAAAACCAAATGCCTCATTTTGAAAGATTAACATAACGAAAGTTATTGAAATTTGTACAAGGGGCAAATATGGGAAATTTTCGAGATATATCAGAAACCGTAAAAAAATTTGGAAAAACATATCTAATTACTTCCAAACTAATTTTTATTCAAACGTTAGTGAAATGAAAGACAAATTAAGTAAAGGGTGTTTTCTTAGGGGTATAGAACTTCGAATTGAAATAAAACACAAGAAAATCGTTTTAAGGTCCATCAATTTGGCTTTATTGGAAGGATAATTTTATGCCATTAATGTTTAAATATGATTTCGGGCATGTGGCCGCCGCGGCTGGCTCGAATAAAGCCAATTCTACAGGTCCAATTTTCAACCACTTTTTCGAGCATATGGGGCCGTATGTCGGCAATAACGCCACGAATGTTGGCTTCCAATTCCCCTAACGTTTCTGGTTTGTTGGTGTAGACGAGCGACTTCACATATCCCCAAAGAAAATAATCCAATGGTGTCAAATCACACGACCTTGGTGGCCAATTGACAGGTCCATTCCGCGAAATTATGCGCTCATCGAATGTTTCCTTCAATAAATCGATTGTGACGTGCGCTGTGTGGCATGTAGCGCCGTCTTGTTGGAACCACAACTCATCCACATTCATGCCATCCAATTCGGGAACAAAATAGTCGGTTATCATGGCTCTATACCGGTCTCCATTAACGGTAGCTGCCTTCCAGCATTATTGCGGAAGAAGTATGGCCCAATGACTCCACCAGCCCATAGAGCACACCAAACAGTCAGTTTTTGTGGATGTAATGGCGTTTCAAGGGTCTCATGTGGATTCTCTTCACTCCAAATGCGGCAATTTTGCTTGTTGACGTAGCCATTCAACCAAAAATGAGCCTCATCACTGAACAAAATTTTGCGATGAAAATCAGCATCGAAATCAATCTCATTTTCGGCCCATACACCAAAATCACGACGCATTGCATGGTCTCGCGGCTTTAATTCTTGCACAAGCTGGATCTTGTAAGGTCGCTAGCCAAGATCTTTGCGCAAAATCTTCCATAAAGTTGATGGACAAAGCTCCAATTGCTGTGCACGGTGGCGAATCGATTCATTCGGGTCCTCTTCAACACTTTGCTCTACAGCGGCAATTGTTTCTTCGGTGCGCACTGTTCGACGTCTCTGCGGATGCGTATTATCACATAGAGTAAACGTAGTGCGAAAACGATCCATGGTTAACCGAATTAATTGCTCTGATGGACGATTATGTCGACCATAAAATGGACGGAGCTCACGGTAAACTTCGCGAACTGAACCATTATTTTCGAAATAAATTTGCACGATTTGCAAGCGTTGTTCTTTTGTCAACCTGTTCATGATGAAATGGCAAACCAAACTGAACATAAATGACATTAGAGTTGCCAGATTTGACCACAAAATGCCAGTTTTATCTCTATTCGAAAAACAAACCTGTAAAAAAAACACCCTGTATAATAATTAAAAAAAATCAAAACATGCAAATATTATTTTTCGTTTTATTTTTCCACACTACTTTTACCCATGAAGTCGAAACCACCTCGCTTCTACGTCTATTTGATACCCTAATTGTTTAGACAAGTTTTGTGGGTCTCTGGGTCCATATATCAGAATACACCTTCGAAGAAGTAGAAATATCGATATGAGAACCATAGTACGTCAAAGCTCTCTTCAGTACCTTTCGTTTGATAGCCATATTGCAGGTAGAAAGATTTTTTACCCGGTTTCATATTTTTGAGGATATCTCGAAAACCGGGTTTCGGTTATCAAAAAAAGTTTACCCAAATATACTTTACATAAATATCTACATGCTGCTAAACTTTTAACATAATCGGTAAAGAAGTGCTCAAATTAGCAAAAATATTTAACGGTTTTTCGGGGTTTACTTTTATCGATATATCCGAAACCGGTTTTCGGATATCGACAATTTTTTCCCAAATCATTCTTCGTTTATTCGTCAGTACGCTGGTAAAACTTCAAGATGATTGGTAGGAAACTGTGAAAATGAATGCATAACCAACTTGGCACTAAATAATATTTGACGGTTTTTCGGCTATATATTTTTAACGATATCTCCAAAACCGGATGTCGGATATCAAAAAAATTTGGCCTAAATATAAGCTTCTTATATCTCCACACGTTGCTAAAATTTCAACAAAAGCGGTGCAGTAGTGTTTAAATAAATGTATATTAAACACTGCGACTTGAATTTATATATATTATCTCCGATCTATTGACTATGAGGCATTATGTAAGACGAATTACGCCGATAAATTTAAGCTTCTCTTTATCTACCAATGTACCAGAAAAAAAGTTATTCTTGTGCTTCGATGTTTCAAAAATTTTTTTTTTTGGCAAAAATGTAACACTACGGCGGATTTGCCCATATATAGATATAAAGTAGTACGTACAGAAGCGAAAATGTGTCATATACCGTAAGGTAGGCCTCGAGCAATATATTGGTGAAGTAACCTTTCAACTCCATGAAGTGGTTATTTACTGATACGCTTACAAACATAACTACATACATAGAAAAACAGAAAATTCTAGAAAAACTGTTGGTTTTGCGGTGTGGTCCTAGTGCTTACAAATTGAATATTTATAACTGGTGTTAAGGCGTGTTAAGTGTTCTCCCATATGGTCTGGAGTATAATTTCACTTAGTGTTCCAAGGTGGTCCCAAGTTTAAAACTCTTCCCCATATACATGGTATAACATACTTTTATTTTGCATCGCACAGCAGCAGTGTTTCAAAGTGAATTATTCATTACTTCAAGATTCTCAACTACGCTGTGTTAATTGAAGGGCACTACCATTCTTTTGTCATATGAAAAGAGCTGGGGCGGAATTACGACACACGCTTCGTGATCGTAAACCGTTTTTTAAGTCACCATAACATTGAAACTGTCCAACTTTTTAAAAGAGTAATAATGCATAATTGAACCGACCGGTACTTCTAGCCAATTGCTCACGTATGTTGTCAGTCTGAATTATGGGCTTAGAGCTATTGCGATTTAAAAATTCGCTTTCGATCACGGAACGTATAACGTAATTCGACCCCTGGTTGGTTAGTCTACTTAGTTATTTCTGTTATAGCTGAGTATAGTGACTAAACCTGGGAGTAAATTGGAGGACTTTACCTTGAAGAGAATGTAATCGCCAAACAGTTTTTGCGCTAGGGCTAGGTCCTACACCTTTGCTTTTTGTGGGCCACGGCCACTTCTGTTAATTTGGATCACAGTCTCTGGCACCATAACATAATTGCTTTCAACCAAAGAAAAAATGTATTTTTAAGAGCGAGTTTAGATAATGCTAAATAACATTCCTTTACTTTCATCATAATTATTTTAATTATGGGTTAGGCAGTGTATCGTAAGCATATTGATGCAAAACTTAGTATTAAAGAGAAATCCTTCCAAATAACAAATCAATTAAGACAAAAAGGACATAATCAGCAAGTTTGAATGAAATGCAAGGGAATTATATGGCCTGTAATTATTATAATACAATTGACACTATTTTCTTCCAGACTTACGAGGGTTGTTCAGTAAGTAAAAAACACTCTGGCACTGTAATCTTATTTGCCTAAAAAGTAAGGAAAAACGCCAAAACCACAGCTTTAATAATTTGTGTTTGTCTGCCTGTATGTTTGTTTGCGCATCACTCATTAAGCGATGAATGGAATTCAATGCAATATTCTTTCAAATATTGCTACATGCTTAACTTCAAGCTTGGGTTCACTTTTCATCAAAGCCTAAATTTAGTTCCCCCAGAATGCCATGGGGTCTGAGCAAGTAGTTACAAATATTTTTTATGCATATAAGTATGGTATAATTGTAACAGGCAGATATCTGCACTAAAAAGAATTGCATAAATACGAATATCGGTAGTCTAAATTAGCACAAAAGGTGCAAAACTTTTCGAATCATGGAATCCTCGTTCCAAAAAAAAAAAAATTGCTTCATAAGTAACAGAAAGCTCAGGTCGGCACCACTTATTCAACGATCCTGGTGTTATTTGCTTATGACACAAACATATGTAGTTAGATTATGCATATAGCTACACTCAAAATCTTAAAATAAATACAATCAAATACGAGTATATGAGGTTGTTAATATTGGCATTGTTTTCATTCCTTAAAGGAATGCTATATATGTGGATTAGTAGTGGGACTATTTTCAAATAATATTCGAATAAATAATATTGAAATAATCATTTCAGAAAATTCGAATAGTATTTATTCGAATAATTTATCCGTTTATTCGAATAGTGGTATTGGAATAGTATTATTCGAATATTGGTTATTCGATTAGTTGTATTGAAATGCGAGATGTCGGAAGCGCAATTCAGTCTTGTACCTATGAGCATGCATTCACGTTTTGTATGTATCTATGTTTGTATATATGTTTGCTGTAGTGATATTCGAATAGTTGCCATTTATTCGAATAAAATTATTTGAACAAAATAGTCCCTAATGACGATTGTACACACATACTAACATATATATTAACAAAGTTAATGCATAATTAAATTGATACGAAATAAATTATACGTGAAAATAATTCTTACCTAAGCATTGCCAAACTATACTACAAGACCACAAACACCTTTTTTGTTTGTTTGTTAATTAAATGCAAACTAATAAACAAAAAAGATTTAAAGATTGCGCTTCCGACATCTCTACTGACTTGGAACGCTGTCGGTACATAAGCTCGGAATTTTAAATTATAAAACCTCAAACGTTTGAAAACTAAGCGAATTTAAGATTGATATAATTTTTTTTAAATGTCGCGGAGTTATGAGCTTTTGACGATCAGTCGCACCGTTTAAAACTCACATAAATAGCCTTCTTTATATTATAAAAAATTGTTTTATCATTTTACAAATCAATAATTCAACAGTAAATGCTTCTCAATATTTATAGTGTTGAAAAATAGGTGGCTGTGACCGAATGTGGTTAAAAAAAACAATATTCCATTCATAATCAACAGTGCTTGTGGCTGGTTTTATTTTCATATTTAATTTGTACACACATATCTATTTAACATATTTAATTACATTTATTTTTTTAAATTTCATATTCATTGAGTTTGGCGCATAATACTTTCAGTGACAAATTTGTGCTTAAAAGCTGAGAAAAACTATTAATTAGTATATTATTATATAATCAGCACGTCATAACTTTTGTTTATACTGAAGATAAGTAATTCCGTTGAGTTCTTTCAGAGTAAGTATTCTGTGTAAATTGGGTTTGAGTCAATACACGCTATTTAAATTTTTAAGCAAAAAAATCGTTAAGGCTAATTTCAATATTCTATAAAAGAGACAATAATTAAAAAAAAACACGAAATGCATACTAATATTCACTATTTAATTGCGCACATACATATATACATAAAACATGCACAAATAACTTTTATGGTATGGTAGTTGTTGTTTTATAATTATATTTGCGTTATAATTGCATTGTTGGTACGTAAAAAAGGTGATTGCAAAATGAATACTGCGAGCAAAGAGTGAAATAGTAAAATTTGTCAGCGATTGATTTTAACAAAAAAGTACAGAAAATTTGGAAAAAAATGGCTGTGGTAAGTACTCAATTTAATTTGATAACTCATAATCCCAATGAAAATGTGATTATTGAAACTTGAAAGTAATAAATGTTTGAAGGCTTGGACATAAGATTGTGTCGAAATACCTATGCTGACATTAAAATATGAGAAAAATAAATGGTCCATGGCACATTCGGGAAACATTCGAGTTTGAAAACTTTAAAAGAGTTCCACATACTTAACACCCACCCTTTAGCGCTGGTACTCATCCTAATTATAAAACAATCAAAGAGATAGGCATTTTTGAAACTCAAAGAGTTTTCTGAGATAGGACGTTTTTAAAATAATTCTGAAAAATGATGATCTTCAACTTAGCGTCAATATATCTTTACAAAGCTCACCAAAATATGTTCCCTAAAATGTTAAGTAATTTTAAAAATATTTTCAATTGAAAACAAGGAAGGAAAGCGCTGCATTCTGCTGTGCCGAAGGCTTTATACCTTTCATGAATACCCACCACGGTTTTAAGTGTCCGACCCTTACTAACAGCTAGTACAAACTCTGCAAAAATTTACGGTCTTACTCTGCTAATTTAAAGATACATAGCCATAACCCAGTTAATCGGAAAAATGTGTGTTTATGGAGGCTATACGATATCTTGGTCCAACCTTGATGATTTTCACTACACACATTACATATGTAATATGTACTGTAACTGCCAAATTTTGTGTTCCTCGCCCAAACCCTATTTATCGAAACAATCGATTGTATGGGAGACATGCGTTGTATTGGTCCGATCTTGCTGGTTCCTACAGAATTACAAAATGGCGGTCTTATACCAAATTTCATCGAGATATCTCTAGAACTGAGTGACTATTTTGCTTTCAAACATACAGACGGACGGACGGACATGGCTAAATCAACTCAGCTCATCGCCCTGATCATTTCGGTATACCTATTGGTGGGTCTATCTCTTCTTCTTCTCATACTTAGAAACATCGGGCCAAAGTTATAATACTATTTCATATTCATGAAAGGTATAATAATAATTCAAAGCGTATTGAGTGCATTTTCATTAAGTAAAATTTAGCCTAAAGCCTATGTTGCTAGCGATGCCTTATTTAGTTTGTAAAATAATTAGTGTTATTACGTAAGCTTTTATAAATAAAAAAAAAAACGATGAAACCAATACTTGCACTATTTTTTAATCGATGCAAGAAGACTGAGTTTGGAAGTGTCTATGGTTTCTTCCTCCATCCATTCCAAACCTCCATTAAAATGGCAAAGCAGCTCCTTAGCCAGCGGGTCTATGCCCCTGCAGCTTACACATGAAGCGAAATAAATGCCGTATGTCTTACAACATCTGTTATTAATAGTTTGTTCAGTTAAAGAAAAAAAAAACAGTAAAAATTATATGGAATATTCAAATAGCTGTAGTTCACCAGGACTCGGCACAATCGGTTATACGATTAATGGATGAATCGAATAAGGTGAAGATAAAATATTACTGCGAATTACGCTGCACTGCTAAATGGTCTACAGCTATGGTGATTGTCATACTTGATCACGTGTGAAAATAAATTAATTTAAATCAATGTGGTAAAAAACAAACACTTAATATCTACAATAGGTACTGACTTTCTCGCAATTCTAAGAACTTATAACTAGTCTTGAAATTAACGAATTGGACACAAATTTCCGAATGATCAAGATTTAAACAAGAAAATGGTTTGCTGATTATTATTTTTGGCCCAGTCTAATGTACACGAATAGATTATTCGATACTCTTACAAAGCCCGTGATTTAATGTTCCTCATGTCATACCAATATCCTAAAACTGAAAAGCCTTCAAAAACAAAAGGTTTGTATAGATAGGGAAAGAGGAAAACGGAGAGGACGAGCTTTAGGCCTCTTTTTTAATTTTTCCGATAAATAACACTTCGGGCTAGAAATAATTTAGATGGCAGAACACCGCATGTCCGCGGAGCTGGTTTAGAATAAAAATTCAAAGCACACAGAAGGGGATATTAATTTTTTTGTGCCATTCTAATTAAAATGAACACATATTTGTGTACGTATGTATATCCTGCTTTCGCCTTTAATTGGCGATAAAGCAAGCGACTACTCGAATTTAACCGCGTTCAACAAAGCGCGTCAGTCAGCCCTGTCTTGCGACAGCTGACTATATCCATACCAGGTTATTTGCAATTTGTGTAGCTGCTAATATATTCACACGTTTATGCATATTTTGAAAACATAGATACATATATACATTATTGCATATTTATTTAAATCAGAATGCTTACTGTGCATGACCGTTATGCTGTGGTTAAATTAATATGCGCATTTTGCTTTAAATAAATTTGTGGAGACAATGGAAACAACCTTCAAACAAACCACAACAACAAGAACATATAAAATAACACAATAGAACAAAGCACCTACAATTGATTGCCTGATAAATTTAATATTTCAACACACACACGTACACATGCAAACATCCAAACATTCAAACAACGTAATAAATTTGTACACGGAAGTCCTGCCGCGGTTAGAAATTACGATAAGCAAATTATAGTTTTTTATTGTTTTTGTTGTTATCTGCCAACTTAATTCAATTAAATTTTACTTGCATTCACACAAATTTTTTTTTTTTTAAATAAATTATTTTATGAAATTTTTTTATTTGACATCTTTATTTTTTCAAAATTAAATTGCATGCGAATGACTGGAAATGAGTCAGCACATACAAACGTATATACAGACAAAAATATATATTTTGCAGTTATAGCTTTATTATTTAAAAAGCTCAGCAAATTTATTTGACATTTTGATATATTTAGAAAACAAATTTTTGTTGTTGTTGCATATCAACTCCTTTGAGCTTCGTATTTTGCTCCATGTTTCGAAATATAAATTTATAGCTTTGATTTAAAAGTTCTGATTTGATCAAAAGGCTTTAATTTACATATTAGCCATAGGCCTGAGTAGCCAGTGCTTTGTTCAAATTGAGCTTTTAATACTTTTTAAACTTAGATATCAATATTAATAAATAAATAATTTACATACATACATATACGGCTGTTTGAACAATTTTGTTGTGGAAGCATTGAAAGTTAATATAACATTAACCATCACAAATATTCGTTTTTAAGAAACGGAAAGTTTTGTAGTTTTAATTATTTTAATGGCCAAACATCGGTGGCAAAAAGCATTTGAATAACTGATGGAATGTCTGAAGTTGATTGGCTTTTTAATCAACAAAATGAGATTTGGTAAATTTTGGAAAATGGGCCCACAAAAGGAAGAATACATTATGAAGATGTCAAAAGTCAAATTTAGCATTCAAATTTTCTTTTCACATACTGTATGAGAACAGGCTAAATTGTTTGACGACTACGCCCACTATATTAAACATTTTTTAACAACTTTGTGGTACGCGAAAAACATTGTGTAAACGAGAGCCTTGGAGGTGCCGAAATATAATTAAGAACACACGCGAAGAGTGTTGAAAAGCATGCATCAACTCTTATACAACAAACGGAAGGAACAAGTCCATGCCCCCGATTAGAACTGAAGATTGCTTTGCTCAATCCACAATGGTCTATCTAGTTCAATGTGCGAAAGACTGAAGCCCACCTTAGACCAGCTGATTGGAGCTTTTCAGTGCGCCTTCATACTTTCATTCTATCATCTACCAGATCATCACGTTAGGCCACATCCTGGAGAAGATCCTTGATAAAAGAATCGGCACACACCATACCTTTGTCGATTTCAAGAAAGATTTTGACAGCTATTATGATTGGTTTTGACTCAGCTGCTACACAGGACTGAGAAGTACCGGTCTGAGCCATTCGCAAAAAAAGGGGATTCAATACATGCATGCTTCCCATCTTAAAATTTCCTTAACTTAATGCAAGAGAAGATAATTCGACTTATTGAGTATGTGACAATGCTGAAAGATAAATTTTCAAATAAGAGATACGATTGAGGTGAGCCTTTCGAAGCATTACAAGATGTTCGCCGTAGTAGTAGAAAATTTTTATCCCAGGCCTTGTAGCCAGTGAGCCCACAGCAAATCTGTGGAAGGGCGGTGTCAACCAACCACTGCTCTGGCTCTGTGCAATATAAAGCCGATTTCGTTAACTCTAAAAGATGTTCCGCATTGCTCAGTGTGCTCTTCAACAGAATATTTTCAACACCACCGCCGTGTTTTACGCTTTCTACGCACTCAGCGGGCTATTCAATCTGAGATCCTATGCTTATAATAGGTTGAAGGCTAACAATTGTTAGGTATTACCAAATGCGAATATGGCTGCAAGATAAAACTTTATAGTAAATAATACTTTTTGTAGTAAAATCATAATAATTTTGACAACTTTGTCCTTCAACTAGGGGTTTGGGTTGCAGATCATGTACTTACGTGAATGTCAGCAAAATCACCCTACAAGTACAGCGGCGCAGCAGCAACAACGAGTGCTTTACCGTCATTAGCGGCACCGCTTTCTTGTAAATTTCGATGACCGCAACGCCCAATTTGGCCGAATTTATTTTAATGTTTTGCTGCGCATTTTTCTGTTTTTTATCTTCATTTCTTTCTAATACTTTTTCCAATACAACAAAAATACAACAAAAATGTCAGAACTGTTGTTTTGGGTAAAAATATTTGAAACATTTGATTGAATTCTCACCGTTTTGAATATGACGGTGAGAAAAAATGTTGCTGAATGAATTGCCACCGTCATGACGGCCGTAATATTTTATGCTTGCCGCTATATTACGTTACGGTGAACTTCACCGTCTTCTTAGTTTACACGTAATTACTTTTACATTGCAATGTTTTTGACAACCTACTCTACCGCTATTTGACGACCGCTATATAGCGGCACCGCTTTCGAGGAACCCACACCTTAAGTAAATAAAATTTATTTTTAGAATGCATAAAAGAAATATTGAATTGTTGTTAATTTTTAGGTTTGACTAATTGTGATTGTGAAATGCATTTTAAATAAATAAAACATAAAATGAAAAAATATTTATTGGGTTGTATTTACTTTGAAACCTAGACTCAAAAATCACTTGGAAGCTACAACAACGAAAACGGCGAGCAGAGACACATACAGTAATAACGTGGTTAAAAATAGAGTGGTCTGCATAGTTATTTGCAACGAGTTCCGAAAGTAATTGTTTTCACCATATTAACCCTCTGTAGCTGACGTGATCAAATTTTAACAACTCACCTTATGTGAGGTCTATCAGACCTCAGTTTTAAGAGGATTTCATGCTATAGAGATTTCTATTGGAGGTTTCTTAGTTATATTTTTTTAAACTATAAATATTGGTTAACCTAGCATGTTATTACAATTTTAAAGCCAACCATTTTTCAACAAATATGATTTAAAAAAATGTTAATAAATATTTCCAACGATACGCAAACTCAGAGCGTATAATTTGCTGTGTCTGTTAAGTTAAGCTTTCCTTGAATTTTCTAGAAGTATGGATTAGCTTCAATCTGAGATTAATAATTCTTTTAAACTTTAAAAATATCCACAAAATATTTCAAGAAAATTTAAAGATCTATGCCACGGAAATCAATTATAAAACTCAATTAAAAATGGACTATCACAAAACAAGAAGAACATTTTATTTATTTATTTATTTTATTGAAATATGCCTATAAATAACTATCTACACGAGTATATATAAAAATTTAGCCGTTTTTCGCGTTGTGATGAACTTTGCGGAGAATGGCTGAACCGATGTTAACCAAACTTTGCCACATTGAAGAGACACATGTGGAGAAGGTTTATAACTAAAAAAGGGGGTTATCAGAAAAGGGGGCGTAGCACCTCCCGTGCAAACTAAATTTTCCAAGCAGAATATCTGTGAAAGGGTTCAAGGTAGAGACCTGAAAATTGGTATAGACCTATATGATATCAAAAGCATTTTTACACAAAAAAAAGGGGGTAATCAGAAAAAGGGGCGTGGCACCTCCCATACAGTCTTAATTTTTCAAGGTGAATATCTCTAAAGGGGTTCAAGGTAGGGACCTGAAAATTGGTATAGACCTATATGATATCAAAATCATTCTCACACATAAAAAGGGGGGTTTTCAGAAAAAAGGGCGTGGCACCTCTAATACCAACTAAATTTTCAAGCAGAATATCTGTGAAAGGGTTCAAGGTAGGGACCTGAAAATTGGTATAGATCTATATAATATCAAAATCATTCTCACACATAAAAAGGGGGTTATCAGAAAAAGAGGCGTGGCACCTCCCATACAAACTAAATTTTCCAAGCAGAATATCTGTGAAAGGGTTCAAGGTAGGGACCTGAAAATTGGTATAGATCTATATAATATCAAAATCATTCTCACACATAAAAAGGAGGATTCTCAGAAAAGGGGGCGTGGCACCTCTAATACCAACTAAATTTTCAAGCAGAATATCTATGAAAGGGTTCAAGGTAGGGACCTGAAAATTGGTATAGATCTATATAATATCAAAATCATTCTCACACATAAAAAGGAGGATTCTCAGAAAAGGGGGCGTGGCACCTCTAATACCAACTAAATGTTTCAAGCAGAATATCTGTGAAAGGGTTCAAGGTAGGGACTTGAAAGTTGGTATAGAGCTATATGATATCAAAAGCATTCAAACACATAAAAAGGGGGGTTGTAAGAAAAAGAGGCGTGGCACCTCCCATACAAACTAAATTTTTCAAGCAGAATATCTATGAAAGGGTTCAAGGTAGGGACCTGAAAATTGGTATGGACCTATATAATATCAAAATCATTCTCACACATAAAACGGGGGGTTATCAGAAAAGGGGGCGTTGCACCTCTAATACCAACTCAATTTTCAAGCAGAATATCTGTGAAAGGGTTCAAGGTAGGGACCTGAAAATTGGTATAGACCCATATGATATCAAAGGCATTCTCACACATAAAAAGGGGGTTATCAGAAAAGGGGGCGTGGCACCTCCCATACAAACTTAAATTTTCAAGCAGAATATCTGTGAAAGGGTCTAACTAAGGTAAGGACCTGGAAATCGCTATAGAGCTATAGGATATCAAAACCGTTTTAGCGCATAAAAGTAGGGGTTATGTGAAAAGGGGGCGTGGCACAAAGAACACCTTTCATTTCTATTTTTCTTTCACCCAGCGAAGCGAAAGGTGTTCTTTGTGCCACGCCCCCTTTTCACATAACCCCTACTTTTATGCACATAAAAAGGCAACAAGCAACACGGGCTATCGGCCTAGAAGAAAATTACTTTTCATAACTTCTTTGAATAGTGACTGTACTTTTATTTAAATTTGTGTTATTTGTTTAATATAGTAAGGGAATATTTTTTTTTTGATAGACACATATTTTATATTTAGTGGCTGCAATAACCCACAGTTTTAGCCAAAATAAAAAAAGTAAACATGCTTATTTGACAATTTTGAAAATTCGCTTGAACGTATGAGTTTTCATTGCGTTAACCCGTATAGATTTTATTGTGCTTTTTTTCTTTGAATTTAATTTCAATTTAGAAAAAGGAAAGATATTGACATTGTATTATATTCAAATACATGGTGTGCAAATCGTTTTATTTGCACAGTGGTACTAATACGTATTTATGCCTAATTGTTGCAGGGATCGGAAATTTTCGCAGTAGACGTTTTATTACTTTTAAAGATATCGGAAGCTTATAATTGAACTTTGAATGCATATCATCTGCAATCCTCTAGTCCTTTATACAGAAAATTACATGCTCCTATCAGTAGAATTCCACCAATTTATTAAGAAAGAGAAGATTACAAGCTATATTACGGTAAATTCAAAAACAAATGCGTATACGGCAATCGTTAGGTGTATCCGGCGAGAAAGCTTGCAAGAATTCTATGGCCCCGCCGATTAGCCCAAGGCATAACTAAAGAAAGAATTGAGTCAAGCTCTGCCGAAACCGAAAAAATTAAAAGAGGAACAGGAATTTGTAAACACTTCCAAGCAAAACAGCTGCTGCTGTTTTCATACGTTAATAACAAAGTTTGAAGTTTTTGTTGCTGTTTTGCTTAATGGCGATCCATCAGCTCTTTTCCCTTGAAAATCTTACTAGTGAAATCTTCCCAACCGGAACTTGCAGCTTCCTCTTCCTCTCAAAATGAGTTCTTTCCCTACAAGTTTTATGTGTTGTTGTTGTTGTGGTAACGATAAAAACACTCCCCGAAGGTTTTGGTGAATTAACAGTCCTTGACCGCATTTGAACCCGGTACGCTCCGGTACTCCATTTGCGGTACTGCCCGACTGTCGTGGTAGCAATTTATGACCAGTGAAACCTTCTGGGTCATGTCACCCCTCCTTCCGTAAGGAAGGATAAGATGGGTTATAAGAGGGGAGAGGCATCATATCCGTAGATCAACCATCAAGTTGCACGTCATTACCTTTTCGCCCCTAACGACCGGTATGCCTACCTCGGCCATATTCTAAACCCCTAACCCGCAGTGGCACTTATGTGTTGTTGTTGTTGTTGTTAACAGTGCTTCGCCCTGCCCCAGATTGGACAGGGTTACACTGAAATAACAGCCCTTGGCCGGGTGAAAAAACCCGGGTCATTCCGGTGCGATAGAACCGGCTGTTGTGGGAATGCGCACTTATGTGTCGCCGAACCCAATTCAGAAACATTTTATAAAATTTGTAAGCTCCCTTAACATAGCCATTACTTAATCAATATTTGCACAGAAATGGGAGAACCACATAATACGAGTATATATATATATATATATATATTTCCTAAGCTCGCATACGAAACGTAAGTGAAATAGTAACTGGGCTTTGTGAACTTTTCGTTTAGTTGTTTTCAAAGGGTTAATGAAAACAAATTACTGACACACCCTAATTATTTCATATACATGTTGTCAAATACGCATGTTGGTTGTTAGCGGCTGGCTCACTGTTTCACTGTGCATTAACCTACTATGAAGTGGTACAGTAACTGACATGATGCTGATGCAGAGCCTGGAAATTGATATTTCGATGGACAACGTCATGTTAAATCTGTGTAGCTGCTAATGTGGAAATAAGAAAGAACATCGAGTGGTTGGACTGTCTGTGACAACTTGTAGGTTTGACTTCAGTCAAACTATTGTTGGTTTAACGAAACCCTTGGGTTTGCAAGGACAGAGAACATTAAGATGAAATCAATGTATTCATTTCTGTTCAGGTAAGCACTAATCTGTTCAATGTTTACATTTTAAACTCCTTAGTACTAAGGGTGAATGTACTAATTTAATTCCAAACTGGTCAGTGCTTAGGACCAAAGTACTCATATTTCGGCCTTGCTTACTTGAAAATGCGCATGTACTTGAGTGCAATACAAAATGTCAGAATGGGTTAGAAATTTCCCAAAGTGCTTAGCAGCGTCTTGTAGGGTCAGAGCAAATAATGCTGAATTCATAAACATGTGTAGGCTTTCACTTGAAATAATAAAAATTATTATTCATTTGTTTTAGTTTAATATGAAATTGTAATATTTCGTTTGTTGTTGACATTTTAGCAATAATAAATATTGGATTGTTGATAGTGGCTGTACATATGTATGTAAGTATATATGCACATGAGAGTATACATACGTATGCTTTATATGCATCATTGATTACAATGTAATTAAAATTGAATTGTGGAAGAGAAAATTATGCATAAATTATTAATTATGAGAAGGGAGGATATTTATTTATGAGCTAATACAATCGATGGTGTTAATGGCATTATTTTTATTGTTTTTAAATTAACTTTTCCAGCTGCAGTTTTACACTTTATTTTTAGTAGTAAATAAATCATGCAAAATAGGTAATTTAAGCAAAAAAATTTTATGTATGACTGTCATCCATGCGCTGATTGGTGCGCCTGCGACCACTAGCGATAACATTTTCTGGGCCTTACATCGATTTGACATTTTTTTGATTACAATGTGGTAGAGTTCTGTAAGCATCACATGATCTTCAGATTAATAGAAGTAAGACTTCTTCGGAAGATTTACTAACCCATTCGCGAAAGCGACGGTGTGTATCCAAGGAGATGTAATGATGAGACATCCACATAATTCAACGAATAAATATTATGCGTATGATTGAAAATGCGATTGGCTCCAGTAGAATAATGTGCGGTTTCCAATGTGCTCGTACATGTCAAAACGCGCATTTGCTTCAAAGTGCAAACGTTTTCGTCAACAGCCGCGTGCATCGTCCAGGCCGCGAGCTCCGTCCACAATGATCGCGTTACCAACTGTCCGAGTGAGAATTACAAAATGTATTCTTTTCGGAAAACAAAAATAAGCCTTCGAAGATAATTGCGTGGAATTTTAGGAAGGCTTTAAAAAATGAATTTGTTTCAATAATTGTTATTAAAAACCAAGTTAATTTGCAAATATTATTTTTTGAATACATCTGTTGTGTAGAAAAACCGTTTCGCAAATACCAAAAAAAAATGTCGGCCTTATATGTCAAACGAGTCATTAAGCTATTAATTTTTCGTCGAAATGTTTAAGAATTCTTTATTATTGCAATTCATTGTTTTCAACTATGCAGGTTTTCGAAAAAAAGTTCAAAGTGTTTTTTTGTTCTTAGCTACAAATTTTTATGGTTTTTATTACTATCCGAAAAATAAGGGAAAAATCCGTTGAAACAGTTCACGTGGTTCGACTCTTAAATAAAAATATTAACAATTTGGAGCAATATACTGAGAGGATTAAGGTCGAGCTTATCTACCAATATATGGTGTGCTGTTTCTAGTTTTTTCTACAAGATGGCATGACCTAAAACAAGCAGGCCGAATCCGAACGGCGTCTGCAAGGGCAGATGAATTTCGCAGAAAAGCTTTTTCATGGCAGAAGTAAACTCGGAGGGTTGCCGACCACTACCAACAATACCACACAAAAAGGGCGGGCAAAGCAAAACGACAAATTTAAATACAAAAACCGCAAAATTTCCCCCTTTTCTTCTGTGGCTAACAATTGTTATAATTAAGTAGATATAATTTTTTCGCTTGTAATTGGTATAAGTACTTACAACCAGCAAAGACAAACGACCTTGTAAAAGGTGAAAATATACAAAAAAATATCAAAAAATGTTCAACATTTTGTTTAATTATAAAAAATCAAGCAAATATATGTATGTAAATACTATTTAATAGTTAAAAGTATTTAATAAATTTGTTTGATGTGCCGGTGACATTCAAAACATGAGAATCCCTTAGGCCAAATAAACCTGAGTTTCTAGAATCTCCCGAGCAAAGGCTTTTTTTTTTTTGGAAAATCGCATAGCACGTGCTCACCCGTCTCTTTTGCGTACATAACGTTGCAGCTTTCACACGGAGTGTCATGTTCCAGACCAATTAATGCCATATGTTCCCTATAGTTGAGTGTGCAGTGAGGACGACAACTGACCCTAAATATGTCTCTCTTATTCGTTATGAGAATGGCTACAAATCGTGTTTCATTTTAGGAGTGCTACAGACTCCGAGACACTCTACAGCACTGCAAACATTTCCACCTATTATAAGACTATAGTCCATGTTGAGAGGTCCGGCCTGATGAGTCCCAAAGGTGCAAAGGCCTCCTTCGATTCTGAGTCATCAAGAGCCCATCCATGTGTCTTCAATTCCCTTTGAAATTGAATAAAGATCGTGCTTCATAGTAGGAGGGCCACAAAGAGATACGGCCCAGGGTTTCAAGGACTTTCTTCGCTGAAGACCCCATTCAGGCCGAACTAGCTCTTTGACTATTTCATTTACCTGTATATTAAGATGCAACGGCACCCATATTAAAGAAACAATGTGGCGACTTGCCCGGTTCATAGTAACCAAGCTCGATATTGTCGTCTGACTGCCAGACAAGATTCCTATATTATTATTTAATTTAAATACGTTTGCTGAGTTGGGACACCAAAATGGATCCGTCCGTGGAAACTGAAATGTAAAATTTCTGAATGAATTTCCGAGTTTTCAAGTCCTTACTCGAATACTGTTCTGGCGTAGTTGTAATCAGCTTCCGTTTTAATATAGTAGTCTTTAACTTTTACAAGATACAACTGTGCCATTTTTAAGAGTCCCAACTCTGCCGCCTTAAATGTCCCTTGGATGCCGTTTCTTTGGTAGAGAGTTTGATGGCCTTCATGTTTGCAATTCAAATTCAGAGCCTCCGTAGAACGTGATCGTGACCCCAGTCATGTTGCTCACACACTCGACTGCCTTGTACATCCATGCTTTGATTTCTGGACTCAGGACCATTGTTGACCTAGTATTATTTTGCAGGGTTACATTCTATATTAAGCATTCAGTTCAACTTAGGTGTGAAAAGGACACCTCTTATAAAGTCGCAGCTCTTGATCATCAAGAGGAGGCGAGTAGAAATTTTAGATTTTCGTGCTAGGGTAGAAGATTACTAGCTCTGCATTTAGGGACTCACATTGAGCACCACTATGCACGCTCAACCATTCAACTACCTCTATATCTACGGCACAGAGCCCTAGCACAGATGTTCTATAGGCTTTGTGATTACAATTATCTACTACAGCGCCAACAGAGCAGTAGTGTCTTGAGTACCCTCACATAACTGTTGTCTCTTTATCAAAAATTATTTTTTCAGCATTGTCACATACCTAATATGTCATGACAAAAGTACCAACAATTGAAAGAAAAAGATCTTTTGAAGCATTCCTAAACATATCTATGGTCATAATCATAACAATAGTCATTGGGTTGAATTTTGCTACAGTTGAAGCATAGGGCTGTTAGTTTGGACATTTTGTCTCATATTGGTAAATAATTGAGCTTCAAAACTATTTTCCATTAAACTTGCATTACGACCTTGCAGGTTTAACCTTTGCGGAGATTTTTGATATTGAGAGGAGTTTCTTCAAAAAATGCCACAGTGTGTCTTCAGGACTATAAACGAAAATAAACAAATAAAACAGCACTTTTTCACACATTCATTGGAATTATATTCACTTTATTTAGTTTTCACTTGCGCGTTTTTTATTCATTTTACTCTTTAACTATTTTCTTAGATGTTAAATAATTTAAGCTACAATAATCATTTCGCCTCTCAATTCATCATAAACATATTTCAGTTGCGAATACTTGATTTCACATTCATTTGGACTTAATTACTTATGTAGTAAAATCTTTCAAGTTCTTCGTTATTTGTTTGTTTTCTTGTTTTTACGACACTGATGTTGAATTCCTAAAAAAGTACAAAAACGATGCTGAGCACTTTCGAATGATTCGTTGGAAAATTTATAGAAATGGAAGAAAATGAATAAATCATCCTGGGAAATTTTGAAATGAAAAAGAATTGAGTAAAAAAATTAATTAAAATTTTTGCTTTGCAGTTCAGTTCAATCCAGGAGGAATTGACGAATATGGATATGAAGCAAAATAAGCAAACGCAAGTGAAGAAACTTAAAATATCACAGAATCCGAAAGCAATTCAATAAATTAAAACTAGAAAAAATTCAATTCGAATGAATCAGGTACCTAAAAACGTAGTTCGATTCACTATACACGTACAACAAAGTCTAATAATCGCAAACAGTCAACAAACCACTACATACAAACGTACAATAGCGTAAAATATCTATTTTAACAAATATTTGGCCTTACCTACAAACGTTAACTCTATCCAATAATTTGCTACGGCACGGGGATAACATGTAGTATGCGGGGAATAGGGGTAAGGTGCCATGGGCAGTAGGAATGAAATGGAGTGAGGTTGCCATGTGCATGGTGATGAATGCACAAATTCGCATTTTTGTGTGTGTGTGTGGGTGTTTGTGTAAGGATGTTTGTATATATTTTACTATGGGCGAATGTTATAAACTTAATCATACACACTAAACTTGACATATACGCTAAGTGAGAATCCTAAGCCAACTACTAAACATGTCTGCCAGATAATAAACGTAGCAGTTTTTCGTGCGAAATTTGTTAGTGTTGCAAAGATTTTCACAGAACTCCAATCGCTGAGGCCAGCTTGATTGCGCGTTGCGGCGCGCACCAAATACGTGGTATTACGGTCGAGTCCATCGAGCACAAAACGTCCACCTGTGTGTGCGACAGAGAGAGAGAGAGAGATAGAGAGAGGGAGAGCTATTTTAGAACACTTTACTGTTGAAAGTTGGAGTTAAATGAATTTTTGTCTTTTTTGCATGTAATAAGTTAATTCAATTGTTGACTAACGGTGATAGCGAAGACGACTGCATCAAATCTCTAAATGATTACAAATTTCAAATTTAATTTTGCATGCTTGAGATTGCTTTAATTTTCTTGTTGGAAATATAAGCACTCAATGCTAAAACTTCTTCACGAATAAGCTAAATTCCATCGCGAGATGTAAAAGAGCTAAACTATTTATCCTCTAACAGATGTATCTTTAAAACCAAATACCTAATCCCAGACAGAGGCATAGGAAATGCTTAACTGCCTTATCTTTCTCCAGGCAGGTAAACATTAAGTTAACAGGGACCAGGTTATTCTTTGTTAAAACAATTTAGAAAGTTCCATTATCCAATCTTTTTGCAATCAAAAATGTTTAAGATCTATTCCCTGAAACCTTTTCTTTTTTTAGCGCTACTTCGGCACTGTTTTGAGATTACTTCCTAATAAAATGTCACCGGTGTCAAGAAAATTGTTTAGCTGTTCCAAAAACCGTCTGACTTTACTGCTTTGGTGACCTTTGACTTTCTTAAAAGCAGTGATTTTTTGGAACCCGCGATATTTTGGAAAGCAGTGACATTTTGGTATGTGGTGAATGTTTATAACCAGTGGCTTTTTTTCAAAGCAGTAACTTTTTGCGAACAGTGACATTTTAGAAGCTGTGAGTCTTTGAAAAGCTTTGAAATTGATGAATTTTTGGAACCAGTGACCTTGTTTAAAAGCAGTGACTTTTTAAAAAAAGAGACATTTTTGAAGCTGTGAAGTTTTGAAATGCTTTTGAAATTGATGAATTTTTGAAACCAGTGACCTTGTTTAAAGCAGTGACTTTTTGAAAACAGTGACATTTTAGAGGCAGTGACTTTTTAAAAAAAAAAAGTGACATTTTTGAAGCTGTGAGGCTTTGAAATGCTTTTGAAATTGATGAATTTTTGAAACCAGTGACTTTTGGGAAAACAGTGACATTTTAGAGCTGTGAATTTTCGATAACTCGGAATATTTTTGAAAGCAGTGACTTTTTTAAAAACCGTGACGTTTCGGACTGAGTTTTTGCCAGCGGTGACTGTCTGGTAGTCGAAGAAATTTTTGAAAGCAGTTGGAAACATGCTATACATTACACAAGATTAAATGAGAATGTTCCAGAGAGGTTGTAGCCATTATATGGACCTAATGGAGGTGGTTTCCCTTTAGCGAAGTGGACGACAGAACACTCTTTGGCGCGAATAACAATAAAAAATAAAATAAAACTAGTGACAGATTAAACACAATCTATACCAAATACGCAGTGGAAACACTTGACAATTATTTCAAACTCAAAACCAGCAAACAAGGTGTATGGGTTTAGTGGAAAGGGTATTTTTTTTGAATAAAAGAAAATACCCACCGCCTACTATAGCGGAACTACTAAAGTCACGAAATTCAACCAAAACTCTCATGTTTCCCACCTTAATTAAACTCAAGAACTTCCGTTAACCGCCTTAAACTTAATATGGAACGTTTGAGGATGCTTACTATCTCCTTTATAATACAATTAAAGGTTCAGTTTGGCTTATATTAAGAAGTCTCATTTAATAGAAAAGAGGTTCTATGATTTAAAATCTCTCCGTTTTTCAAGTATTTACTGGTGAGGGCTTCATCTATCTTTAGTCTTTCCTCATTAAGTATATAGCAAATTTCAGGGTTTCTTTCATTTTGTTCCCCAACTTACCGCGATGAAAATGGAAATCCTTATGCTTGGCATAACTCCAATTGCCCGCGCTATGTTTGAAATCGTTTTCGCTCATATACTGCACACGATAGCCGAACGCATGCATATTCTCCTGAACATTCGAATATTTGACCGATCTAATATCGAGGTCAAAGCCATCGGTGAACGCGCGCAACAACTGAAAACGCGATGTACCACTAGGCTTTTGACCTTTGCGCAGCTTAACTATACGCTCTAGGGTGCCCAAGGGATTTGCTACTTTACATTTATAATCGCCAAGTTGTGATTCATTCCGCAGATGTATTTGTAACGTTGAACCATAATCGGCAAAGAAGATGCGGTAATTACGTCCACTTATGGCGCGTCCTTCATGCACCCAGGTAAACGAAGGTGGTGGCTCACCCATTGCATCACACGAAATATTCACCATGCCACCGATGTACGCATATTGCATCAATGAAGTGTCGTTGTAGGTCCAGTGAGGCTTATCTAGGAGAAGAGCATAAACACGAAATGTGAATCAAGACTTAAACTAGTGTTAGATGATGATAGAGGATGTGTGGATATGAATATTTCGAAAGTGAGAAGAACTGTTGAAGCTAACTTAATTGATTGCTACCTTCAAAAGCATTGTAAATATGGTGAGATGATGTGTGATAATTGTTTATATGTTGTATGTGAATATGTATGAACGTGTGTGTGTCTGTAAGTTACTTAGGGTTTTGTGCAAATCTAATTACTCTCCTAATGTTTGAGTAATACAAGTACTCTTAGGCCCGGTTTTTCAGTACAAGTTTAACTCAATTCGTCAGTTAAACTAAGCTTAAACTTGTTGCGCAGTTTTTCAGTCAACTTTAAACGAAGTTTAAACGTAATTTAAGCGGTCAATTCGGCAGGTTTAACTCTAGTCAACCTGTCAGCTGTTTTGCATATTTGATGGTTTTCGTTGTGAAACAATAAGCTGAACGCAATTTCAAAAGGACGATATTTTATATTTAATTAAATACTGAATATATCATCTGACGAAAGTGATTATAGTGATGCAGAAATTGGCGAAATGCTAACTATTACAATACTGAGGAGAAGCAATGGCGTTGAATATGTATACAAATATTATCTGTTGTCGTATCTAGATAAAGAAAAAACCAATGTTGCCGTAAAAAAAGCAAATATTAACAGCGGCCTTAAACTCACACTGAAAAACCGCTCTGCAGTTTAACTGGAGTTTAAATTTATACCGAGTTTAAACAAACTTAGTTTAAACTGAGCTTAACCAAGAACTGAAAAACCGGGCCTTAGAATTTAAAAATGTTTTCACATAAGAGTAGCTTTGATGCTTTTGTTTATGTTAAGAGAAATATGTATGTATGTATGAGTAAGGGCTGTTCGTAATCCATTGAGGCAAATTCGCATAAGCAGATAGCGTCAGCTAGTCGGTTTGCACTAAATACCCCTTTAGCTTCAACATTTATCTTCAGAATTACACCAGACACACACCACACAAGCTCACTCACTCACACGCACATACCCTGAGGGAAAAACAAAACTTTTATATGGCACAGTTTCCCTTTAGGTCACAGGTAGCACTACCCATTTGAGCCCCACACAATGCTCTCTGATATAGGCGTTTACATGAGCTTCCACTGGCGCCAATAATGGTCTTATGGAAGCAACTGGGGAAGTCATAGGGAAGTTAGCTTTGACTTTCAGGCTCATAGTCCCTACTTTCTTTCAGGGTAGTTCTTCGCTCACTCAACATTCACAAACGCCATATACTTTGTAGTGGGGATTTAATGCAAAACTTCTGCTGCAAATAATTTGCTAAAAACTTTCGCTTCGAGCACCAAAATGCAATTCCTCTCGCTTTTGTAACTTTCCTGCCATCCCCCAGCAACCCCCTTGCACCTGCTCATGCTGCATGCTCATATAGTGAGTCAACAACATTTCCCTCTCCTCCCAATCAGATCAGTTTGAATGGTAGTTAGTACGTTCACAAGCCCAACAACACAGCAATGATACATTTGGGTACATAAATATTGGAACATACAGTTATGGACACAGAAAGAACTCTCCTGGAGCAAGGAATTTTCATTGCTAACAATTAAAATAAAAATGTAATTCATTAGGGGTCTTCAGGCGCAACTCGGTTTCTTAGGCAAGCTTTATTTGGTACTCGTTAAAGTTTTTAAGTCTGGGCAGCCTTTTTTGGATTTTTTTGTAGAAGGAAAAAAGGGTTAATAAATGTAAGAAAGTCTAAGTTCGGGTGAAACCGAGCATTATATACCTAACTAGTAGTGATCTATTATGGCATACTAATTTACGCAGGTCTGTTTTAACACCTTTCAGTTCGTATTATAAATCCAGCTGATTGTTTTCAATAAAAACACTCCTGTCATGACTTTTGACGGGTAAATTAATTTAAAAAAAAAAATAAATGTATAGCGCGATACACAACAGGTGTATAATCATCAACCTCCTGAGAGCTTTTTGCGCCGAGCTTCCCTTCCAATTTGAATTTTTTCCTACAAATTGGACGGGACCTATAGATTTTTACCGACTTCGAACGGCATCTACAAAGGAGATAAATTTTTGCTGAGAAGCCTTCCATGGCAGAAACACGCGGAGAGTTTGCCAAACCACTACCGAGTGGGAACCCCGTTTTGAGAAACTTTTTCAAACCACTTTTGATGTTACCTGTCCCAGGACTCGAACCTTGGACCTTCGGTGTGGTAGGCCGGCAATACCATCGCCACACCACGGCGGCCGCCATTAATTTATTTGTATATAAATAGCTCCCCTACAACAACTGCTAACCACATGTTTTCAAAATACCTATACATGCACATTTTATGTTTGAAAAATTTGCGATCAAATAGACAGACGAAGGGACAGACAGACGGACGGAGAGACGGGCACTGCTAAATCGACTCAGCTCATAGTCCTTATTATTTCAGTTTACTTATTGATGGGCCCATCTCTTCTTCTCATACTTACAAACATTTCATGTTCATTAATGGTATGAAAATCAAAAAAGGTATATAACTCCCTATTGCAGTGGGGTATTAACAACTTGCCCGGATATTTTACTTGTGCGTTATCCGATTTGCTTGAATTTGCAGGAATATACTACATACTATTGGGAAGCAGCTTCCTAATTTTTATTAAATTGTCTTATTGAAATTATAAGCAAACGCCTTTGAAAATAGAGAATTTTTATGCTGAAAAGTGGGCGGCGCCACGCCTACTTCCAAAAAATCCACAAAATTTTTTTGCGATCGAGTTTTGCTTAAAAAGCATGTTATGTGTGTAAGATCTTATTTTCGCCAATTTTTACAACAAACAGTTACCTTTATATATTGAACATTATCACCAAATTTCGTTTCGACAAATCAATTTTTGGCGGAGTTATGGCATAAAAAGTTTTGTGGAATAATCCACTATAAAAGGGACGAAGACACGCCCTTTTTCGAAACTTTTTATTTATTGGATTTCTTGGTTTACGGAAACTTTAAAAGTGAAATATAAATGATGTAAAGATATTTTACGCAAAGTTATTGCCTATTTAATATATCTACGATCATACAAAAGTGGGCGTGGACCTTAACCGACTTCCCCTATTTTAAATAGCGCTCGGAGACGAGTGCCAAGGAACCTGCATACCATATTTCAGTAAGATATCTCAAAATTTACTCAAGTTATCGTGTTCACAGACGGCCGGACGGACATGACTTAATCAATTTCTCTTTTCGTCCTGAACATTTTGATATCTATAAGTCAATATCTATCTTGATCCGTTTATGCCGTTTCATACCACCGTTACGCGACTAAAGTTAATATACCTTGTATGCGTAGCACTACTAGGTATAATTAAAGTGACAAATGAAAAGAGAAAGAGATAAGTATAAGGGGAAAAGTGAAAGGAAAACTACCAGGAAAATAAAAGATGGTAAAGTAAATGGGAAAAGGAAAAAAAGAAATTGGAAAAACGAGAGGGGAAAAGTGAAACTGGCCAGGAAATTGGGCAAATGGAATAGGAAACAGGGAAAAATGAAAGTGTAATAGAAAAAAGGAGTGCGAAAAGCTAAGAAAGAAAAAATGAAGAGGGGAAATTGTAAGTGGAAAAGAAATGACAAAAAGGCTATGAAAATAGTGAAAGCGAACAGGTAGAATAGAAAAAGAAAAGAAAAATGAGTAAGGAAATGGGGAGAAATGAAAAGGGGAAAGGAAAAAGAAAATGGAAAAAGGAAATGCCAAAACAAGGGGCAAATTAAAGTGTAAAACAGAGGAACATAAATAATAAAAGTAGCAATTAAACTATTTAAAAGTCCACCGTAGTTCTCCAACATTCGTTGCCTAATACGCTCGTCCACTCATCGGAAATCTCCTAACTTCATCGGAGATAGTTGCAAAGCTAGCCAAATGTAAAGTAAAGTAGTCCTTCAATCCTTGTTTTAGCCAAATTTCTCATTGACTAGCAGCTCAACCAAATTTTAAAATCGACGTGTGTTTGGCTGAGTTGTTATAAGCAGGCTTGAAGAATTGCCTGTGCACTCCCTATTCATAAATTTGTGGATCTGGGGAATGCAGGGCATTTTTGTGCCTGCCATCAGGATGATTTTTGCAGTCCCAACCAAACGAAAAGTTTGAAAAGATACATAACGAAATCATTGATAGCGAAACTAATTGAAAATGAAAATAACGGAATAATATTGAAATGAAGCAAAAATTGAGATAAATATGGAAAAGAAAAAACGCGATGATAAAGCACGAAAGCCCAAAATGGCGGCTAAAGCTGAAAGAAATCTCCAGAATAATTTAAACGCTTCTATGGAAACTGAGGAAGAAGGTACGAAAGAAACAGAGAGTCTCACGCCTTCAATTGTTAACGGTTAAGTGGTTGAGAATTTTCAATTTTCCGAGAGTGCTCTGGACTTGAACGATACACCCTGACGGTCTCCAATGCTAATAAGTGATTTATTCGGCTATTTTATAATTGTAGACGTAGGAGTGGAGGCTTGATAAATCTGGTGAAAAAAGTGCCTCCCTACTTTTAAGTACCATCCTAAAGTACCACCCTTTTATATGAATTTTGACAGCAAGAAGAATCAAATTTGGCACTTAAATTGCTTTCGTTAAACTGACTGTAATTGAAATATGTTCATTTTAATTATGTAAAAATAACTTTTTAGAGCGTGTGCTGTTTCTCTACTCTTGACTGTATGTAAGTGTATGTGTGTCGAGTTGGAAGTTGTACGTCGGTGCGCATATTCCGAATACATAATAGCCTTTGCGAACTAGAAATGTTAAATTCGTTTTCTTGTAGTAGTGCAACAGTAGAGTAGCTGCTCGTCCTGCCGCACCAAACATTACGTCACTCACCGTCGGTTTCGACTTGACGCAAGTTCGGATACGTTCATACACGCATACATACATACAAACCTACATATGGAAGTTTGCCTTTAGACCGTCAGTTTCATTTCATTAGGCAAATGCGTTGGCGGTAGGCCACCTCGCCTGCCTCTCCTATTCTCGCCTGTCCATCCAATACCAGATTCAGTCATGGTTCCTACTTGTGTGCATTCTACCATCATTTGTTTATCGTTGAACCCTACGCCATCACAACAAACAAAACTAACAAAGAGCAATATTCCTAAATCCGCTCCCCGATTTTATTTTTTTTTTGGCTTTGAACTTTGAAAGTTTGTTAAGGAAACTACAAATTTGCTGGCAATTAAAAGTGTACTTTAGGATAAATCAATTGGGCGAATTTGTTTGGAAGTATTTTTATGTAAATACATACATACATTCATAGGGGCATGAAGCGCTGAGATCACATTCGTTTTTGGTTTAAATTTTTAATAGATCTCCTGAAAGCAATGCCATTGCACATTGAATTAGCGTCACTAAGGAAACGCGGCAAGTTTTTATTTTTATTTTAGATCAAAAAGTTTCAACTCAAATAACCCAGTGAACTTAGATTGAAGTTTTATTTTTATTAGACAAAGAAGTTTTTGTCAAGCATGAGTCTCTTGAATAACACTATCTCATAGAATGGGATGTTTCAGACCGAGCTATGAATTTCCCTGTCAGATTATGTCATAAAGGAACACAAAAATTTTAAAATAAAAGAAAACGGCGTAGGAAGTGAGACGGGAACAGTATCACTTCGTAGTATGCACCTCTAGATGCTTACTTGGAAGTCCTGCACACTTTCTTTCGTAGCTGGAAAGAGGGAGCGCTCTGAGTTAATACTCTTGCACTCTAAAAACTAAAGAGGTTAGGAAGCCATCTAAGCGATTTCCATGTCAATTCCATACTCTACCTAGACTAATATTCTTTGGAACGTTTCTTTGTTTTTGTTTTTGAAATAATGTTGTCAAGTAACTTGAGGGTATTGCCGCTGCTCTTGGTGCGGAGACGAGGGGAGTGGATATGAGAGGAGACCACCAAAGGTAACACTCAATTTCTACTTCCATGACGACTACAACGGTGATGACAGCGCCAAAACTAAGAAATAGCGAAATTTACAGACGAAAGACTTTTCAAGCTGTTCGCTAATTGAGTTGGTATTTGTTTGGGATAGCCTTTGTCTTAGTCCAAAGAAGATTTGAAGTAAAAATTTACATTCTATACTTCGATTATGTAAAATAGTTTCCAAGAGCTCAATAGTTTTAATATGAAAGATGCGGACCGTCTTATCAAAATTGTAGTGTAAATATATGGAATTGAGATATGGTTTATGTCTATAAACAATTTTTGAGCAAAAGAGATTTGTGTACGGAGAAGACAATACTGTTCATATCTCATTTTTGTCCATTCTTGAGTTTTGATTTTATCACTTATTGCCACAGATATTAGATATTTTGGAACAAAACTAATTGTAAGAACTTGCAGATTTACCGAACTTATTTCTTTAGAACTTTGTTTTCGTACTTAGAATGGTTAGGAGCACTCAGTAGGATGTACATACAAACTCAAAATTGATGGTTCTAGAACAATGATCGGCAAATACCTTCCATGAAGTCGAACTATATTCCGCCTTTACACAATCGCCTTTTTCCATTTGCATACACAACCTTGTAGCCAACTTAAAAGGCAAAAGAGCATAAAACTTTATTTAGTTTCCAGTTTCTATTTTGGCCCAACACTGCTTCAGAGTAAAACTTTGCATATTTCGCCTTTCTGCACTTCAAAGACACACATTTTTAGTTAAAATTTTATTCAAGAAAAAACTTAGCTGACAATAATTTCTATAAAAGTTAAATGAGACTTGAGTTGCATTTAAATCACACACCAGCCGCATCGATGGCACAATCACACTGAGTTCGTTTGTGTGTCCAAATGGAGTTAAGCAAGGCTGACAAATTTATGAAAAGGCTTTGTAACAGACATACCAACAACGAACGTAGGTGTATGTGCTCATGTGTGCTTTTGTGAATAGTTTGGTTTGTGGTAATGAAGAGAACATTGGCGCTTGAGTTCATACTATGTGCAGCGTAAAAAGGCATACGGGGAAACAACCAAAGTGCGCTTAGTTGGGTGGAAACAAATATTTTTTTTTAACTTAAGTCAAAAATTTTCCTGAACCTTTTAAAGTAAATTTTGCAAAAAACCCAGTATTCTCATTTCACTATTTGAAGCGTAACGGCTCATGCGATTTTGGCAGAGGTCACCAAAGCGTAACAGTCACACATATTTTTCTATAACAGCGCCGGTACCGCTCACAGGACCTTCCGAAGAACTTTCCTATCCAAAGGTCATCTCTTCTGGTGAGCATGATTTTGTTCTTCGATATAAGCCTGCCAAGGTGACAACCACGGACTGTGTGTTAACATTTTATTGTGCTCCCTTACTTCCCTCCTCCAACCGTAGTGACTTCATCCGCCGTATGTCTGTTGTAAGAGGCGACTAAGTCTACTACCCGCAAGATCAAGAGAATTGCTGAACCTCGTTATCGCTGCAGCCTGACTAGCATTCAAAGGTGCTGGTGCGAGAGCATAGCTTAGAGAAGTGCTTTTACAAGAGCAACCAAATAAGTGAAGTTGGGACCGAACAATCAGTTTTTGTTGGAAATAAAAGCTTTAAATAATTAATAGAAATTATTTACAAAATTTTTTTAAATATTATTTGTATAAATTAAAAAAAAAAAACAAAAACAAATCACCAACTTAGCTAACATATGTTAGTCCCCTCGTATGGGTCTAAACATTTATTTGCTGGAGTTGGTGCTGGTGAAACACTTTCTAAAATAGGCAAAACTTTCACATATAAATGACCTACACACAAACTCGCGCACATATTCAATGCATTAATAAACGCCCCCACCTCATGTACGAGGTGTGTTCAAAAAGTATCGCGAATTTTGTGTTTTTTCAAAAATTATTTATTTATTCATGAATATCTATTTTGTCCCCTTCAAAGTAATCCCCATGAGACATTATACACTTGTGCCAACGGTTTTTCCAATCTTCGAAGCACTTCAAAAAATCATTTTTTTGTATCTTGTTCAGCTCCTCCTTCGATGCCGTCTTTATCTCGTCAAGAGAAGCGTAACGTCGTCCTTTCATGGGCCTCTTCAGTTTAGGGAACAAGAAAAAGTCACAGGGGGCCAGATCTGGGGAATACGGTGGCTGCGGCATCATTAGTGTGTTGTTTTTGGCCAAAAAGTCGCGCACAAGCAACGATGCGTGAGCAGGAGCGTTATCGTGGTGCAAAAGCCAATTTTTGTTCTTCCACAAATCCGGGCGTTTATGGCGGATTGCTTCGCACAAATTGCGCATAACTTGCAGGTAATATTCCTTATTGACCGTTCTTCCCTGTGGCAAGAACTCATGATGCACCACGCCCCTGCAATCGAAGAAAACTGTCAGCAAAACTTTCACATTCGACCGAACTTGGCGCGCTTTTTTCGGTCTTGGTTCGTGCGGCAGCTTCCATTGAGATGATTGAGCTTTGGTTTGCACGTCATAACCATAAACCCACGATTCGTCACCAGTTATGACCCTCTGGAGCCAATTTGGGTCGTCGCGGACAGAGTTTAACATCTCATTAGCAATGTTCATGCGATGCTGTTTTTGGTCACAATTGAGCAATTTTGGTACGAATTTCGCGTAAAAATCGAAGACGATCCAAAACACGTGCAAGCAAAGCAGCTGTCAACAATTAACTGAACATTCAAAACGGCCGAGCTTGTCGGCATAAGTGAGAGACATGAGTACCAACATAACGCCACAAAAAATTCGAAATTCGAATATACGTAACCAGCGAAAATTCAAAATTCGCGATACTTTTTGAACACACCTCGTATATATACATACGTATGTGGTTTATAAGTACTTTTATCACCGTAGCTATGCATGTATGTATGTACGCATTCAGTCAAAATTACGCTGGTGAATATTTTAAATATGTATAAATGTTTGAATTCCGAAGCGTGCACTAAGAGGCAAACATAGTCAGACCAACAACTCTTTTGGTGATTGTGCCGAATAACTGTAAATTAAATGCATGCGCTGCCACCTCTGTTCAAGCCAATATTACACTAATGCAAACAATCACATGCACATCCAACTGCATACAATTGGGTTTGGAACCGCTTACCGCACGGATTTGACACTTGCACTGAACTGCAAAGTTGACTTTTCATACAAGCAGAAGCAGTAAAAACCCGGAGGTGGTCCTCAAAAGTACTCTAACATAGGCGCTCCATAGAGTATTCAGAAGCAAAGTAAAGGGTGCTCCGATATTGATTAGGTGATCCATTCAGCGAACATCGCCATGTAAATTGGACCACCTTTTTTATATGAACGCGGATAAGTGTTGGAGTACTCTGATACTCCATCGTTCTTTACAGGGGACTTACATACCTAAATATCTACACACATATATACATATGTATACATATACTAAATTGCCAGCGTACGTGATCGTAAATTCAAGCATTCAACTTTAAAAATACAACAAATGAAAAGGCACTCAATAATAGACATACTCGTACATATGTGAAGCTGGACGTATATGCGTATGTGTGACGCATGTAGGTGTATGTGTATGCGGTTAAGTTGAATGTCTATTGGATATACTTACGTTGTATTCTCAGCAGAATCGTAATTTGTTCGGAATCCGCAAAGGTTGGTGTGATTCTCATCGCACGGCACGTGTACTCACCAGCATCCGATTGCTGTACATTCTTGATGAAGAGTCCATTGGAGAGGTTTTTATATTTGGTTGAATTGAAAGCTGAGTGAAAGAAGAAATGAAAATTGCTTTCAAATTTTCAATACAAACTTTTTATAATAAAACATACAAATCAACAAGTGTAATATTAACCGCGAGCTACACTTTTCCCCATGCTCATAAAACTTAGAATAGGTTTATAAAGCGCTTATCATTGAAAGTATGAATGAAGTGCTATGTTAAAAAACTTGTAAAGCTTTTTTATTTTCTATGAATTTGGGCGTTATGTATCAGTTTAGATTTTTAGGACTGATCTTATTTTTGATTTAAAACTGCCAAACCCAATAATTAAGCTGCTTATGGTTTTGTAAAAAATCAGATGCCCAGAAAAATGTTCAAAATTCGAACTCCGTACTCTAGGGTAGCCGCTAGAAATTAAAAAAAAAAAAAAAAAATTTCTCATACGTAACGTTGTCCAAATATCCTCTTGTTTCCAGTAATTCTAAGCAAAATTAAATCGTTTAAATCCAAATTTGATTGATGTTTCAATTTGGATTTTAGTAATTTTTCTTAATTCTGAAAGCGAAGTATAATTTGTTCTTGGGAAAGTATATGCTGCATTTAAGAAAAAAAACGTTGGCACTTTCGAAGGTACCGCCTTAGAGGCTTTTAAAAACAAATTTTAAAATTTCTAATATTAGAATATTTTCAATTTTTAAACAGTATAAACGGTAAAGTTCGCCATAAAATCTTAAGGCATCCTGAAACTTTCAGAAGGGTGTTTTCGGTTTTTTTATAAATATGAATTTTTGAATTTCGAGCAAAAAAATTTTTTTTTAATTTTTTAACTCGATTAGAAAGAGTTCAACTAGTTAAACACCAAATTACTCAATTTTAATCACAGAAAAAAGTGGTTTCGTGCCAGTGAAAATATGTTCAAAAATGTGTATATTCTTGTTTTTACATTCCACAAGCATGAGAACAATGTTTCTGCGCTTAAAATTCAGTATTTTGTGTTTAACTAAAAAAATTAGAAAACACTTTGTTGCCCAAAATTCAAAAACATTTTATTTTTCAAGAAACAAAAAGCACGCTTTCATATCATAAGTATAGTACAAAAAAATTTAAGCCCAAAATTTAAGTTTTCTAATATTAGAAATTTTAAAATTATTTTTTAAATATTTTTTTTTTTTATACCTCTGAGCATGATTCAATAATACAGGTCGTGTTAATTAAACAGCTGATTTTTACTTTTGTCTCGAATTTTGACATAAGACTCATTTCTCAGTACGATTTTGACATTAAACTCACAAATTACAAAAACGAAATACATGGTAATTTTTGTGTGTCTGTATGTTTGTCAAGCTGCTATGACCTGTGTAGTTGGATCATGCCTCTGAGCGCTCCCTTGCAAAGTGACACAGTTCTTTTTAAATAAAGTATTTTCCAAAATATTGAAAAATCAACTTTACAGGAGAGAAAAAAAGTGAAATTTTGAATTTGTAAAACTTTTGAGTAACATTTTTTGAATTTTTTTCTTTGGCAGAACTTTGTTATATAATTAAAGGCAGAACTTTGTTATATAATTAAAGGAAACCATCAAAATTCATTCAAGTCGGGAGAAGTTGATGCCACCTAGCTGACGATTTGACATGGTTATACCCATAACGGTACTTCATAACCAACAAAGGATTTTCGTTAGTTCATTACTGTCTGGCACTTTCGTTGGAATTGAATATTGTTACATTTTCGAATTTCTTTAGCTAAGTTTTCACGTTGGTCTTGCGCGAAAGTATCGTAGCACTAAACCACAATTTTAACCTCAGAACAGTTTAAAATTTTTCAGGCCCATAACTCCATGGAATGGTTTCAACTTGCTAGTCAGCGCGCCCGTTGGAGATGAGAAAGTGTTATCTCGTATTGAAAACATAGGTTTTCTAGCCTTATAATGCAAAGGAGCGAGCCTAGTGATGTAACGAGGACTTTCCGACCTTGCGCTGGTTCACTTTATATAGACGCGAGGGGTAACTTGGCAGCTTTCAAAAAAGAATAGGACATATGTGTTGGATAAGATCAACATTTCTCGTAACCACTCCAGATAAATAAAAAATTAATTTTTTTTCTGAAAAATCCCAAGTCAAGAACTGATTTTGGGAATTTAGTAACGCTACCCAATGGAATGAGACTAGTGCTCAAACCACTTTACGACGGAAGACTTAATGGACGGTAGTACTGGAGGGATTTGTAATGGATTTAAGGCTGGTTAACGTTCCACACTGACGTTAAGGCTTTCAATGCTTCGTCTTCGGACAGAAAAAAAAAAAAAAAAAAAAAATACATCCCTGCTAGCGTTGAAAATTTGTTTACGGAATTTTATGTTCTGAAATCTAAAATGAATCCAAACGGACTTGATTGAAAATATATACATGAGTCCATTACTACTAATAGATGAGATAGATATGCACGTAAACTGAACATAAATATTAGGGATAATCCAAGTGAAAGTTTAATAAAAATCAACGTTAGCAATACTCGAAGGGCAGTTAAACAAGAAAAGAACTTTGAGAAATGATGAAAGTATAGTTGAGACTTTGATGAATGCACACATTTTTTAAGCAATGAACATGTACATATATATATCTAACGACCTTACAAATGTTCACACAAATGATTAACAATGGGGTACATCCATGTTTCGATGTGGCTTATGTTTTTGTTCAAATTCGTTTTGTGTCCTCTTAATTGGCCACTTTCATTTTAACATCGACATACAATTTTATATCATTGTTGAAATACATACATACATATGTACGTTGAGTTCCATTTATACTTACTGTTTATATATTCGCCATTATGTAGCCAGGACACGTCCGGACGAGGATCACCTTTTACAAAACAATTTACTGTAGCATCACGTCCCTCACCCGCTGACTGCACCAACTCCGTTTTGTCAAATGAAATTTTCTCTATTTTTGTATTGGTTTTGTATTTGTGGTGGTGGTTGTTGTTGTTGTTGTTGCACATGGATGAAGATTTTTATTTAATTTGCATTTTGTATTTTTGTTTTTATTTTATTTAAATTTTTTGTTTATTTGGGTTCATTCACATCAACCGCAATAGGCGAGGCGGTCATCAAAATACCACAACAAAATGTTTACAGCGACAAATAGGGGCGGGGCGTATAAGTAATCAACATTAAGGATGTGCGAGCATTGCAGTAAGGTATGTTGGTCAGCCAGGCGACGGATAAAATTATGTGTCGGCAAATGTTTACGAAAATGTTAAAGAATACAAGAAATAAGAATAAAGTAATCATCTATTATGTTGAAGTATATGCATGTGTGTGTGTGTGTATGCAATCAATTCAACTAGTTGTAAACTACATCAGAACTAGTATGAACTCCAACCGAACTAGTCAGTCAACTTTCTTTTTCCAAATAAGCAACTGCTATATTTGATATGGAGCTGTCTTAGGGCATATCAGATTAGTTCAAATGAAAATAATTAAAATATTTCTGGTATCGGTGGGAGGGTGACAGATAAAAGTCCTGGCGCTAGAAACATCAGCCATCAGCAATCTGAAAAATCTTGATAAAGTACTGGTCTTTTTCGGCCTAGTTTGATATAAGTCTAGAAACCACTAGTTACGCACTAGTTTTTTTTTTTACTTAGTTTGTTATTTTTCTGCAGGATATTTGCATACATGTACGGATATAGGAGTGCATATACATATGTATAGATGTAAATATGTATGTAGTTTTTGCAAAATTTTTGAATATATTGTTTTCCAGGGCAAGGAAGTCTAAGATGGAATGTTGAACAATGTCTAAATTAGTACTTACGAATGTTTTCAAGTGTGGTTGTCTGTGCAGGAGAGTAAGTGTACACGGGTATAAACCTAAACCCTGTATGTGAGTATGTGTATTAGGGTGCGTTGAATTTGTTTAGCGTAGCATGGGGGTCAAGATTGTACTTAATAAAAAAAGAAATTAAAAAAAATGTTTAACCAAACTTTGAGATGGCAAATTTGATTTTAAAATAAATAATTTATCAAATGGGGCTATTTCTGTTTAAAAATAATTTTTTAAAACGTGTGGTAGAAACTGTAGGGTGTGCCCACGAAATGCAATGGAAAGTCAGAAGTTGAAGCACTTTTTCGTATTATTTTTATATTTTAAGTAAAAATAAAAAAAAGATATTAAGCCGCTGGCGCTGCGTTATTTACTTTGAATAAAAATTTGCATTATTTGTAAAATTTTATATAACAAAAATATATCAAAAAAATTAAATGCACTTTTTCTGTATAGGAATGAGGCCGCGAGAAACGTTTTCCCCAAAACATAATTTTTCCATTGGAACTATTATTCATTTATTTAAAAATCAAGTGATTCCACCTCAAATTGAGGAGTAAATTTTAAATTTTTTTCTTTATTTACTAAAAGTTCTACCACGCAGTAAATAGGAAAAACAAAAAATTGGTTCAAGTCAACCATATTTGTATGGATGTGAATATTTGAGGGTTTATCTTGACCTGCCCGGAAGTGAACTTACGATTTACGAGTAACTCAAAGGACTTCTTCATCTCTCTTTTGGCCAAGGTAGGCCTTTCACCGTCCGTTGTTGTTGTAACTGCTGATGATGATACATCGTTATTATTATTGTTGGTCAACGCTGCTTCACACGTCCAGTTGCCCTTGTCTGTAAGCGCTATATGCTCAAAGACCAACGCCAAAAATCCTGTAAATGACCAAATGTATGCAAGGGAAGAGAAGAAAATTTAAGAAAGCAGTGAGAAGCAAGAAAAAAGTCAAAAGGCAAGAAAAACAAAGCTCACGAAAAAGCATAATAATCATTTGGTAGTGAATGAAAAACTATTCTGTTGGAGAAACAAATGAATAAATGAATTGAAACCGAAATTTTTACTACATTGCTGTAATCCCAAAAGTTGCCAGCAGCAGGAAGCAACAACTCCTGCAATGCAAGGACGAACAAACGCACGCACACAAATGTAGTTTTTACATGCATATACCGAGATACATACGTGCACCATTACACATGTAAGCAGGATTTATGAAAGGATAAGTCCTTCTTTTGGTTTATTTTCATTGGAAAAACTTTGCATTTGTATAACGGTTGTTGATGCGGCATGTTCGGTTCGTTGCTTGGCCGCTTGGTTGACTGACATTTCTTTGTAATTTTTTTTTTTTTTTTTTTTTAGGTATCTTGCAATGTCAAGTTGTCAACATAATGAGCCAGTGGCGTAGCTAGCCAGGAGACAAGTTATATGTATTTGGGTGTGTGCTTTGTTATTATTATAAAAGGTCAGCTCCTTAAATATGGAAAGGTATAAGAAAAGGCATTCAATGATTCATCGACAAAGACAAATATCCTCCAACCACTTTCGAATAGGAAAAAAGAGCATTTGGTCACGATTTATTGTTTGCTAAATCACCGTTTCCGCAATTTTTGTTTGCGTTTTTCCGTTAATGACAAACAATAAAGAGATTGAAGTGTTTGGAAGTTGTTTATCACCTTAGATTTCCGGGGAATGTTACCGATGTGGACAGTAATTTCCCGGAATGAATATTACCTACTAGTAATAGCTCGACTGTCGCGGCATTGATTTGTTTGACTACATAGTACCTTCGGATCAAGGGTTTTAGTATCCTCTTAGGACAGGCATGCTCTACCGCATGTATGTTCTCAGCCTTCTAAGGTTAGGTTGGGTTGGAAGGGTTGGGCCGAATACTAGGAATAAGTTATCAGATCGAAACATAGGCATTTCCAATGCCCTATACGGTCTCTACATACTGCTATGCCCAATACAGAAGATCGAACTGTTTCGTGGAGATAAAATGCATCTACAATAGAGTTTTTCCCACCTAAATTGTAAAACATCTTCTAATGGCGACATTTATGGAAGAGCTTATGGCCATTAAAGCTGTGAAGAAGCATATTAAATATTGTCTGATGGGAACGCTTACCAGAGACGATATCAACGACTTATACCTTGTTAAAGTGTATTTTTGTCTTCTTTATCATGCTAAGACCAAGTTTGCTGAACGTCTCACACATAGCAAGACTTAACCAAGACAAATTTCTCCTGTTTATGGTGCTCGTTCTGGCACGAAATTTGACTGTGGCCATAGGTATGCCTACCGAATCATTCCCCTTAAGCATGTGTGAGCTCGCATTCCTCTTGACTAACTCATATGCTCCACAGGTGGCTGCAGTATCCTTGTTTCCAGGTTTTGAAAAAAATTGCGTAATGGAATACCCAAAACGCGAATGTGGGTCGGCAATGATAACACCCGAACATACCCAACATATTTCTCGCATGAAAAAAGTTCCCCCACGACTTGTACCACCTTGTTTGTTTGAGTAACAGCACGAAGATTCAGAGAAGTGTTAGTTTTGGTGGATGCTGTTGTTATCGTTTTAACGGAATAACTAAACCTCGAAGCTTTTCCAGAGAACTACCGTAGCTAAAGCCCTTTGTATGAATATCAATCCGATTACTTCCTGTTGCTAGAACCTACTTTCATGAGGAATGAGGTGTTATCGAAAGTGTTATAGCTTTATTACCATTGTAATAGATTTCTCCGTTTTTCAAACACAAAAATTTCGAAATCTGCTACACCACTAAGACGTCCTTATGATCGATTTTTCTGATGAAAGAATTAAAAAGTTTCAAAGTAAAATTTAAATTCCTAAAATGCCTATTTTGTTCAATATCTCCTGAAAATGGACTTAGGCTCTAATTTGATGGCTTACTCCCCACATTTGCCTTCTCACATAATAGGGAGAAGCTGAGACATGCTGCCATGTCAGTCAGTTCAAGCATTGTTAAGCAAACATGGACTCTTCCTTATTAAGGACCAGCTTTCCTACTAATTTGTGGTGTGTTGCCTCTAATATGCCTACAAACTGGAGGGTCGTATATGTTTATGACTCCGAACCTTATCTGCCAAGGCAGATTAATTTTTACTGAGAAGCCTTTTCTTCACAATAATACATGCGGAGGGTTGCTGCCCACTTCCGAAGGCGACCCCGTTTTAAAAACTTTTAACCACTTTTGATGTTACCTATCCTAAACCAGGGGCCTCTCGGCTGCCAACTACTGAACCATACCCCATTACCATCAATTTATCTACACCACTGTCGGAAGCATCGTCGAACAAATGTGACTGGAGCATTAACGATTCGTACATCGTGCTTTGAGTGAAGAGGCGTTGATTCTTTTGCATAATTCTACAGCTGTCAATTGCAAAGGAACATAAAATGCGTAAGCCGCTAAAAAAATAAAAAAATCGAATAAAAGGAGCGATAGCTACAGGGTGGATAATGAAAGCCGCTACCAAAAAAAATTAAATAACTTTTTTTCTATTTAATGAATCTGGTTAATTTTTTTTTTATTTTGCAGATTGACTTTTACATTTAACAAAAATGGATAACTGGGACACTGAAACAAGAATTTGGATTGTCCGCCGCTATCACGCACTGGAGTCCGTAGTTTCGGTTCAAAGAGAGTATAGGCGCACGTTTGGCGGCAATCCTCCGAGCAGATGGACCATAATAAGACTTGTAAACAATTTTGCCGAGCATGGGACAGTCAACAGAAGACCTTACCATCGAAACCCTTCAGTTCGAACGGAGGAAACAATCGCTGCTGTAGCTGCTGACAATCCACGTGTTTCGACAAGAAGCTTATCTGCTCAAATGGGTGTAAGCAGACAGTCATTACAGTCAATTATGCACAAAGATTTGGACTTATTCCCATATAAAATTCAAATGGCCAACAAACTGAACGCTGCAGACTTGCCGATTCGCTTGGAATTTTGCCAGAAGATGCTTCAAATGGTGGAAGAGGATGGAAACATGTTGAACTGTCTTTTCATGTCTGACGAGGCCCATTTCGATTTAAACGGCAACATAAACAAACAAAATTGTCGAATATGGAGTGCTTCCAACCCACAGATACTCCATGAGACGGAATTGCATCCACTTCGTGTCACAGTGTGGTGTGCAGTTTCATCACGCTGCATTGTCGGGCCCTACTTCTTCGAAGAAAACGGTCACACCGTTACGGTTACTGGAGACCGTTACTTGAGCATGTTGAGAGAGTTTTTCTATCCAGAATTACGCCGAATGAGAATTTCTTTCAACTCTGTGTGGTTTCAGCAAGATGGTGCAGCTCCTCATATAGCCCAACCTGTTATGACAGAATTGCGACGAAAATTTCCCAATAAGCTGATATCCAGAAACTCCACATTCCGTTGGCCACCCAGGTCGCCTGACCTTACTGCACCTGACTTTTTCTTGTGGGGTTATTGCAAACAGGAAGTCTTCAAAGCAAAACCAACAAATTTGAATGAACTAAGGCAATCCATTCGAGAAACAATTGCGGCTATTCCTGTCTCAACTCTCCAAGCAGTAATGAACAACTTTTTGGTAAGATGTCGCACATGCATCGACGAGCAGGGGGGGCATTTAAATTCCATTATTTTTAAAACTAATTAAGCTATATTTAATAAAATTAATGAGCTTTAACATGAATAAAAGAAAAATGAATTCCATACACTGAAAAAAAAATTATTTGAGTTTCTTAATGTAGCAAAATTAATCAGCCACCCTGTATATTAGAGATAATATGAGATGCGGTCGAGGCTGCGACGGGAGGGTAGAGTATTATGAGGAGTAGTTTACTTGACACGTACACCACTTCTTGGTCAGATTTTTTTGTGGAGCCAATTTCGCATCTTTGGAGCGAACTGAAGGCATTTTTATACCTTTCACGAACATGAAATGGTATTATAACTTTGGTCCGATGTTTGTAAGTATGAGAAGAAGAAGATATAGACCCACGAATAGGTATACCGAAATGATCAGGGCGATGAGCTGAGTTGATTTAGCCATGCCCGTCCGTCCGTCTGTCTGTTTGAAAGCAAAATAGTCACCCAGTTTTAAAGAGATCTCGATGAAATTTGGTAAGAGGCAGCCATTTTGTAATTTTGTAGGAACCAACAAGATCGGACCAATACAACGCATATCTCCTACACAATCGATTGTTTCGATAAATGGGGTTTGGGCTATGTATTTTTAAATTATTAAATTTTGCAGAGTTTGTACTAATTGTAAGTAGGGATCGGGCACTTAAAACCGTGATGCTTATCCATGAAAGGTATAAAGTCTTCGGCACAGTCGAAGACAGCCCTTTCCTTACTTTTGCTTTTCATAACTAACCACAACTGTAATGCAAAAAAAGGACTTTCAGTAATCTGCCGTATTTGAATGCCGGTTGATAATGAACCGTTATTGTTACAGCGAAGAATATTCCCAACAGCGTTGCATCAACTTGTTTGTGCTGCTTTCACTTAAATGCCAATCTTCATTATTTTCGTATAAAATTTCACATTGAATTAGTATGCCGAGCTTGTTAATAATGAACAAACAAAAATTTTATGGTTCACAGAAACAAAAGAAAATCACAAATTAGTTCAACACCCACCAGTTTTCTTTTCGATATGCACGCGCCCTTTTGGATTTTCTCTTGTTACTCCTTTTGGATCCTTCCATTTGACGTCCGCATCCTTTTGTACTGTTTTACAGAATATTATGAAGGAATCATTTACAAAATGTGTGATAGATGGTGTTGAGGGTGCTAAGGTTAGCCAGTTGTCGTCAAATTGGCCAAGCACGGCAACTGTAAGTAAGAAGAAGAAGAACAAGAAGACTTTATAATCTCCAAAATAACAACAGCAAAAATGCGTTTTTACTATGAAATACTTAAATTATGAGAGGCGACTATTTATTTAGGACTGAACAACTTAATACCCTAATTATGAATGTAAACACAGCCGACGAAAATAAAAATCTTGTTATTCTTGGACACTTTTGATGGAAGCAAATTGTTTAACTTTCGGTGCTTCAAATCAAAGAAAATTAATTGCCTTAAAATCTTAAAAATATTGGAATCCCATTTTAAGTAAAATTAATACGAGTACTAAGGTGCTGTAGAATATCTCGATTTGGCTTCATAAAAATAGAACCCAAAACAAAAAGAATTGCTTAAATTCTCTTTTCATTCCTGACTTCCAGTTAAACTATGACAATTTGCGACTGAGGATAAGGACGCGGACGAAGAGTTCTTTGTCAACTCTGATAAAAAGCACACCACTCGAAATCCAGATAGTTTATATTTTTATTATTGAAAATTATTTTGTCATAATTTTTCACAACCTCGAAAAAAATACTGTAAAAATATCAGACGATATAATAATCTCTATAGGTCTAACATTGCTAGTTCAGATTTTTTATTCACCTATTTTTTTAAATTTAAGCTGTCAAAAAATTCAAGTATACTGATTACAGAAACAAATTCTTAAAGGCAATCATATGGTTCAAAAAGCAGGTGTAAAAATATTTTTTTATAAAGTTGCTTTTCAAAAATCAGTTATTGAACTCCGATGGTGGAATGGGATTCGGCATTAAATTTTCTCCGAAACTGATTTTATCTTTTTTCTGGATAGGATTTTTAGTTTTGAACACATTTATAAAGTAAAAACGTGAATGTCTGACAGTTTTACAGTATTATTTTTTAGCCATTTTGTAAAATAATTTCAATATAATTTTCAAAAGTCAAAAAAAAAAATTTGTTTGGCCCACCCTAATATGTATGTACTACAGGAAATAAGTTTTAGACTGAAATTATTAAACCTATAACAATTTTTTACATACAGAAATCGAGCGCTAACATTCATTTTAGCATAACCAACAAAAATAAAATTTTACAGGAGAAGGTCTTTGAGTTTACAAATAAAAAAAAAAATTAAGACAAAATGTTACTTATATCATAATTGCCTTTGCTTTAATTTTCTAATGATATATATTGTTGTTGTGAGATGGTTTAAAATAAACAAAATCATCGATATCTTTCCAAATAAGAATTTTCAAAATTTTGGTGATCACGAAAAAATTACGGTTACGGCTCGTTACATCAGCCTGACAGAGTATTAAAATGGGTTTTCCATATAAAGTTATTACGGCTTATAGAAAAACATTTGTTAAGTTAGAAATTTACTTTTCAGCCACCATTTTGACTAACATGTGGCAAAAGTGCATTAAATTCAGGATGTGCGATCAATCGATTAACAAAATTTTCCTCATTATCAACAGCTTTGATTAATCATCCAAATTTTTATTTTATAATATAATATGAGTTTAAAATATTCGCTAAAAATCGCACTATATTTTATTCCAAATTTTCGCTGCGTCGCTTTTAATAAAAATTTAGAAAGTTATCACATTAGATGTTTAAAATTCAAACCATAATACGCAGTCAGAAGAAACCCATCAACAATTTACTGCTTTGAGATCAATAAAGTTGAGAAAATCCTAAGAAGAAATTTTCCTATTTAACTGTACTCATCTCTTAATAGGAATCATAAATACTTCGGACTTAGCAAAGTTCCTAAAAAATTCAAATTACTTTTCGGGTACTGGGAATCGATCACTTGTATCTTCATCAGTAGCCGCTTTTAAACGACAACGCTTTAATGCAAAAACGGCTTTATTCGGAGCGTAACCGGTAATTTTGTAACTGGCTGATTATGTCACCGAAATTCATTAAGCAGTCCATGCACGCGATTCTTGTGTAGAAGTTAACGCTGTTAAAAAGGAAAATGCGCAAAGAGCATGCCCGCAATTGGGTATAAAAAGTATGAGCAGTGAAAATGTTATCTGGCATCCAACAAACAGTGGTCATTGTTGCTTAATTTTTGGTAAATAGTATACAAGGCGAATTCATTTACAGGTGATACCATAAGAGCATATGAGCACTGCCTTCTTCTGTCAAATTAAAAAAGTCTTATAAATAAAGTATATGTGTGTATACAGAAACGAGTTCGCCTTGCTATCACCTGGTATAAATTCCACAAAAATATTTGCAGAGCACGTTCAACATTTATGTGGATACGAAATTAGACGGCAACTTTAGGCGACAGAATACCAAGCGGGGGGTGTAAGAGTGGTCAGATGATTGATTTGCCGGTAAAAAGAATATAATACCACCCTAGAATTAGGGCTTCTACAATTATCTTTTTGTACTACCTAATTATGACTATTTGCTAAAATGAGATTTTTAAGCACCTCGCAGTTACTTTAATTTTAATTGACGACAGTATTTTAAGGAAGCAGCAAAAATGTTGTACTTTGTATGTTTCATATTCGCTCCATTAATAATTTTTCGTGCTGCTTTTTATTCAACTTTTATAATTCCTGTCTAAGCTCTATGGAGGGCGAGTAGTTTTTTTTTGAGTTATTTTTTTTATTTTATTTTATTATTTATGTTATTTGTTCTATATAGAACGGGGTGCAGTGCACCTGTTACACCTTGTATTTATTAATTGGGGGCGAGCACTGTTGGCTCTGAGGCATTGCATGGGATTGGCTTCCTCATTTTCGTTCTGAAAAACCCCGGCCTGGGATTACAAAACATAAACTATATATTTGGGATATTTTATAAGCTGCTTGCGAATTACAAGAGAGTGCAGCGCAAATAAAATAGACGAAGTAAATCGTTATAGCTTATGTCACTTAAACAATTCCTTTCTCTGTTATGCTTTGATATCAATTTCACATTGCGTTTGTGAATAAGATCTTTTCATGGTTTAATTGTTTTTGTGTAAGTCTTAAGCGCTTTTAAATTTAAAATGGGCTTTGCTGCAATTTATTATGCCAATTTGAAGCCAGTTACTGCAACAAATAAATTCCACTACAACTGCAACACTGTAACTGATATGTTGCGCACTATCCGATTTACAGGCAGTATGCCATATCGGAAGGCAATATAATTTTTTAAGCGCAATATTACCAGGGGTTACTCTGTATCGTGATGCGAAAGCTGTCAAATTACACACATTTTTTTTCAAATACGAAAGAAATTTGGAATGTAGATAGTGTACTACATCCTAAGAATTTTTACCTAGGTGTAGGATGTTTTTACGGGGCTGCCACCTGTCTGCATTTTTTTTAAGGAAATTATCCTATCTTAATTCATTATGGGTATCAAGCGAAGGGTATTTTCCTACGTATTTAAAAAAAAAACTTTTCGAAGTAGGGCTGTCACTTATTGTCGCCACGTGAGCTTATTATATATAACGATAGATGTCGCATGGGAAGTTAATTGAAGCAACCTCAATCGCCTCGCAGCAGCCAATAGCCGTCTCTGGGTAATGGTGTTGAGATATCAACAATGCTTTCTGAGCTGTTCAAATTGTAGAAATTAAAATTTCCCATTTAACTGGTGTTGGTTAAACAGTAAAATAGTATTGTTATTTAAAAAATTTATAAATTGGTAATATTTAAGGAAAAGCGAGGTCCTATAAGTTTATATAGCTAGAAAAAATCTGAAGTTAATAAAAAAATTATTTGAACGTTGTTCGATAACAAAGCCAATTGGGTTCAGCCGTCATAGTCCAATAAACGTTTCAGATTTGGCACCACACGAATCGAAGCTAAAAAATTCATTAATAATGTTGCCGCATAACTTAGATGTAACCGAAGGTCTATGTAATGGAGTAAGTCTTTTATGACAGGCCTTTTGTAATAATAAAATGAAAGCTAAGATTTCGGCAATGAAGCACATCAACAGAAAATACACTTGACTCGTCCAAGGGACAGCTAGGGTGTACTACGCAACGGCATCACTTTCCAGTAAGGCAGCATTTGCCATGACTGTGCACAAATCTCAGGGCAACACTTTTGAGTTTATTAAAAGTAATACTTTCAAAAGAACATAAGAGACGTACTCGGAACATGGTAAGGAAGAAAGTGTTGGCAAAATTTATATGTATTAAATAAAAATAGTTATGGATAATTCTATCTTGAAAAATAAAGCAGAAATAGAAAATTTTTGAACGATATAGTGACCAGTAACTGACATATATACCCATGTTACTATACTCTTTCTCAATTTTTTTTTCATAACAACCGATAGCCCCTAACCTTACAATTCAGCAAGAAATCTTTTAAAAACTTGTCGAAAATATATAGGCAAACTTTTCTAAATTTCTAAGCACATACTCAATGCTCTTGAACTTCCAAGGCTAGAGTGTAAGGTCACACGTTAAGTAAAGGCTATGGGCATATGAGAGCATCAACCTTTTATTACTTCTATTATTATTATTATTATTAATATTACTTAACCGATCGTTCGAAATGATTAAGGTATCCACGGAATCTCTCAATGACTTTGTTATAATTGCATTTGATGCAAGGGATGACGGGAAAATCGTTTCAATATACATCAACTTTCCACCCTGTCGGAAAATCGACAAAGCAAAACAAAAGTAATCGTATTTCGTATACATATCATCTGTGGACACTCGTCAAAAGTTAGTTCAGAGCGATAGAGTAACATTAATAGGCGTGGGATGCCGATTTAACTTGTTTTCATTCCATGTACTTTCCCCAACAATAACATCTTTAATAAAATGAACAAGGGAATATTGATACCAAATTGTGTTTTCTAAGCTGCTTCTGTCCATCATTATTTTCCGATTTGAGTCAATTTGAATGCCAACCTGCCAAATCAAACAAAAAAAAAAACTGCCTTAACTATTCCTTCTAAGAAAGTTCTTATATGGTATGATACATGGGAGTCTCTTTCCATCTCGATTCCTTTATCCTCTTAAGACCCTGGGTACACATAAATGTGTGCACTTTGATTTATTAAAACTCTGACCTAGTAGTGGCACCTTTTGACAAATGTTAGTGCTACAAATACTTTCCATAGCTAACTATCCAATTGCAAAAAAAAAGAAGATTTTAGCCTCTTCAATTTGCCTACCCACCAACCGAAATGTGTCGGAACTGCTCTGACGATTGCTGAAAGTGTTTTCTTTAAATTTCTTCAAGCTAATGTGAGTAAACTTAATAAGTTTCCTGACAAGCATAGAGATTTCCTTTTATTTAAAAGAATTCATCTTATTAAATTATCCTTAAACAGTTAAGAGCTACAAAATCTAACCGCAAACCGTCTGAGTGGAAATAACAATAAACGCTGTGGTCAACGTGAAATGCACAAAACAATCAAATTGACTGACCGCATGGCTGTGGGTTTGAAGATACAGCGCACTCGCCATAACTTAGAACCGAGGGTGTTTAAAAAGTTAAAGAAAAAATGTGTAGTGCGAAACGTTTATAAGTATCGCTTTAATGTGAGAAATAGTCAGTTTCTAGATTTCAGTGGTGCTTCTCGGTCTCAGTGAATTTTAAGTTTTTAAAGTTTCACAGCCTCCCTCCGTACTCAGATACTAGTGAAGACTTTACTGGAATTGAATGTTAGCGGTGAATTAGACATGTTACAGATTCCGCTCTTTACACAGCCTAGAGGGACTACTTCCGATTAAAAGCTACATGGGTATTTTCATAGCGATATGGACATTTAGATGGAGGCCAAATATTCCTTGCGCAATTTCTTTTGGGTTTTCAGAGTCGTCTGTTTACAATACTAGTGAGGCATTCTCGTGGAATTTCGCAAGTTTGGAGGCGTTCCAAGTGATTTTCTTTTCCAATTCTGTTTAGCATAGCTCCCCAAGCGTGATGATTTTTGCTATGACGTCCCTTGGCAATTGGCAGGTAGGATTCTAATTGTAGAGTTTAGAGTATGGTTTACTAAAGGCTCCTGAATCGCAGCAGTTGACTTAATTTAATTATGGCACATGCGCATTGCTCCCGTGATGCATGTGCTGGACTATTATGGATCTGGCTATAATGACGTACATCGAACTTGAAACAGTTGGGATGCTTGCCCAGGACTTGGCCACGAGTCTTTAGCACAGAATCATTGTTGTGGTAGCTTTAAATGTTGTGTTGTTTCCTCCATAACAACTTGCGGTCATAAGTGACCACAAAGTATTATAACTCAGTCGCAGTCTACAGCTGCGAATGTTTCCATTTTCATTAATGGCAGGTTTTGTTATTTTTGTAAAATGGTTATTTTTAAATTTTATTTGAACGCTTATAATAAATAGAAAAAGCAGAAAATATAAGAAATAGACGACATAGCCATTCGGATGGATCTATTTCGTAAACTGTTAAAAGAAATCCTCTTAAGAGAAACGGATTTCCACTTGCACTAGTGTGAAGGTAAAATAAAAAAACAACAATAACTGAAGAAGGAGACATTAGCAGGCAAATGAGCAACCGCGAAATGGCCGAGTGATTGACATGTGGCAAAAAAAAGTTCATTGATAAGTGAAGCTCAGCAGCTTCAGAAATATCTGAATAGCTATATTTTCTATTCAATATACTAGGCCAGGCGACAGCGATTTAACACGGAAGTGGCGCCGACCATAGGTTTTTTTGGTTCGTCTAACTCTCCTACTAGTGGACATGAAAGTTTAAAAAAATAATCAAAAAATAGGCAGAGCATACTTTTCTGCAGCCATTTAAAATGCATTTTTTTTTTTTTTTTTTAATTTTTTCGGTAATTAATTTTTTTTTTACAGGTATCGGCAGAATGTTATATTGCTATGAATGTTTGTTCTAGCGATTTCTTGCTAAAGGTGACTAACCCCTCGAAAATGGGCGTGGCAGCCACCCAACAGATGTTACCATCACCGAAATAATTTAAAAAAAAATGCATTTTAAATGGCTGCAGAAAAGTATGCTCTGCCTATTTTTGGATTATTTTTATACCCTTCCATGTTCACTAGGAGGAGAGTTAGATAAACCTAAAAAACCTATGGACCGAACCACTTCCGTATTCAGTCGATTTTCTGTCTTCCTCGCTTGGACTATACAGCATTTAAATAAAATTGTAAATTGCACTTGACTAACATTTAGAGCGTAGAAGGATTTTGGACTCCGAAAGGCATCTGATGAATTTTTACTGAGAAGTCTTCTTTGGCAGAAATAGACTCGGAGAGTTTGCCAAGCCACTACCGAGGGTAGCCCCGTTTTGAACCAACTTTTTCAAACCATTACTGTCCAAGGACTCGAACCTTCTGTCTGGTAGGCCAGCAAATCTACCGCCATATTAAGGCGGCCGCGACTTAGGAGGCGAAAAAACACAGATATACTGTGCTCTTCAGACCGATAGGAAAGACGACAGAAGCGACTGAAAGCAGGGCAGGGCGAAGCACTGTTAACAACAACAACAACAACAAGCGACTGAAAGATGATAAAATACTTCGAACTTAAATTCTAAGTACCGCTGCTGCGTTATGAACAAATTTGGCATAATCTGCTTCTAGGGGCTTATAATTAAATTAAGTCAATGGAGCTAAATTTATTTAATTTTCACACAAATAAACTAAAAGGAGAATTACCGACTGAATATCGAATATAATTAAAATTAAAGGCGCAACGCCCTAAAGTAGATTATGTAATTAGTAAGATATGAAAGTTTTATACATAAATTTGCTTGTTTGAGTATTTGTATGTATGTGTGCGTATGAAGATATGAAAGTGCGCGTACCATTTTGACTGACAAGCACAACGAGCGAATGTAATAGCAATAACAATAAATCCATGGCGAATTTGTTGTCGTTTTTGCACCGCACATGCACACACACACCCGCACTCACACTCACTTTGCTTTTATGTTTTAAGTGCGCTATTTTATGTGCGATGTGTTTTTCGCATTATTGTTAAATTTGTTGTTGGTGATTCTGTTGTTGTTGCTGTTGTAGAAGAAAACGTCGTCATCCATTAGACTAACCGCGGCTGCTTTTAGTACTGCGAGTTGGCCCGAAATACTTTGCTTCGTTGGCGCGGTGCGGTGTGCGGCTAAATTATCCTTTTTAATGTGTACGATGTAATCCTTTATGGGTAATTAAATTTACGTTGAATGATGTTGCAAGCGCTCTATGGCATGGCACTTTTGGGCAAGCAAAAATATTTTTCTTCTCACTAATACACACACACGCCGTTACCCATACATATGTGAGGGATTTAACTGGGCTCTTTTGATGATTATTTGTAACTGCTTTTTAGCGGCTTTTATTTCTCATTTCTTATAAATACATCCTCATTATTTATGCTTTAGCTGCTTTAGCTTTCTGTTTTTATTTTCGTGTATGACCTTTAGCTAACTTTTTTTTGCTTTGAGCTTATTCAAGGTCAGAGATTTTAAGTTCAGACACTACAATTTTGTACTAAAACACAAAAATTTTATTTCATTAAATAAACACAAAACACAGCTAACCACCACAGTGAGCCATCATAGCTTCAATTTCTGCCAAGGTCATTCCATATCAAATCCACCAATAGCCATAATCTCCCCTGGGCATTTGTATACCTTTTATAAACATTAAATGGTATTATAGCTTTGGTCCGATGTTTGTAAGTGTAAGGAGAAGAAGAGATATACCCGAAGTGATCAGAGCGATCACCGTGGTGCGAAGGTAGTGTTGCCGGCCTACCACACCGAAGGTCCATGGTTCGAGCCCTGGTACAGGTAACATCAAAAGTGATTTGAAAAACGTTTTTCAAAAACGGGGTCGCCCCTCGGCAGTGGTTTGGCAAACTCTCCGAGTGTATTTCTGCCATGACAGGCTTCTCAGCAAAAATTCATCTCCTTTGTAGATGCCGTTCGGAGTCGGCAAAAAACTGTAGGTCCCACCAATTTGTAGGGAAAATTCAAATCGGCACTTCACAAATTGGAAGAGAAGCTTGGCGCAAAAATCTCTTAGGAGGTTTATGATGATATACCTGTTGTATATCGCGCCATAGAGATAGAGATAGATCAGAGCGATGAGCTGAGTCGATTTAGCCATGTCCGTAAGTCTGCTTGAACGCAAACTAGTGCCTCAGATTTAGAGATATCTCGCTGAAATTTGGTATGGGGCCGCCATTTTGTAATTTTGTCGGAACCAACAAGATCGAACCAATACAACGCACAGCTCCCATACAATCGATTGTTCCGATAAATGTTTGCGATAAACGGGGTTTGGGCTAACTTTTAATTAACAGGGTAAGATCGTCAAATTTTGCAGAGCTTGTACTTACTGTTGGACACTTAAAACCGCCGAGTGGAATTGCCAGAATTTATTAATACAAAGAAAACAACAAAATACTTCTTTTGGCTCTCCGACTAAGAATCGTTCGGTTCGAGACTGCCACTTGATACAGGCTTCCAATTTCGATTGTTTTGAATCCGGGTAGTAACGAAGAAGGGCACACCGCTATTGCAAACCGATCTCTAGCGTAATTTAACCCTGATTAAAGCAATTCGATGAAGAAACCGTCAACCATGCAACACTTCTTCAAAGCATTAAGAAAATAGATCTACCTACTTTGCAAGAAAGGAAGTACAGTGGTGCCTTTGCTGCCGATCTGGTAGTCCTTGTTAGGGGATATTTTGGAAGAATACCCGGCTCCGAATTCTGCTTAGTGGATGTCCACCCAACTAAAACGGAGCTTGTTCTCTTAACGGAAAGGTGGAATATTTCTGAGTTTGGACTATCTTCAATTGCAGGACACTGTCTGACATGGTTACATACCTCGGGATTACTCTTAATGGGAAGTTTAATGTAGAAAACCGAGCTACGAAGATCTCGGTCGCCATGTATTGGTACCGTATGAACATTTGGAGGTAGTGCCACCAACGTAGTGCCCCCAATAGAGTATCTTCTGGTTGGAATCAGTGAGGTCATGCTAAGACTCCTACACTGCCTTTGAATATTATGCTCAAGCTGAAACCGGTTGAAATTGATGGAAAATAGGTGTAGCGGGGGCTGCAATTAGACTTCGAGAGGGTGGATATTAACTTGTGCACTATTGAAGCCACAGCAAGACAGATTACTTTACTCAAATACCCAGGAGGTAGAAGTAGGGAGCAGTAATCCAACCATTGTAGCTTTTGCCAAACCGATGTTGTTGTCATTAAAACGGGATGGGATATTTAAAACGCTGCACTTAGAGACCGACCAGAGCGCAATCCAACTGCGATTGAACTCAGCCAGTGACGGATTGTTATGGGTGCCTCGAACTACATTAAGCTACAAATTATCTGGGATCCTACATTTTACGACGTCCCTGGCAATTGCCATGCGGATTTAAGGTTTATTTGTCTATGGTGTTGCGAGTGTTGGCTGTGCACGGCTCGGTGCAATTCATGCGGTGCTCCTAAATATTTTGGATAACCCTAAATGAGTAATCTGCATGGAATTATCGACTCACTTCATCCTCACGCATTGGAAGCTAATATCGCAATGGATGATCTGATATCAGAATGGACCGTACATATTTTCAATTACACTTCCCATCTGAGCTGTAATATCCTTTAGTCTGACGGAAGCTCATTCGAATTAAATAAGTCTATTTCAGGCATTGGTAAATATGCATGGAATGACCCATCTATTTTTTCATTTTTAATTTCAGCTTAGCATACTCTATATGTTTCATCACCATCCATCACTTGCTCATTCGATTCTTGCACAAGCATTTTTCTCACTGTCTAAATATCCGTCTGACATTATGCTGAAGCTCTCGTCAAAGGGACCTCACTCTTATTTGCACAAAAAGATAGTTCTTCACTGCGGCAAAGTAATACACACAAAGCTCAGCAAACTGACTTCATACTCTGCCTCCACCGTCTTTATGGGGTGAAGGCCGTACTTGAAACAACAACACTCACACTGACGCGTCGCCACGGATGACAACATTTCCGAAATTGCCGCCAACCTATCCTTGAAACATCAAATTCCAGTTTCAAACAAATTTGTTGGTATTACAAAAACTTAATCACTCACTCACTCACACCCACCCGTTGGTTAGCTACCGTCAACGCGAAACCCCACACATACCCCACTTAAAATGTGACAACAAAATCCTTATCCGATTATCCTTTTGCACTTTTAACACTGCACTCGCGTCATACGAACTTTCGAACTCTTAGAGCATCGACCGATATGTCATGGTTATTCTAAGAAAACGCGTCGGTTCGCCGCCACAGCTGAATGATGACTGAATAGTTTTGCTGCCAAGCCAAGGATGCGGATGATGACGATGCCGTTGATGCCTAACACGCACGAGTTGAGATCTTAGCCGCACTGCAAGGGATATACGATGCGAACACTAGCTCCGGCACTCGTCAGTTGCACGATGCTCCAAAGTAAAAGCAATAACAATGCAAGTCAGTTGAATAGCCGAATGAAAATAAACCAAAAGCACGTCAATGCACCGTTACCAATATGCCAGCCGTACTGACAGGCTTTTCCAACCCACACACGCACACATACGCCACTTTTGCCGTTATATTAATATATTGCTATTTGCCGTCAGTATGCCGCGTTCAAATCTCGGCCGTATCAGAATTTGCACTGAAGTCACTTCGCATCCTGTCGTTTCCTTTATTTTGGCCAAAAATGTAGTTCATGAAGCTCGTTAAACATGTTGACACACTTTGTGTCCTTTCGGCTTTCTCGTGTATGTTCGTCCTTGTGTGTTTGTGTGCTCTTTAGAATGAAAAATGTAGCATCATCCAAATTGAAGCGAACACGCTGCATGCAACCGAGGTATGGCAACTTGTCGAGACTCGAAATGATGTCATGCGGCACGGCGCCAATTTGGGTGTGAGTATGTCTGGGCACAAGGCGTGTTGCTGGCAGCTTGTTGCCAAAGGAGTAAGGGATGCAAGCACGAAGCATGAGAGAAGAGTATGGTGTATGCGAGCGCGTAGCAAAGAGAGAGAGAAGCAAAGTCAACAATGCGTACAGCCACTCGGTGTGGTTGAATTGTGGACAGTTTTCGCTTTATGGCTGCGTTGATGGTGCTTGTATTGGGTATATAACAGTTAAAAGTATGTAGTGAGATGATTTTGGATGATGTTTTCCTTTGTAGATAATATTGAAGAGCTACGATTTGCTATTTTAGCCATAATTTATGGGGATGCAGTTTATTTTCAACAACGGTTTATAAAGTTTTCCTGTAGTGAATTCAAGTTTTCAACCGGCAACTGGAACAAGCTTGCAGAAGCTCGGTCATGCAGAGGAAAGTTGCAAGGATTTTATTGCTGAACACACAAATTATATGAAATGCACATACATTTTGATTAGCTATAAAGTGGTTTATGGTCTTCAATCAAGACTGCGCACCTTGTGAGGGCATTTCGGCCAAAGTTTAAGTAAAGCGGTTAGTAGCCCTGTCTAGTTCAATTAAGTGATGTTTGATGAAAGTGATGCCAAATGATCGAGGAATATATTCTTGCACCGACTAAAATGACGTCGATTCATAATAGATGCTAAGGACATGAATACGATTGGGCCAAATTCACTACCTTCTGTGATTATTTTCTTCGCTAAGGTTTTGAAAAAAAATGAATTAACTAATCTCACCGATGACTCGGGGTATCCACGAAAGACGCTTCGGCCGTGATAACCAAAATGCGAGTGAACTCAAATAACATTTTTTGATTTGAATGCGAATAAAAAGTTTTTACACAGCCTAGGGGTGATCCCCGTTACTAGAAAAGCGGTGTCTAAAAATTATGTTGCATGTAAAATACAGGGTCACTTGATATAGCAATATTGGATTATTTACTTGTGCACGGAACGTGACTGAAGTGAATTCAGTGTTCCGCTGGGCACCTGAGGTCTGCTCTTGAAAATATGGGTTACCAGCTAGCTTGGCAAATGCTGGATTGATGTTATATCCCGCAGGGTAGAGTGATCCTTCTAGCCGAGGATAGATTGAAGGAGATCTGGTGATTGAATTTCTGAAGGGGCATTACCACATTGTAGTACAAGCTGTGTTCCTCAACATGTCGGAATGCTTTTTTGCTACAGTTCCATGGAGGATGACGACGTAGAATACTTCCATAACCGCCCTGTTGAAAAGGGAAGGAGTAAAAATCACTTATAGAAGCTCTTCTGCGGAATCTCGATGAATTCGTGAATTATTCTCTGTATGAAATAGGCCAAACTGCAAGGCCTTGACTTTTCGCTTCCGAAGAAATGGCTTATAGAAGGCGTTCGCTTCAAGCACTTCATATATGTCTCGTTGCATTTACCGGCTTTTATGCTTGACACCTTACCACCTCGCTTCTCGAGAAGGGTCACAGGAAGCGCTAGCTGAGGCCGGATGCGAAAATGTGCCTTCCTCTTGCTAAGGAGTTGTTTTGTAATGCCTTCTTAAGGAAAGCGCTTGACAACTTTTCTACTGGAAGCAGTCCCGCTTTGGTTCCATGTAAACACGTTGTTACAGTTGCAGTACGGAAGAAACGCTACTAGTATTGATTCTATACCTGAGGTTTCTATGCAGTTTTGACCACGAGAACAATTTCTAGTTTTGTTTTTATACAGAGATGTTTTGTTGCAGAGGTGGCATTTCAGGTTTCGTTTCTGTGCCTAGTGTTTCGTGCCTGCTGAAGGTTCCAACAGTTTTGTTACGTAGAGTTACACTTCTGTTACTCATTGGGAAGAAGATGAGGGAACAGTTACAATCATTCGCTTTCTTATCATGTTTCGATATTTGCATGTTACACCCAGTTTCGAGTGCTTGTTAATGAGCTGGAGGGAAATGTGGAAAATCTCGCAATCTCCGCCTTCGGATTCTTAATTCATTGTCATGCAACACAACTGGAGCAAGAGCATGGTACTTTATTATGCGTAAAAGGGTAGAAATTTGTGAAATGAGCCATTTTTTTCGAAGTTCGACTTTCTGAAACTTGCTTCTCTAGTTCCCAACAACAATAAAACAATAAGTTTGGACCAGTTTTTCGAAGTTCGAGTTACTTTCAAAGTTATAGCTATAAACCTATTGTTAAAGCTCTCTAGTTTTTGTTACGCCGGACCAGTCCGATATTACTCATTTTTGAAACAAGATGTTTTTTTGCAAAATTATTCGTAAATTTTTAAATATTTTTCACATCTTCATCGATGTCAGATTGCGGTTCAAGACAATGTTGTTAAGGCATTCCATTTCTAACTATGAGCAGAAAATAAAATGTGGGACCCCTGGAGTTATTTAAATTTTTTAGGGGGTATATACTGTGTACTGTGAATGATAAGTTATAGCATTAATAGTACTTCGAACGACTTTCAATCATGTTTGGTAATAAAATGAAGTATCTAGCAAGAGTTGTCATTATTACATCCTTAATTTCTCTTATATTCTTTTCTTTATAACAGTGTTACATACAGACACCCCCGCCTTTTAAGTAAATGTCTGCCGTACCATTGCAGGGCCCCTGCTGCTGATAGTTTGCAATGAATAGCCCAACAACATTAACCTAAAGCGCGATCGGACCGCAAATGAAGAAGTCTCAAATATTTAAAAATTTGGTGCAGTTGTAGATTAATGTAAGGCTGCAAGATAAACGTCACGTAGATTCAAGTTACCAAAAGCGCACGATGTCCTCAGCGGAGATTTCGTTCGTTAAACGTGTCGTTCGCCAAATGGAATGGCTATTAAAGCCGATAATTTTTCACACAAAAATGAATACTAATAATAATATTTTATTTTCGCTTATCTCTATCTCTATGGCGCGATATACAACAGGTATATCATCATAAACCTCCTAAGAGATTTTTGCGCCAAGCTTCTCTTCCAATTTGTGGTGTGCCGATTTGAATTTTCCCTACAAATTGGTGGGACCTACAGTTTTTTGCCGACTCCGAACGGCATCTACAAAGGAGATGAATTTTTGCTGAGAAGCCTGTCATGGCAGAAATACACTCGGAGAGTTTGCCAAACCACTGCTGAGGGGCGACCCCGTTTTGAAAAACTTTTTTCAAATCACTTCTGATGTTACCTGTACCAGGGCTCGAACCATGGACCTTCGAAATGAAGGGAAGAACGTATACAAATCCATTCATTTGCAAAAGCGGAGGCAACAACGAGCGCGCCTGACATCGCTGGCCACATAAATTCCGTGTCTACTTCAAAACAACAATAATTCCTACTTAAAGCAAATAATTTATGTCGTCCGATAGTTACGCTTAAACTATTTTGTTAGCACATCACATTCGTAATCATTTCATATTTGGATTAAAATTATGCTCAGGCGCAAGCCAAAGTTATCATTATCACTGATCGAGCATTGGCTGTTTGAGTTCATTCTCATTATTCCTCCAGCTAATTTTCATACAAATATACAAAGCCATAGGTGTAGACACGGACACTTGCATTTATAATAACAAGCCATCAGTGGGTAGAACACCCCTTGAAAATTAAATTAAATCTATTGAATGCGCATACCGAAGCAACTAAAAATATAAATAATTCCGTAACCAAATCTATAAATTGTTTAATTCCGGGTTCTACCTAGTGCTATTGTAAAAAAATTGTTTTTGTACCTGATCGGCATTCTGATAGAATGAAGTGCTCTAATTATTTTCGGTTAACTTAATGCATTTTAAACAAAACTAACTTGAAGGGAAATATGTGAAAGAAGTGCACACAATTGGAATTTTAATTTAATTTGATCTATCAAACACCACGGGAGTGGTGACCTAAATAATAAATTTTTTTGCTGAAATATATTATAAATTAGTAACGTGTCAGATCTAATAATAAACTGAGTCCGATTTTAACCATTATATCCCATACCCGATAATATATGAAACTACATCGCTCATTGAAGCATTTATTATCAACTTTTGTTTGATACCCATATCCATACCCACTAAACACATTTTGGGTCACATTGGTCCATATGGTCCTAAACTGGTCGAGCTATCGGAACAAATGATATCTTGAATTTTAAGTAAAACATCTAGTAATTGAACGGTAAAAGTTCCTTTCAATTACATTAAGCAGTTTTTGAGTGATGCGCGCCCAAACATACAGACAGACTGTACTTAGCAAAAGTACCAGGAGGAGTGACAACATTGTACTCACCATTCCCGAATCGGTGCTGTTTTATGTGCTGTTCATGCTGAATTTAATTTCGGACATTGGTTTCGAAAAATCGTTCATGGTGGCGCATTTAGTAAATGCACATTTAGCAAGTTCGAGTCATATGTTTTTTGTTTACAAACATTTTTTGAGGTTATGAAAATTTGCAAAACGTGTGCAAAAATATACACCTTTTTATTAAATCTTTCCATTAATTCCATTCGCAAACATCAGATTAACTTGTCGATGGTTTTATTTCAACAATATCACACAACACAAATTGAAAATCAGTATAAATTTGCTGAATGTTTACGTATGACAGAGAATGAGAGTATGCCAAGAAAAAATGCCAATATTGCCACTCTTTTGAATTCGAATCGCGATTTTCTTCGAAGATTGCTTGGTTGATTTCAGCATTTAAAATACTTATGCAAAAATAAAGTTGCATTTAAGTGTTAAAATTGGCAAATGCGAAAATAAATGCTGCATTTTTGGCTAAATGCTATAATGCGAGGTAAATACAAAATGCAGGCTCAGCATTTAATTTGATTGATATCGTTATTTGTTTCTGAATATATTAGAAAAATACGAGTAATTGCAAAAATACATATGAGTTGCACTTGGGATGCCACAGAGCTTTGGTTCCGAACCTGAAATGGAGAAACTCGCGATTGACTTAGACTTCTGATTTCGCTTTCTGTTCCGACTGTTAAAAATGGGTGTTATAACGGAATTTGATCACTAAAATTTAGCACCGGCCGGGCAAAATAGGAATAATCGAATAATATATATCTCCACATTCCCCTCACAATACACACGTGACTTCCACTTCCGACTCCGATTCCGATTCCAAATTTAAAAATCCGATTCATCCCTAATACTTTCACACAATCATATATTTCAAGAGTGCTTTTCAATTTTGGTATAAATACCGCACTGGGTGCTCAAAGCCAGCATTGAACTTGCAGTTCTCGCTAAAGTTTCATTCTAAAAGTCGATCTAAGCAAAATGATGAAATTGGTAAGCAGGACTTTATCCCGAAATCAGTTGGAATTCTTTCATTTAATTTCAGTTTTCTCATTTCCTTGTAGATCTTACTGGTTATAACTACTCTGTTTGCTGTTGCAATGGCCGCTCCTTCTCCAGTGGCTGTACCTAACCCGGAGCCCAATCCACAGTTTGTGTACAGCCCTTACTCCGCTGTAGCTTCATATCCATATGTTTACTATGGTTAGATCGAATGGGACTGCTGCACGTCTATTGCTGTGGCGTTGAGATTTCCCTCAAAGAAAGCATCTGATTTTGATTATCTAATGTAAAGACAACTTCTTGCTTTAATAAAATTACAAAAACTCGTCATGGACTTAATTTTGTCAAAAAAAAAAAAGCAATAATCGTGGTGTTTAGCATCTAGGGTTGCCACCTAACCCATTATTTTATTTTTTTGCATATCCGCTGGTTTCTCGAAAACGACTTGACCCATCTACATCATGGTACATTTCAAGCTCTTCCACTTCAGTGTTGCCACATAGGATTGTATTTACTGAAAGCATCTACAGCAAACTTATCTATATGGCAGCCTGGGAAAATGTCGGCCAAAGCTTGGTTTCTCGGAGATAATACAGAAAACATAGGGATTAAAAAACATGTGGTTTAATTGATGTGTAATGTTTGTATTACAGTTAAGCTGGAAAAATATATTTTAAAATCTCTGATGCACCCTATGTAAAGACTAGTCTACAAACCGTGGCTGGAAAAATTGTCACTCAAAATAAAAAAAGAGAATATCAAAAATGTTTTGTTTTGTATTGTTCATATTTAGGTTTCTGGAACCAAATTTCGTCAATTTATGTTTTCTGTAATCTTGTAGCGCCGCATTTTCTGAAAACATAACAGAACGTAAACTAGTGGGGCCCAGCACTACAACACAACTCCACATTTCAGTCGCTTCTAACATCTGCCCAGTGAGTGAATAAATATACCGACGCAATGCAGATGAATATTCCACCGATGAACGAAACCATACGCGATCTTTGCGCAAAATTACTGAAAGAACGACAACAGCGAGAAAATCCGGGCGGACAAAGAAAAAAACGAACCGTACGCAGTGCTATCAGGACTGACGATTCCTCACCACTCATCATAAAAAGTCTTGTGGATGTACAGCCGAAACCGATACTTGATAGCCACAGCGACAGTAAGCGTAAGGAGACCTCGTTGGACTATATTATCCAACAATTGCAACGCGGTCTATGGCCACCAGATGTCGTGGTGCTCATCACACCCGCAAGCAGACATAAAAATCTCTACAAATTACATGTACTCGATAGAAATAACGAAGGCCACCTTGGCATGACGAGCATCACACAGCAGGAGTTGGCCGAATTGCGCGACAGCAATGTTTTCGAAAAGTATGCCACCATCGTGGGAAATAAATATATCGATCTGAAGACTGTTACACTGAACACAGCAATCATTGCGAATATTATGAAGAATCTAAACGGCGGTTGTTGTCAGCCACAACGTTCTGAGTTACTCTTACCCGTACCAATGAAAAAGCATGAGACCCAAGATATAGTGACACGTAAAAGTAGCTCTGATGCTGATCTTGGCTTGGATATGCAATTGGAACCGAGTCGTCATCGAAGCAGCGTAGAATCAAGGAATTGTCAATACCACACGGAAAGCGGTATGCGTCTCATGACATTACTCGATCGCATAAACGATGCCATCGATCCTTCGGATAAAGATTTGCAGATCTTTTTTGATCTCGCCGAAACTTATAAATTTAAGATGTACATACGCCCAGAGCTGTGCTGGAAGCCGCCACCGCAGGCAGCGGCATTGCAAAGTGAGAAAGATACCGACTTTGTGCGTTTCAATATCGAATGTTTTATGCTTTTCGATAATTATGTTGGCACGATAACGATAAACTCTTTGCAGTTGCATGAACAATTGAAACTGCATCCCACGTTACTGCCTCGCATGCAGATCATCGAAGATGTTTGTGAGCTAACGCCATTGCCGAAGTGGTTGGTCGCCATTTTGCGTACAGCCGCCGAATGTTTTGGACTTGAGATGTTCTATGATGCGTTTGGAGAATTTATTTTCGACTTATATAAGCAAGTCATTTAATTTTGGTATTTTGTTGGAATCTGATAACTAATAAACCTTTTTGGAAACTAATAATACACAGAAAAATAACGGTTTTATTCTCATCCCACCCAAAAAGGCTTTACAAGGAAGCTTTTGTTTAAAGAGACATGTAAGCTCAGGAATAAATATAGAAAATATATTCCGGAAAACTATCCTTTGCGTGTTTTCGGCTTCCCGTTAGTGACATAGACATAAACTCCAAAAATTGTTTCCGAGTTCGTGTTTCCGAGAAGCTATTTAACATATTTAAAATCTTTTTGATAATAGAGTTGTCCACCCAACTCACTCAACTGATGACCGATTTGGCTCCAGTTTGGTAGGTCTCTATATATTGATGAATGCAGATCTACCACATTGAGTTCACATACTGAATAAGTAGGAAACCTTCCACAAAATGTTTTGAAGCTCTTTTGGGTACGCAGTTTTTATCCACCTGAACTACCCAACCCACAAGTCTCTAACTGCTTCCATCCATTTACCAGCATACTTCCACCAACCATTTCTCCATAAGTTTCAGGCTAATCTTGGAATAATTTCAGCTGGAGATTCCCTGCTGCTATGCGGAGGGAACGTTACTGCGTTGTCGTCATCATTTACCGGATCTTCAAATAAATCAATTGCCGATCAGAATCAAAATGCTGTTTTCACGGTTAAACTTCATAAACATTGCTTTCAGTACTATGCACTTCATCTGACCCGAGACCATCATTATCATCACCGGCTTCTTGCTCGTGACCGCGTCCTATGCATTATTTATTATTCTTCGACTCCTTGCATTCCCCATGTTCAACAGTCCCTTTAAACTTCACATCACGCGATTTACGATTACGATTTCTTTCTTCTGCCTAACAATAACGACTTTTTCCGCCAAAGTTCTGTTGAAACGTTGAGCAACTTAATTTTGTTGAGGAATTTACGCAACCGTTTGTTTAACCTGAAACCCCTCTCGTTTGTACCAATCCTCTTGTTCTTTTGACCAGTATTCTGGTCCTTGATCAACCGTTGAACTTAAAACTTAAGTACCAATGGATCCAATTTGTATGACGATAGATTGTTGCAAATACCATCTTTAAATTTTCTCTTGCTATTTTCTTTTCCCGTACATAGCTTAAGAAATCGTTGTGCATAAATCCCACCAAGCGATCGTTAGCCTTCCTGCCCTTTATGCTGCATGATTTTGGGGATGGTGAAGGAAGTTATTAATTGAATACGATTAGAAAAAATCAAAATAAAGTTATTCTGATTACGTTTGATTATTTTAGAATTAAAAAAAATTTTTTTTTTGGAATTTTTTTGATTTTTTTCGGTATTGTTGATGTGTATATTTATGTGCTCCTGCAACAATACTGAAAAATATCAAAAACAACTAAAAAGAATAAAAAACAATCAGAAATAATCAAAAGAAATCAAAGCAACTTTTTCTGATTATTTTTATCTTTTTTTTCTTTTATTTATTTTTTTTTGTGATTCTTTTTGATTGTAAAAACTGAAATTAAAAATAGTAAAATAAAAATTTATTTTTTAATTAATTGGAAAATAATCATTAAAAATTTAAAATAATTCAATCATTAAATGGATTCTCAAGAAAACAATTAATCAAACCAGTAATCATTACGGTTAGTAATCATTATTTAACATGTCTGCTAAGAACATACGACAATAGTATTTCTAAATTCAAAATATGAATTCAAAGATTGCTTTAATTTCAACAAATGGGCTAGTGTTCGAACCCAAACGGTGTACCGAAATTGGTACAGCTACTCAATTATTGATATGCTGCCAACGAGATCATCTGACGGGCATCGATTAGTTGATAACTATTTTTCAACTTCGACGGGCTAACACAAAAAGGTAACCAGAAACTTACTTGTTTTAATCCACTAATTTTTATTATGAAAGTACCAAAAAAGCAACAAAAAAATATATATATATAACACGCGACACCTTTATATCACTGCTGTTGTCGATATATGAAATTCTTATCAGAGCTAAAGTCATTAAACCGAGAGCACATCCGAGCCATTAACGAGCGATTTCATTCCACTGCATCTAACCATAGTAAACAAATGGATATGAGGCCACGGCTGGGTACGCACTATAGACGAATTGAGGGTTGGGTTCGGGGTTGGCTTCAGCCGCTGGTGAAGGAGCAGCCAACGCAACAGCGAAGAGCGCGGCAATACCGAGTAAGATCTAGAAATGGATCGAGAAGGAATATTTTATTCAAATAAAACGAAGATATTTACAAAAAACAATAGAAAAAATCTTACCAATTTCATCATTTTGTTAGCGTTTGTTTTTGTTGTTTAGATATCAGCCGAAGGAGAAGTGCAAATTGAATGATGAGCCAAAGTGACCAAAACACTATTTATACCAAATGCAAAAGTCGCACACTTGCGATTTCATTTGTATCTAATCGAGCTTATGCCTCTTTCGTCATGATGCCCAGATTAGGCATTTCGGTACTACCACAAATGCAACAACAACATTAAAATGGCTCCATCAATTTGAAAGCGTTTCGGGCATTATTACTTCATCAGCGCCTGTGGCATGACGTCCATACAAACTGCGCTTCATAAGTCAACAATGACTCAACGACCAGCCAAGCACCTAAGCTCGGGTACACTTTCGTTTTGTTCTTTCTTCAATTTTCTTCGTAATCATTTTATATTCCAATTGTGTACAGCTCACGTATTTTTACCCACTGCCCAAACATTTGAACTTAATTTTTTTTCCAATATATTTTGGGTATGTTTGAAGTCACTTAAGCACATATTTACTTGTTACTTGTTACACCCGCCGAAAAGTATTTGAAAAATCAATCTAATATTAATTAAAAAACAAATAAATATTCGAGCACTGCTCCAACAACAATTACCTTAACTATAATAAGAAATAATACGAAAGTGTTGATATGCTAAAAGCCCTTCTGTATCTAAAAACTGTTCCATGAACACGTCTAAAAATATTCCACTTTCCTTGAGTTGACATATAAAATATATGTACCAAAGAATGTAAAAGAAATAATGTAAAAATGGCACATTAGATGAAAAATACACCATAGCTTAGTTGGTAGAGTACTCTAACGGTAGCTTTGGTGCAGGCACTTGAGTCCGTATCCCAGTGTCCGTTATAATAATGTAATTTTTTTTAATATCAATTAACCAAAAAAACTGATTTATTGCAAATTGGTTTATAGCTCCTTGATGTCTGGATTGGACAACCTTTCAACCCCTTCGACACCCTCTTTTCAACCCCTTCCTCCCGTACGATGTCAGCAGTTATTTGTTATGATATACCTAATAATATATTTTCGAAATATTTGTGACGCAATAAACATTTGATTTATTTATATTTCATGTCAATTTTTTTTAAATGTTATTAGGTTGGTCCTTAAAAAAAAATTTCGACAAAAGAAGTTCATTGCAAAAATCCACAGTTTATTGTCCATGTCTCTGAAACTTTCACGATAGATTCAGAAGTTCTTTGGGCACGACGAGGCTGTATATAGTTTTTGGAAAAGGTTATATAAAGCTGCAATTCGGTATAGCTAGGAATTTATTTGGTTCAAGTCAATGATATTTTATACTGTATAGAAAATTTGAGAATTAGAGGTGTTAGCGGAAAATAAAGAGGGTAAAATAAACTAACAGGATATTTCGGGGGGGGAAGCAAAAGTAGAAAGATAAATTAATATATAGGAATAAATTACAAGGACGCGCCAACTGGGGAGGGAAGAGAGTACAGTTTGTTAAATATAAGCAACTCAAATTTTAGGCAGGACCTCGTCTGCCGGGTCTGCTAGTTTATTATAAAGATGATGATAGAAAAAAATTTTAGAGAAATGGTGCATAAACATTGGACTCGGGTTTGTGCAGTTTCATTACTCGATATCTGTACTTGTACTGGTACGAGGCAATCGACTGCAAAAAAACTCGGTACTTGATCAAAGTACTCGACTATATTCTCGTAGTTACTCGTATTAGAACATCGCTAGGGCTTAGTGGGTGTCGCACAGGAGATTAAGTTCAGAGTACGCCATGAAGAATCAAAAAATTAAAACTAATTTTTGTTTAACCTAATATCCAAAATCGATAACAGCTGTAAATAACAACAACAAATAAGTATACAATTTTATGTAAACCGCTTTCGACGTGAGTAATATTTATTTTGAAATCATAAACACTTAAACGCCAAATATTGTGCAAAGAATACCCCCATTTAGAAAGTTTTCCATTAATTTCCATCTACATTTATATTTTTATACCTTTCATGAGCATGAATGAGAAAAAGAAGAGAGTTACCGAAATGGTCAGGGCGATGACATGTGTTGATTTATCTATGTCGCCTGTCCGTCCGTCTGCGCCCGTCATTTTTTAATATATTAAAATCCTAGAAACTCCGACTACGCTTCGCTGCGTCTCAGAACTTATAACGGAACGACTTCGAAAAGTTGAGATATGGAACTTAATCACATTGCTTATTGCAGCACTCATTGGCACCTTTCTTTTAATACCCATATTGCACTAAAATTTTTTGGGTCATCCTGATCCACATATTGGTCTATAACTGTCGACGTATAGAAATAAATTTGAACTGAGACGTCTGATGATGCAACGGGGAAAACTGCATTCATTACCATTTAACCGTTTTTAAGTGATGCGCGCACAAAAATACGGACAGACAAAAATTCTAAAAGCTGTTGATTTGGCTTCTTCGTATAAATTTTTCTGGCATACATGTTGCAATTTTATTATATCGCGCCCTAACCGCAATTTTGGTGTAACCAACAAGATTTTCAAAATCCATATTTTGACAGATATCGATAATTCTGCTTATTTTAAAACATCTCACAAAATATCACAACTGTAATATGTAGCATTACAAAAATAAAGCAAAGCCAATTCTGATGTCAGTAACATTTTGCCAATATTTGTAAATTAAAAAACCTTCTCCTGTAAAATTTTATTTTTGGTGGTAACGTCAAAATTGCTGTTAGGGATCGATATTTAGAGATGTCGCTAAGCGCTTACGAATAAAGTCATCTAATATAATGCTGGATATGTAAGCATGCTCTAGCGCGTGAATAAGATTTTATTTATACGTCCCTGGGGATCATTAAGATCCCCCTTAAAAAGGGTTCCAATTGCTCTGAATATACTCTACTTGCATGTCATTAAATTACAGATATTTACTCACAAACAGCTGCTCATAAAAAAACGTTAATTGAAATTAGAATTTCATTAGAAACCTCAAATTCCGCCTTCATGACTTGCAAGCAAACTATATTAAATATTAAACCAAAATAAGTACAAATTGAAATGAAAACTAAAATAGTATTTTCAAAAAACAAGCGCGAGTTCTAGTTAGGTCATTTTACTTAGCAGCAAACCCATCAAGTTCTGGCTCGTATTTCATTCAATAATTCAATTCTTAATAATCAATTTGGTATGCGAATTTGGTGTTTAGGTTTTTTGTTTTTGTTTTTGTAGCTCGTTTATTTTGTAAGCTTATAAACAATTAATATGCAGCAGTCATGCTTTTTCCACTTTTGCTTTCTTTTGTATTTTTATTTTGGTTCTAAATTTTTATTTACAAATTTTTGTTTTGGTCGACACAAACCAAGTGCGGGTGATGGACGTGTTCAGAAAAGTAAACAAATTTAGGAGATTATTGGCAGGTGGAGGGGGTGCGTTAAGTAATATTCAATAATGATCGGCGCAAGTGCGCTGATTCTGGCAATAAACAGTGGCGTACTTGGGAAGGTGTCAATTGGAGGAGAGAATAAGCTTGTGAGTTCCCTTGCCTTCACAATTTTATTTAAAACTAGCAGGGTATGCGGCGGTGCTCTTGTGCAGACACAACTTTTCTAGAGTTTTATTAAAGATTTGTGGATGGATGGATAAATTAAAAAAATTTTACTCGTAAATTTTTTGTACTGTAATAACTATACTCGAAATTGATTTCCAGTAAACAAACATTTTTTAGAAAATTTCATTTCTTAGTTTCCGAGATCCTTGAGTTCAAATAGACAGACAAAAATTCTAAAAGTGGTTCAGATGAACTCTACAACATTACCTACGTCAGCTTCAGTAATTTTTTCAAAACAATATGCAATGTACAGACACGACTTTTCCAGATTCTTCTTCTCGCTTCTCGAGAAAGGGCACAGGAAGCGCTAGCTGTGGCCGGATGCCTTCCTCTTGCCAAGAAGCTGTTTTGTAATGCCTTCTTAAGAGAAGCGCTTGACAACTTTTCTATTGGGATTTTACCCCACAAGGCAACGATTTGTATTTATGTAAGGATATCCGGTTCCATTATATACCCAGCAGTATAGGATTCCCGCTAGGTGCTTTGTGAGCTGAATTAAATTAATTTTTTATGGTCCCATATCCAATTCATTTATTAAGATGAATAAAAGGTACGGTGTCTATTGGCGTCAGTTATTGCACAAAACGGAGGACTAGCGTGCTTTGAGACGCAGCGGCAAAAATCGGCAATGCGGTTAGGAGCTAATTAAACAGGAAAGCCATTTGTACTATTATTTAGTGTACCATGCTTATATCTTTTTAAAGGTATCACAGCTCATCATGAAATCTCCTTCGATATTCGCCTTTGGAATAACAGGCATAACAGTAAATCTTCTGGAGAACTTTTCTCTTAAGTACGTTTTTAAGATCCATATATCAGGACGATTATGATAAGAGACTTCTGATCGAAGACGGAGGTGGGCTTTTGCGGAGGAGCACGTAGTGGACTGACATTATTTACATACAAGTTCCTGTTCCGTTTCAAATTTGGGTTGAAAGTCAAATTTAGCCACAGAAGCATATAAGCAGCCCCTTTCTCGCTGATAAAACCTGAGTTAAGGTAGACAATCAGTAGACGATTCTCTTAACGTGGGTCTACCTGATTTGGCATATCGTGACTACTTGGTCGTTAGTAGACTTACGAGGTCCAAAGCGGTACCAATAAGGTCCAATAAAATGTAGTAGAGGTTGAATCGATTTCCATCCATGTACCTCTTTCACAAGATTCAAGCCGCTGCACTGGCAATGGCGACTTGATTAACTGGTAGCACCATGTCGAATATGAGTGAAGGTCAATTTGTTGTTATTTGCGCTCTTCAATCGATTAAATGCCCTCCAAAACAGAACTACATTCTTCTTGGATGAATTTGCGTTTTTAATATAACCATAATAATGCCGTACCCGTCTAAGAAATTCTGTCAAACCAATTGAAAACAGAATTTAAAAATAAGAGCCATTCGAAGAGCCGAACTTTAAAGAATACGAAATCGTGTGGCTATTCTAAGATCGCACGAAAAATTAACAAACAAAACTACACAAATTGAATGCTAATGACAGCGAATAGTTTCAAGCAAGACTAACAAGCATCCGCAAACGCTAACAAAACGCTTTCAAAGGCTCAAAGCGAAATTTTTGTATAAATAAAGCACCAACTTGCTGAAAAATATTATTCACAACTCAACCAGTGTTCTTGCAAAACTAACTCGTACGCGTTAAACTCAAATCAAATAACCAACAAAATGTTCAAGCTTGTAAGTGAATAGTTAGTCCTTAGCGCTAATTACATAACGAAAAAGTATTTAATCCTGCACGACTTAGCAAATTCAATAATCCGCGAACGGAACATTTTTCTTACTGCGACTAATAACAATTTTCCACCTCATTCTCTTCTTCACAGCTCGTTGTCCTTTTCGCCGCTCTATTCGCCTTTGCTGCTGCCGGCCCATCACCTGTTGCCCGTCCAGCACCATTGCCAGTGGCCAACCCACATCCAGCACCGGCTCCTGCACCAGCACCACAATTTTATTACGGCTCACCCTATGCCACATACGCCTATCCTGGCTATCCATATTACGGCTAAGTTGAGTTAAGTCACTGCTGCAAGACTACACCCCCTTCATAGCGTCGGCTGTTGTGTGTTGTGTGAGTGCGTGCGCGTTGATAGAAGCAAATTGCAAGTGAGCTCTGGGATTAGCAACATTCATACGGAAATTATAGAAAGGATTATATATGATGCTCTTAGTTGCATTTTCCGACTAGTTGTAACAATAATGCGTTTACTAATTCACTCGATAGCATGGCGCAAGGACTAATTGCTCTGCTGTTAATGGACCAAGGATAATGGATTTCGGATAATGTGCTTTGGAAATTTTAATTAGTTTTAGTGTTGATTTAAGATAGGAGAACATTTATCTTTGTATCTCGGTTTTCTTTTTCCTTTTTTTTTAATTCTCAAACTCAACAGCTGCCCATATATGAAATTGTTTTAATCCTTTTGGAATAAAATAAAGCTATTACAGCAAAAAAAAAATTTATTCTTACAAGTGTAAAAATTTATATTCAGCAAAAGATCGTAGTCATTAATGAGTCAAAAAAGAGTCCTAAATATGTTTACACTCCTTCTAAGCTCATTTATAAGTCCGGACTGAGAGTATTTCTCTTGCGATGGTTGTCCGATATAAAGCTAATAAATGATAAGTACCTGGCTGACCGAGCCTTGCTCGGTGCCAACCCTAGGTGGCAATCCTACTTAACCTTCAAGAAGTCGCGCGTAGTCTTTTCGACCGCCCATGGTGAATAAAGTATTATAATTTTGGTGTATATAATCCCAGATATTTGACAGCTCTAGTAGCTTGAGGTTAGTTGATTTTCAATCGAATGCACTATTTCCATCTCTTTTTAACGCTTGTCGACTGTTTATAGCAAGCATTTACTTCAGTTGCCTCTCGTCGTCGAAAAGACTACGCGCGCCTGACGTCGTTTAGTTTACGCGCGACTCTCTGTGCATATTTTCTGATATAATAAAGTGTTGCAATTATTGGTAAAAATGGCTAAAACAAGAATAAGTGAAAGTGAAATAATGAAAATTCTGCAAGAGGAAGACGATGAAAGTGATGAAACCTTAAGTGATGAAGGATCAGAAGTCTCTGACCACTTACCTGATGTGGAATGTAATGAGGAATCAGAAATATCTGAATGCAGTCCAGATGTGGAATCTGATGAAGAAATGGAACATTCAAACGAAGAAAGTAACTCGGAAGAGGAAAACATTCCTTTGGCTGATAGAGCTGCATACTTCATGGCACGTGATAATGTTACAAAATGGAAAAAATCAAATAGGGATAGAGTCAGGTATCCACCCCATAATATTCTGACTCAAGAGGCTGGTGTTATTGGGAAAAGGCATTGGCGTAACAACATCTATAAAAGCATGGGACTTGTTCATATGCGATAAAATTATAACGACAGTAGTAAAATATTTATACAGAAAAAAGAAAGCGCATACTCCAGAGCTCGAGATTTGCAAAAATTACGGATTCTGTTGAGATTCGGGCACTGTTCGGATTATTATATATTGCTGGAACCTTACGAATGTCTCATGGAAACTTGGAGGATATGTATACTGATGCTACTGGTATTGCCATATTTCCAAATACTATGCCTCTTAAAAGGATGAAATTTCTTCTAAACTCTCTCGGGTTTGATGATGCATCCACAAGAAGTTTTCGCCGAGCCCAAGACAAAGCTGCGCCCATACGAGAAGTGCTAAATATGTTTTATGTTATTATTCTGTTAGTGAGAATGTTGTAATAGATGAAATGATGTGCAGATTCCGCGGAAAATGTCCTTTTAGACAATACAAAAAATCAAAACCTGACAAATATGGGCTAAAAATGTATGCACTAGTGGATTCAAAAAACTTTTACACGTTGAATATTGAGCTTTATGCTGGGAGACAACCAGAAGGACCGCTTCAAATCAGTAATTCAGGAAGTGATGTTGTAAAAAGGTTAATTTCACCAATTTCGGGAACCGGACGAAGTTTGACCATTGATAACTGGTTCACCAGCATTCCTCTTGTAAAAGATTTAGCCACAAATGATAAAATGTCTATTGTTGGCACTTTTCGTAAAAATAAAAAAGAAATTCCCCCGTGTTTCATTGCGAAGGGAATGCCAGAGTATTCTAGTCAATTTGGGTTTTCAAATATGTCTACCCTGGTATCGTATGTACCTAAAAAGAACCGATCTGTTGTTCTGATTTCATCACTTCATCGTACAGCTGAAATTGACACCAGCTCTAACGAGAAGCGAAAACCAGCTATTATAACTTTTTACAACAAAACAAAAGGTGGAGTTGATGAAGTAGATAAAAAGATAAAATTGTATTCCGTATCAAGGAAGTGCAATAGGTGGCCATTGGCACTCTTTTTCGCTAGCTAGATATTGCTGGAGTAAACTCAATGGTAATTTTGAGAGAAAACGGTATAGTTATCAAAAAAAGACGTAAATTTCTACGCGAATGGGGAATAGAAATGACGAAAGAACATATGAAAAGAAGAGATGATAAAAACTTACCAAGGAATTTGAAAAGAAATATAAGAGGTTTTTTGAAATTAGATGATGAGCCCAATAGTGAGGCAAGTACATCCGAAGCCAGTAGAGGAAGCTGCAAAATATGTCCAGCAAAAAAAAGGAGGCAGACAGAAACCCCATGCAAAATCTGTGAAAGAAATATTTGTCGAGACCATACGGTATTTATTTGCAATGAGTGTATTGTGACCGATGAATCTGATGAATCTGACTATTGAACTATTCTAACTTTCTATAAGATATTAATGTATTTACATTCTATTCAATGTATTCTATGAATTTTTATGTTTTCCCCAAATTTTGAAAAAAATATGTTTGGTTTTTTGTTAAGATTAATGAATTTACTTTGCATTCAATGAATAGTATTACTTTTTATGTTTTTCCCTCATTTAAAATGACAAAAAAAAGTACTTTTCCTGTAATATATTATTTTATGATTACATAATAACTAAAACTAATAAAAAAAATTAATTCCACAACTTAAACCACTTTAAATCTCGCATTTCAATTGAGGCGTTGAAAAGACTACGCGCGACCGCTTTTGTTACAAAAGATGGCGCGCCCGCTTGAAGGTTAAAAATATTCTGGTTGGTATACGGCCTCAAATACCTTCCGTTTGATACCCATATTGCCATATATTGCTCAATATTTTTAAAAAATTCGGAAAGGTGGCAACCCTCTAAGCTTCTTTTAGTGGCAACATCCAATTAGAAAATCTTAGAAGGAAGCATACTATCCATCTACCAAATTTCATCGAAATCGGTTTAGCCGTTCCCGAGATAGTGGTCGATATCTGAAGGAATAAATAAAATGCGATAAGGTGGCAACCCTACTCGAAAATAATTTGGTTGGTATACGGCCTAAAATACCATTCATTTTATACCCATATTCCCATATATTGCTTAATATATAAAAACAAAGTTGATATAGGTGGCAACCCTGTGAACCACCCCAAGTAGAACACCAAAGTAGAAAATCTTAAAACAAAGGATACTACCCATATACCAAATTTCATCCAAATCGGTTAAGTGGTTCCTGAAATAGTAGTGGATATACAAATATACAACTATACAAATATACAAGAATAACTCGTTTAAAGTTATAAGATAAAGGCCCGGTTTTTCAGTACAAGTTTAACTCAATTTGTCAGTTAAACTAAGCTTAAACTTGTAGCGCAGTTTTTCAGTCAACTTTAAACGAAGTTTAAACGTAGTTTAGGCGGTCAATTCGGCAGGGTTAAACTCTAGTTAACCTGTCAGCTGATTTGCATATTTGATGGTTTTGGTTGTGAAACAAAAAGCTGAACGCAATTAAGAAAGGACGATATTTTTATATTTAATTAAATACTGGATATATCATCTGACGAAAGTGATTATAGTGATGCAGAAATTGGCGAAATGCTAACTATTACAATACTGAGGAGAAGCAATGGCGTTGAATATGTATACAAATATTATCTGTTGCCGTATCTAGATAAAGAAAAAACCAATGTTGCCGTATAAAAAGCAAATATTAAAAGCGGCCTTAAACTCACACTGAAAAACCGCTCTGCAGTTTAACTGGAGTTTAAATTTATGCCGAGTTTAAGCAAACTTAGTTTAAACTGAGCTTAACCATGGACTGAAAAACCGGGCCAAAATAATATATCATATGAGGTTGAATAGCAGTTATATATGTATAACAACTTTTGGTATCATGATCGGCACTTTTTGAACACCAAAAAGACTTCTAATCCATTCCGAGTGATTTCTGCGGATACAAACAATCCCACTCAGTATTTTATAAAATTACTATTCATATTCGAGTCTTTTTAAAAATTTATTATATGAATATTTGTTTTAAAGTTGATCTGCTAAATGAACACTCTCGGCACATGAGTTATAGGTTTCATAACATCGAAGTCATAACGACTATATGATCATATTTCTGAGATTCATATTTCTCATATATGTAGGACTCGGATCAGACTACTAAATTATGTGCACTCCGGGAATGCTTGCGGGGTTGTATTATTCAGAAATTTTTGAGAGTGCTGTCGAAAGTGACAGTCCTTTGCCGGATATGAGCCCAGTACAAAAGTTCACACGTACGATTTTCGGTCGGAATTGTCAATTTGCCACTCAAAGCAACTTTCATTAACACCTGGCTAGTAGCTAAATCACATGCTACCTACCTTATAGCGTTCTTGCAGGGATGTACATCAAGCATGGTTCCACGAATGTTTCTTTCCAACCACAAATATTGCCACTATTTTTCTCACCCTAAAATGCAGTCCACAAGTTTTTAACGGTTTGTGTCTGTGATAAGCCCACAACAGTGTTGCTAACACTAAAATCCCATTGCAAAATAATAATAAACAGTCCGGTCTACTATTAAATCCCAAGGGGACGTGTCCTACGATGTTGGCACCACTGCTTCTTCCCAAAATAGCTGCCTACAATTTAATTAAAGCTGTAAGCACACCAAAAGCTGCTGCTGCTTAACACCTGATATGAATTTTTGTAAGCGACAAAGTGCCTGCGTCTTCCAAACGAAAAAGAACAAAGAAAAAATAAAAGCGACAAAGAGAGTCTTATAACTCTTTTTATTAACTATGAGTTTGTTACAGAATTTATAGTTTATTTATGCAAGCAAGGGAAATGAAAATGATTGATTTTCCATTAGAGTGGCATATAGGTTGTCAAAATCAGATTTAACTCCAGTTCATTCGCTAAAACCACCCATTTCGTTTTGACAAGCTATGCGCAGATATGTTGTTGCTGTAGATTCGATTCAACCTTGTTATTGAGTTATGGACATTCGGTTCTGCCATAAATGACGCTTTTGCTTGTATCAAAGATGACTGGCCACAAAGCTCTTTCCTCTGTGAGACCCCTCATCTTTATGGCATTTGCCAGTGGTGTCTACCAACTGAAAACAAACATGCTGTGCAAAATTAACTTCGTACAGGTTGAGTAAAAAAACCGCTTCTGAAGGCAAAAATTAAAAGAACGCTGTAGGTTTTAAGACTTGGCGAAGTTATCGTTTTTTACGAAGTAAAAAAATGTCATTTTGCCTTTCATAATATAAAAATTCGCATATATAAAAGTTTATAGCAAATGTAGCAATTCCTATACAATTAAAAATTATAGTCTTGAGCAAGTGTATGATTTTGTTGACCTGGGGGTTACTATAGACTATAAACTCAGTTTCAACCGCCATATTAACACAACAGTCAACAAGGCTAGAGGTGTCCTAGCATTCGTTAAACGAGAGTTTAGCGACCCTTATGTAACTAAAGCCCTCTTCACTACATTAGTCAGACCGATACTGGAATACGGTTCTATAATTTGGAACCCGCGTTACCAGGTTCATGTAGATCGCCTTGAATCAGTTCAAAAACAATTTTTACTATTTGCCATAAGAGATTTTCATTGGGATCCCACACCATGTACAATCTGCCAACCTATACGAATCGTTTAAAACTCATTAATCTGCACACATTTTCTAGTCGGAGGGAGGTGCTTGGAGTTATTTTTATGATTAAATTGCTAAATGGTTCACTATCCAGCCCATTTCTTCTAAGTGAAGTGAACTTCAATGTACCGTCTCATCCTTCAAGGCATTTTAAACCTCTAGTCTTAAAACAGTGCCGAACCAATTTTCAGTTAAATTAGCCTTTTCGCTGTTTGTGTCAAGATTATAACTCTCTTTCTGCTAGATTTGATATTTTAGACTCGCTTTTCAGCGTAAAAGAATCAATTCTTTCTATCCTAAATCCATAGCTACTAATTGTTTCTTATTCTTTGACTTCTATATTAACTTCTAACAATAATTTTATTCTGTTAACTAGTTATTTCTTAATGTATAATCTATCTTATATCTACTTTACTTAGCTGATGAGGTTTTCTCTTTAGCTGAGCAGTTTTAGATCTCGACGATTAACAAACAAAAGCATTTCAACCACTCGGCACGAACGAATAATCCGCGCGTTATGCGGATGCGCTCCTCGCGCCGGCCGGGCGGTATATGGTGGGTAATCCGTTTAGGAATTATTGTTATTAAAGCTTACTTTTTCTTATCCAATATTATCGAGAACAATCTACTTTCTTTGTATGTAGCCATCTTTGCTCATATTCTGAGAATCTCTATACATATGTATGTGCATAGTCACTATTTACAAACTCAACCCATTACATCACAGATTTTGCCTTTTAAACAAGAACGTCTTGTTTTGAATTCTTTTATCAAAAAAGGCCATGTGAAGTTCTCATATCTTTGCTTTTTTTCAGTTCTTAGAAAAGCTACTGAGTTCGCTTGCGGTGTTTTATTGATTTTTAATAAAAAATCGTTGTGAAGTGAAATTTACTGAGTGCTTTGTGATAACATTTGAAGAAAATGTGTGATATAAGTGCGTGATATATTTGGAAAGCCTAAGAAAATTGGCGGATCGCTTTCCGGCGTTACCTAAGCGCTTTCCTTTTGACATAACTAGAAGACGACGTGAAACTCATGATTTATATTTTTTTTTTGTGACTTTGAGTACTCCGTGTGGAATACTGATTAGGCGGGGATGTTCTCTTGTCCCACAAAGTGCCGGTTATATCATACACTAGTTTTTTGTTTTGTAGACTATTTAGCTATTTGTTTTGAGACCTCGGTCCTGTGGATTTTAGCCTTGCAAATGTTTATTAATGTTGATTTTAGGTTATAAATTTTTTCCAACTTTGTACGCAATATAAATCATTTTTTGGTGTTGTTCTGTTCAATTTATTTATTGTTTCAGATCCATGCTGGTATAAATTCGCCTTTGATCGTTTCTGTTATTTCTTTATGTGTGTGTGTGACCACATTTTTTGATGGCGGGGATTTATTGTTCTTATTTGTCCAGTTTTTCTGCAAATTTTTTTAGGTTGTTTTGTAAGAAAGCCGTTTCCGTTGCATTTATTTAAATTTGATATTATTATGCGTGTTATGTCCGGTTATGTTTGCTATTCCTTATGTTTTAATGTGCAGGTTTATCTTTTTTAGCAATTTTTCTTAGAAAGCCATTATTCTTCCATTGGTTGAATTTTGTTATAGTTGAGTGTGTTATGTCCGCTTTGATTTGTAAGTAAGTTTGATTTTTGTTGGTTTGCTTTATAAAAAAGATTGGTGAACCCTGTTTTTGTCGGTGTAAATTGTCCTGGTCCTACCTTGGAATAAGTGTAAGTTTTGATGTCTTTGTCCGTATCAATGACACATGCCCTGTATATAAATTCTTAACTTTGTTTTAGTTGTAGTTTTTATTGTTTGCTTGAGTATACATATATTTAATTTTTATGTATTATTCAAGTTATCTCCCGTGTCGAGGGAGATGTAAAAAAATTAAAGGTGCGGAGGAACCAAGTGTCCTCCGATACTATGAAATGAAACAAGGAAACGATTTCAACAAACGTTACAACTTCTTTATTCGTGCCGCTTGCACGCTAATTAACAACTAACGCTAAACATACGTTGCAACTTACTTAAATAACTTCTTAGCCTAACTAAAATGTTTATGTTGCAGTTCCCATGCTTTACCCATAACTGCTCGCGCGTGTAGACAGCAATTGCTTACCGTGCAATTCCCATAACTAACGTAAGGTGACCTGATCGATGGTTGCGCGTGTGCCGCGTCAGCGATTCCCTCTTATTGAACTAAATAAGTCACACGCTTAGCAACGTGATCACAGGGTGCGCCGTTGAGTGGTATTATGGTACCTGCTCGTGTAACTCCTCCCCCTTTAAAGATCTGCGTCTCGTAGATCAAATGTCGAAAAGCGTGAGGGGGAGAAATTTTGTAGGGAGTGATTGCAACCTTCTGGTAATGAGTTGGTACTGACGATTGTGACTGGCAGGCTAGGATCTGAGCGATAAAATTCAGGTGCAGATTTGCCTTTGGGGATCCGATTTATGTCAATGTTTCCTGTCCAATGCGTAGGAATTTGAACCGGTGGAAGGTCTAATTTCTTTGTGTAACATCTCCACATCGTTCCGGCAATAAGGGCTATTGCGCAGATCGAGATAGCCTCTGTAACGATAGAAAAATTGATTCTTTCATTGACATACCCTAGATACTTAACATTCTCCATTGTCAGGTCGTGGATGTATTCCAAGTTGACTTTCATGGTGTGGTTTTTTATGTCAGAAAGTACGGCTGGGAGGACGTGCGCTGTAACAGCTTCATTGCTGGAAAATTCTTGATCGCCAATCCTGATTGTCTCGTTGTTGAATTGAATTACGTAAGTGCCATTAATAGTATTTGTGGCATTGTTGCTCCTTATTACCCCTTGGTAGTTTGAAATGAAAATGGTATTTTCGTTTACCAGCTCTATATGGGATCCGTTGCGTCTAATAAATTGACAACTAGCAGCCCCACCTTTTAAGAGTCGTGGCAGGCAGCTGTTCTCTTCCAACGCAATTAAGGACTCAGAGCTGCATACCGTGGATGAGCCGATAACCATACAATCCTTCGTCAACCCGTATGTCTCTTCTTGGTTTACCAGCATTCTGTCGAACGGTAGGTCCACTTGTTTACCAGCGTAGATTCCAGCGCGGGTAATCAGGAGATTATATTTATTGGCCGTCACTTTCGGCATTGATAGGACATAGAGGACAAGTGTCCCGTTTGTGAGGACCGATGGTTGACCATATTCGATTGCCTCAATTACATTCTGGTATGGGAGGGTTTCTACTTCGGATAGGATTTGGTTAACCTCGTCTATGTCTAACAAGTTGGTGTTAACAATTCCTCGCTTTGCCAATTGGCATGCTCGCACAAATTCATTGACCTCTTCGCGAACGAGGACGATGTTGTGAAGTGCGCTTTGCTCGAATTCGATTCCTTCTGTTTCTTTTACCACGTAGTTGGTGCGGTTCACCACTTCTTCAATTCGATTCAATACTTCTTGGGTGGTGGTGAATAGCTTTTTATTGACCTTATATTGGTGGTTGTTGTTCGCGATTATCTGGTTTTGGCTGTGGAGGATATTGTTCCAATCTGTTGCGTCAGGGGATCCTGCCAGCCATTTCCATGCTGACCCTATCCAGTCAATAGATCGGGTGACTCTAGTATTGCTTGTGCTCCCCATCAACTCTTCGAGTCGTTCGAGTGTTTGGTTGATGTAGTGCTGGGCTAAGAGTTGCTCGTCGGTTCGTTTGGTTAGATGGCCTGCCAGTTTGTCCATTTGAGTCACCATCGTGGTATATTTTTGTAGGTCGATGACGTGGATGAGTTTGAATGAGCCCCCAATGATCCACCCATCTCCGCTCTGGATGGTTACTATTGGAGCCTTGTAGTTGAATATATGTAGTGCGCTGATGGCTGATGCCAGCAGTGGGAATCTGCAACGCAAGATGTTAATTCTAATTTAATGTTGTTAGTAAGTTAGTAGTTGCTAGGTTCTAAGAAAGTGAGTTAAGGTTATCTAATTAGTAAAAAGGTAAAATGTTGTTGATAGTAGGAAGGTATTATTAGTAAGCGGAATTCTTACGATTACATTGATTATCATTAAACTAGTGTTACTATCTTAGTTTAGGATCATCGCTTTTCCTGCGATATTATTTTGTTAGTGGTTTACAAGTTATGTTTTGTTAAATTTCTTATTATGATTAGTAGGGAAGATTAAAATAAAATTTAAAGAATTTACTTTATATTGTTATTACAGAAAATTTTTAAAAATAAAAAGGAACAAAAAATTAGGAAAAATAAAAAGGTTAAAAAATTTTTAATTTATTTTTTATTTTTTTTTTTTTTATTTTTTATTTTTTTTTAATTTGCCTAGCGGATTAGGCGCATAAGCTTAGGTTTGTTTTTCTTTTTTTTTTTTCTTTTTCATCTACGGATTAGGCGCAGAGAATTAAATAAATATTTGCCTAGCGGATTAGGCGCATAAGCTTAAATTTTTCTTTTTTTCTTTTTCATCTACGGATTAGGCGCAGAGAGTTAAATAAATATTTGCTTAGCGGATTAGGCGCATAAGCTTAAATTTTTCTTTTTTTTCTTTTTCATCTACGGATTAGGCGCAGAGAGTTAAATAAATATTTGCTTAGCGGATTAGGCGCATAAGCTTAAATTTTCCTTTTTTCTTTTTCATCTACGGATTAGGCGCAGAGAGTTAAATAAATATTTGCTTAGCGGATTAGCCGCATAAGCTTAAATTTTTCTTTTTTTTCTTTTTCATCTACGGATTAGGCGCAGAGAGTTAAATAAATATTTGCTTAGCGGATTAGGCGCATAAGCTTAAATTTTCCTTTTTTCTTTTTCATCTACGGATTAGGCGCAGAGAGTTAAATAAATATTTGCTTAGCGGATTAGGCGCATAAGCTTACATTTTTCTTTTTTTTCTTTTTCATCTACGGATTAGGCGCAGAGAGTTAAATAAATATTTGCTTAGCGGATTAGGCGCATAAGCTTAAATTTTCCTTTTTTCTTTTTCATTTGGACCAGAGGTGTTAACATTTCTCGAACCAGCTATGGGGGATCGTGTTATCCGTTTTGGGAGCAACGTAGCCATTTGTCATATTCGATGGCGCCGCAACCTACTAAGGCACGATTTGTCCCACTTACAAGCCCGCTCTTGTTAGATAAACTCCCCCTTGGTGCCAGATGTTTTATAATTTATTTTCATATCTTTTGTTTGTTTGTTTTATTGTGTGGGAGTAGTTTGTCTCCTTCTTTTTATATTTTTAATGTGGAGTTTGTGAATCTTTTTTCCACTAAGTGTGGTGACTGAAACTTTATTGTCTTTTGAAACGATTTCTTTTTTATATAAAGGTTTTTGCTTCCCCTTTATTTGCTTATCCTTCACGTATATGACGTCATTTTCGTCATACCGCTCCGGTAGCATCCTTTTTTTATTATGTTTTTTTATCTGGGCCAATTGCTTTTCCCTCAACAGTGTTTTAATTTGGATGTTCATCTTTCTGCTCTGGTCAAGGAGTTCCTGGAAATTGGAAGCTTGTGAGCGGTTAAAAAAAATGTCTGTTGGTCTTTTGTTCGTTACCGAGTGAACTGAATTATTATAGCGATCTACAGCTATGATAACAAGTTCCTTAGTCCTGAGGGCTTCATTCTCCGCCTTTAGGCATCTAAAAATTTCTAGTAACGTAGAGTGAAATCTCTCGATTTGGCCACACCTCACTCCTCTGAGTTGGAGTGCGGTAAAGCTGAATTCCTAGAGATTCTAACAAGCTTTGTATAACTGGGCTAATCAGTCCTCGTTCGTTATCGGTGACTAAAATTCTAGGGGTAGTAAAATAGTGCAGAAGTTTTACTATTTTTTGCCTAAGGTGCAGGGTTCCTTTGCTTCTGATGTGGAAAAGCTTTGCAAATTTCGAAAATTTATCAATACAACTCAAAAATTTTTCCCCCTGAATTTCGAATATGTCTAAAGCTCCCATTGGAGTGGGCTGCATAATTGTACCTAGAATGGGTCGGGGCTGGATTCTGCGGTGTGCCAGAGTAGTCTGTGCTGCCGCGCGAAAAATATCGCCTTGTTGGAGATTGGTACGTATCGCCGAACATTCGGCCACTTCTATTTAGTGCCTGTGGGGGGCGATAAATAGCGTTTCGCCGATCCACGTTCATGAACGTGAGGCACGACGAATATGCCTCAGGCAGGGATTTCGGCTTCTGCATAAGAAGCAAAGTCGGCAAGTCGCCGTTTAGCCCCCTGATAAAGACATCCAAGGCTCTTCGTCTATGTGCCTCGGCCAATGCCTTCACCGTTTCTGTGTGCACATATTTATCTGTGCTTATCGTATTTATCATAAGTGACAATTGCTTGTTGATTTGGGCATAGAATTCGGACAACTTTTGTCGCCCCTGGGTCATAAGGGTAAGTTGCTGATCAAGGGTTTCAATATCCCTGACGTCCGCATAATGCAACGAGAGAATCTCCTTGATTTTCTTCCAATCGGAGTCTAGAATATTATGGGACACCAGAGCAGCATCTGCCGCTCCCCTAATTTTGCATCTTATGTGCCTCAAAATTGCCCTATATATTGGCTTTTGCCGTACGGGTTTATAATCACTTAGGACCTGTTCTACACTATGGATCCAGGAGGTATAGTGCTCCCGGGATCCATCAAACACTTGAAGCTCTTTCACACAATCCGGTAACCTCGCTATTTCCTTAAGATCCTCCTCCGTCTGAGGAGTCACAAGTGGCTCTTCTACTGGTGTTGCTTCACTATCGACAGATTGCCGACGAACCTCTTCTACCCTACTTTTTAGTCGCTCTATAGTTTGGCTAAGTCCTTGTATGGACTCATCAGCGTTTGTCGATTCTACGCTTTTGAGGCGCTCCTCGAATTTCTTCAGCTGGGCGAGCATGGCGTTCATGGCGCCATTCATTTCCGTCAATGATCTTTTCATTTCGTCGGCGTTCATGATTAGGTATACTGAAAAGATAAGAACTGTAAGAAAATATACGTATGACTTACACGATCCAATGTCTCATTGGAGGATTTTTCTCACTGTTAAAATAGGAGAATTTTCGCCTTTTTCTCACTCTTCTTTTATTGTTAAATTAGGAGATTTTTCACTTTCTTCTCTCTCTTTTATTGTTAAATTAGGAGATTTTTCACTTTCCTCTCTCTCTTTTTTGTTAAATTAGGATATTTTTCACTTTTCTCTCTCTTTTTTTTGTTAAATTAAGATATTTTTCACTTTTCTCTCTCTCTTTTTTGTTAAATTAGGATATTTTTCACTTATCACACACGGACCCTGCACTAAACTCCGAAGCTCGGGCGCCAGTTATCTCCCGTGTCGAGGGAGATGTAAAAAAATTAAAGGTGCGGAGGAACCAAGTGTCCTCCGATACTATGAAATGAAACAAGGAAACGATTTCAACAAACGTTACAACTTCTTTATTCGTGCCGCTTGCACGCTAATTAACAACTAACGCTAAACATACGTTGCAACTTACTTAAATAACTTCTTAGCCTAACTAAAATGTTTATGTTGCAGTTCCCATGCTTTACCCATAACTGCTCGCGCGTGTAGACAGCAATTGCTTACCGTGCAATTCCCATAACTAACGTAAGGTGACCTGATCGATGGTTGCGCGTGTGCCGCGTCAGCGATTCCCTCTTATTGAACTAAATAAGTCACACGCTTAGCAACGTGATCACAGGGTGCGCCGTTGAGTGGTATTATGGTACCTGCTCGTGTAACTTTCATATTAAGCGAATCCAATTGACTTGGAATTTAATTAGGTATTTGATTTAGTACATTTTTATTTTCTTCATGAACTTAGTTTTCACTTCCCGTTATTTTAACAGTAACCGATGTCCCGTTTCATTTTTTCGATATTTTCTTATTTTACATGCAAGAAATTTTGTGAGTTCTTGATTTGACGACACTCAAAAGCGACGTGAACTCATGATTTAATGATTTATATGGTTGACGCGAACGGCCAACAACACGTAATTACCGTTTGGCAACGTATTGCCCTTATGTCAAAAGCAGCTGTTTTGTTTGCTTTTCTGTATCATGTTTTGTATTTATATTCGCGGCTTCTCACGAATTACAAATAAGTTCATCTTATTTACCATGCAAATTATAAAGATAAGAAGTGAATTTTTAACTCAAAATGGAATAAGAATAATCATTTATAAAGTGCTTAGTGGTTAAATAATGAAATTACATATGCAAGTGTGTTCCTCAAACAAAACACCAGAAGTCAAGGCAGTGCGTGCAGTGAGGAATCTGAAGTCTGGTGTAATTATAATTTCGTCCATTATTTATTTAATTTTTAACATATTTATACATATTTGCAGTAGGATCATCATGATTTCTCAGGCGTCGTGCACTTTTCTTGGCCCGCTAGCTATTTAATATTGTCCACAGCATTTGTGGTACTCTTTGAAGACAGCTGTAAGTGGAATCAATTTGTTATGCCTTTTATTTATTCGGTAATTGTTTCCTTTAGGAGACAACTGCTAAAACACGTCCGAAAATATCAGGAGATGTATCAAAATACGCGTTTTGACCTCGGTAACAATAATCCGCAAGCGGACTTTCGAGTTTTTGTCTCAGTGAAGAGATATTTACGCAAAAACACTGTGGACCGCGTAGCCGGTGTTGGGCTGACTAAGGGTTATTTCTTTGAAGCACATCCGAAGGCCGCCTATTTGGATCAAGCCCCGTATTTGGGATCGGACCTGGGTAATTTTTGGGTTTTTCGCGAATAACTTTTCACTGAAACAAAAAATTTAAAATCCGCTTTCGGATTGTTGATATCGAAGTCAAAACGCGTTGTTTAATACCTCTCCCGATATTTTTGGACGTGTTTTAGCAGTTGTCTTCTGAAGGAAACAATGACCATTTATTCAAATCACTTTTTTTTTATTCATTTTGCTACAGAAACATACGTGCTTTAAGCATTTCCAATTCCGTGGTATCACACTCGTTTACGCCCTGGTATTCTACTTTTCCTTGAACATATGTCCAAGTTCTAAGAGCTGCATCATCAGTGAGGACGAGCACATAAATATTGGTAATAAATTAAGAATACAAAATTTAATAAATTTTTAAATTGAATTACGTATGTATCTTTTTTATTGTACAGAATCCGCCTGTAGACAAGACATTACGTAAGCGAAGAAGAGAAGAGAAGGAACAAGATAAAACACGCGAATTCTTTAAACGTGCATCAGATATAATCATGGGTTCGGCAGGTAAGGTGGGCTTCCCCCGCCGGATTAGGGTTCCTGGGACCGAAAAGCGTCTCTGGGTACCAATATCGACATTTTTAGTGCAGTTTTACAGTTGACGTTGGATGTAAAGTATTACATTATACTCTGTGCAGACAAAAAACGACCGTATTCAAGGTGCAGATATAATGGTGTTGGAAAGTAAAATACAGGAAGACATCGGATCAAGCAGTGGAGGAGACATAGTACTGTTGAAATTAAATTATATTTTATTTTGTGCAAATGTTCATATTTCGTTCTGTCTCCATCTAAATGGTACCTGCATAAAATAATAATATTTTATGTGTAATATAAATTAAAAATTTGAAAAATTTAAAATTATATTTAAGTTGAAAAATACGATCTTGTCGTGATCGCCACAAATTTTATTCTGAACGTTCTTTCAAAAATTTTCCATTTCAATTACATTAAAATCAAATATAAATTCTTAGATTATTTAACTTCAATAAAGAACAGTAATCATGCAGATACAGTAGTTTTTTTAATATTTAATGTTTGTTATCTGTTATTGACCATGATGTATTGTTATCTATCTAATTCAATAACAGTTAACAAAGCCATAACTTAACTATGATATGTTTAACATTCAAACATTCACAAACAAACAAACACCATTAAAAAGATTCATCTAAGGTTGCTTTTATGAATTTTTTTGCCGTCGATTAAAACCGTTGTGCCTAAGTCTTTTTCAATAACCTTTTCAACAAAAACTTTATTAAATTTGTTCCCCAATCTCTTATTTCTTTTAATATAAACTCTTTCTCCTGGTTCATATAATTTCATTTTCTTATTTTTGTTAAATCTTTCTAATACTTCTTCCTGTAATTTAACCAATCTTTCTCTAACAACATTAAACTCCTGCGCTGAAAAATTTTGAAAAACGTTTATTGGTTTAGCATTTATTGTAGAATGAATACTATTTTTGTATTTATGCGTTGCTAATAATACGAGATCTACAGTATCACTTAGCTCTTGTTGAGCCTTAATGCACCTACATATGATTTTTGTTGGAACGATTTTCCGTCATCCCTTGTCAAGTTTGGTTTTGTGACAAACCGGTTTCGGCGTTCTGCCATTTTCAATGTCTAGTTTCGTTCTTGACAAGGGATGACGGAAAATCGTTCCAACAAAAATCAGCTTACTACCCTGTCGGAAGATCAACACAACAAAATAAAGCACCTACATATCTCGATTAGCGTTGAATGAAACCGTTCAACTTGCCCATTTGTTTCACTGTGTAGCGTAGGAATAAAAAATTGTTCTATTGAATAATTATCTCTTAATAAAGAACTAATTACATTGGATTGAAATCCTTTTTCGTTATCAGAAACAATTACTTTTGTATTTTGAAAGATTAATAATATCTCAAGTAGTGCAGCTTTAATATCCAATGTAGATCTTGATGCAATAGGTTTGACAATAGCAAATTTTGAAAACTTATCTATACATGTTAAAAAATATTGTTTATCCGTGATGAAAATATCGAGATGAAGGATTTCTCCTGGATAATTTGGAATTGGTGTTTTTCCAATTTCTAAATTAGATGGCTTACGCTGATACTTATTCTCTAAGCATATTTTACAGTTCCCAATAATCGATCTTAATACCTTTTTAATATTAGGAAAAAAGTATTCACTTGAAATTTGTTTAAAATTTTCTAATAAGCAACGATGAGCGCGATTATGTTCAGTAGTAGCAGTTTCAAGTTGATCATTTCTGTTAACTAAATCAGTATGTCTAAATTTGACGCCAGGAAATGAAGAAACTATAGGATTTTGAATTTCTGCTAAAATTCGTAGTTCACAATGTATCGCATTAGTTGTATTCGGATTAATAACATCCTTTAAACATAGCAATAAATTTTCAATTGTATCAAAAAATATTGTATGGCGACAAAAGTTTTTAAATATATTTTTCGTGGTTTTAACTAAGGATTGTCCTTTTGACAAGAGAAGCTGATTTTTAAATTGATTTACAGGACATTTAACTGTCTTAATTACATCAGTATACGATTCCTCGCTATGTAGTGTTTCTAATGAAGTGCTATGATTATTAATGAATTGTCGAGAGAGCGCATCAGCTACCTTATTTTCTTTGCCGGGCTTATAATAAAAAGTTGGCGAAAACTCTTCAATGAAAGCACGCCATCTCTTCATTTTAGTGTTTGGATTCTTCTCTGAAATAAAGAATATCAGAGGCTGATGATCAGTAAATATTTTTATATCCTTAATGCCGTATAGATAGTTGCGAAGAGTTTTTAATGCCCACACAATAGCAAGCATTTCACGCTCATTTGTAGCATAATTTTGCTCCGTTGAAGAAAGTGTACGAGAAATCATGGTTATCGGTCGATTATTTTGTGACAATACGGCACCTAAAGCATTTGATGAAGCATCAGTTGTTAACTCAAAGGGCCGACTGAAATCTGGGTATTGCAAGATCACATCTTCCGACGCAAGTATTTTTTTAATTTTTACAAAAGCAGACATTGCTTCTGAATCAAGATTGATTTTAACATTTTTAGATCTTTTTGAGTCAACGTGGCCATTTTCCCCACGCAGATATTTAGTTAATGGTTTCATGATTGCTGCATAATCCCTGACAAACCTACGGTAATAGCCAGCAAGGCCGAGAAAAAAACGCAAGCCACGTAATGTCTCTGGAAACTCAACATCTGTCTTGAAAAACTTCGATTTTTCAGGAGAAACCCTCATTCCGCTCTTTTCTAATAATTTAAAAATTTGATCCATATGTCTAATATGCGTTTCTTCATCCGGTGAGAAAATAATAATATCATCAATGTACACGTGACACGTTTTTCCTATCTCTTCACGCAGAACGTCATCTATTGCGCGTTGGAAAATACTTGGTGCGTTTTTCAACCCAAACGGTAAACGACAAAATTCATATTTACCATTATTAACATTAAAAGCTGTTTTTTGGCGATCTTTTTCGCGTAAATTTATTTGGTGAAAACCAGATTTCAAATCTAAAGTTGAAAAAAAGCACGATTTCCCTAAATTTGCTAAAATTACCGAAATATCAGGTATAGGATATCTATCTGATATGGTTTTATCATTGATTTTACGGAAATCAATCACCATACGTAACTTTTGTTTTCCATTCTGATCTAATCCCTTTTTAGTTACTACATGTATTGGTGAATTATAAGGAGAACACGATTTTCGAATTATACCGTCTTTCAACAAATCCTTTATTTCCTTGTTAATAAACTCTGAAGCGGACATTGGATAAGGGTAACTTTTACTAAAAATTGGCTCTTCTGTAGAAGTGCGAATAACAGCTTCTACATTCGTAATATATGTGAAAGCGCGATTTGGATCCGCGAAGGCATTTATGTTACTATTTATCATTTCACGGAATCGATCACGGATATGACCAGGAACAGAGTCATCTTCAATGGTTATTGTGTTAACTTGATTACAATTAAGATGCTTGAGTTCTATTTTACCATCATGATAATATAGAAATCCATTTTTTATGTCAATTCTCGCGTCGATTTTTTTAAGGAAATCATACCCAAATATTGCATCAAACGTGCTTAAACTTTTCAATATATAAAATGTTGATGTATTATCAAGAACATTAATTAAACAATATTTATTTATTAAATTAATCCCATTTATTGATTTTAATTTAAATGATTTTTCCATTAATTTAATTCCACGAAGAAAAGAAAAATCCTTTATATAATTCTTGGACGTTCCAGTGTCAATTAATATACGCAGCTCCTGACCATTCGATGTATTTTTCGTAATGAATGGCAGGAGCGATTTCAGTTTAAACAATTAATTTCATCCTCGAAATCAGAACCTCCACCTGAATATTCAACGTAACAGTTGCTGTCATCAATATCACTGCCATTATAATCGATTTCTTCGCAAACTATGTCCTTTTTTTCCGACATATGATTTACACGTTGAGCTTTCTGTTGTGGGATCTGGAAAGAACCAGATTGTTCCCGATGTCGCTTTAAATGCATTCCTTGTTGAGGTAACTCCTGTTGTTGATGAGCGAAATTCGCTGTAGGCTGAGCCAAATTAATATTTCTGCTACGTTGAAGATCCTTATTTTGATGAGAAGTCCGATTTCTATAAAACGATGAACAAGGATCAACATCCATTGGAACTAGTTTATCATTAAATTTTGTCTTTTCGAACTGATTTACCGTTGGCACTTTATGTTGCACCATTTCTAGTCGAGATTTATTTGGCTTAATAAAGTTACCAAAAGCAAACGTACTCGCAAAATCATAACGTGTATGATTAGTTTCTACTTCTTGAGCAATAGCCAATGCCGTTGGGAGATCTTTAGGCTTTGAAGAGAACAGAATATCACACATAGGTCTACGTAATCCCGAAATAAAAACACGTAATGCATTTTCCCTTGCTTTTTCATTAAGTGCATCTATTATTTCATTATTTCCAGTATATGTCATAATCTGTTTATTTATAATTAAGGTTAACTTTTCTTCTACCTTGTCGTAATATTCTGAAATGGAAAGCTTTCCCTGCCTAAGAATACTCAACTTAGATTCCAAAACATAAATAGGGCGCTTGTCTGCATAATCTTGATCAAGTCTAGACATGATAGCTTTAAAATTAAGGATTGTATTAAAAGAAGACAACATTAAGTTAGCTAAACCAGTAATTTTGTTTCTAAGAATTCCCATTGCAACGTAATACTTCTCAGATCCTTCTTTATAATATTTTATTGCAAAATTAGCAGCAGAGCGCCAAGCCGGATAGCCAGAAGCATCACCACTAAACTCTGGTAAAGATTTAATTAAATCAAGACTACAATTTCCCGATTCAATTGAAGTATTTATTGTAACCGGTAAAAGGGTCTCTGTAATGGGTACTTCCAAACCATTAAATGCTAACGTTAGTTGATCTATCTTAGTTGCTAAATCCTGTCTAGCAAGCTCACTCGCTTCTAATTTTTCACAAAGCTCTTGCTTAGCTTTGTTACTTACTGAATTAACTATCTCAATAACTTGTTCCCTAGAAACACTCATATTACTTTATTTTAATCAACGTTCGGGGAACAAATTAAATGGATAAATAAGCGATTCAAATAAATTAATTAAAAAACTTAACCAGTGTTTTCAACACACAGATTATTTAAAAAAAAAACTTTAAGACACTAAACGATATCACAAAACATCACAATTAATTCACAAGCCACCTTAGTTAATATGTTTTATTGTTGATCTTCACTTATAAATTTATGGTTGAATAAATAGTTAGACATATCAATTTGGATTACTTACAATCTTGACTGCAAAATTTAAGTATCAATAGAAGAAATTGATGCTGTTCGCAGGGAGAGATTAAGGTAATAGCTTTCGCCTTCTTGCTGGAACTGATTTTCCTTAACTTGTTTTTTTTATTTTAGCTTTTGTAGTTATTTTATTGTTGTTGCTTTTCTTTGAAGATCTTTCCTTTTATTTAACTAGTATGATTGTTTGGGTTTGTTTTAATATTGATTGTTGTATTTTTTTTGTTTTTTTTTTTTTTGTCTTCGTATTGATTGTTGTTTGGGGATAAATTATTGTTTGACCCCGATATACTTCCAATAGTATCCTCAATAACTTCTTTGTCGTTGTTGAAAAAAAATTTTTTATTGTTTGGTTTGCATGCAGGACTAATAAGTATTAGTTTTTTCTTCTACACCACCGATTGGACTTGGACCTGTGATCTTTCTAAAATGCCTGGATTCGCAGAATAAAGTCTCCGTAAGGATCTATGATCCTTTTGATGAAGTTTTTATATTATGCTTCTTTTGAATGACGACGAATTGTTCTTTGCTTTTATAAAGATGGTATATTGCTAAACTAATAATAGTTTAGTATTTTTAATGGTTAGCTACCGCCAGTTAGAAAAATTATAGGATCTATGATCGTTTTACAAAGCACTAAAAATGGCTGCAGCCCCACGTTGGGCGCCAATTAAAAATTTGAAAAATTTTAAATTATATATAAGTTGAAAAATACGATCTTGTCGTGATCGCCACAAATTTTATTCTGAAAGTTCTTTCAAAAATTTTCCATTTCAATTACATTAAAATCAAATATAAATTCTTAGATTATTTAACTTCAATACAGAACAGTAATCATGCAGATACAGTAATTTTTTTAATATTTAATGTTTGTTATCTGTTATTGACCATGATGTATTGTTATCTATCTAATTCAATAACAGTTAACAAAGCCATAACTTAACTTATATATAGAAATGTAAAAGATATTTTTGTCTCTTTGATATCATTTTGGGCCCTTAAAAGGGCCGTTTTTGCTTTCGTCTATAATTTGATATGTAGGTACTTTCTGTAACCCATAATCCGCTCTTTGGCTTTTTTTATTGTTAAGCGCCGATTTAATTGCTTTATGCGGAAAAACGTTCTACATCGAAAGAAAAGGCGCTTTGCATCCTCCGGCCAAACAACTTCCGCGCTTGTTTTCAACATTTTTTTATTTAAATTTGGACAAAAAGCAATATCGTTTGCATTCATTCTTTGGAAAATCGTTTCCAAACTTTTTATTCCACTTACGAATTCCTTGGTCAAATATCCTTTGGATACTTGATCCACCCATGTAAATGAATCCTCCTCGATGGATTCGTGATCTTGTAGGTTCAGTTTTCGGACTATGTATCCTGCTACGTACTCCAATGCATCTTCCTGTAACGCGTCAATGCTGTCCACCAGCTCGGCATTGTACATTTCCTCGACAATTTCATTATGTTCTTCTTGTTGCTGCTCGTGTAGTCCAGTTTCAGCAGCTTCGCACAAACTTGCTAATGGCACATGCGGATTAAGCCAATCCGTGTCGTCTCTTTCTACATTGCCGGAGCTCGTCAAATGTTCAGTATTTCTCGCTACGTATTAGAAATAAATATTTAGCTAGTAGAATTGGCGAAATTTTTGAAAATAGGAAATTTCGATAACTTACTTTGAATAATGGCGATGTATTTAAAAAAAATTACAATAAAAAATACAATATAACAAATAAGTATAAATTAAGTCATAGGTCAATAATTATACATATATCGTAACATAAAAGGTCAATGAATAAACGTTTTGTTTAGAAGTAAAAAACACTTACCTAAAAGGTATTTTCTGAGCCGATACCTGAATTGCTGGGCTGTTGGATGGTCATATAGACCTCCCTTGCTTCGAATTGCTCTGAAAAATTCTCTACAATGTCTTGGTTTAGCCGGTAAGTGAGTACGAAGTTCATATTAACTTTTTATATGGTCATATAGTTGGGTCAGCGATGTATTTGTTAATATTACGCCCTTCTGAAATAACGTTATCGTCTGCTTCCCAGGAACAATTAATCCGGACATAAAACGTGTCATGCGTTGAAACGTAGACAATTGTTCCGGAAATTTTATGCCGAAAGGTTCCTGAATAAAACGTACTTTTGTAAAATTATTTATATTTATGTTTTTACTATATGTTTACCTTTCCTGGTGTGCCGAATGTGTTCATATTCGAGTTCAAGCCATCGAACCAATCATTCTCTCTATGGCGCGATATACAACAGGTATGTCATCATAAACCTCCTAAGAGATTTTTGCGCCAAGCTTCTCTTCCAATTTGTGGTGTGCCGATTTGAATTTTCCCTACAAATTGGTGGGACCTACAGTTTTTTTGCCGACTCCGAACGGCATCTACAAAGGAGACGAATTTTTGCTGAGAAGCCTGTCATGGCAGAAATACACTCGGAGAGTTTGCCAAACCACTGCCGAGGGGCGACCCCGTTTTGAAAAACTTTTTTCAAATCACTTTTGATGTTACCTGTACCAGGGCTCGAACCATGGACCTTCGGTGTGGTAGGCCGGCAACACTACCTTCACACCACGGCGGCCGCCATGTTGGTCATTAACCAACTAAAAAAAGCTAGAACACATATCTTGTCCTGCACTGACATATTCTTGGCCTGAGACAGGCACTGTACAGAAAAGTTGACTATCCCCTCATCAACATCAACTTTTTTGTACCACCGTTGCAGCGTGGAGATGTGCGGTAAGGGGAATCCTTGAGCATATAAATGGTTATATGCCCGTGGCCGAGCCGCGTGAAGACATATCGCAATTGAGATGTCCTCCCAAGACCCATTGATCAGTTTATCTATATTAAACAGAAGAAATACATTATATTTAAGGTATTGTTATAATATTTAATACTTACCAGGATTCACCAATTTTCTTACTTGTCCTTCCGTGAAAATAACGCGCATTCTGCTAATTATTTTTTCCGCTTCCTCTAACTTTTTTTTTAATTCCAAATAGTCCGACTCCATTTTTTTGCATTTTTGTTTCAGCCTATAATTTTCGGCAAGCGCAATGGACACAATGTGGGCCGAGCTAATGTAAGAATATTAATGTTCAAAGAAGAGTTTAATTTCTTCAATATCAATACTTACTCGGTTTGCGAACCGCATTCCAGCTTCTGCCGCGGGAACACGCGACAGTTACTCAAGCTTAGCAGAACATTAGCAGCACCAAACTCTTGACTGTTGTGTCTGAAAAATAATTTCATGTTGTCGTTGTTAACAGTGCTTCACCCTGCCTAATGAGCACGATCACTCTGAAGATTGTCATCGAGGTCTTCTAACGCAAGTCCGACGAAACGGGAAGTTGCAACAGGGTTGGACCAGAGTGATTTTGTTATTAGAAGAGTGGGTTCAATTGAACAGGAGATGTGTAGTATCATGAAAGGACATACCACATGTAGGACATGTATTTGGTATGCTGGGGTTCAGTCTGGATAAGTAATAGTTTAACCTATTACAATATCCAGAACGAAGTTTTGCTAGTATGACTCTAGTCTCAGTCGGAAGTACACACTGCTCTTCAGCCATTTCAGGTGGTTGAATATCAATGACGGGATTCACGGTTACAAAGATCAAACGGTGGTGGTAATTGGTGTCAGCAACGGCAAACACTTGTGTATATGTACTGAAATTTGATTTACCTGTTTCGAAAAATGGCAGGAACTGCTGATGGCATCAATCTGGATACCTTTATTTGTATGATTTGGTCTGCTGCGAAATGGTCTTTTCATACAACATTTGTATTCCACTTGGTTACGCCGGCTGCTTTGCCTCACAGATTTCTGCGTCGCAAGTCAGATGGAACACGGAAAAACGATCCGCCTGTTTTTCTAGCTTTCCACATATATCACACATTTTCTTAAAATAGTTTTAAAGTCACGCACTATATTTAATTTCACTTCACTACGTCATTTTATATCAAATCGATTAATAATAGACACCGCAAGCGAATGAAGCGAACTCAATAGCTTTTCCAAGAACTGTAAACAAATAATGTAAACAAAAAGCAAAGATATGATAGTTTGACATAAGGCGTGGATGAGGAAGAAGAAGACGCTATGTAATTTGAAACAACCATATAAATTATTGGATCATGGTGAAACTGTAATTTTGTGTTGCTGCCCGCTTGCTTCAATCACATAGTTGTTAAATCACGACTATAACAGATAAACGTAAACAACAGCTGATTTTGACGTTTTATTTGTTTTAATGCACTCTTTTCTCTTCACTGTGTGTGAACACACCAAAGAGTATGACATAATAATATTCTATACTTTTTGGTGATACACTATAGTGCGTTTCATAACTATAACACTTGAAAATTTAGTATGTGCACAAAGTTAAATAAGAAAAATAATAAAGACAGAATAATGTGTTAAGAAAGGTATGGCAACATCGTAGCAGGTATAAAACGTATGTAATTGATGGGGGACGTCTTTCCGGTCCTTTGAAATTTGCTATTTGCATTGTTGACGTTTACTTCAGCAAAGACAAAGACAGTCAATTTATCAAAACGTGTAAGACCTAAATCAGAAAAATAAGGATACATCCCTTGGTTACTAAAGTTAATAAATAATTGTATTGCATTCGCCAGTTTATACGCTATTATAATGTACTATTAATGAACAATAAAATTGCTTTAGAGATTTAAAACGACATACAATAAAAATATTTCGTTCTGAAAATTTTTATTTGGGAATACTTTGGCTTATAAAATGCTTAAAATATATCAACTCTGAGTATGCTATAGTTATAAAACAACATAGATATTTTAAATCAGAAAACCGAAAATACAGCTTTTGTAGCTATTAAATTCTAATATAATAAGATATATATGTATACAGGCATGTTCTGAAATTGTTTCCGAAATAATATTACATTACCTTCGTTATATATTTTAATTGCTCCATTTATTATAACAAATTACTTTTTTAACTCAATTTCAGTCAACATTTTATCACACATTAATTAGGTAGTTCTTTTTAGTTTTTCTGAAATATTTGCATCAAAATCAGAAACACTTAAGTTGTCGAAATTGAAACAAGAAAACTTTAACGGTTCCGATTTTCAGATGAGTCTAACAATTTCAACACGGGCAATTTCAGAATATCACCCGCAATCGAATTGCAGAACAAAGCATTTTTAAAACGCGTCATTAATTTTTTTCACAACATTTTTCTTTATTTAGCGAATGGTCATTAGTTTTACATGGAAATTCACTGAAGACTACTACGTTATACTAGAATTTGATGGGATACAAAACTACTGATTTAAAATAGTTAAAAACGTTTAAAACTTTTTGAACTATTTTAACGTTTGAAATACAGATTTATACGACTCTTAAATTAGATTTAAATAAGGAAAATGTTGAAATTTAAATTTTAGTATAGAAATGATTAAAACATGTGAATTTCGAGTGTGCTATAGTTATGATAAGCACTATATGTTTCTCTCTCCTTATCGTTTTCTATATTGAAGCTGATTTCGCCAAATCACCCCCCCCCCCCCCAATGGGTTTTATTTTGATTTGCTCTGTAAGTTCGGTTGGCTCCCTTTGCTTTCTATTCTATAAACATGTGCTTATTTGTTGTGGTACCCACCCACACCATGAACGAATTATACAAGATTAAGCCATCAATTTTGCCGCCATGTTGTGAATAAAACAGCTGACTTTTTGTGACGTATGCAGGGTTCATGTACGGCCCAATCAATTTTTGTTTATTTTGTAAATATTTCCAAACCTACACTGCCGGAACTTATTTAATACAATTACCATCGTGATACGACGTTAAATCATAGATATTTAACAATTTTTTTGAAAGAAATACATTCACTTTTGATATAGTAAGTATTTTGTACCAATGTTTACACTTTCTTTCTTGAAATGTATGGTATTCGACAGCTCTGTCAGGGCGACAACACACCGCATACGTCAGTCAAAAACATTACTTTTTTCTCACACATGTGACGGCTAATAGTCCAATTACCCACCGACGCACGTACGTAGAGAGTGCCATGTAAACGAACACTCACCGACGTTCAATTTTTCCGTATACGTAGAACGTTCCGTAAAATCAAAGAAATTTGGATTTTTTCCGTAAGAACGTGTCAGCTGATTGCTCTCTCATATGACAGTGTTGCCTATTCATACGTGTGTATGCTGGTTATGGATCGTTTGCAGTTGCTTTACAAAAATACCTCAAAATACCTTTTAAATTTTCGTAATAATGTTGAAATAACCTGAAATTACGATATTAAGTTGTTGCTTTTAAATAAATTGACTGGCTATAATTATTTAATATTAATTTCGGACACTCATAAAATGAAAAATAATTCTCTCACAAGTACACGTTTGAGTTAGCATGCATGAAAACTGATCAATGGCAACATTGTATTGAATGTAAACAACAGAAAATGGCGGATTTCTCCGTTGGCGCCACCAGCATAAGATTCCCTCAAACATACGTACGCACGGGATACGTAAACGTACGTTACACACGTCAGTGGGTAATTGGGCTATACACCTTATCTATTTCATCCATGCACACAAACCGTACAAATCTGCAAATAAATATCAAAGAGCAACAAAAGAGATGAAAGACGTGAAAAGCTAAAAAAGCATGAATTCACTTCCACATTTCAGTAGCTTTTTGTGATTTGTGCACGAGTGGAGTTTTTCGCTGGCTTTGCCAGTGAACTTGCAGAAAAGAGAATACTAAATAATTGTTATATCAAAAGCAAGAGCAACAAAATATGATTTCATATCACAAATAAATGTGAAGTTTTATTTGTATAGTTTGTATGCCAAAGAAAAAGGCAAAAAATGTGAGAAAATATTACGAGCGTGCAAATTAAATGCTTTGTAATCAAGTTTTGTTTCGGAGCTAATTAGTCTAGTTTTCTTTTAATGAACATTGCACTTTAAAGCGCAAACTGTAGCTATGCATTTAGTGAAATTTGTATAATTTTCCATTATTAAACACAATCAAAAGTGCATTTATTTATTGCGTTGTGTGAGGTGCAAACGTATTTTCAAGAATCTTAGTAATAATGCCAAAACGTCTAATGAAGCTACTGGTGGCTCTTGTCTTGACATTGATGTTCACCATCTCACTGCTGAAGCTGGTTCTGCTGCTATGGAGTACATACCCAACATGGCTATATGCCGATTTCTCGCCACCCGATGAGCCCAGCACCGTGGATGAGTGGCTGGAGCAACAAAATTTTTCGCAATACAAGCAACTGTTCCGGGACAAAGGTAAGTGATTGACAGCGTTCACATATTGTTAGGGTAGTCACGGGAAACGGATCCGTTTTTTGTTTTGTTTATCGGTTGGTGCACCACCCTCTTCTATTTATGTGTACATGCTCGTACATCCTTTTCTATTTTGATGGCGATTTGTTTTCATTTACTTTTTAACATTTTTCGTGGCATTTTGGTCTTTTTTTTGTTTGTGCGAATACAGCTGAGTTGGGAGAGCATCGCTCGCTCTTTCTCTCCCAAATCTACCGATAGCAATGATTAATCAGCTGCATGCCTCGATTGTAACTTAGAGTTGATCGAATCAAATGATTACCCACGCAAACATTGATTCGCTTCTGTGTAAAAATAAAATACAGTTATTTACTAGACAATGGGGCAATGCTCAATTTTGGTGCTAATAGTGGGGCATGACAGATTAGTCCTGGTTATAACAGCCTTTGCACTTCAAAACAACTCTTGTGGAGATGGGTCAATAATTGCCATGGGTCGTATCAAGTTTAAGAAGTCAATTTACTGAAATGACGACGAAAGTTCACACAAAAGTGTTACACCCTGTAAAATAGAGAGACCCCAATTTCATAAACATACAAGGTGGCGCAAAAGTAAGCTTCCGATGTTCAGCATATCGTGTCTTGTTGGAACCACATGTTTTCCAATCCCAATTCATCAAGTTGCGGCAAAAAGAACTCGTTGATCATTGCTCTGTAGCGCTCACCATTCACAGTAAACGTTTGGCCCCGGCCGATTATTGGTCAAATAAATAGTCAGCAATATTCCGCGTTCTGGAGCAGTGTAGCGTAACATTGTTTATTAACGTGTATTTCGTATGTGTTTACTACACAAATGTCAAAACAGAACTGACTTTAGGGGCCAATCGCAAAATTTATAGCATTTTCTGATAGGAGGATTACTTTTGCGCCACCCTGTACAATAAGAAAACGTTGATTTTAACAAATTTACCAACTTATCGACTATCCATTCTATGTAGCGTTATTGACCAACTATACATACCGAAACTATTTGACTATCGAAGAAAAATTCTTTATAATCGATAGATCCCGCTTCTTATGCAAAAAAACCTATTTGTCAATATTTGTATTGGGACCACAACGGCTAATAGATTTTCAAAGAGGATGTGTGAACACATTTTGCACTAACCGATGCAATCTGTAGTCATAAAACATAGATACTAGTATCGATAGTTTAAAACCATGTAAAGTCTCGTCGCTACTTTTCCACATTATTTAAAAAAATTTAATCAGACCTGATACACGACACGGTAGTCCGGAATGGTCTATCTAATTGAAAGTTCAACTACATAATTTTATGTTCTTTTTTTCAAACTTTTCTCTATTTTACATGACTTTTGAAGCACAAAAATATTGGGGCCCTTTACATTCGATTATCCAGCTTATCGATTAGTTAAATAGTCGAATAGCAACTACGGAACTATTTGAAAATCGAATAGCAAATATTCGAGGTCGACTAATCGACCACTTTTTCAATTTTATCAATACAATTTTTCTAATTCAAAAAATTATATCAAAAAATGAGTTCTTAAAGCGCAGCTGAGTGTGGAATTTCTCCTCAACTTCCTAGCAGAGCAAAGAAAGTCGACAAAATAAGTATACAAAATAGTCGCAACTAGTTAAATGGAAACAACTACTCGACTAGTGATAATCAATTATTTTTTGAATCAACTATTTCAAATCGATTAATCGTCTAACAAGAGCTCTGATATATATGTCATGAAGAATATATGTACTTGTTATTTTAAATAAGTTCTGAAATTTTCTTGTATTCCTTTCTAATGCGAAGAGCTACGTATCGTATTTTGATAATTTATTTATTAATATTGGTAGCTAACGTTAAACACTATGTCCAAGCAAACATATGTATAAAGCATGGCCTTGCTCTAAAGTTATGCATTATCACAATTATGCTTCTATCGTGTTTTGTTGTCAACCAAGCTCTCTTTCAAAAAATTAATATGTTAAAGAAAAAAAAATTTCTTACTTAGGTTCCACCGAGATTTGAACTCGGATCGCAGGATTCAGAGTCCTGAGTGCTAACCATTACACCATGGAACCAGTTGCGATTTCGCTGCACAAGTTGCTATTTGAGCACAGCCAAATAATGTGAAACAAGTTAGTAAAAGCAGAGAATGTATACATGTATATAAACATTCTCTGGTAAAAGGCGAAGTGAAGTAAGCACTTGTGGAATATAAGAACGGCCAAATGGTAAACAGAATTGTATTTACAGTCGGTGTGCATATGTATGTATGTGTGTACACTCGCGGCCAAAAAATAAGTGTTCATAAAAGAATTGGTGGCAAGTTTTGTTAACCTGACTGCCGGCGAGTCTCCGCCAAAGAGAGGTTTCATTGTGTATGTATGTATAATAGTGAGGTCTATAAGTGTGTATATGGCTATGTACATATAATAAAATAGGCAGGGGTTTCCTATTGTTTTAGTTGTTGCATTCATAGTTTAAACGTGATACAAACCGTTTGCGCCATGATTTTGAATTTACTTCCCTCCTCAAATGATTCTTTAGTTGATTTTATCAGAGGCTGTCATGTACATTTTTGCGTAAGTGTCCATGCACGAATTTTATAATATAATTTAAGCACACAATCCGCCATGAAGCTCCTAAAGAGTAAGTAACAGCGACTCAGAACTACTTGTAGGATACAGCTATTTATTTACTTGCGAAAGTATCCCTTACTAATTAGGCTCCCGCCAAAAACAAGTGAAAATCTCAAACTTTTGCAATTAACTCACTAACGGCTAAGGATAATGACTATTTAATGAGCTTTAACGTCAGGCGGCGATATTTGAGCTGGTTATGGGAAGTAAGTAAAAGCTCTAATGACCCAGTAGGAAACTCTTTATCGTTATTACTGAGTTACATACAATTTATAAACTAAAAAGTTTGAGTAAAGTGAAGAACACCCTCTAGCCTATTTAGAACTCAAATGTGAAATACAAAGTTGTAGTCTAAAAAATACCAAACGCAGTTCACAACTGGTATCTATGCGTATCACACCCTAATAGGCCTGACTTAATTCGGACTTAACCATAAACGATTTAGGGCCGTTTACTCAACGTCTAGTTATGATAAACTTTATCACATGATAACCTAATAATGGGTTCACTCAGAATAACGATTTCGGTCACACAAAAGTCTGATTCAGTTATCATGACAAAGTTGATCATTGTGAACGTTTTTGTGAAAAAAGTCACAAAAGTTGTATTGTGAACGCAAAAAAATTACAGCTGCTCTTGTTTACAATTTTAAATGAACAATTTTGTTGTACAAATTTCGATTGCGATATTTCTTTATATGGATTTTATTACATTTTTAAACTCCATTACTACAGAGTTTGTTAGCGAAACAATTTATCACAAAATAAGATTTTTACTTTCAGCTGTCACTCTTTGTTTTGATAGTAAGAGGCCCGTCCTTTGATAAGATAAACAGCGAATGTCCCTAATTAGATATTAGAGTAAACGGTTTTTGGGCCAACCTTTGATAAAGTCCTGATTAAGCGGTTAATCCGACATTGAGTAAACGGCCCTTAATAGGATTAGTAATACTTTGATATTGTAGAAATACTATACAGTTTGTTGCTAATGTATGCTAATTTTGGCAGTGATTGTTTCGGCTTACTTTTATAGTCGTTTTAAAAAATTTTTTTTTTTACTAAATTTAATTCATTGACCAACTTCTTATTGAAAGATAAGTAATTGTTATTGTTGTTGTTCTTTTAATTATGTGATGATGTGTATCTATGCTATAACTCTAACTGATATTTTGCTATCGAAGCATTCAAATTAAAATTTTTCCTACAAGCTCAGTTAAAAATATGAACTATCTTCATGAGCTTTTGCGACATTTCCAGCTGCTTTCGAGCGTTTTGTTCTCTATAACTGCCTCTCTCGTGCTCTATTATCCTTCACCTATTGCTGTTCGCTCAACTTTCGTGTGAGCGCATATAAAATCAATGGAAAAAGGACTTCACAGCTTAGTTGTGTTTTCCTTTCGTAGGGCGTTGTTTGTTCCTTCGTTTATTCGGTGCGCTGCGCGTTTGTACGTTGGCTTGGGTTTTTGTTTTTGTGTGTTTTAGATATTCAATATATGATTAACCAGTTTTTCTTGAAACTAGCCATGGTTGACAAAAACTTGGTAGAAAAATGTGAACAAATAAAGTAGCCAATATTTAGTTATAAATAAATAAAAGTGTTTTGAAATGGTTCTCGTTCTTGTGTTAAACTTTGGCTGTTTTGCCCCTAAATAATGTGTGTTTTATTTAACCTATTTACTTAAGTGCATACATAAATCTAACAATACTTATTTATGAACATACATATGGCTGTGTTTACAGCTAAATAGCTATTTGATTTGATTGTTGTTTGTGAAGTGAACTGTGCTTGTTTACCATCCGTGAGCCTTTTTGACTAAAGTTAATTCGGGTTAAATAATAAATTTTTCTCTACCAGTCTTTGATCTAATTTAGCTGTTTTGCAATGATGTTTTTAAATAAAAATTAATAAAGAAATAGGAAAATTTAATTTAATTTTGTTGACCCTTTTGATTCTCTACAGACACTTTTGCCGAGAACAAGTTTGTAAGTTGCTTAAGCTTAGTTTATCGGGTTGTTGTTGTTGTTGTTAGCAGTGCTTCGCCCTGCCCAATGGGCTCGATCACTCTAAATTGTCATCAGGCTCTTTTAATGGAAGTCCGAGGAAACGCGCAGTTTCCACAGGGTTGGACCAGGGGTCATTGTGCGTGCTTAGGCATCTTTTTGTGTTTATCATTAATTTGTCCATAAAAATATGCGTAGTATATATGTCCGTATGGGACACATATGTCCCGAATCGCAACATACTTATTGATTTATTTCAACTTTAAGTATTCAAAAATTATGTTTCCATACACATTTTGCAAAGGAAGGGTTAAATTTTCTTATATACAGTAAGCTCTAGATAAACACAACACTCGATAGCAATTGTATTCTAAGCCAAGCATTCAATACTGCTACTCCCCAATAAAATATTTGTATTTATTACTTGTTTACAAGTAATTTTTGAATATAAATTTATAAAGTATCCACGAAACGCACTCGTAGTCTAGTAAATTAGTCGAACGCTCAGCAGTTGTGTATTTGACAAAAAATTGGAAACAAAATAATTTACTTGTTTTTTGGTATTTTAAAATGGTAGGTATTTTAAAATAGTAGTAATCATCAATTTATCGCCATTTGTAAACAACCTAATGAATTTGACAGAAGTTTTACTTTTTACTAGCCATCACATTTTGTGTTACTTTTTGTGTTACTCTCTTGCTCTCGGCAAGTTTTTAGCTTATGGCAGTTTTAGAGTTTTAGTCAGAAAGTACGTGATTGGATCTACTGTTTTTACACAAAGTTGCCAACTCTCAATTTGACAGTTGTCACAAACACAAAGAACACGTTTCTTGCGACTACCGGTTACCACGGTATATTCAGCCTGCGAAAAGAAAAACGAATTAAATAGTTTTCCTGTTTTAAATTAATAAAAATATAATTATTTTTTTTTTTTTAATTAATAATGAAAATTGAATCATTCTGTTGGCGGATAATTTCCTTACGTGACTTATTAAGGTATATTTTTTTTGTAAAATTGAATGTAAGAGTTTTAGCAGATCACGGGGAATTCCACCCTTCTGTGCTGCATAAGTGATCAACGGTCGCAATATGAATATTGAATGAACATTAAGGGAGCCTGTATTAGTATCGACACAAGCTCACGTAGCTAAAGTAGTCACAGCGTAAATTTACTTAGTTATTTATTCTCGTTTTAGCCGTTATTTGCTGTGAGCATGCCAATGATGCGTGCTGTCAATCGACGCTTGGAACGACGTGACTTCCACTGTAACCTTTGAGCGATTGATCCCTTTTCAAATAAGTTTTCCACAACGCTGCTCACGCATTAATTCTAAACAACCGACGTGTGTGCGCTTGTAGGGAAATTGTGCGAATCCGGTGTGATGCGGTGGGTGGCAGTTTTGCATACTTATAGGCTCATAAACATAAAAATACTAAATGGCATACACGCTTCAACAATGGCTCCTAAAACAAACTAAAAACAAGTAAGGAAGTCTAAGTTCGAGTGAAACCGAACATTATATACCTAGTAGTGATCTATTATGGCATACCAAATTACGCAAGTCTACTCGTATTTTAATACCTTTCATAAGGCAGCTGATTGTTTTTAATAAAAACTCTTCTGTCATGAGTTTTGACGGGTAAATTAATTTAAAAAAAATATAAATGTATGGCGCGATATACAACAGGTATATCATCATAAACCTCCTAAGAGATTTTTGCGCCAACCTCCTTTCCAATTTGTGATTTGCCGTTTTGATTTTTTCCTACAAATTGGAGGGAAGAGATGAATTTTTGCTGAGAAGCCTTCCATGGCAGAAATACACTCGGAGAGTTTGCCAAACCACTACCGAGTGGGAACCCCGTTTTGAAAAACTTTTTCAAACCACTTTTGATGTTACCTGTCCCAGGGCTCGAACCCTGGACCTTCGGTGTGGTAGGCCGGCAATACTATCGCCACACCACGGCGGCCGCCATTAATTTATTTGTATATAAATAGCTCCCCTACAACAACTGCTAACCACATGTTTTCAAAATACCAATACATGCACATTTTATGTTTGAAAAATTTGAGTTCAAATATACAGACGGACAGACATGCAGGCGGACGGAGAGACGGACATTGGTAAATCGACTCAGCTTATCGTCGTTATTATTTCAGTTTACTTATTGATGGGCCCAACTCTTCTTCTCATACTTACAAACATTTCATGTTCATTAATGGTATGAAAATCAAAAAAAATCAGTGGGGTATTAACAACTTGCCCGGATATTTTACTTGTGCGTTATCCGGTGTACTTGAATTTGCAGGAATATACTACATACTATTGGGAAGCAGCTGCCTAATTTTGATTGAAATATCTTGTTGAAATTACAAGAAATGCCTATAAAAATAGCAGAATTTTTATGCTGAAAAGTGAGCGGCGCCACGCCTACTTCCAAAAAATCAACAACATATTTTTGCGGTTGAGTTTTGCTTAAAAAGCTTGTTATGTGTGTAAGATCTTATTGATATAGCTTGTATGGTTATAAAAATATCGCATTGCGCAAAGTTATTGCCTATTAAATATATCTATGATCCTTTTCAAACTCTTTCGTATGAAAGTGGGCGTGGACCTAAACCGATTTGGAACATTCCTTGCACACCTGGAAACCTGCGTGCTGAATTTCGTTCCGATATCTTGAACGGTGTTTGATTTATGATCAATAACATTTCTAAATTTGACTTAATCATAAGTGGGCGGTGCCACACCCATTTTCAAAAATTACTTTGAAAATTTTATTTTATGCCTCAATCTCAATGTATACACCAAATTTTATCCTTATAGGTGTATTATGTACTGAGTTATCACTTTTTGTGTTTTAGAAAATATTCTATATATAAAAAGTGGGGGTGGCTATCATCCGATTTCGCCCATTTTATATAGCGCTCGGAGATGAGTGCCAAGAAACCTGCATACCAAATTTCATAACTATATCTAAAAATTTACTCAAGTTATCGTGCTAACGGACGGACATGACTTCATCAATTTCAAATCAAAATCAGGGGTTAGGCGAGCAAAGTTTTAGACGCAGGTACCAAAGCTAATCGAAACGGATTATTATGCATTCAAATGGGGAGACAATTTGTACCACTACGGCCATTAAAAATAATTACTAATTAATTTTTATTCGTTTGACATACATACATGATTGTTGCTCACCTTTACTGCATTCCACTACACATAAAGGGTGTTTTTTTTAGGGGTATAGAACTTCAAATTGAAATAAAACACAAGACTGGCTCGAATAAAGCCAATTCTACAGGTCCAATTTTCAACCACTTTTTCGAGCATATGGGGCCGTATGTCGGCAATAACGCCACGAATGTTGGCTTCCAATTCCCCTAACGTTTCTGGTTTGTTGGTGTAGACGAGCGACTTCACATATCCCCAAAGAAAATTATCCAATGGTGTCAAATCACACGACCTTGGTGGCCAATTGACAGGTCCATTCCGCGAAATTATGCGCTCATCGAATGTTTCCTTCAATAAATCGATTGTGACGTGCGCTGTGTGTCATGTAGCGCCGTCTTGTTGGAACCACAACTCATCCACATTCATGCCATCCAATTCGGGAACGAAATAGTCGGTTATCATGGCTCTATACCGGTCTCCATTAACGGTAGCTGCCTCTCCAGCATTATTGCGGAAGAAGTATGGCCCAATGACTCCACCAGCCCATAGAGCACACCAAACAGTCAGTTTTTGTGGATGTAATGGCGTTTCAAGGGTCTCATGTGGATTCTCTTCACTCCAAATGCGGCAATTTTGCTTGTTGACGTAGCCATTCAACCAAAAATGAGCCTCATCACTGAACAAAATTTTGCGTTGAAAATCAGCATCGAAATCAATCTCATTTTCGGCCCATACACCAAAATCACGACGCATTGCATGGTCTCGCGGCTTTAATTCTTGCACAAGCTGGATCTTGTAAGGTCGCAAGCCAAGATCTTTGCGCAAAATCTTCCATAAAGTTGATGGACAAAGCTCCAATTGCTGTGCACGGTGGCGAATCGATTCATTCGGGTCCTCTTCAACACTTTGCTCTACAGCGGCAATTGTTTCTTCGGTGCGCACTGTTCGACGTCTCTGCGGATGCGTATTATCACATAGAGTAAACGATCCATGGTTAACCGAATTAATTGCTCTGATGAACGATTATGTCGACCATAAAATGGACGGAGCTCACGGTAAACTTCGCGAACTGAACCATTATTTTCGAAATAAATTTGCACGATTTGCAAGCGTTGTTCTTTTGTCAACCTGTTCATGATGAAATGGCAAACCAAACTGAACATAAATGACATTAGAGTTGCCAGATTTGACCACAAAATGCCAGTTTTATCTCTATTCGAAAAACAAACCTGTAAAAAAAACACCCTTTACAAATACATATTCAGTGCACTACTAACAAACATTCTTAGTTGACCTGAATTCCACGTGCAGAGGACAAATAACTTTGAAAATGGCTCAATATGTTCGAGCTCAACCCAGATTTTCGGGATATGCAATTGATAGGAATGATGTACATATGTACGAGTATATGGGCATAAATACGTATACAGACATTTTGTATGAGTGAAAGTACAGTGATGTTTATGTTGTTCGCTGCAACAGGTTGAATATGCGAGCATAACTAAGTCTAGAATGCGTTAGGACCCATCTGCGATTTTTTGGGACCACTGATTTTGTAGGAACCAGTAACTTATTTTAGGATATCCAGTGCTGTCTGATTAAGAAATAGTGCTAAAATAATACCAAAACGCTCCTGAAATAATCACTTAACATTTTGAAACTTGTGTCTTGTTTGGAACTTGGTACTTCGTTTTACAGCCCAGTGACTTTTTAGCAGTGATGTCGCGAATATTCGCATTCTCAAAATTTCTGCGAATATGAATACCAGAAAAAAGTAAGATAATACCAGGTTAATAAGACTAAAATCCATTTATTTCCAATGTTTTTTTAATGCATGAAAAAGTAACTCAACGAATAATATATGATCAAACTAAAAATATATTATTCAACGATTAACTATAAATATATGTAATCTAAATAAACAAACAAAAATTTTAGACGCTTATAGCAGGGACACACATTGTAGTATAGTATCAAAGCCACGATCTATACCACATATGTATCACCTTCCTACCACGAGTTGTTGTAGACTGGTTGTAGTATACTCTAAACTACATTATCGATATCGAATTATCTATACCACATGCAAACAAAAATACTTCTCTCTTAGGCCCGGTTTTTCAGTCCTTGGTTAAGCTCAGTTTAAACTAAGTTTGCTTAAACTCGGCATAAATTTAAACTCCAGTTAAACTGCAGAGCGGTTTTTCAGTGTGAGTTTAAGGCCGCTTTTAATATTTGCTTTTTATACGGCAACATTGGTTTTTTCTTTATCTAGATACGGCAACAGATAATATTTGTATACATATTCAACGCCATTGCTTCTCCTCAGTATTGTAATAGTTAGCATTTCGCCAATTTCTGCATCACTATAATCACTTTCGTCAGATGATATATTCAGTATTTAATTAAATATAAAATATCGTCCTTTCGAAATTGCGTTCAGCTTATTGTTTCACAACCAAAACCATCAAATATGCAAAACAGCTGACAGGTTAACTAGAGTTTAACCCTGCAGAATTGACCGCTTAAACTACGTTTAAACTTCGTTTAAAGTTGACTGAAAAACTGCGTAACAAGTTTAAGCTTAGTTTAACTGACAAATTGAGTTAAACTTGTACTGAAAAACCGGGCCTTAGAAAATAACAATGAGTTAATAATTAAACTTAAGCCGCTGAAATATAACAATAAATCACAGGACAGCTTCAAGGAAACCCCCGTAACTGATTGGCTTTGACAGGATCTGCTCCCTTTCTCAATCACGGTAGCAATAATCGCAATCACGTATTGGCTACGTCAATATGAACCAATGATTCTGTGTATTGTGTTATTTAGATGATAGAGGAATGCAGATGCGAATTAAAATTTAAAACACAAACAAATAAGTACAGTTTAAAAAAATGGATGCTTTTTCCCCAATGTTTTTTAATGTTTATTGCAAACATGAATTATTTTTCTTGCTTTAAGTTTCGAATGCTCAATTTTGATTAATGTGAATATTGTCTTTAACTATTTTTAGTAGTTTTTTGGAAAGGTGAGTAATTATTTTGCTATGGCTATTGTTTTAATTTGATTAAAAATTTCTTAAATTTTGCAATATTCGCACACTGCAAATAAAGTTGCATAACCAAAACAAAGATAACAATAGTTATTAGCTGTGTTCAGTGACAAAATTTGCAAAGAAGTGTTAGCAAAGTGAGAATGACGTAAAACTCTCTCGAAACGCCGAGCAGGAGTCAGTAAAAACTTGAGGAAAAGCATCTTTTGCCATTTTGATTGGTTAATAGCTCAAATTTTGTAATTTTTGTTGTTGTCATGTCACGATCAGCTGTTATTACTTGCTGGTTTTACTGAGTGAAATTCCCCCAGCAGAAACTTGCAACTCTCTCAATGAAATGTCGCTCTATCGCTGCAAATGTTCTGTTTCACCAAACATCTTCCAGTAAAAATTGTATCCGCACCGAACACAGCTACTGCTCTTATTCTATGTCTATCACTGTGCAGTCACAGTCTCGGATCAAAATAGCTGCGACTGAGAAATCATAGTCACAAGACACACTGTTTATAAAAAAGCTAACTCTAACTTCAACAGAGCGCTATGAAGATACACATTTTTTATACCACTTTGGTGCCACTCTTCGGAAAATTAGCGAGCTAGAACTGATGCCCAGGAGTCTTGGCAACATGTCGATTAGCGAACAAAATGCAAACGAAAAAAAAAACAAATATGTATTGTCTCTACCACAAATGAATTAGTTCCTGTTGTCCTTTAACCGTTCGTCCTTCAGATGGCGTTATTTAAAAAATCGATTTATAATCGGTTTAGAATGTGTAATTCTTATAGTCGATTTATTCAAAGTCGAAATTTACGATTAATTGAAAACAACCGATTAAAGTAAAACTCGATTATTTATTCACAAAACTAGTTTATAGTCCGTGTGCTAATCGAAAACATTTTAGTCAGAGCAGAAATGAGGTGAACAAAATTTCTGTGGTGTAAAAATATTTTACATTTTGCTATGCCGAATGAAATGGTGAATTTAGTTGTTTGTCAATTTTTACATCTGAGAAAAGCACGTGCGAAAGCAAATAGTATGTGAATTGAATTTTAAAATTATTGTCGTAGCTGTCAAAATTTTACTTAGCTCATGGGCTAAGGTGAATTCTGACGTGCATATCCACCGCGATAAAAGTTCGAACTTTTTATCGCTCTGTCAAAATTTACAATTTTCCAACGAATGGCACTTGGCTTGAAAGATCTATCGAATTATGTTATTTAACTACCAAAAATTAATGGCCATATTTGTCTGAGAAATTTTCGATCGAATCTGTCTACCTAAACTCTACTCAACCAAGGCCGCTGCAGGGATAATGTTTTTGTATTTTTCAAGCGATCTGCAGTGAAGTTTTGTATTTTTGTAACGAAAACTTTCTAACTGAAAAAAATTTTCAACAACTACATGCCAAAAATACCGTATTCGTACTGGTTTATTTATAAACTTAGCGTAAATTCATAAATAAACTTATCATAGTGCATTTAGCGAAGTTACCATTGCTCTTTACTTCCATTTCCGGACTGTTGACGCATGAAGAGCAGTAAAATGCTGCACACGCACAGCTTTAAACCTTGACCTATTTTGAGGTGCTAATGTCTATTTGTATTAATACTTGCTATGTATACATATATAAGGAGCCAAATATATATTTAGTATATGTATTTTGGGTAGCAATACCTGACTTTTACAGACATCCTTACATCAATACTTCTATTTTCACCTGGGATCACGACAATATACAGATATTAGCCGACGTGAACTTTTACGGAAATGCTTGCCTACCATACACGGGTTTCTAAGTTCAAGCCCTAATGCTTTTAACGGAAGTACTGGGAAACTGTCAGTTTCAACAGAGTTGGCTTAAAGTGATATTTCTGTTAGAAGGGTTTTAGTCTGCCTATTATTTTAACTTTCTCTAGACGGACTCTTCCTCAGTAGTAGCAATACTTCGTTATCAATAAAGGAAGTTCGCATACGATGCTTTGACCCTTTACGCATTGTAACTTTGTTTTTCGACTTGACTTGAAAATTGGAATCAAGCTCACAACATTTATTGTCTTCCTTCGTTCAAGTTCACGCTTAAATGTCCTATTGATACCCATCACAAAACTCCATCATAAGTACCTTTGCATTTACAACAAGTCTCTTAAGAAGTTTGAAAGTATGAGTGCTTTGGTGTTATTGTATCGTCCAACTTCCAAAGGGACATTCATACCTACACATCTATTTCAATGGAACATATTTTAGGCAGTTAAGTAGAAATTGCCTTTCTTAGTTGTGGCTTCCGGAAATTTGTTGTACTTAAGCGACAATAATTGTACGTTGAAAACTATGTAGTTATTGTTTTGGGGTGGCCTTTGCCAAGTATCCAATATCCGAACTCGCACGTCTGCTGCCAACAAAAACCAATTTGTACTCGAGTCCTTATGAGCACCTGCGAGTAATGTTCGCGGCATGGCAGTTGTAGTTTTTGCTACCAAACTTTTGTAATAAACCGAACTGAATTCTTGCATTGCTTTGAAATTAACTTTTCCTGCTATAAATTGGAAAGTTTTTTTGGTGAGTGGTGAAGGTTGGGAAAAACTACAAACAAGTAATTTAAGATTTTTGTTCTATACAAAAAAGGTGTTGGGAAATTAGTAAGTCTTGCTAATTTGCATAATTTATAGTATTAGTTACAATGCAATTGTTTGTATTTGTTGTAAAGTGCTTCAGAAATATTTGCAGCCAAGCAGAAATTTCAACTCTTATTGAGTTGTTTTCACTTGTAGAACCAACGTGGTTTCCTTCTTTAAAACTAAAGTTTTGTATCGAACTCTTGAAAGCGAAAAAAGGACTGTTCACGTGTACAACCCGCACTAGTAACCGAACTGATAAACTCGAATCCTCAATTGATGACGATGGAATCTATGATTCAATATCCGACTGAATAGCATCCTCAACGATCTGGTTGCAGATCAGAAGTGCCTATGCATCTCTCTGAGGCGACGCTATATCGTCCTGCGATTTTTTTAACTCAAAGCTGTAGAAGCTAATTCGATTTGCAGAACTAAACCGAATGGCAGTCACATATTTCAAGAACGTATTAAGTAGGTCATGACTTTACCTAAAATAATGTCAGCCTATAAGTAGGCAACCGGGAAGTTAACTCCTATATGGCTTCTTAAAGCATTGATTCCGAAAATCGCAGTTGGCAGTCGGTTCTCTTGGTGCTTCTGCCACTTTACACCTCCTATCGGCGTCCGAAAGAGAAATTTAAATTTGTTTGCAGAGCTTTTCCATGACTAATGTTTACTAATACATGAGGCTACCCACAAAAAGCATTATATACAATCGTTAAAATTCCTCTTGATTATTTAACAAAGAAACAATCTTAATAATGCAGTCAGGGTGAAAGCTGTCTCCATATGTCCAACATTAAAATTTGTATATAAAAAATTCCAGTTGTATGGGAGGTGCCACGCCCCTTTTTTCGGTATCCCCAGTTTTTTTGGAGGCGGTAGGGATTAATCTCATATAACCGCTTACCAAATTTCAGTGCTCTTCAGTGTAAATACTTCCAGATATACGGACTGTGAAAAATTCCATTTTTATGCGAGGTGCCACGCCCCCTATATATGAAAATATATTTTAGCCCCTGACCATCCTTGGAAGATGTCCAGCACGTGTTTCAAATTTGGTTACGATCGGTTTATACGTTTAGGACACAATTCTGTCTATAGATACATACATAGTTTGAATTTTATATATGTATATAGATTTGCTAAATTAATTGGCTTAACATGATTTTTTCCTCATTATTGCTAACCACAAAACTTAATTAAATAAAGTCGCACCAAAGTAAAATTAATTATTATTGTTCACCCACACTATATCCAGCTTTTAAGCCTCTAAAAGCCTCGTACCATTTTTGGCGGTTAAAAACTAAAATCCCGCATAATGTCTAAGTGGCCAAATTGACAACCGAGTCACCCACATCCTACGTATCTACAAGACACAATGTGCAAATATCAAATAATCTACAAAGGACATTTACGGCTGTACTGCACTTGACTCATAATAAGCCATTGTGTTGCAGCCACTAGACAAAATATATCAGCTGCCGTCGTGAGGCACAAACATACACCGCATCAACTTGAATCCATTTGTTTGTACGGATGTGTGATGATGGAGAAATTGTGCAACAAAGTCATGCTCGTACGTGCATAAACTAGGTGAAGATGGGCAGTCAACATGACAACGAAGCAATGCGAACGGCGAACGCTCTCGAGTAGGCACTAAAATGTATAACAAGTTTACCAACCGACCAACTAACACGACCAGGCAGTCAGATTCGGCCGCACTATACCACGTACTATGGATGTAAATATAGCATATTTATTGGCGCATAAGCTTTGGAGTGTACGACAGTGTCAGTGGCAGAGCCAACAGCGACACAAGAAGGACAGAGGCTGTGCTGTGTTCATTTGAGTTGGGCGCAGGTAGCATCATTACAATAAGAGCAACATAAATAAATAATTTCATGATTAGGATGCAAGTGTACATTTAGGCGCAGTGAATGTTTGTCAGGCAATCTGAATGAGTAGAAAACGGGACATTTGCTAGAAAGTGGATTTTCGTATTTTTTTTTTTTGTCATAAAACTGGATTGAAAAAGGTTCTGTCAAGTGGGATTGAATCAGCTGGTTATACAACTCTAAATAACAACAATTTTTCTGGATCAAAAGACTTTATTTGGTCACTTTTAATTAGACTTTCAGATCTTTCTGACTAGGAGGTGGTTGAACCATTAGGTTGGCTAAACCTTACGTAGCTGATTATATTGAACTTCTAGGGTCGTATCATAACGAGCTTATAGGCCGGCATGGAAGGCTATGAGAGGCAGTGATCACATCAAAAAAGTGGTATTCGCCCTTGAGCATGTTAAGTCAGGTATAACAAAGAGGGTTTTCGAGTATTTACCACTGCAGCCGGGTCCAGGTGTGGCAACAAAAACTACAATTTTTCCGGAACAACCAGCTTTGTTGAAGTTGATTTAAGTAAATCATTGTTGTTTTTATTGTAACAACAAAGCAATCTGTGGCAATATTTAACTCTTTGTTGTGCTGCTTCTTTCTCAGCCAATATTTTGTTTTATCTTCGCCGCTTTCACTCCCACCTCTCAATCTAAGGACATTTGTGCATTTGCTTGTCGGTCTGTAATTCATTTAACTTGGGCGTTCAATTACTTTGTGTTTACGCGTCATCCATGAGTTAACACAACGCAGAGTCAGCAAGTCTGTGGCGCAACTTTGATATCCTACTAAAGATTCCTGTCTGTCTGTTCGAAATGTGTTTGGTAGTAGGCGGATGCGTGTTCATATTCGAGTACATTCTAGCACGTTTTTCTTGAATATTTGCATAACACTTGTAAGACATTCCCATTTACTGCCAGTGATGATGACATCTGTTAACTATACTTATATATACATATATATTATTATTGACTTTGTCTATGTGTATACTGGAGATATTACGATACTTCGCTTTATTTAGACTTTTACTTCCGATTTCGATTCCAACTGTTCGTATCGGAATCGAAATTATAACGCAATGCGATCAGTAGAAAAGGCTTGTGTCAAACATAGACAAATGCTATGGTGAAATATCTTCCCCTGTGGTGAACAATTTTCCTAATACTAATTTGGCAGATACTCACCTTAAACAATCAACAACTTCCAACTGAAGGTTCTTTTTTAGGTGCGATGCAGGTCTTTTCTACTGATCGCTTACCGTTATTACTCCAATTCCAAATAGTTGAAATCGAAGTCGGAATCAGCGTTTTTAATAAAGCGAAAGTTTCGTTTCGAAATCGTAACCGAAGCTCCGTAACACATCTAGCGTACACATATATACAGTGTTGTAAATATCCTTTGGCTGTTATGCCAACTCGGTAGATTCATTCAGTTTCTCAAATTTCTTACTCTCACCACCAGCCGCTTCTGCTTTCATCTGAACTTTCCGTGCCTTTCGCCCATAACATTCTTGCTGTGGCCACTAAAACAATTTCATTATTGCCTTTGTCAGCAGCAGCATCCATTGCAGTGTCGTTTATGTAGAAAGGCCTTAGCTACAGACAAATATCTTCGGATACCTAGTATATATATACATACCTAGTAGTAGGGCTTATCTTCATTTTTTTGTTAACTCGAAATTGATGCTTACAGCTCGTTAACTTAATTGCTGTTTTAAATTGACACCAGCCAATGCGCTGGGTGTCTCTGTAAAATATTACGGTTGATTTGATTAATTAAAAATGTCAATGCATAGGTTTATGAAATAAATCTTTTTGTAATATAGTCTATTAATTGTAGCAATCACTAAACTGGCCGGAGTCAGCAAATCTGGATTAGCATCAAAAGAAAGATCTCTCCTCATAATTAATCCTGATGATATCACAGGGCGGCCGCCGTGGTGTGAAGGTAGTGTTGCCGGCCTACCACACCGAAGGTCCATGGTTCGAGCCCTGGTACAGGTAACATCAAAAGTGATTTGAAAAAAGTTTTTCAAAACGGGGTCGCCCCTCGGCAGTGGTTTAGCAAACTCTCCGAGTGTATTTCTGCCATGACAGGCTTCTCAGCAAAAATTCGTCTCCTTTGTAGATGCCGTTCGGAGTCGGCAAAAAACTGTAGGTCCTACCAATTTGTAGGGAAAATTCAAATCGGCACACCACAAATTGGAAGAGAAGCTTGGCGCAAAAATCTCTTAGGAGGTTTATAATGATATACCTGTTGTATATCGCGCCATAGAGAGAGATATCACAGTATGTTCACTGCTTGGTATTTTAAGGGTAGACTCTCTGAAGAGATGGTGATAGAGTAGGATTCCAAACAAATGCCTTCTTTAGCAACTGCAGTTACGAGAAGTAGATAGAAATAGTTCTGTGCTTTACATGCCAATGAGCCGCTCTAGTCTTAGCAATTATAAAATATTGGCGCGATTTATCTCCGAGGAGACTAGGAACGAGCTTTTCTACTAATTTGTGGTGGACTGCTTCTAATTTTTCCTAAAAATGCAAAAGCAGCTGAATGTTTTCTGATAAACTTCCGTGGCGGGAATACACTCGTATAGTTTAGCAAACCACTGCCAAGGGGCGACACCGTCTGAAAAAACTTTGGATGTTACGTGTACGTAATATGTAATATCTGGTTTAGAGATATATTATATGGAGGAGAAGGGAGGGATAGAATTAGGGTAGCAAAAGGGGTAAGGATAGTGATAGGCAATATTTCCTGATCCATGTAGGTAATTCTGTGTACAAAGTCTGCCGGGCCCTCTAGTAGCATCATAAACTCATTTCATTATCCGCTAAAATTGGGCATGAACCAAGTAGAAATCTGGAGCGTTCCTCAAAATAATATGGTGTTGAAACAAGGGGCCGTATGAATAAAACATACATAAGTAATTACTTTTTAGAGATTTTCCATAAATTTCTCTTAATAAAAATAAAAGCACTTAAATTTTACGAAAAACCGAAGATTCGATTTCTTTAATACGACACAAATTTTCAGAAAACACGTTCCTCTACTTGTTTGATAATGTCTATCATAAATTTCTAAGGTAGTTGCAAGGCGAATTCATATGCAGGTGATGTCATAAGAACATATGAGCAGCGGCCTCTAGTGTCAAAATAAAAAATTTCTATGCAATTTGACAGGAGACGCTGCGAAAGCAGAAACCAAACATGTAGTAGGTGTGTATATAGCAATTAATTCGCCGCGATATCACCTGGTATAAATTCGCCTTGGGTAGTTGAAAACAAACCGTTTAAATTTTTTAAGAGCTTTTTAAACAAATAAGTCATAGAAATGTATGTTATATATATAGCTATATAAGGTGAACCTGACCATATCATTTAGTTGAATCAGTAATATCAAATCATAAAATCGAGTGTTAACGACTGTGAACTAATCCACCAACTGGTTTTAGTCCATCCCTTGTCGCGCGAAACTCACAACGCAAATGCAATTGAAAATTTGTATCAATACTTATTATAAAACTGTAAAAAGCCCAGAGAAGCTTGGAAACTTACATACGTCTTAAATCGATAAACTATTCGTACTCGTATTTATATACCAAAATTTAAATACTGAAATTAAAAACACATTATAGAACCTTTAAATCACACAATCAAATATGGCTACGATTACATAGGCTCTTAGCTTTACTAGAAACTCAATCGAAATTCTACAAACAAATAAAAAATCGATAAAACAACGTGTTCAAAAATACTATAGAATATTAAAATAATAAAACACAGTACAACAAAAATGTGGACGCCGGAGTCGGAAATTAATTCCATTGCAATGGCCACAACGATGCGTCACTCGCAGTCATCATCATCAGGTGAGTTTGGAAAAATGGAATGAAAATACTACTATTTTTATTAAAATCGGATATTATATATTTTACAAATAGTATAGCATGAAATTGAAAAGCAAAAAGCAAAGAAACGACTTGAAAGGTCTCGCAAAAGATCACCTCTACCTTTCAACCACTGCTTACCTTACATTAGGTGACACTATAGAGTTCGCCAAAGTCTTTGAGTACAACAAAACATTTCCGCGATAGTCAGGTTAGTACCGTCAAAGCACAAAGCACTGTCCACATCGTTAACACCCCCCTTAACCTTAGGGCAACAACGATGAGCAGAATCGTACCTACGCGTCGCATTACTTTTTTATTTGAACAGACAAAGTCCAGTTTGTGTTCTGTTGATTGTATCAAGCAGACGCATCTAACCTCTAAAACACAAATAAAGTAACAGTGCTTGGAGTACAAAAACAGCAGGTCTTACTTTCTCATTGTCAAGGTTAAAATAATACAAAGGAACAGCGTCTTTTCACAAACTTCGTCTACTTGAGCTGATTGCTGGTTAAAGCATAGAATCCATCTCGACACAATCATTTCGTATTTGGAAAGAAATTGCAGCCAAAACAATTTTCATGCTGACTGGCTGCTGATGGCGGCTAGATTCGCCCACAATACGGCCAACGAGCTCACAAAGTGTACACGTGCCATTTAGGTGTATGTATGCTTACGTGTAATCTGTGTGAATATTAGGGTGTCATTGTAAATATCTTTTGATTTTTAGAGCGTTGGACGAGAAAATTTAAATACATCAGTATCAAATATTTATTTTAGAACCGGCATCTCCAAAAATTAAACTGTGCCCGTGTTGATAAAAGTACCGTGGGCGTAGTATTAGTGGTTGAGTCGTTTAACGAGCAACGAGGTAAGATTTATGCATCAATGTTCGGACTTTACTGCAATTGCGGTAGATCTACCGAAACCTGATATGGATGCATGGTTTGTGAATACGAAAATATATTTTGCTTCATTTATTATTAGAGCAGCATTCAATTACAGACTACTTTTATTAAACTTATGGCGAAAACAGTCAATCTCTATATTGTCATTTCGTTTGCTAAGCGTTGACTAATACGGCTTTTTAGCGTTGCCGTATTCGTCACGCCGTAAAGTCGTTCCAATATTGTTAGCTCACCTGCTATGGTTCCGTCATTGCTGGTTACACCAAGTGCAGTGCATCCTAATGTGGACTTATATATGTATGTATAAATGCATGAAAATACCCACGCCTGTCAGCTTAAATATATATATATAAGTGCCTGTACCATCCCTGCAAAAAATGCGATTAGTCTAGGATGCGTCCGGGATGAGAAGCAAAGAAGGATACTACTAATGCCTGTTCTGGTCATTTTGTATGGGCTGGACTGTTCACATTTGTTGGAGTATGTCCTCTGGAGACACCAATTGTACCCATTTTTACCCGAACGGGTACGAAAGGACAAATCCCTGCGGGTTAGGAGTTTAAAATATGCCCGAGGTAGGCATACCGGTCGTAAGAGGCGACTAATATGCACAAAGGTAATGACGTGCAACTCGAAGGTTGATCTACGGATATGATGCCTCTCACTTCTCATTACCCATCTTATCTTTCCTGTCGGAAGGAGGGGTGACATGACCTGGAAGGTTTCACTGGTCATAAACTTTTAACTTCTATGAGTATACTAAAAAAACTAAAATTGACTTACACCCCTATGCGTATGCTACATAAATAAAAAATTACTTATGTTTATTGAATATAAGCCAACTGTAGGATAAAGGGATTAATCGCGGATCACTCTCTTTAGAAATTAATCGCACAACTTTTTGCAGGGATAGTATACGAGTATGAATGGATTCGTAATTTGGGTCAAAGCCATAGGCATTATGCAATTCATCGCATACTTTACGGCCTCCAAAACGCTTAAGTTTTATTCACATTCATATAAATCGACGATTTGCAGATTTTCATTCACAAGAACAGCTTATTCTACATTTTAGATTTTTCTCTATTATACTTACACATAGCTACATACGTAGCGATTTTTTATATTTTCATCTTAGATGGGGTTATTTCGTTTTAAATGTAGAATTGCATGTTTGGCATAAATCCTTGCAGCAATTAAGGCGCACAACCAAGCTATGCAAATTCAAATACTAAATACATTTACTACAAACATCCAAGCATACACTCATTTTCCATTTATGACTTTCTGCTGTGCAGAATTGTGTGGTTTTGGCATGGCATTTGCACGTTGCATTTCTTTTAACGTTGCTCGTGTGTCGCAAGGGAGCCATTAAAGTGCCGAATCACATTTTGAGATGATATCCTTTATATCACACATGATGTCAGATATGAGTCCTTAATATGTAAAAAATATGAGCTTTAGAAATATCATTTATGAGTCTTTTATGACTCCGATGTGAAGAAACTTATGAGCTGTATGTGGAAAGTAATCTTAGAATAAAGCAACTTCGGAACAAATATTCATATCGTTTGTTTTTAAAAAAAATTTCTCTTGATAATAAAATCTCTTCTGCTCCTGATATTCATACATTTTCGTGAACCCACTGCATCGTAAAAGTTTGCCCCATAAAATTTTCTGCTGGACTTTGAGAGTACCAATGGTGTTTCTTAGTGTTGTTTTGGGAAATTTATAAAATAGAGCCTCTCAGGGGTTTCTCACAAATATCTTTTAACAAAATGCTTTTTTGTACCAAAGATGTTTTTGTTGATTTTATGGCCTGTTCATTTTGAAGTATTCATGAAACGAACTCCAGGCCAAGAATAATAATTTCTCACTTTTTAATTTTTATAAACCATATACGTGAAGATGATGATCAAACAGTTTCTGCCAAAAAATCCATCATAATCACACTACTAACTGCCAGACGGCGGGGTTCTTCATGTATATGGTAAGGAGAATAGAATTAGGAGTTTAGATGACATCAAAACCAGTGTATTGTTAGCTTAATGTTTAGCAATGCGTGCTAAAATTTCTCTGATGAAGAAGCCTAGCAGCTTCCAAAATGGATCTATAAGAAAAGCTATGGCGGGTGTCTCTAAAATTTTGCCTACTCTATTGAATTAAACAACTTTTAATAATTAAATAAAAAATGCTTATTAAAAAAATAAAAACAATAGTAATTTTCATAAAAATTAAAAAGTGAAAAATTATTATTCTTGGCCTTGAGCTGGTTTTCTTGAATACTTTTATCAAAATGTTTGACATAGCCTCAGACATCATTTGCCGACCCCAATGCCTAAATGTCAGTTCCAAAAAATATATTTTAAGGGTCCAAAAAGAACAGATTGTAAAGCTTCGTAAAGGAGTATTTTTGGAGTGCAAAAATTGCTGATTATGAGACCAAAAGGTGTCATGTTTGATTCCTATAAACCTCATACTCACAAACAGTGTAAATGCTCCCATTTAGGACTCCGTTTCGACAATGATTTGCTGGCTCCAGTTGGCAGAAAGAAGAAAAGACTGGAGAGGTATGTTGGATGGCCCAAATTGTTTACGGTTCAAGTGACCGGACAGTTAACATAAAAATGTTTGGGAAAAGTTTTTTCAAGAACGTGGCCTTCCCTTGTTGTTGTTTGTAACGACGTTTTGGCGGTTATGAACGCTACTGTATTTCCGAAGAAGAATAACATAAATTGTCCCACATCACAATTACGGCAGGAAAGTCTTAAAGAAAGAATATGTTGCTATGAAAATACCGGATTAATGCCGGAAAAACACACTCTACTCCTATAAGGCTTAATGCTATAAGAAGACGGTTCCAATCAGCTAAATATGTAGCTAAGCCAAGTAAGAAAAGCATCGAGATCCCAAAAAAGAGAAAATTAACTAATTTGCCTTAAAAAATCAACGCGGACCCATCTTACTTTCCACATTTTTTCTATCTTTGTCGGCTTTGCTAAATTATATGCAACTAATTGGAGAAAAAAAAGCTATATCCCACAATTAAATAAGCTTAAGAGCTTTTAATCAAAAAATCAATTTGCTCTGTGAAAAGATGCAGAACATACAAACAGATCTGTAAAATAAGATTTCATTATTAAAACCATCTTGAGCGCCAAAATCATTATGTGGCCTTTGTTGTCATTTGCCAGGAAATTTATTTTGTTGCTCAAAGGACATCTGATGACAATGATGCAGTCATTAAAAATTCAATGCCAAAAAAATGGAGAACACAATAATGTTTTTTTAGTTTTGTTTTCGTACCACACCTACATACAAATGTTTATAAGTTTATGGACATAAGACTGCTTCAGAACATAAAATTTGTGGCGCTTTCTTTTATATAAAAATAGTTTAACTATAGGGATTGACAAAATAACAAATAGGTTCAACTACGGCATTTATAGAAAACCGACTGCCACGGACACCATAATACACTCTACATCAAACCATCCGCAACAGCACAAAAATGCAGCATTGAGGCACTTAGTGGATAGGCTTCAGAGAACGCCGCTCACACAGGAAGCATACTGGAGAGAGCTTAATACAATATATAACATAGCGGCAAATAATGGATACAAGAAAGCACTTGTGGATAAACTCAGAAGTAGCCATGGAACACAAAAAAGAGTAAACGTAGAGGAAAATCCAATGGTTTGGACGGCAATGACATACACTGGAAAAACGACGTACAAATTAGCAAACTTCTTTAAAAGATATAACATCAACACAGCATTTAGAACATCTAACAACGTCGGACAAAAACTAAGAACCGACACTAATTCTGATGACCCATTCAACAGACACGGAGTGTATAGGCTTACTTGTGAATGTCAATACAGCTACATAGGACAAACAGGAAGAAAAATAAGCACACGATTCCGAGAGCATATCAGGGACTACAACAAAAAAACACGAAAACCCACCATAATACCAGAATCTAATTTCGCGAACCACATGTTCGAGAACAACTGCACCCCAGCTAACATAAAAACAACGGCTCGAATACTTCACGTACAAGGAAAAGGCCGGCGGCTTAATGTACTTGAGAACATGGAGATATACAAGTTAAAAACATTTGACGGCAGGATCATAAACGAACAAACCAACACTATCTCTGACGAAATATTTGAACCCTTAAAACTAGTTTACAAAAAACAGCACAAGCCAGCAGGTACAGCAACCAAACACGTAACAATGAACAAGCAAAAACGAAATATGAACCAAACTGCAAAAATCACCGATTTCTACCTACCTCAACCTACCGCTTAGCTAACAAGCGGTATGTCTACATACCTACAAAAACAACCCTTGGGACAGATAACAATTCGGACGTATCAATACCGCGCACACACACACGCATATTAACGTTACCTACCACGACCACATAGATTGACATTACCTGCCACAGCACCCACGGACTATAAAAACAACGCAGCGGATAGACACAGACCAGAACGAAACTAGGCATTGAAAATGGCAGAACGCCGAAACCGGTTTGTCACAAAACCAAACTTGACAAGGGATGACGGAAAATCGTTCCAACAAAAATAAAAATAGTTCCCCTCTCAAATTGTATCTCTTGACCTAGGGAACCTGGTGCTCCGCGAAATGGCTGCTTTTGTAGATATTGACGTCCTGTTCAATCATAAGAAGGTATTTTTTAAGGGAGCAGAAAAACCTGACAGAGAGAGAGCTAAGAATAACCAACAGGGTAACACTTTTTCTAGAAAAGAGAACGCCATTATATTTTCTTTCAAAAAACACCTTTAGAATTAATTCCCCTTAAAATATAAAAATTTGGCATTTCAGGTTTGGATAAGAACATAAGCATGGGGCAAACAACATTTCCAGATAAAAAAAAAATATACTCCCTAAGAACCCATTTGGGAATATAGCAGAAAGTCGAATTCTTTAGGGAGGCAGTACGAGGAACTCCTTCATGTTCAAAATATCTATGTAAATACGTAATGCCCCTCTGAAGCTGTGGCCTACACTAAATTTTCTTCAAACAGACTAAGGCACAAAGCTTTAGACTCCAAGCACGCTCTGAAAAGATTATTAGCTGCCATGCTTATAGCCCCTGAGAGTCTTTCTATGAATCGGTATGGGTGTAGTTATTAAAATAGAAATAAAATAGGAAATAATGGATCTCTATCAATACAAAACATTTTTTCACCGAGGCAGGGAGTGTGGTAGTTTAATTTTCCAGAATTAATCGGGTTTCGCTCAAACAAGTTCTGCTATTGGCATATCCCGCTCTAAAACTGTCATCAAATTTGAAACCGTTAAGTCTTATGTAAAAGATGGATACACCGAAAGCGCTGTTGGGACTCGATCCTGAACTCTATGCCGCAAACGTCTAATGGCGTCCTACGAATCAAGACGTTCAATCGTACTACACTGACTTCCCCTGCGCATACGACTAATTCTTCCTCCAGCTCATCTTATATTTGAATTAGTCAAATGCAAATCATCCTTACACTATCCGTATTAATGGCATCCCAAAATTCTTCTGAGGGCATCAGAGCTTTAAAATTTCAAACTAAAGCAACAAAAAAATGTATTAAATGCGCAAACGGCCATCGTCCAGAGGGGTGCAGAGATAACTCTCTTGCCAAATAGTGTGTCTATAGCATACATAAAGGCGTAAAGGTATATAGTATATAACGTTTATGTAAATATAAATCTGTTATGTTTGTATATGAAAATATTTATTATGCAAAAGTGTTGTATGCAAATTCACTTGAATGGCAAATGTTATGAAATATGCCTATAAAATATGCAAAATGCCTATCTCACATGGCGGCAAGAATGTCTTTCTCTTCTCAGTACTACGCCCACCTTTTGCTTTAGTCGTAAATAAAAGTTGCTCTTGCCACATACTAGATACTTGGCGAATATGGAATATACTATTTTAGACCTAAGCGAAAGCAAAAGGGGGTGCAAAAGCGAATGTCAAGTATTTTTGACGAATAATTTAGCAGAGAACATCTGAGCGTCTGTCTTTTATTCAACTGCAGCCATGCCCGATTTGGGGTTTAGGCAAAGTGGTTAAATCTTTACAGAGCACCCATAGTGTATCTTCTTATTACTATTGTTCATGGAAATGACGAATATGTTTTCTATAAATTATTTAAATGTCAATGCTCCTGAATGACTGTAAATTAAATATAAAAGTCTTTGAGAAAAGTAATTAATTGACTTTTAATATAATCAAATCCAAGTACTTGTTTTTTAAATATAAGAATATGGGTTAAATTTGGACTTTGACATTTCTCATAAGACGGGCCTAGAATAAATTTTTTAAAGTTTCTTTCAAAACGAATGTTTAAAAACGCAGATAAATCAAAAAAAATTTCGAAATCTTTTATCAGAAGATAAAATTAATTTTTAAAAAGAGAATTTTTATCAAACAGTTTTTGAGTAATGCGCGAACAAACAAATAGATAAACAGACACACAAAAGTTTTGATGACTGTTATTTTCATTTAAGGTACTCGGATAATTACCCCACGTTTTATTTTTTTTTAGATTTTGAGGAAAAGTATTCATGAAACGAGGAAAATATTTTGAAGTACATATACATATACGAGGTGTGTTCAAAAAGTATCGCGAATTTTGTGTTTTTTCAAAAATTATTTATTTATTCATGAATATCTATTTTGTCCCCTTCAAAGCAATCCCCATGAGATATTATACACTTGTGCCAACAGTTTTTCCAATCTTCGAAGCACTTCAAAAAAATCATTTTTTTGTATCTTGTTCAGCTCCTCCTTCGATGCCGTCTTTATCTCGTCAAGAGAAGCGTAACGTCGTCCTTTCATGGGCCTCTTCAGTTTAGGGAACAAGAAAAAGTCACACGGGGCCAGATCTGGCGAATACGGCGGCTGCGGCATCATTAGTGTGTTGTTTTTGGCCAAAAAGTCGCGCACAAGCAACGATGCGTGAGCAGGGGCGTTATCGTGGTGCAAAAGCCAATTTTTGTTCTTCCACAAATCCGGGCGTTTCTGGCGGATTGCTTCGCGCAAATTGCGCAAAACTTGCAGGTAATATTCCTTATTGACCGTTCTTCCCTGTGGCAAGAACTCATGATGCACCACGCCCCTGCAATCGAAGAAAACTGTCAGCAAAACTTTCACATTCGACCGAACTTGGCGCGCTTTTTTCGGATTGGTTCGTGCGGCAGCTTCCATTGAGATGATTGAGCTTTGGTTTCCACGTCATAACCATAAACCCACGATTCGTCACCAGTTATGACCCTCTGGAGCAAATTTGGGTCGTGGCGGACAGAGTTTAACATCTCATTAGCAATGTTCATGCGATGCTGTTTTTGGTCACAATTGAGCAATTTTGGTACGAATTTCGCGTAAAAATCGAAGACGATCCAAAACACGTGCAAGCAAAGCAGCTGTCAACAATTAACTGAACATTCAAAATGGCCGAGCTTGTCGGCATAAGTGAGAGACATGAGTACCAACATAACGCCACAAATAATTCGAAATTCGAATATACGTAACCAGCGAAAATTCAAAATTCGCGATACTTTTTGAACACACCTCGTATATTGCTTTTTTTATGAATTTCGATTAACGAGAAATTAAAGTACAAAGGATTCGTTAGTGGATATCAAAAATGAACAGATGCGGAACTTCGCGCTCTCTGAGATCGCTCTAAAAGTGCACATTTTATATAACAATTTCCAATAGTGCCAGAAGGGTGGAAACAAAACATTGGCATTTTGTGTAGATCTTTGGGTATTTTGCATTTCGACAGTACCAAGAGGTATGCAACAGGCGCTACTGAATTAATATTTGAATTTTGGGTGCTCGGTACGTATAAAATAAGCCGAGATGTATTTGAAACAAAATAAAATAAATAATAAGTAATTCAAAATATAAAGTTAAAGTTAATAAGATATGGAATATGATAGATTTCTTTATAACTAATACACATTTTTAATGAAATAAAAAATTTAAATAATAATTAACATTTTAAAATTAAAGCCCTGAACTAAGGAAAAAACGTTTTGTTGGTGACTTGCACATCTCAACCCTTGCGAACCACGCCATTTTATAAAAAAATAGATACATTTATCTTCTATACCTATTTTTTTATTTTACATATTCTTTCTTAATCAATCAGAAAAACCAACCAAATTTCTTAAAAAATCTCAGAACTATACGGATTTACAAAATATATAAGTTTAAAATGTATTTATTTTCACAAATTATTTTAACTTAGTAGGACATACAAAAGTAGAGCTTGCAAGATTTCGAAAAATATCAACAGATTGACATATTTTATTTTGAAGTAGTTGCTTAATTTGCCATTTTTTATGTTTATAGTATAAGTTAAACCCCATGTAAGTGTTTAATTTTGCTAAAATGTATGTGATTTAGTCTTATTTTTCGATGTTTGTCACTCTTGTTTTCTTTTTGTTGTTTCATGTGAAAAAATAAAGATTAACCTCTGAAGATGCCAAGGAGATTGGCGAAACGTAGGAAAAAATTATAAACAGAAAATATTGTGTTTTTCTCGTTTTTAACAAGAGTATTAGATCAGCAAAGCCTGCACAAAATCAAATCTAATAAAAATTTGAACTGGTCAAAAAATCATCAAAATGACCTTTACTATGTTATATTTTATTATAATCACCTAGATTTGTCCTTCTGATTACTTGGGAACTTTCGATTTCACAAAAAAATAGGTGACACCGCTTTCTGCCTCCTCATTAGTTATGTATCTTATGCAGTGCTGCAATTTTAGCTGTTTTCCAGCTAGATCTAGCTTTTTTGCCGTTTAGCTGGAAAAAATGGAATTTAGCTGCTAGCTTTTTCCAGAATTTGTTTAGCTGTTTTTAGCTTTACCCCCGATGTTGGAAAAGATCTCATTCAACTCATGAGCAATTGTAATATTTATGCTAATTCAGCGGATGATTAAGAAAATTGTGATATGGACATATTTTAAAACGTATTTATTATATATTATCTCACATTACTACCTTTTATATTATATATAGTTATTTTACATGCCATGAAAGTATATTTCCTTTTAAATATGTGCTGCACTTGATAACTTAATGGGACTTTTTATCGAAGAATACATTGATCTGTGGTTTAAATTTTACTCGTTGTACCTTTTATATAAATAGCAACTAATTTAAATAGTAAATATAAATATTAGACTTAGTTTGACGTAATTTTAAAAAACACAGATTTGAATTGTTCATTATAATTCCAATGCTCGAAAGTGCATATTCGTATGAAAAGCATCTGTGCAAGAAATTTTTTTATTTTTATGAAATTGGAGTACAAACAACCTTATTTTTTTGTATAAAATATTACTTTTTTATATACTTTTATATACCTGTGAATAAAAAAACGAATAAAACATGTCAAAAGATGACTTCCTTTTTAAGCCCTAACAAATTTTTTTTTTAGCTTTTTTTTCTCGAATCTAGCTGGTTTGCTGAAAAAATTCTGGCAACACTGATCTTATGCCAGATGTTGCTCTATGCCAGTGCTGCCAATCGCAACACATAATTAAAGCAAATTCTAAATATTAAAATAAGAGAGCGGGATAGTGTTTCCCATCTATAGATCTTTTGCTGGATCACAGGCACGACGACTTTCACTCAGAAGATTTTCGTAAGCCTTCAAGCTTTTAACTTGTCGAAAAATAACTGTTAGAATGGGTAACTGTAAAAAAATTTCGCATCAACAAAAGTTCCGCTTTAGTTTGTACGTTTGCCATCAAGGATACGAATATTCGCATCAACGCTTCTTCATACCGTATGCTGAGATGTACTTTTCTGAATAAGTTTCTAAATAATTAGTGAATCACTTTCCTCACCTTCTGCCATGACGGAAAAGGTAGTAAATTGTTAACATTTTAAATTATTTATAAGATTAGCATGAAATCACTAAGAGAAAATTTTAGCCTGGTCCAACATAGTGCGCCCCTCATTCCTGCACCCTGAAGAGATGACACGTCAGAGGGAGCTGGCAAAAACTTTAATTCTATTGAAAGTTAGTTCCCATTCGATGTCCACGCTACGAACAACTAAAAAACTGTCGTTTTCGAAACCACTCCCCCTAAACTTATACGTGTTTGCCTTCTTACAAACAACTCTCACCAAACTTTTATGAAAATTGTTTTCTTCATGCAACCCACGCGATTTTCCAGCCAATCGAAGAAGCCATTTCATCATTTTTCACTTAAGAAAGGATGGAAAATGGTAAACAAAAATTGAATCGTATGTCATAGCGGTAGGCATGTATGTAGTATTTATAGTAGTAAGTATGTAAATATTTAAATCGACTCAAATTGCTTTCTTAAAGTTATGGATAGGCTCTGTCATTGTCTGATAAGCGAAGCACCTGAATAACCTTAATGTACATGAATTATGAATTGATGTATATTGGAACGATTTTTCGTCATCCCTTGTCAAATTTGGTTTTGAGACAAACCGGTTTCGGCGCTGTGCCATCATCAGTGTCGATTTTCGTTCGAACGAATGATGACGAAAAATCGTTCCAATATACATCAATCATTCACCCTGTCGGAAAAACAACAAAACAGAATTATGAATTCTTTTCTATCGTTACTAATGATTTTACATTACTATAAATCGACTCCACCATTAGTCGATTAATCGAGATGCAATAGTTGTTTAAAAAATAATCGACTTCAGGTTACATTCAACTAGTTGACAGATGATACTATTGCTTTACTAATTTGCCAGCCTTTTTTGTTTTGTTGGTTTTGTAAGGACAAAAACGCTCCCCGAGGGTTTTGGGAAGTGTTGTCGAAAGTGACATTCCTTTGACGGATAGGAACCCGGTACGCTACGGTACTCCCGACTCTCGTTTTAGCGATTTGGTATGACCAACCTTCTAGGTAATGTCACCCCTTCTTACGTAAGGAAGGAGAAGATGGGTAATGAGAGGTGGGGCGAGGGGACTCGGAAGTCAGCCATGATTGTAAACAAGAGACCTAATGAATGAGCTCAAGGCCAAGAATATTAACTTTTATGAAAATTATTATTGTTTTCCTTTTTAAGTAATTTTACTTTAATAGAAAATATGAGTTTTAGAAACAACCGCCATAGCTTTTCTTACAAATCCATTAGGAAAGCTGATAGACTTCTTCATCAGAGAAATTTTCGCAAGTTCTGTTAACCACTTGATGGTTTAAAGAAGCAGAATTACCTAAATCTTTAAAAATCTTTAATCTGTGGACTAATATTTATGAATGTATGTTGAAAAGTATTTTTTTTTTTTAACAAATTGTTGATTGGATTTATTTAGGACATTCATTTACTTCTCTCACAAAATAACTGGCATTTAGAAAGTGATACAAATAAACCTTAAGAAAGCTTAAATTTTTTAAATAAAACTTTCTGTCAGTGAAAAATTTTAAAGATTCACGTTTAACTTTTTATTTGGAGGCCCGGTGATAAAACAATATCTACTATATAAACAAGTAAATTTTATTTTTCTTTCCTGCTTCACATCCAAAGGGGTGCTACGAGTTTTCATTTATTTTTGAGCTCGCATGTCACTGTAAGTTTGTTGTGCTGTTGTTTGTATACAAAAGAAATCAATAAAAGAACACAAAGTATGAGTAAAAACCAATTGTCTACATACCCAGCAAACCATCGGAGCCATAAATGAGTCAAAAAGGAGCTCATGAGCTCATTTGTGAGTCCGAATGAGGGTATATAAGACTCAAAGAAGATTCATTATTGAAAAATGACTATTACAAAATTCATAAAATGCACATTTTGGGCTCTTAAATTACGCTTTTTTGGCTTTGAAATTGGGACACTAGAATTGGGAAAAGATACCGTAACCTTTGTTTGAAAAAAAAAACCTATTTTAATAGATTTTGGTGAAGAAATCAGTGAAGTGGGAATGTCTAAGAGGCAATTCATTGAAAAAATACTTCAAAATGAATTTAGCTAGCAAAAATAATATAAACGAAGCCCAAAACAATGCAAATCAGGAACAGATTCGATGATGTAATTAAATTCTTATTCAAATAAAATATTTTCCAAAACAAAATATGAATATTTGTTCCAAAGCTGTTTTGTGAAATGAACAAACAAGTGGCTCATTAGTTTGATCACACCGGAGTCATTCCCACATGTTTGGGACTCATTTCAGACTCTTAAATTATGAATGCTCCGAGAATGGTTGAGGGGTGAATACATTATCCGCATATTATAAATGTTTTTTTAGCTGTAGAAAAAGTTTAGCCAAATACCGTAAGTGAATGGTTGTCTGCGTGTGTATTTGTGTGTGACGATATGTGATTGCGAGTGTCACTTGGTTTAACAAATAATCCATCACAGAAGGGATATAAAGCTTAATGATATACATACATTCTTATATAAGTATATAGTAGTTTACTTTCGTATATCAATACAGGCTTGAGTAGATAGATATGTAGAGTTCTATATAGTAGACAACTTTAAGAGCCATTTTATTCTTCATTCAAAGTCAAAACCTACTTACAGAGATATTTCCCAGATATTAGTAGTAGATAACTATCAGACCACGGAAAACTGAATATATTATTCTTCAAAAATATTGCCCAAAAGCTAGACAAAGTTTTTAGCAAGACTTAGGTACTTTTCGAGTTATGCTAATGATATTAACTCTACGCAGAGATGAGCATAGTACAACGAAAGAAATTTAAAAGGCTTCACTGCAAGTAATGCGTTTGAATTAAAAGCTCTGTCCCCGAAGTAATAACACCTGCCACTGGCAGCAGAGGAAAGGACAACCGCACATTTAATTTTTCTAACATTTTTTTTCTGCAGCAAAGTTTTCCCTGCTCATTACCTCAGAACTATACTAAGTGCTCTTTGAAAATTCAAAGCACGCCAAGCTATAATGGCTTTACGAGCAACAAAAATGCTGTTATGCACGCCAAGTGTAAGCGTTAGCTCTTTTTGATTTGTCTCGTCAAGTAGCCACGTGGATGTGAATAGCTACTTGAACTGCTTTTTGCTAGCACGACAAAATTCTTATTTCCATTCGTTCATCATCATATAATAAGGCCAAACATGATGCATTAATAGTAGGTCCCTGCATATTTTCCCTGTAATATCATCCCAGTGTCCTAAAAGACACCCTACCTCGTCTTTTGTTTGAAAAACGCCCGTCTCAGCTGAATATATATTGAATTTACGTAATCTGAGGGGCTCTTCAAACAAGTTCTATGAAAGGACGTTTTTCAATAGTTTTTCTGAGATGAGACTGGAAGGGAGAAGGTGAAGTATTTCAGGCAGGGCTATGTCTAGCGGGTTTGCTATTATAAAATAAACTCCAATACTTATTCATTGGTGACAAGAGCTTTGAAGGTTGGACTCCCACCTAAGTAAATTAATTTAACACCACGTTCTATCTGGGCCTATCGCGTAGTACCTAAAGTTAGTTAATAGCCATTTCTATGACAGGAATGCATCCGGTCTTATCCGACCTATAACCCGGTTGAGTCCGCATCTATGGTGTTTCTAAGCAGGCCAAAGAAGCGATACAGCAGCGACAGAAACAAATTATAAATGGATGTGTCGGCTGGATAAACTTGCTAGAACAACAACAACTTTGTATCTTATTTCAAATTGGTTTAATTGATTTATTGTAAACTTTCTTTACAACTAAGTTCGTCTGCAATGTGGTTTTAAAATGTCTTCAATACACTAGCAAGTATCCTTTCTTTCTCTCTCTCTATGGCGCGATATACAACAGGTATATCATCATAAACCTCCCAAGAGATTTTTGCGCCAAGCTTCTCTTCCAATTTGTGGTGTGCCGATTTGAATTTTTCCTACAAATTGGTGGGACCTACAGTTTTTTACCGACTCCGAACGGCATCTACAAAGGAGACGAATTTTTGCTGAGAAGCCTGTCATGGCAGAAATACACTCGGAGAGTTTGCCAAACCACTGCCGAGGGGCGACCCCGTTTTGAAAAGCTTTTTTCAAATCAATTTTGATGTTACCTGTACCAGGGCTCGAACCATGGACGTTCGGTGTGGTAGGCCGGCAACACTACCTTCACACCACGGCGGCCGCCTTTCTTTACTTAGAATAATTTTAAGGAACTCTTTACCGATACTAATGCTTTCATGTTTTAATTTTAGAAACCAGTCTTGTACAGCGTTTCTGTTGATGTTTCGTTACGTTAAGTCGAGTGAAGCCATTCGAAGCTATATTTTAGAGGCAAACTATAAACGCATCCAATCCCGTCAGTCGACTCCTATATTACCATAGATGCCAAACAAACTGAAATTAGAGTATTTCGATTCAAAATTACTGGCCATGTAAAAGCCTTACTTAGTTTTTTTGTCAGAGTAATAGATTCCAAAAACGACTACTTGCAAGAATAGGTGGCTATTTTATAAATTAGGAATTCGACTGACGATATGCTTTCGAGGAGTGGATGTATGGGTTGATATTTCAATTTGTTGCAATATTCATTAAGAGTTGGGCCAATGAGGTCACCATCATTACCCATTAAATGAAATGTATGTGTACTTACCTATCGTATTGCCAACAAAAAAATTTGCATCTTATATAAGCCTTATTCAATTTGATGATGTATCAAATCTTATATTACTTCTTATGTTTTTGTAATGATGTCAGCAGGCATACGGCTTAGTTGCCCTTATAGTAAGATTAAATGATATTTCAAGTAAGATTTTTATGAGCTATAAGTCGCTAACATAAGGTCGTATAGTGAGCCCGAGAAGATAAAGCTTCTCTTTCGAAAGTATGTAGGCTCTCAGACCTACACGGAAAGTCAATTTGAGCACGGTTGAAAAGTGAACCTCTCCAAACATAATTACCAAATTGTTTATCCGACATTTTGAGTAGCGCAACCTATAATCCAAGTTTCTATCCACTGATGGTTTGTAGGGAACTCACCCCGAAGCTGCACACACACAAACTAACACAGACTGGGTTGCATTCAATATTTAAATTAATATTTACAAATTTTAGAAATGTAAATTTGAGTTTAAAATAAAGATTTTAGTTGTAATTTTTACTTTGAATTAACTCTGAACGTAATTTCCTTCATTGAACTCACTGCCTTCCAGTCCGAATTGCCAAAGAAGCTGCCAAAATAGTAGGATGTAAAATATAATAATGAAGGCATATGCCCCACCTTTCTTGAGCAAGTCGAAATTACTTTTACCTGCCAAGCCGAATTCAATATCCAACGTTCAACGAGCTGTAGCTCCCGTAGTTTAAACTGCAGTCAATTCTACTATTGTTATGAACACATTCGTTTCAGTATTTCAACAAATCTTTCCAGGCGTCAATTCGAGTTTCGCGAAGTGAAAACTAAATGCGTCAATTAACCACGATTTTCGATTATCGTCTTACTTTAAATTTTCGCTTTGAAATGAAGTGAAAAAAATTAACTTCAAAATGTCAAAAAATACAAAGAGCGGATTTTTTTTTACAAATTTAAAGGATTTATGTAACAAAATGACTTTTATTTTTACAATTCCATAATAAACTATCATTTAGCAAGAACATCTCGTGTCAACGCAATTCAAAATCTTCTTCTGCAAACAGTTTTCACCGCACATATCAGAATCGCATTTTAGAGCTCAGCGAAGTGAAAAAGCGAAGTGGAAAACGTCAAGTGATAACTAAACTGGAAAAAATTTTTTTCACTTGACGATAACTCAAAACCAGAATTGACCCACAGGTATTTTAAAGCTAGGAACGTAATTTCTATTGAAAGCAGCGTTTTTTAGGTTAGTAAGAAATCATTTCTTAAATAATCAAAAACACATCCATTTTTTTACCCAACAAAAACAAAACGAGAGCTAATGTGCTATCGAACAGCTTGTATTAAACCTTCGAATACAGCAAATCGACATTTTGTGTTACGGAAAGCAAATACGATGATTTGATACTCGGTTTTGCTCAATATCGAATTACGGAAAGCTCCGCAGATGATTTTAGTGACCAATTCTGGTAAGTCTGTCAAGGCATCCGCTGCTCTGCATTTTGAAAAAAAAACTTAACAAAAGAAAAGTATATTTTGAATAGACATGTTGCGAAATAATAAAATACATGAAAATCCCGTCTTGAAGCCGTATACACATTACCCGTCGTACATTTATTTGAAACTAGAAAACCCGGCCCGCTTCAATGCGTCTCAGAACTATCAGAACTAATAATCAGGGACCGCAAATAATGGTTATATTTATTTTTTACTCATTCTTGAGTACTTTTTATTTTTCATAATAAAACTCAAATCATCATATATCCTGAACTATGGAAAATTTCACCTTAAAAATTTGAACGAACATACCTCTTGCTCTGAAGTGGGTGACACCAAAGATAACTTATTGAAAATTCTACTATAAATGGTTGAAAATGGGTGCAAAAGTATTCGTGCCTTATTTCCACCTCACAAATACCCATTTCCATTACAAATACTCCTTTTCTCTATTTAAGGTAGAACTTTAGAGTAAGAAGTTTGTTGGTTAAAATTTTTAAGCCGAAATACCGCGTAGTTCAGGATATATAATGCTTTGAGTTTTATTATGAAAAATAAAAAGTACTCAAGAATGAGTAGAAAATAAAAATAATCATTATATGCGGTCCTTGCTTATAATAGACTGAGTTTGATCTTCATCATTATATCCCATACCAGATAAGATATGGAACTTATTGTACCAATACATTTTGGGTCACCTTGGTCCACATATCGGTCGATATCTCCGAAACTGGTCGAGCTATCGGTACAAATGGCGTCTTAAATTTTAAGTTAAACGTCGAGTAATGCAATTCCTTATACATCAGTTTTCGAGTGATGCGCGACCAAAACTGTTGATTTGGCTTCTATTGACCTGATAATGGTCCCTCCTAAAGATTTTTCTTAAATATCTGCAATGTACAGAGATCGACCTTTTACAACTTCATTATAGGTAGAGATTGCGCATTAATTTTTATTTTCATTATACTTTGGTGTGATTTAATTTTCAGCGAGTAAAAAAACTTTGAAATTAATGTTAAAGTTAATACTTGTTAAATTTTTTTCTAGAAATCATAGAATAACCGGATTTAATTGAGTATGAAGTAGCATTGCAGTCTCTCCTCGCTCCGAGAGATACCCCTAAATTACATATTTACAGTAATATAAGGTACATCTGCCTTTGGAACCAGTAGTGCTTACCCAATTTTTTGTTTGGTGTTTCCGTAGTTGGGCGCTTTCACTTTTCGTTTGGATTGAGTGTGAGTGTCAACAATTCTCACAAACCAACACGCAAAGTTCACCTCGACCTTGCCCTCGGCGACCATTGCAACGTTTCACCTTTTTCACTTTTACCAAATCTAACAGATCGCCGGTTACGATAAAGCATACTTTACTTGTTACTTACCCTTAAGTAGGCAATTACTTATATAATACTTATATACATACAAATATATATTGGTACATACTTCATTTATTCACATTACCCTTACTCTAATTTGAATTGGCCATACGGGCATGGCTCTACTGCTCACACTCCCAAGCATAGAGCTTGGAAATAGCGGTTTTGGAAATATCTTCGCAAGTCCTCGAAACCATTTTTAGCTATGCAAATTTACATATTGTTTTTTTTTTTATTGTAACAAGTGGCATTTTATTGGCTAAGGGCTTCACCGTTATTCAAATTGATTTTTACGTGAAAATAACTTTTTGATTGATGTGATTCGTTACTGGGCTTTTGTGTTAAATTAAAGTAACATTAAGAATAAGTGCTGTATTTATTAATGAATATTGATTGAATGTTTTGATGTGAATTCCGAACCGTAAAATAGCGCCAAAACTTCAGTGATTTAATACTTTTGAAGAAAATCTTATATGGGTCGATTGAGTTGCGCCAATTCTTTATTACCAAAATAACCTATAGTTTTCTGTGTTTCAGATACTGAAAGGACAGTGTAGGGCAATTGGACTTTTCGATTCATGGGAGAGAGATTTTTGTTATTTGTACCGCAAGGAAGTCCGGACCGTACCGGGTTCATATCCGGCAAAGGACTGTCACTTTGGACAACACTTCCAAAAACCTTCGCTGAGTGTTTTGTCGCTAAAAACAACAACAAAAACATTACCTATCGTTAAATACCAATAGTGGCATATTCCATTAAAAAAAAATATTCGGATGGGTGCTAACTAGGCATGGGACTATTCGAATAAAAAATCCATTTATTCGAAGGCTATAATAATATCTATTCAAATAATTTATACTTTTATTCAATAGTATTATTCGAATAAATGACAACTATTCGAGTAATGGGCATTCGAATAGTTAAACAAATATCACTACAGCTTACATAAAAAGCGTGAATGCATGCTCATATAGGTACAAGCGATCAAGACAGCGAATTTCGCTTCCTACATCTCCCGCATTTCAATGCGACTATTCGAATACCACTATTCGAATAATACTATTGGAATAAATGGATAAATTATTCCAATAAATACTACTCGAATTTTTTTAAATGAATATTTGTATTCGTTTATTCGAATAATATTCGAAAATAGTCCCACTACTATTGCTAACCCTATAAAAATGTTTTCAGTGGCAACATCTAGGTGGAAGAGCTTGTAAGGTACCTTTATACAAAATGTCATCCAAAGCGGTTTTGCAAAGAACTGAGTTTTAGCATCCAAAAAAGTCAAAAGTCACACTGTTCAATGTGCTGCGAGGTTATCTGGCAGTGCTAAATGATGGGAAGAACCTTGAGGACTGGCTGTCGAGGCCATCAAGGGGCCTACCCCGGCTGTAAGATACCTGCCTTCAGCATGCCCTCGATGAGGGGAATACCGGTAGTACTATCGGATAAGATTACATATCTCTGAATTATAGTTGCAGTGGGGGCCGTTCGCTAAGAACCGTACACTGACTTTATAAGTTGGTGGTTAGGTCGATGCGCGTCTATGGATTACTTTTCTGGTGAAATGCCTAGGTCGCGGCTAGCACCATTCAGAGGCTAATATCTCTACAACGGACTGCTCTGGTAGGTGTCAGGGGTGGCTTAACACGTTGAGTGCCACCATACAAGCAAAAGTATAGGGATGCAGTGGCAAGAACTTATGTGGGATGAGGAAAATGATAATAGTGAATTTCAAATAATGATACAGCTGATGAATATCAACCAAGCTCAAGTGATTCCGACTCTGATGAAAGTTGCGAACCGCCTCCATGAAGAAAAAGCAGAACTTGAATCCTGACGATCAGCCATCAACTTCTCGACGCGAAATAGACGGAATTGATGAAACGTTTTCAAGTGTCATTGAAAGTTTGAGATTTTTTGGTTCCGAAGAGGAAACTGAAGAAAATGTAATGAATATACCAATTATAAAAGAAAGGAGTAGCTTAGAATGGTATCATGCAGATGGAAAAGCATTGAAAACATTTTCTTTCACTGAAGAGCCTTCCGGTTTTCATTGTAGGCTATACGATATAGAGCCAGTTGACTTCTTCAGATTGTTTGTAAATGACGATATCTTGGATCTTATTGTAAGTTGTTGCTATCTCTTTTAGAAAACAGGCAAATACGACTATTCAGTATCTGTAATCGTTTGTGTTTAGGTACTGGAAACAAATCGCTATGCCTCACAATGTGCTCAGAAATGCTCAATGCCACATGCTCGTATTTAAAACTAGACACCGACTGCTCGTGATGAAGTAGAAAAACTTCTCGGCGTAATCATCTGGATGGATGGATGCAGTCATATTGGAATAAAAGAAGATTTATCAGAATTGCTTGCCCAGAATTATGTAGAGAAATCGTTTTCAAATATTGCTGCAAATGATGCATTTCAACAATAATGAAAATCTAACAGAAGACAGGTTACAGTAGCTTTCACCACTGTTAGAAAAACTTCGAGAAACATTTTAGCAGCCTGTTATTCCATCTGAACATGTCTGCATCGATGAAACACTTGTACCCTTTCGCGGGAGACTAAAGTTCCGCCAGTATATTGCAAATGAAAGACACAAGTTTGGAATTAAAGTTTTAAAGTTGTGCCTGGAATACGGCTATACCAATGATTTGAAGGTATATTGTGGAAAGTCGAAGGATGAAAACGTGAGCGTACCTTCTAAAGTCGTCATGGACCTTATGGAAAAACTACTTGATCATGGTCGTACACTTTGTACAGACAACTATTACACGCCAGTTACCAAGGGAAAATACTTTACTGCAACGTAAAACGCATTTGATTGGTACTCTGCGATCAAACCGAAATTTTAATCCAAAAGAAGTCATTCAAAGGAAACTGATGGTAGGAGAATGTATATCCATGGAATGTAAGGAAGGTATTGTAGTTCAAACGTGGAAAGACAAAAGAGACGTCCTTGTTCTAAGCACGAAGTATGGAGAAGAAATGGTTAAAGTGAAACAAAGACAACGAGAAGTATTCAAACCGAAAAGTGTAATAGAATATAATAAATACAAATCGTACATAGACATATCAGACCAAATGAAATCCTATAATACCTGTCTTCGCCGTTCTTTGAAGTGGTACAGGAAACTTGCCATAGAACTAATAACAGGGGCAGCCTTAGTAAATGCTTTTATCGCCTATAAAGAAATAACTAACGAAAATATAGGAATCACCGAATTCAAGGAAAAAATTGTCGAAAGTTTATTTGAAAAAAAGGACGATAAATTGGTCATGCCAGAACCAAAAAATCATAGATTAGAAGATCTCGGTCGGTCAAAGCGCCGTCGGTGTATAATATGCTACAAACGAATAGTCGAAGAATCAGGTAGAGATGAGGCTTCCAGAAAAACACCCCAAACTACACTGAAATGTGTAGCGTGTGGAAAATACTTTTGTCTTCAATGTTTTTTTCATTGCTATACAGTAACTCAAAATCCGATATGAATAGGTCTGTTCAATAACAAAAAATTATTACTGGAAGTTACGAATTCTTACTAACTTTTTCTGTCAAGTGTTCATTAACTCGAAAATTTTGTAAGAGAAAAACAAATCGAGAGCGTAAGAGTTTGAGAGACTTACTAATCTTTACTGGAAAATTTTTTGCTAGTAAAAATTTGTAAACTCAAAGAATTCGCTGTCAAACTCGAACTGAAATAAAATTAATAAATATTTTTTTTTTATATTTCAAAAAATGAAAAAAATTGATGGATAGAAAAGGAAAAATAGCGCACCCTCAATTCGTAAGTACTAAATTATGTGATACAATTCAGTCTATTTGTAAAATCTTTACATGCTTGCTGGCAGAAGGACGCTACAACAGTTGGAAACCGTAGCGCAGTGCCAGAAGGACAATTTGTTTTTCTAATCAAAAAATAAAAAGTGGTTATTTTTTTAATTAATTTTTGAAATATGTCACTCGTTTTTTTACTTACCAATTGTTGTTCATTTACTTTTATGTAAAATGTTTCTCTTCGAATGAAATTACTCTTTATTTCACAGTAAAACTCTTATTTAAAGTATTTACTGGAAAAGTAAATGAACAAACCTAATCTGTAGGTAATTTAAGTGCCATAAAAATATTTATTTTCTTCCTTTTCAATTGAATTGATGTAAAACTATTTATCTGCTTTCCATTTGGTCATAAAAAAACAGAAATAAAGAGTAATTATTGCTATCTATAAATAAAAGCTAATTCTAGACGGGTAAAAGAATCCGTTACTTTTGATCATGCCATATAGTGGGCCAGTTGTCCCATACCCACAGGCCAAGCAGCACTTACGATGCAATGAATCTAGTCTTTGGAATGGCATGTAATCAACAACTGCAGCAGCACACAGCCTTGTCTCAAACATTATCCTGTGAGACCAGGTGGCTTCACACGCCTGGAAGCCCCTTCACGTTGTGAGACCAACCTGGTCTCACATGGCACTCAACGTGTTAAGAGTACAACCACCTTGGCTTAGAACCGTATGCTGAACATACTTCGGGTCAGTGTTGGGCAAATTATAATTGTTAAAACAATTGTTAATTAATTAATTGTTAATTGCAACTTCTACAATTAAAACTTTTAATTGTTAATTGCAAATTCTACAATTAACAATTTTTAATCGTTAATTGCAACTTCTACAATTAACAATTTTTAATTGTAATTGCAAAAATGTACAATTAACAATTAATCAATTGCAATGCTCGCAATTAACAATTCATTAATTATTAATTGTGTTTCTTTATAATAAACCCGGACTAGTATATTAATAGCCGGGTACCGTGTTGTTTTATTGCGACAAACTTTTACTGCAAGAACATTTAGGGTATATGTATACGAGGTGTGTTCAAAACGTATCGCGAATTTTGAATTTTTGCTGGTTACGTATATTCGAATTTCGAATTTTTTGTTGCGTTATGTTGGTACTCATGTCTCTCACTTATGCCGACAAGCTCGGCCATTTTGAATGTTCAGTTAATTGTTGACAGCTGCTTTGCTTGCACGTGTTTTGGATCGTCTTCGATTTTTACGCGAAATTCGTACCAAAATTGCTCAATTGTGACCAAAAACAGCATCGCATGAACATTGCTAATGAGATGTTAAACTCTGTCCGCCACGACCCAAATTTGCTCCAGAGGGTCATAACTGGTGACGAATCGTGGGTTTATGGTTATGACGTGGAAACCAAAGCTCAATCATCTCAATGAAAGCTGCCGCACGAACCAAGACCGAAAAAAGCGCGCCAAGTTCGGTCGAATGTGAAAGTTTTGCTGACAGTTTTCTTCGATTGCAGGGGCGTGGTGCATCATGAGTTCTTGCCACAGGGAAGAACGGTCAATAAGGAATATTACCTGCAAGTTTTGCGCAATTTGCGCAAAGCAATCCGCCAGAAACGCCCGGATTTGTGGAAGAACAAAAATTGGCTTTTGCACCACGATAACGCCCCTGCTCACGCATCGTTGCTTGTGCGCGACTTTTTGGCCAAAAATAACACACTAATGATGCCGCAGCCACCGTATTCCCCAGATCTGGCCCCCTGTGACTTTTTCTTGTTCCCTAAACGGAAGAGGCCCATGAAAGGACGACGTTACGCTTCTCTTGACGAGATAAAGACGGCATCGAAGGAGGAGCTGAACAAGATACAAAAAAATTATTTTTTGAAGTGCTTCGAAGATTGAAAAAACCGTTGGCACAAGTGTATAATATCTCATGGGGATTACTTTGAAGGGGACAAAATAGATATTCATGAATAAATAAATAATTTTTGAAAAAACACAAAATTCGCGATACTTTTTGAACACACCTCGTATATGGCAAAAAATTGCTTGATTTCTCTCAAATTATCACTTTCGTGAAAATTCTGTGCCCCTGATAAATTGTATTGAATATTTGAATGAAATCAATCAAGAACTACCCGGGTAATTGTAAAAAATGATTAATTATTATTAATTGTTTCACAATAAAATTAAAAAATCAATTAGAATTTTTTAAATTGTAATTAATTAATTTTAAATAGTTTAATTGGAACAATAAATCAATTAAAAATTTAATTGATTAACGCCCAACACTGCTTCCAGTGGATGTTGAACACAAGGCGGCCACGGGAGGAATGGGAGAAAAACTCAATTGGAGTAGTAAATGTAAGCTGCAACGAGCCTAATAGGGTTAGACAGGGCTAATAATGGAAGTGCCTTCCAAGCAGAAGTGGCAGCACACATGTAGGTGCAGTGGATGCGAATGGCTACTACAACAACCACTTAATTTATTCTTAATATGTTGTTGCCATCAGTATCAACAAACAACTAAATATCTTCATTCTTCTTTCATTGCAGGCATTTCCTCATTGTCCAGTTGTGGCGATCCGGAGCGTTTACCCGAATTGCCACCCGGCGATGAGCAACGCTTACAACGTGCCGCTCTACATCTACAACAAAAACTCATTTTACGTGAATGGCTACGCGATCATCGCCTACAACATTACTATCAACGCCTATTAACCGTCGAAGTAGCATCACTAGAGGACGTCTATTGGTTAGAGGATTCACGTGCAAGTAAAATACTCGGCAAGGATTGGCAAATATGGTCGCAAGCACGACAAAATCTACCAACATCCAAAGCGCAATTGGATGCGCTCAAAGCACAACTCTGGTCAACCGTTGTGAAGTCAAGTCAACATCAAGATGCCTGGACATGGGGCGGCATGTTGGTGGTATCCGTATCAGTAGCCGGTCTTGTGACGCTTGCTGCCATGACACAACCATCATTGGCGCCAGAAGCACGCCATTCCTTACTACAATATGTTACGGGAAAATATTTACTGCCAGCCAATTGTAAAGTGCAGTGGGACTGGAAAGATCCGGCGGTAGTAGGTGGTACTATGTGTTTCGTCGTGCGCTTCTTTCAGCGCAACGGACAGCCTTATCCCATCTGTGATACAGATCAGTTTTTCGTTGAAGTCACCGAGGGTACACGTAAGGTGGTAACTATTAGTGAGCTTGGCTCATCAACCGATCCAAATAATGCGAATATTGCTAAAGTAAAGTTCACAGTACGCACAGCGGGACAGTACAAAATTTCAGTACTAATCGGTTCAAGTCACATAGCTGGTTCGCCATTTACCAAGACTTTTATACCTGGGCCAATTGATGCACGTCGTTCGCGTTTTATACGTCCAGCCAGTACCGTCATATGTTGTGCTGGAACGCCGACAATGTTGCATATAGAGCCTCGTGATGAATTCGGCAATGCATGCAACTTCGAGGAGAATGATGATCCGGTAAAGGTATGTAACTGGTATTTGATACCTACTGCAATACGTGTGGGTATCTGCGTGCCAAACGAACATTTCATGTCTAATTTTTTCCATTCACTTAGGGTTATCGTGTTGAAATTTTCGATTTAAATGGTCAATCCATTGAAAAATTACATCACGCCATTACCTTCACCTATGACCATGTGAATACGCGTGTGTCCGTGACTGCGCTATTTCCGGAGCCGATATGTCTGCGCGCTGTCATAAGCTACCTTGAGCAGAAGTTACCAAATGGCGATTTTGACATCATAGTGTTAAGTGGTGAGTTCTTTAACAGCAACTACTGAGTTCGACATGCACATTTAATTAGCTTTTGAACACGGATGTTCTGGCTAAAGCCTAATACTATGTACACACGCTCAATTTGGAGCTCTTTCTTAATTTTGAAGCTAATTAAGTTGAAAAAAAATACTAATTTCTACTTGTTTCCAAAAAAATTTTTTTCCTTGCATGGATCTAGAAATATTGCCTATCCCTGCTACTATTCTTGCCCCATTTGCTACCCTATTCCTATCCCGCCCTCCTCCTTCATATAAAAGACGTAATATTCCAAATATTACATAGCTCATAGAAATAGTTGCGGAGTAATATAAATTTGGATTATATCAAAAGCCGTCAAGGCTCCTTTTCCCTTACCGACCTTTCTTCTTGAGGTGGTAGAGATTAACGTCCGCCGTGGTCGAAGGTTCGAGTTCAGGTACACGTAAATCAAAAAGTGGTTTGGGAAAGTTTTTTCAGACGGGGTCGCCCCTCGGCAGTGGCTTGGCAAACTTTACGAGTTTATTTCCGCCACGAAAAGCTTCTCAGAAAGCATCCAGCTGCATTTACACATGCCGTTCGGAGTCGGCAAAAAACTGTAGGTCCCACCAATTTGTAGGGAAAATTACCCACGTTTTTTCCTGATATGGTGGAGATTAACCTCATATAACTTCGTACCAGCTTTCAGTATTCTGCTACGAATAATTCCAGAGTAATGTAGTGCAAAAAATTAATTTTTTTGGGAGGTACCACACCTACTTCTCTTTTCGCCCTTTTTTTCTTCAGGTGTTAGAGATTTAGCTCCATACCAATTTTCAATATCCTACCACAAATACTTCCAGAGATATGCACTACCAAAAATGTTATTTGTATGAAAGCTGCCACGCCCTCTTCTCCCTTCTTCACCATTTCCTTAAGTTGGTAGAGATCGATCTCCTCTAACTCCACCAATTTCCAATTTTCTTTTTTCTTCAGGTGTTAGAAATTGGTCCCCTGTAACTCCTTATCAATTTACAAAATTATACCATGAATACTTCCAGAGATATGCAGTACGTAAAATCTCATTTGTATGGGTGGTGCCACGCCCACATCATCCAGTGGTCCGGGTTGTGAATCTAAACCATCCTCAAGCTTTATTGAGTACACACACAAAGTTTCATCAATATCGGTTTAGGCGTTTAGAACCCAACAAGCATTTCTGTAAATGTTTTTAAAAATAATTTAAAGTAAACTTGCTACAATAACTGATATGTAAACTTTTTCAGTTTTTATTTATTGAAAAGTTCAAAGTAAACTTTTTATAAACACCAAGAAAAAACTATTATCAATCACTTAACTTTAAAATTGAAATGCAAATGTTTCCAAAAATTCAGAAAAAAATATTTGTCAGTTTTTTTCTTTTCAACTTAAAATATTTCTAATTCTTTTCAAACAAGATTTTATATGAGAATAACGGCGAAAAAGCAAAAAACATGGCTGTATCTTAACCACTTCCGCAATCTGTTAATAGTTGGTTTAAGTTGCAGCATTCAATGTATGATTAGAGCTTAGTTATTTATTTTATTGCAATAGCTAAATAATATGAAAAATATCGTTTGAATAAAGTTTCAGAAAAAACATTTACAAAAAGCTTTTTTTGAAAATTGTTTATAGGCTTACATAAATAAGCTTTTAATAAACGTGCCGTTTAAATTACAAAACGTTTTTTTCCAAACGTTTTATAAATGAAAAATGAGAATTTTGTAAGCTTAATATTTATTTCAGAAAGCTTTTTAAAATATTATTTTAAGTTTACTTTGCTTGTTGGAAATACTCATTCGGCGGTATGGCGGGGAAAAAATAGAGATAGTTTTGGAATTCTATTAGAAATTGACACAAAAAAAATTGACGCTAAAATATAATTTAACTTAAAAAATTCGGTAGAAAGAAGTAAATTTAAAATCTCAAAATATTAAGTTAACTCAAGATCACCCAATTTTAAAATAATTTTAAAGAACAAAATATCTCAGATTTTTTTTTAAAACGCCCTATCTCAGCTGACAATGTATTGAGTATTAGTTCAGACAGAGAATTTTTGAAACTCATTCTGATATAGGCTAACCTCCTTGAAACACGTCTTTAAATAGGGCGCTATTGAAAAAAGTTCTAAGATAGGGCGTGAGCCGTCGAAATTCTATACTTTGGTGGAATAGTTGTAGGGTTGTTTGATGTCAAGTGATTTATACGAAAAAACGTGTTTGCAGCTGCAGTGTGTACATAGTTTAAAGTGTGGTATTGTTGTCACTCTAACTCATTTTAATTAATTACCAAAAAATTATTTTAAATTTGTTTCCATTTTCACTCACTCTCAATCGGCGTTATAGGCAGCGATACCACGCTCGTGCACAAGAATATCGCATCACGCAAACATAACATTTGTTATGAAGCCAAATTGTTAAGTATCTATGGCACGCCAAAGAGCAAACCTCGTAAAGTTCTATGCTACGTGGGACCCAAGCAAGTGAGTGTATAACGCTTGGGCGCTTTAAACAATTTCGTCAACTTTTAAAATGTAGAATTCGCTCATCTTTCAGGTTACCATCAAAGAGCTCATACTAAAGTTTATACCCAAGCGCATTGCCACCTTTCGCCTATGTCCGTCAACGAAGTTCCATTTTCTGCCGAATTTGGTCACACAACAACATGGACCAGTGTTTATAATAGACGATGGAGCACAGCCGAAAATCGAATTGGCATCACGTGATCGTAATATAATTGCGGCCACTTTTACACATTTTTTGTTGAAGAATATCGGCGGTTCGGAAACTTTTAAGGATAAACAGGACTTTTTCTATCATGAAGTACGCAAATTTCATGCGAGTTATTATCACGAAAAACTCGCATTGAAAGTTAGTCGTGAGAAAATACTCGAAAGCAGCATGAAAGCTACCAAAGGGTTTTCAGTATCCGATTGGTGTGGTAACTTTGAGGTTACCTTTCAGGGAGAACAAGGTGAGAATTGTTTCATTCGTACTAGGTTAAGATTAGAGCTCACGATTTCCTCACAAAATTGTTCGCGAAACCGGGTTATCGTTGCAATCTCGAATACCACAGGTCTCAGTAATAATTCTAGGAATAAGCCAATAAATCGCAAAATAGTTTTTACTTTCATGGTAAAAATGATATTTTCAAAGAAGCTTGCTATCTTTTCTTCTCAAATGTACTGGGCGAATCGTAAGCTCTACTCAAACTAATGATCTGTTGTGATAGACCACTTCTTGGAACATCCATTGTTACCTTTCTCTTTGAGCCACCTTCATATGTTTGTTTGTCATACATTCTATTTAAGGTATCGATTGGGGAGGCTTGCGTCGGGAATGGTTCGAGCTGGTCTGCAGTTCACTATTTGATCCACGCGGTGGACTTTTCTGCACTTTTCATGATAAACATCAAGCACTGGTACATCCTAATCCACATCGACCATCGCATCTGAAGCTTAAACATTTTGAATTTGCTGGCAAGATTGTGGGCAAATGTCTGTATGAAAGTGCATTGGGCGGCACTTATCGACAACTTGTGCGTGCACGTTTCACGAGATCCTTTTTAGCACAGCTCATTGGCTTGCGTGTGCATTACAAGGTAGCTAAAAATGAGAAATAGCCTAGCTGTACATTAACTTGATATTATTGAATATTTTTAGTATTTCGAGCAAGACGATCCCGACCTGTATCTCTCTAAGATTAAGTACATCTTGGATACTGATTTAGATGCCGCCGACTCATTGGAATTGTATTTTGTTGAAGAAGTTTACGATACGGGTGGCCAATTAAGTAAAACCGTTGACTTAACACCGAACGGGTCCAAGGTGCGCGTTTCGAATGCAACAAAAAATCAATACTTGGATGCTTTGGCACAGCAACGCCTATGCAGTAGTGTTAAAGAAGAAGTGGATGCATTTCTAAAGGGTTTAAACGGTATTATTCCAGATAATTTGCTTAGTATTTTCGATGAAAACGAACTGGAGGTGAGCTGGGCATTATAATAAGAGAAATGGTTTTTTTTTCATGTTTTTACTATTTGTAGTTACTAATGTGCGGAACTGGTGAATATTCCATTGCCGATTTCAAGGCGCATCACATCATAAACGGCAATTCTGCTGAGTTTCGACGTGTCTTGGCTTGGTTTTGGGCAGCTGTTGGCAATTTTAGTCAAACCGAAATGGCACGTTTGCTGCAGTTTACTACGGGTTGCTCACAATTACCACCAGGCGGTTTTCAGGAATTGAATCCTCAATTTCAAATAACTGCTGCTCCCACTTTTGGTAATCTGCCGACGGCTCATACATGGTAAGTGTAGAGATATTTAGGACTAGAAAGCAATCGATAGTTTTAATCGTGGCATCAGTGTGACCAGGTGCTAAACAAATTTTTTTACGAAATCCATTTCAAATTTTTTATTTTAGTTTAACCTATTTGTATATAAAGCTGTAACTTAAACACATATCAGGCACATTCCTTCACTAGGAATTTTTTTCAAAGAAATACATACTATAGAAAAATCACTACAAACTAATTAATTTTATAATATTTACTTCGTCTGATGAATCAGAAGAGCTTGAGTCTGCGTAAAAAGTTTGGATATTTATCACAGAGATGAGATCACGGTAATTTTAAAATTAGTGCAACATTTGGATACGTGTTTTAACATGATTAATGATCTAATATTAAGCAGAAAGTTAAGCATTCTAATTTATAATCTGTTCCTTAACATAGTTTCTAAAATTCTTTCAATCTCCGCATTACTGAAAGGTAATACCAACACGTTAAATACTAATTCGACCAGTTCTAAAAAAGGGGGTTCGTTTAATGAATTTTTAAGTTCTCGGACTTCTGCCCAAAATTCAATGGCAGAGGTCACACTTGTCCACTGTACGGTTATTACTTTCAAAGAATTATAACTAAAAAAAAATGTTTCTTTTGTAAAGAGTTCATATTATCAGGTAGGCTATGTCCATTAAAAATAGTTGGCAATTTTTACGAAAAATTTTCTGTATTTCGTCATCAATATTACCTTTATTCAACTTAAATTTAATTTATTCCTCGAAGTTGTATGAAAAATATGGTGTTGGGACCAGAAAAGGTTTGTAGTAAAAAAAGGCTAGAAATTAACCACGAAGCCGAAATTATGAGGCTAAAGGACAAAAAAAAAAGTTAAATCTAGCCTCGAAAAGGCTAACCTGGTCACACTGCGTGGCTTACCATCGATGTGTGTCGAATGTTATAACGCAATTCCAAATCCCACTACATACATGGTCTTTGGTGTTGGTAGTGTAATTGCATTGCTATGTTGGACGGGCAAAACCGGCACTTCAACTGACGAATAGCCGACAGATTTCTGTCAATTTAACAGCCAGTTAGTGTTAACTGTGGATGGTGAAAACGGTCCTAGTCCAATTAGCATTAGAAAGAGAAAGCACTGCTATTGATTGCATATAAAAATATAAATGTAGATAAACATAATTCATTCCTTAAATAACTAACTTGGCTTTACCAAAAATTCTTGAACAATCCATTTTTTAATTTATTTTCCAGCTTTAATCAGCTCTGCTTGCCTGATTACGAGGGTTACGAGCAATTCGAAAAAGCACTGCTATTGGCTATAAGTGAGGGCAGCGAAGGCTTTGGAATGGTTTAAGCGTTTGTTATACTGCCTCTTTTATCAGTATACAAAACAAAACTAGTCACATAGAGTAGTTACGTAATTATATAAATCAGACTATTGTGTTCCTTTATGAATTGTTGTAGATCTAAAAAGATGAAAGAAAATAAAAACAAGTAATTAGTATCTGCTATTAAATAGCATATGAAGTTATCAAATCGATTCGATTTTCACATAAATGCAATATTTATGACGTAAATTAATAAAAACTAAATAAGCAATAAGGAAAGATCGATATCATCATCAAGAATTGTGATATTTGTAATTTAAAACCACATAAGAAAATAAATTATGAAAATTTAAGTCGAAGAAAAGTTGGTTTTTGACTATGAAAAGTACTTCTTGTCAAACTGTTAGGTACTATATTTCCTAATAATAAGAAAAGCATTATAAATGTGTACGATTTTAAATACGAAATTTAAGGTGAAGTGTATGTGGTACTGAAAACATAGAAAAGATAAAAATTTATAAATAATAAAATTAGCAACAACACTTTGTCCCATTTCTGCGTTAACCTCCTAACTACACTAGAGGAAATTCGTTTTTCATATGGAAATACTCGAGGTGATAATTAGTACGTTAATCCTTTATGATTTTTCGTTTCTTAATTAACATCGTATCTACATTTTCAGTATGCAAAAGACAAGTATTTTAGTTGATTTTCCTTGTTTCCTGAAATTTTTTGCAATGTAAATACGAGGTTAACGCAGAAATAGAACGACTTGCGTTTAAGGTATTAATGAATTTTAGTTATTTAAAGGAATACATTTTATTTTCTTTATTTGTTAATTTATTAAAAGCATTTATAAGGCTATAGAACAAGTATTGCGACGAAAATTAGTAGTGACTCTGAATTGTTTAACAAAATTGTTGAAAATTATTAGTTATTTAAGTAGCTTGAAATAATATTGAAAAAGAAAGCAGATATGAAAATGTCCTGTATGTAGTTGTTCAAATTAGAAAAAAAAAATAAAGAACGAAACAAAAAACTCGGAACTTGAATAAATAAAATCTACATGCAATGCAATCAGTACAAATATCAGTTGTTTCATTCATTTTTTTACGACAATTGTTATTGTTCTTATTTTAGCAAATAATACAATAATAATCTACAGTTTCATAACTTGTTTATCTCAAAAAGTTATAACAGCTGTTTTTTGTAAACTTGGTTAACACTGGCGAATGTTCTCAAGTACGTACCATTCCTAACTCAATAACGCTCCAAACACTAAATAACACAACAGAGATAGCTATGACTATACTTATGTACGAGGTGTGTTCAAAAAGTATCGCGAATTTTGGAATTTTCGCTGGTTGCGTATATTCGAATTACCTATTTTTTTACCAAAATTGCTCAATTGTGACCAAAAACAGCATCGCATGAACATTGCTAATGAGATGTTAAACTCTGTCCGCCACGACCCAAATTTGCTCCAGAGGGTCATAACTGGTGACGAATCGTGGGTTTATGGTTATGACGTGGAAACCAAAGCTCAATCATCTCAATGGAAGCTGCCGCACGAACCAATCCGAAAAAAGCGCGCCAAGTTCGGTCGAATGTGAAAGTTTTGCTGACAGTTTTCTTCGATTGCAGGGGCGTGGTGCATGATGAGTTCTTGCCACAGGGAAGAACGGTCAATAAGGAATATTACCTGCAAGTTTTGCGCAATTTGCGCGAAGCAATCCGCCAGAAACGCCCGGATTTGTGGAAGAACAAAAATTGGCTTTTGCACCACGATAACGCCCCTGCTCACGCATCGTTGCTTGTGCGCGACTTTTTGGCCAAAAACAACACACTAATGATGCCGCAGCCACCGTATTCCCCAGATCTGGCCCCCTGTGACTTTTTCTTGTTCCCTAAACTGAAGAGGCCCATGAAAGGACGACGTTACGCTTCTCTTGACGAGATAAAGACGGCATCGAAGGAGGAGCTGAACAAGATACAAAAAAATTATTTTTTGAAGTGCTTCGAAGATTGGAAAAACCGTTGGCACAAGTGTATAATATCTCATGGGGATTACTTTGAAGGGGACAAAATAGATATTCATGAATAAATAAATAATTTTTGAAATAACACAAAATTCGCGATACTTTTTGAACACACCTCGTATTGTGGCGATTATTCTCAAGCATGTACCATCCCTAACTCAATAACACTCCCACCACTAGTTAAACACAACTGAGATAACGATGGCTACGCTTATGCATGCAAGCGTGTAACTAGGAAGAGGAAGAGAGATGGCGCGAGTGTTTGCGAATACGATGCAAAGAGGAGATGCCAATAAATAACACCGACCCTTCCAGAACACGAAAAGCGAATAACCATGAAAGTTCTCGGTGCGTAGGCAAGCACCCTGTTGGACTATATAAGGCGGTGACCAAGCAAGGCAGGGGATCAGTTTATTTTCAAGTGTTGTTCAGTGAACTACTGCGAAGCTACCAAACTCTTAAATTTGTATTGCGTTTATCACTAGTAAATACAACTAGCTATTAGTTACAATATCTGTGCGTGTGTTTATTTGACTTTATAGTGATCGAACCAGGATTGATAATTAAGGAATCATCGAATTCGTCACAGTATGTAAGCAGAAGAAGGAGGAGATATCGATACATAACACCGACCCTCCGAGAGCACGAAGAGCAAACAACCTATGAACTTCTAGGTGAGTAAGGCATGAGGATCAGTTTACTTTGGAGCGTTGTATAGTGAACTTAATGTGGAGTTACATAACTCGTGAATTTGTATTGCGGTTATTACTAGCTATTGTACATTTTATTTACTCTCTTGTTTATTATAGTGATCGAACGCAGGTGGAAATAATTAAGGAATCATCGAATTCGTCACAATATTCTGGGGTACGTTATCCATGATCTGCCACAACAACGCCACGGAAATAACAACAGCTATAAAGAAACATGTGCGAAGAATAAAAGAGATGGCGATAGTGTCAAAGAATCCGTGGTGAATATAAGATGCAAAAATTCTTTGGAACCGCACTGTCAGACTATTAAAGCAGTGCTTAAATGATCCGCAGAGAAAAGACAAAAGAGTTTAGCCAATTAGAGAGTTAGTTCCCAACTTCAATTAAATAACAGTTGATAGCGTTCTGAATATAAAAGACACTTTTATTATGGGATTTTCGCTGTTTCTCCATTGCTTTATTACTAAGATCAATGCTTATCATTCATTCCTTAGAAAACATACCAAACTGTTTGGTTTATTCAAAAACTAAGTTTATAGCTACCCAACAAACAATCCAAAGTTACTGTAGATTGCAAAGGTATGGGGGAGAGTTTTCTCCAGGAGTAGGAACTCAATTACAATTTTGTTTGGAAATTACTTGTAAATAAACTTTTTTATGAACGTATGGTAAACAATTTGTCTTAGAAAAATGTCAAGATTCTAACCGGCAATTTTACGATTTCAAATAAGTGGTCTAGTGGTCAATGTTTAAGATTTTTCTGTTTGATTGATTGTTCTGATTGTAGATAATCAACTCCTTTCTATAGTAAACTTAAAATTAAGTCACATTAGTTGTAAATTTGTATTAAGATTAGTACTCGGTTCCATAACTTGTGAGAGCACAAAAACGAGTTAAAATAGGGTTATCTCTCATAGAGTTTTAGTCAGAATTATTTTTGCTGACTACTTCTGGCAAATCTGTTAAACGATCAGCTGTTGTGCATTTGGCATAATAATTGTAAACAACAGCAAACTCAATTTCTAATTTGCACATTTTACATGAAAAAACGTCTTGAGGACATTTAGGAGTATCCGCCGCACATTTAAATTTAAAATGCTTTCTCATTTTTCTTTTTTACTCTATATAGATGTGATTAAATTCCCGCCATTTGTAAACAAACTTTGGGCGTTTTGTTGAAATTGACAGAAGTGAAGTTTTTTTTATATTATAAATCAATGTCACTCCCTCGTTCTTAGCGAATTTTTAAGTTTTTGACCGTTTTACTATTTTTAGTCAGAGGACCTACTATTTGTAATACCAATCTAACTCAGAAACGTTTGGGTCCATGAACAAATATGAAATCAGGAAATGTATAGATTAAAACTCTTTTAATCGACCGCCCTAATAACACACATACATCGTACATACGTCAACAACAATTGTGTGCGATTTCCAATCACTGCGCTTGCCAAGTGAGAGTCTTAGACGTGAGTCACAAATTAGGCTATAGAAAAACTAGGTCAAACTTATTTAGTACAAGCATGTACTGCGCATAAAGCCAATTAACTAGCTATGCTCAGGATGCATGACAAATTAAACATCTCGTACCCGTGCGAATATTCACGAGCACCAATGTTCTTGCAGTGCCTTTATAAAGCTCAAGTTATTGGTGCGTTATCGGTGACCTTATAAAACAGCTGATTAGACCAACCTTATGAGAAACAATGCAATCGATTATTGGTGCTGTATCGTAGTTCCTTATCCGTAAAATAACCTTACCGACCATGTTCCAACTACAACAGGTCGTAGCAGCTCGACAAACATACAGACACACACAATTTTTCCATGTATTTTGTTTTTGTAATTTGTGAGTTTAACGTCAAAATCGTACTGAGAAATGAGTGTAATGTCAAAATTCGAGACAAAAGTAAAAATCAGCTGGTCTATTAACACGACCTCTCTTACGTTAAGGATACGACTATAGCGATACGAAAAACGCACCTATAACTAACTTCAGCTTTATGCTGGCATTTCCTAGCATTAAGTATAAAAAAGTTATTTAAGATCAGATTAACCTCGTTACGAAACCGTTAATTATAAGACAGAAATGAAAAAGAAAGTGTTTCAAACATTTAAGTTTTACCTGCTCTCCGCAACTGCCCGAACGCAACCCCATGTGACGGAGAACTGCCACTGTTATTATTTAAAATATTTAAGTAAAACTCAAGCAAAAATAGTAAACAAATAGACAAGTAAACAAGCGTTTAATTGTTCTTTCAACAACTAAGTGCTAGGTCATAGCATTTGAAAGTAAAACTTGCCCATAAATTAGGTCATTGTGTCTTGATACACTATGAAATAGACGATCCGCTTTTCTACTTCTTTTACAAAAACCCGTTCTTTAAATAGCGATAGAAGTGAACATCAAAATCTTTGGTCTGCAATCTGATTAAGGCTGTGTAACGCTGGGCGGTGTTCTATTATTGAGTTCATAACGATTTCCGTGCTCCTGACGCTAAATTAAAATCCCAGAAAAGAACCTTCAAAGTTTATGAAAAAGCCGAGTCAATACTGACGAACTTTAGACGAAATGTGATGGTACGTCTGATAAGGTAGATCATTTGAAGAACTAACCGTCTTCAGTCTGGTAGAAAGAAACAGTATATCCGTTCTTACAGACCCAAAGGAACCAGAATACTTGTCCAAATATCTGAAAAACAGAAACGAAGGAATTGAACTTATATTTCCTCACTTGCTAAATAGTTCTACTGAATTTAATATTGAGCTCGATACGATTGCTGATACCGACCTTTATATCAGGTATAGTTGATGGAATAGCTTTGCTGACATAAGACTTACGAGCCACGAGTCGTCACTTCTAACAATAACAATTATGCTTTGTTTATTTCATCTAAGGTGAGATTTACTTCAAGTGTAGTTACTGACTATGAGCGACCTTCGCAAAAGAAAACAGCTTAAAGTTTGCCTAAATTTCACTTTAGACAAGTTTAACGCATACTCAGCTGATAGCAACAAGTGGCTTGTCGTATTTCTGTGATGCCCGAGCTCGCAATACCCTGACCTGTTGTAACATGTAGTCACAAATTTTATTTCTTCTGGGTTTCCAACGAGTTTTTAAACAATTTTGGTAAGCAGTTTTTAGTAAACCATTTGCGTAATCGAAGTAAAATAACTTTGTTAATTTGTTTAGTTGCACCGTCAAGCTTCAAAAGCTCCTAAAGGCGTCTGCACACAAAAAGTGGTCGGTCGTGTGGCTATTTGTTTGTTCGCTCTTTTGAGGCTTCAATGCAAATCCAAGCCACATTTGTTGAGTTAAATGCGCGATCACGCTTAGTGAAAACTATTTGGAAAACATTACCAACAAATGAGCTCTTGTATTGTGATTCTTCAAACAAACCAAAATATCAAAACTTAATCAACAGCCAAATAATTTATGTTTGTTATGTTTTTGTTATGCTGCAACAAAAGATAAATTGCCTCATTTGCTGTAGACTTATTAATTTCAAATTTGACATGCGTTGGCAATATATTTGTCTCGCAATTACCAAATTAGCTTTTGTAAATAGTAAATATTTTTTTTGTTGATGGATATTAGGGATGGGATCGGATGACATGTTTCGAAGTGCCCAACTTCACATCAGACCCCTTCTCGGACTGAGATACAAGTGTCTGCACCAAAGCCGCTGTCCGCGTACTCTAACAACTAAGCTATGATGCCCTGTAGCGTCACGATGCATTTTTCCTCTAATGTGCCATTTGCTTTATTCCTTTTATACATTCCTTGGTACATATTTTTTATATGTCAACTCAAGGAAAGTGGAATATTTTTAGGCGTGTTCATAGAACAGTTCAGATACAAAAGGGCTGTTTTGCATATCAACACTTCCGTGTTATTTGTTATGCACCCGCACTGTACCTGTATCAATTATAGTTATGGTAATTGTCTGATGAGAAGTTGGGCACTTCGAAACATGTCATCCCATACCATCGCTGTGCATATCGTTGTAATTTTTCTCTAATATCAATCAACAAACAAAACATAAAAATTCGAGCACTGCTCCAACAACAATTGCCAGTAAATATTTTCACTTTCCGTCAGGAAACTAGCTGTACTTATTCAAAAGATAAAATACTGGGCACGCGCCAACGTAATTGGATAAAAACAAAACTATCGATTTGGTACAAGTTTTAATTATCGCTCTAAAAATAATCGACTGCGTTCACCGAAGTGTCGGGTGAGAGTGGAGTGAGCAGATTTTTATATTTCTAGAAGTAGGTTAGCCTGATAGATTTATTTTGCTTTGTTGATTTTCCAACCGGGTGAAAAGTTGATGTATATTGGAATGATTTTCCGGCATCCCTTGTTTTTGTAACAAACCGGTTTCGGCGTTCCTCAGTGTTTAGTTTCGTTTAGCCTGATATGAGTAGAGTTGGGTCGTTCTATTCTGAACTTGTTCATTTGACCGGGTTTTTAAACTGAATAAGTGAACTTATTCTTTGATTTTTGTTCTTTTTGTTCTTTTTGCTCTTTTAATTCTGTTTGTTTGTTGCTACCTTGTTCGCTCTTCTTTTTCATATGAATATGGAAGGCGAATTGATTGGCAGCTGATTGATTGTTCTTCCACTTGTTGTTGCTAGTTCCCATAGCATCTTGAAATGTCAAATAAACGAAATGGCGCCATTTTCTTTAGGGGTTTTGATCGGTGCTTATATAAATTAACGTTGAATCTGCACTTATAAACCACTTTTATGTGGCAAAAATTTCAGTTGGTAGTTTTGCGTTTTTCGCATTGTTTGTATTATTAACATTTCTTTCATAAAAAAGTTAAAATTTTAATAAACATTTTCTTATGGCTGCAAAAAGAAAGCGATCAGAAATATGAAACCATTTTATTGTCACCGAAGACGGCAGAGGTGAAAAGTGCATTTATTGCAAAGGCACATTGAGTATTGCAGGAGGCTCACAAAGCAATATTGCTAGGCATTTGAATACGAAACATCCAACGTCAGCTTATCCGTCGTACGACAAGAAACGCCATCGGTGGATGCACAGCAGGCTACATTAACTCCTACAATGGTATCCATTGCTGGCCAACAAATTATTAGTAATTTTATGCGTCGCCCACCTCCAGCACGCAAGGTAGAGTGGATTGACCGTCAAGCTCTAAAATGGGTAGCAAAAGGCAATCATGCTCTTAGCATAGTAGAAGAACCCGAATTTAAGATTTTAGTGCAAATGATTTCGACGTGTCCAGGATACAGTCTACCTGCGCGCAAAAGTTTGTCAAACGAGATAAAGGCGAAAATAGCTGAGGAGGTACGTTTAGCGATTGCTGTATAATTAAGTACAGACGCGTGGACATCGAAGGCGAATCAAAGCTACATTGCAGTAACTGCACATTTTATAGAGCCTTCACAAGGTATATAAAAGTCTCATCTTATAGCGTGTATTGAAAGTGTTGAGCGCCATACCAGTGATAACCTGGTGCAATGCTAAAACAAATAATGTATGATTGGGGAATTTATAATAAAATTGCTGCGGTTGTATCTGATAATGCATTTAACATTATTGCAGCCATAAATATAGGAGGCTGGCGTTCAAACCCTTGTTTTGCACACACCCTAAATTTAATAGTGCAAAAAAGTCTGCACAAAATAGAAGATGTAAGGGTAAAATCCAAAGCAATTGTCGAGTTTTCTCATCGCAGCACTATTGGGCAGCAAAAACTAAAAGAAACGCAAATACAGCTAAACCTGCCTGAGTTAAACTTAAAAATGGATGTGCAGACTCGATGGAACACAACCTATGAGATGTTTGACCGTCTCTTAAAGGTTAAAGATGCCTTAGCAGTAGTTCTGCCTCGCCTTAAGCCAGAGCTGTGTATGACTCACCAGGAGTGAGTTGAAATTACTACAGAGTTATCTGCTGAGCAGAATGTTACTCTTTCAAAGGTGAGGCTTAGCTTCAATCAAAATTGTTACATTTTCATTAGGATTAGTAATCAATCGATTAGAATGTTTTTTAATTGGTCATTATTATACTGTGTGACAAAAAAATTAAATGTACTCTTTTCGAGGTTCCACATATCGTCGACGAAGTGGTAAAAGCTGCTAAATCCACTTTTTGGTCAAAATGGTTTTTTGGCTCTTACGGATAGAGGGAAAAATTCTCCACACGTTGGCACAGGAAAATTGCCTTTTTTTGCCTTTTGAATCGCTAAAAATTATTTAAAATAAAACCTGCTAAGCCCAATAAAATTCAATTTTTTCAAAGAAAACCCGTTAACTCCACAAAAAGTATCATAAAATAGAAATATTCGAGATTTAACGGCACATTTCATTACCTACACTATTTAAGAAAGTGTATTTTAATTGCTATGGGTATTTACAGTGTCGGATTATTGACCATTAAATTTCTTTATATTAAGTTTCGGTTAATTTTGTTTAAAAATAGCACATAAATTCTAACTAATCAACTTGACAGTCCAAAATTTGCCCAAAATTCAGCAACCATCTGCAAATTTTGACTTATATTTTGAACTTTTTACTCAGCCCCTATAGAAAAATTCTGGTTATGCAGTTTTATAGCCCACTAAATTTTAGTGCAAGTTTTAAGTTACTCAGAAGTCGCGTTGATTTTTGGTAATTTTTTTGTGAATTTTTTCTCTATATAACGAAAATAAAACATTTTTTTTTATGGAAAAAATGCGAAAGTGAGTCTAAAAAAATTTTTTTTTTATCAACGCGCTTTCAGACATACTTGAGAATATGAATTATATGTTATGTATTTTCTAATAATAAAACTCCTGTATAAAAACTGCTAAGTCCAACTTAAACTTTTTTATTTTATTTTCAGACGAAATAAAACTTGCTAACTCCCATTTTTTTATCTATAACATTAAACTATAGAACCGAAGAAATATTTTCAAACGCCAGTAAGTAGAGCCTACAAATAGTTACAAAACTGCATTATCAAATTTTAAAGGTAGTGTTCAGTTTGTTTTTTATGAAGTTTTTATCGCCCTCCTGTAAAGTTTTACATATCGTTGGCGATATGTTGTAGCCCTTTTAAAGCATACAAGCATATCAGAGAAAAATCATGATTTGTTTTAGCAATGTAATCAAAAAAGAGGAAAACAATTGCGTAACCATATACTCGTATATATTTTCAACTTTACGGCATGATTTAACGTTGCTATATTAAGCCCGAAATAGCCAGTTTGCACGGCTGTTTGTTGTTTTTGGAAAATTGTTAAAAATTGGTTTAAATATATCCCAATTTTGTTTCAAATCGAAATTTAGCAACGGTTAATCATGTAGTATAGTTCAGGAAATCATCAATCAAAATTTTCTATTTACAGGTAATAATATTTTGCAAAATTCTTCAGAAATATATAGCAGCACAGGTTGGTAGCTCAGAAGTGGTATGTGCGATTTTAAAAGTTTTGCAATCCGAGATGGTAACACGTTTCTCTAAAATTGAAAGCAATTGTATATATTCGGAGAGTAAAATATTGGACCCTAGATTCAAAAGGCGTGGTTTTAACCTCTTCAATCCCGCACCGAAAATACGCTCGCAAAAATAATTATTTATGACTTATTTTTAATAACTGGTGTCTGAAGAGTTTATTTCAAACAACATTTTTTTTGTAATTTTTTTTTTATACTAAAAAACAGTTTTTCGAAATTTTAAACTTTTAATATAACTGCAAAATAAAACAAAATATTCTAATGTAATAAAAAGAAGCTATTTTAATGGTTTTCTATTAAAAATAAATAAATATATATTAAAAAAAGTAAATATGTTTATGTGTACACAAAAAAAATATTGACTCACTTGTGACAAAATATGATCCAATCTTGCATATTTCAGTCCATTTGAAAACAACGTATGAAATGAACTCGACAGAAGAAGTAAAGAGAGAAACTAAAAATGTAGAAAAGCGAGCGAATATGTATCCAATAAATTGTTATATTGTTTGAGAAAAATAATGAAATATTGACAGTTATTTTACAAAGAAAACTGGACATTATACCCGAAGAGGTTAAAAACGGAGAAACATACAAAAGGGATTTGAATGATTTAAGAAAGAAAATTGCAGCTGTGCAACAAACAGAAAGTCCGTTGGTTCAAGAAGTTGAAATATTTCAAGCACCATTAAGCGATAATAAGACGGATCATAGCATTTGGGACGAATACGACAGAGAATTTATTTTGGTCACCAACTCAACAATTAATACTGTAGCATCGACAAGAGAGCTTGATAAATATTTAAACGAGGAATATATTGGCAGAAAGGATGACGCATTAAAATGGTGGTGCGAGCGGAAAAAGATATATCCTCGGCTATATACCTATGTTTTGAAACGGCTCTGTATAGTTGCAACTTCTGTACCATGCGAGAGGATTTTCTCAATAGCTGGGCAAATTATTACCGACCGAAGAACTCTTTTATTGCCTGAAAAGGTGTCATATCTAACTTTTTTGCATGAAAATATGTAAGAAACTTAATTTTAGTCCGGCCCAAAAAACAGTAGTGACAGTGGAAAATTCGCATACGGCTGAAAGTTATTATGGCTGCTCGAACATCATTACAAATAAAAGCTGAAAAGTCCTCACCGAAGACCGCAATACTTGGACAAACCTTTACATCAAACTAAATCGATTATAAATGATGCAAATTTAATCAAACTTTGTACTTTAACTAACATTACAGTCACAGAAGAAAGTCAAAGAAGAAAGTTGAAAAATTTGAAAAGGTGGACGTGGTACAGACCTTGTAGATTGTAAACCAAAATATTTATTTACCTGTTACGAACTGTAGTAATTAGTTGTATTCACAAAAAAAATCGCTGTATCTTTGTATGAAGTATAGTATTATTGTATGAAGAATATCTCTACCAATTTTTTTACGATGTTCCAATTATTACTCCAAATGTAATGCGAAATTCAGTCCATAAAAGGGCGGGACCACGTCCAATTTTCTAATTTATTTTGGGACCTCGAATACCAGATCGATGGGGACTTTTCACGCTTTCCTTGTAATGGTAGTCTGATCAATAATACCGACTTTCAACTATATGCGAATTTTTGCACCTTCACATGTCCAAATTTACAAAACTATTTCATTTATATTCAAGTTTCTGTCTACATTAAAATCGTCTTTTATAAAACAATTAATATTTGAATAAAAGTTCAACATTTTAATTTAAATATTCGTAATTTCTGTCTCTACCTTTTTCGACTTAAAAGATCTTCTGAGATTTTTAACTTTTTAAGAACTTAAAGAATGTCTGAAGTAAGTATTATATACAAACCTACGTACTAGTATGTATCACGGCACAAAATTTCCGTTTTAGAATCTACATAGTATGTAAGTATATGCTGAAATGCAAAAAATGTCCTTCGTATATAACGATGTGTAAGGATGGAATTCGATACTTTTTGGTAGTATTTCAGAAGACGGTGCCTAATTTTCATCAACAAAATTGTTGGCTTTTTGATACTGGATCAAAATGCGTCTTTTGATAACCCTATCGATAGTTTTTGTTCAACTTCTACCTTTTTTATCTATTTTATTAGTTGCATGTTCTCGCCATTTCATACATAGCCCCATATGATCTTAATTAATCACATTGCTCGTAAACACCAGCAGCGGTGAGCAAGCTTACCTACAACAAAAAAAGAACTAGTGAACAAAAAGAACGATTTGTTCGTTCATTAGAAAAAGAACAGAATCCTCGAAAAGAACAAAAATGCCCAACTCTATGAGTGCTATTATGTATTAATAGTCCTTTGAATAAATCATTATCTCTACATACAATAAAATTGTAACAGGGCGATGTCAGTATATTGCAAATATTGCAGGAAAATTTATAGGAATGGTCATTATGGAATTTTTGTCCGTCTGTCTGTCTGTATGTTTTGGCGTATTACTCAAAAACTGCTGGATGGAACTGTGACCGTTGCAATACTAGACACCTCACTTAAAATCCCTTATTTCAATAACTCAATCTGTTTCGGACACATCGACCAATATGTGGACCAAGGTGACCCAAAATGTGTTAGTACAAAGTGGGTGATAATGTGTGCTGCAATAAGCGATGTGATTACGTTCGATATCTGAAATGGTTTCGGAGATATTTACTATTCGAATAAACGAATAAAAATATTCGTTTCAAATAATTCGAATAGTACTTATTCGAATAATTTATCCGTTTATTCGAATAGTATTTTTCGAATAGTATTATTCGAATAGGAGTATTCGAATAGTTGTATTGAAATGCGAGATGTCGGAAGCGCAATTCAGTCTTCATCGCTTGTACCTATAAGCATGCATTCACGTTTTGTATGTATATATGAATGTTTGCGTGTACAAATGTGGGCATAAGCTGTAGTGATATTTGTTTAACTATTCGAATACCCATTATTCGAGTACCCATTATTCAAGCACAGATGGATTGCCTTATGAGCTTTGCAAGCACGTCGGCGAGGATCTGGTAAAGCATAATATGGTCGGATGAATGCATGTCTGAAGATTGTAATCTAAGTGTTCTCTGTCCAATCCACAAGAAAGAAGATCCTGCAAACTGCGCCAATTATCGCGAATTCAGCCTTTTAAGGTTATCAAGCGGATGGATCGGGGGTTATCAGTGTGGCTTCAGACCTGTTAAATCTACCATCGATCAGATTTTTACAATACACCAAATTTTGGAAAGAAAACCAGTAAGAAAAGAATTTACACACAACATCTCTTTGTTGATTTTAAACCTGATTTCGATAGCATGAAAAGGAGCTGCCTATATGCCGCTATGTATGAATTTGGTTTCCCCGCAAAAACTTGTACGGCTTAGTCAGAATTGGAAAGGACCTCTCCGAGCCATTTGAAACTGAAAAAAATTTCAAATATGGTGACCCGCTCTATCGTGTGAAATATTATAAATTTGATGTTGGAAAAAATAATGCAAGCTGCAAAAGTTAAAAAAAAAAAATATTTGAAAAGAGCATGGCATTGTTGGCGCATGCCGACGAAAGTGTTACTCTGCGTACTCCAAACTAGAAAAAAAAAACGCGGAAAAAATTGGTTTGGTAGTGAACGAGGGTTAAGCGGAGTACATGATATCATCTTGCAAATAGTCAGCGCATTTGTGACCACGATAGTGTTGAAGAATCACTCTTGCAAACAAATGCTACTTCGGCAATTGAAAAGTTAAGTCATATCTCGACGGTAGCAAATAACGGCGGTGGTCGAGGTTATGGTCCAGAAGCTTGAACACTGACAACATGAGGCCGTTATTTAAGTATTCTGCAGAAAGGTTATTCTATTTATGGACCCTTACGCGTTCTCCGGCCCAGAAGGTATTCTCATCGGACCCTTGCTGGTGGAAGCAGAGGAAGAGTGATATCAAGGGATAGAAGGACCGATCGGAGAGCGATATGCGACCCCGTGATGTTTCCAACTGGCGCCAGTTGGCAGGGAAAGGACGGCCAAAATCGTTTAGACAATTAAGCACGATTTACAAAAGAAAATATAGTGTCCGCAGAATTGGTACGTTGTGAGCGGTAAGTATTTTATTATCGTTATAGTTTTAGCAAGCGTTTGACGGTGTCTGGTCGATTAAGATTCCAGTACGATCGGGTACAACCACCTTGAGATACTTGCCCGACGTTTATCTCATACCCGCTTCACGTTAGGAACTTGACGTCGATCAGTTACACACATTTATATAAATATTTGCACTTAAGTCGAGGCTTTTTATTTGGGAAACTGGATTTTGACTACAACCAAAAAACGCGCAATTAATTTCCTTGGTAATTTCTATTGTTGTGAAATTATTTGTTCAAATCGTCACTATCTATTACGATTTTTATTGCTAGTTCGAAGAAGTACATACATGTATGAAGAGAATTCCGCAAGTAAAAACATTTTATTGTATAATTTCAATGAAGTAAATTTGCAAACGTGCACTCACATTTATTTCGAATTTAAAATGATTTGCTTAGTTGATATAAAAAAGTGAAATTTATATGAAATAAAACAACTCACAGCCGTAATACTAGTTATTCTTTTTTTTTTCTTGTTTTTAATGTTTTCTTCTTTCTAATTTTTTTTTTGGCGTAATTGCTTAAATGTTTTGGCTTAGTTTTTTTTTTTTTTGCTTTGTGTTTAATGGCTTTTTCCGCATGGCAATAAACCCGAAAGTGTACGATGTGTCACAAACGTAACGAGATGTCAAGACTTGTGAGGCGCCAAATACAACAAATAAAAGAACAAGAAACATTATATTCATATGTATGTAAGTATGTTTTTTTAAACCATCCATATTATATGCACTATATGTATGTTTATTATTATTGTAATATGCTTTCCCGGGTCAGTGCTTTATTTTTTTTTCTTTGTCAGTGTCATAAACTAGTTTGACAGTTCATTAGGTCAGTTAAAATTATAAAAAGGGAAACTAATTTAATAAGCTAAAACTACTAAAATGTATTAAAACAAATTTTAATTAAGTGAATGCTCGATATTTTTCAGTTTATTCGCTATCGTCTTATTTATACATACATGCTTATATGTAGTTAGGGATATATATATTATTACATGAGTGCACTCTCTTAAGTGTAACTATACTCAAATTATCGACTAATAAATAAATAACAAAAAAAATATTACTAATTTAAAATAAAAAAATTATTTGAACACTTATTCAAGGATGCTGCGCGATTTTTTTTTACTCTGAACCGGAAATTGCTTGACGGCCATCATCCTTTATTCAGGGTTGCCCCTTATATCGATAATGCACTATTAAATACTTATGCTATGCTACAACGGCTTAGATACTAAGACTATGTTTACAATGACTTATTTACTAGGGTTTTGTCTACACTAAATATGTAAATAGTTTATTATAAAAATACAGTACATTGATAAAAACTTAAAAACGTCTCAATAATTTTATGAAACTCATAAATATGCCACTTTTCATACGAGTTTACTAGCTTCATATGGTTTATAAGCTTTACTGGTATTTTATGAGTTTATATGAATTCCCTTATGGTTGATTTAATTCAACTAAATTTTTCAAATTAATAGTTGTTCGCCTTTGTTTTATCAACTACTTGCGTTTCACACACCATTTTAATACCGTTTTAAAATTATTATTTAAGCAAAAATTAATTATACTACAAAATGACAAACACTTAAATACTAAAAATTCGTTTTTTACACTATTAAAATTAAAGCTCTTTAAACATAATTTTGTAACAAGCTCCTCAACTAACGAAGAAGCAACACCGGTTACTTCATCCTGACGTTTGACAACACTATTAGCTTATCTGTGCAGTTCCGTTTCCACCTTTACGCGCATAACAGGTTACAGCTTTTCACCACATCCGTTGAGTTTCCAACATTCGAAAGCTGATGTTATTGAAATGATTGAGCCCAAAATTATTTGTGCATTTTTAACGGATGAAATTTAATCAGTTAACCAATAATTTAATTAACCATATTCAAATGATAAATACTTTTTCTCTTGAAGAAAATTATAACTTTTTACTGCGTTTTTGACTTCATTACAATCTCTCCCATACATAATAAATACATTTTTCAAAAACAATCAACTTCTTAGCTTGATTCCGCAAACTTTTTATTTTAACTTGTTCTGGCAAGAGGGCTACGATGTCTCCAGTGATTTCTCTTACAACTTTCTTAACGGTCAGCGAAATGTATAGATAGTAGTTTAACTTGACCATTTGGGTAGCTCCTTTTTGCCAGAAGTGCTTAACTTTACTTCATCCAATTTTTCAATTTTTGTTATCGAATCTTTAATTGATCTTATAAGTTCCATCATTATGCTCTGGCTGAATGCTTGAGAAGCATAAATTTACTTCATGTTTGATGGACAAGTCCGTCAATTCCAGTGTTCAAACAAGGGAATTTTGTTGGATTTTGAAGTAATTTCAAAGTGAGCTAGATATTTGAAACTTGGCACATGTCAGTGCAAAACGGGAGAATGTTGAGTTCGATTTTTAAATAACTTCCCTTTGAGCTACTGACTTTAAGCTCAAACCTTGGCTAAGGATTGAGTGATCGAGATATTTGGAAATTCGTATTTTTGAAAACTATTAAGAAATAAAGAGGTTAAATGAGAGTTAACGTCAATGAAAACTTCCGAGAAATGTGATGCTAACTTTGTTATGGGGAAATAGGGAGCACAACCAAAACATGTTTTGCGAAGAACCCCATGAATTAAAGAGATAAAGCAGCTTTTGGTGTTTCCACAAAAACCGAAATTAATGCTGATTTCCTTTTGAAGAGTCTTTGCTGCACTGTTTACGAGTTACGTAAAAAAATGTTGGTCGCACAAGTCATTAAAATATCCCGTAGTACGCTGCTGTCCCTTCCGTCCGCCTACGAGCACTTACTTGGTAGCGTACACATCGAAGTTTTTGCACAAAAAATTAAACCCTTAGTGCAACTCAGCTTATGCCCCTTCATCATTCCTTGTGCATTCTTGTAGCAAACAAAGTAGCTGTACACTGAGGTTTGGTCAGCGATTTTATCACCCTCTTTGCAATAATATTTGCGCTTCTTCGCAGGTGAAGTCGCAGTTGGTTTGGGCGTTGTGTTATAGATGCCCATCGCAGCCGCTTGCTGCACATACGTGTTCAGCATATCCTTTTCGTGACTATCGTCCTGCTGGGGTATATCCTCATCCACCGCCGACGCACCTTGTGTTTGGGACCCATATTTGTGAATTAAAGTTGCAATATTTTGTGCTTTGATGGCTTGCTCTTGACGCCGTTTGGCATCTTGTAAAACTTTAATTGCTTCCATTTGTAAGCGTTTATTCGCCGTGATTGTGTAGCTACTCATTATGGCATCCGGCGAGCATATGGCGTATGTATGAGCATCACAAATACGCGATTGAGCATTGAAAGCGGTATATGGCGGGCAGGAGTAGGACAATACTTTGCCATCCTTTTTGCTGCAGACGTAGTAGCGCTTGCAATCGGTGATGTTCGGTTGACGCACACCCGTGGTGCAGGTAATCACTTCGACATTGTTTAGATCGTTAAGAGATTGCGATTGACCGAGCAGTGGCAGTATCGTATTTTGGAAGACATCAAAACTGACAAAATTACCTCCCACATTAACCAACTGTGTCCCATCGGAAAACGAGGTGGATGAGTGTGTGTTGTAGGGCTTGACGTTATTAGCAGCGCTCGTATGGGAAGGATCGAAGGTCGATCCCACAACGGAAGAAGGACGTGGCATATAGGTGTGCTGGTTGCCGGCATTACCGTCGCTGCTGCTCGAGCTCAAACCGTAAGCCGACTCCTGGCTCGCTTCGTGCTTATTGCTGTCATAGTTGTAGGTGTATAACTGCGACAGAGGACGGGCATAATTATCACCGTATTCATCTGTTTCGATTTCCATGCTTTCGACTTTATGACCATTTGGGCGCACTTTCACCTTATTCGTATTGGTTTGTGGTGAATACAGCGACGGGCGTCCTTGACCAAATGGACGTAGCAGTTCATCGTATTGTACGGTGGGATAACGATCATTTTGGTGAAATAGTTTATTGGCGTTGTTATCATCCAGGTGTGGACTGGGTGAGAAGTATTTCTGAAGTGTTGGTGAAGTGGGCTGAAAGTCATTTGGACGTATGGTTGTATCGCCCAACTCAGTGGGAAGCTGTAAATTATATTGGTCAGCATAGCTTGGTGTTGGTGCTGTAGAAATTTGTGCACTAGTGTGGTATTTACCACCGCCTAAATGGTAGTGCTGATGATAGGAGTTGCCAGCATCTGTGTTAAGTGGCGGAAATAGACCCAAGCTTTGTCCGTAGCTATCGACAATTTCCTTTTCACCCGAATTTGTGGACGTCACATGCACTGGTATTACGTTGTTGTGTATAATGGTGGTGCCAGGTTTGTTATAACTGCTCGCAGGACGAAGTAGCTGTGTGTGTCCTGAGAGATTGCTATAAGAGCCCGCATATGGATTATACTTGCTACCATTCCCCTCGTAGTTCTGTTGCTGCTGACCATGATTATTTGCACTAAAGTATGTTGTAAACGGATTAGCTTGTGCTTGCGTTTGAAATGCTGAAGCCGGTAGGAAAAGCGGCTGGATTAGTGGTCGTGCATAATAGTCTGGGTTCGGTACTACTTTTGGTATGTTCTGTGTGGCAATCATTTGATTCGACAGTTCTAAAACAGTTTTTAATGTATCTTCGGACACTTTCGGGTTATTGTGGGCATACTCAGATATCTGTTCGTTGTTGACATAGTGCGGTAAGGAGAAGAGCACGGAACCTTCAGGGCGATTCACTACAATTTGGGAGTTCGAATATCCTGTAGGTGCGTAATGTTTCGGCAGTGCATTTGTAAGTACAACTTTTGTCTCGGGCTCTAGTCTTTTATCAAAATGCTCTTGCAAGTGCGTATTACTGCTGTTGGATACTGGGTGTATCGTGTTAGCTGCAGTGGACTCGGGTATCTCGGTGGTGGTTGTTAATTTTGGTATTTCCTTAGTCGTCTCCAAGGTAGGTTCAATCAAGTTGTATTTATTTTGTATATTGAAATGTGCCAAGAAAGCATTCAACTGATCTGGTCGCAAGTCCATCTGCTCTTTATCGTCTTGCTGATATTGATCTTTCAATCCATCAATCAATTGTGATAAACGCTGAAGTTGCGCTGTGAGTTTAGGATCGATTTTTGATTTCTTTGATACAGTCTCTGGACGAATTTCATTTGTTTCTTCTTCGTCGGCTGGCTGCTTCTCGAAATTATCTTCTGTTTCGCGATTTTCGGCTGGCAGAAACCCATCCAATTCCACTAGCTCGCTGGCGCCATCGCCGCTTGACTCTATTCGGCTATCGTCATGCTTCACTTCCTCTTCACTGCTAATGCTGCCGTCTTCTACCACTTCAACTTCATTTTCAGCTTTATTTGCTGGCGAAACTTGGGATTTTTGGGTGGTTTGCAGTTTACTCTCAATAGCTGTACCAACTTCTACCCTTTCGTCAGGAGTGTTAACACCCAATGTACATTCCCAATCGTCATCGGGTAAAACGCATAACCCCAGATTGTGTTCGTATATTAAACCCGATTCACATTTTCCAGGTACCCAAACAAGGCGTTTGGAAGGCAATTCAGTGCATTTGTAAAACACTTCACAGCGCGTTTTGTGCGGTCGTGTCTTCTCTGGGCATGGTTTACCTGCCAACAATAAAAATTATATCGTTATACAAAATATTATAAAACGTGATAGAGGCAAAATTATATTTGGGATCAAATTTTATTTTAGACAAAAATATTGGTTGCAGGGAAGAAAAGAGTTCGGTCAGTGGCCCTTCATTGAGGAATTGAGAGTTCAGTAGGAAGTGCTACCTACACACCCAAGGTGGCCTTGTTTAAATGCACTATTGATGTTAGCAGTGATATTAGGCCCCTCAGTTAAGTTAATTTCCTTACTTTGGTTTCCGCTATATACAGTAGTGGCAGTAAAACTAGCCTCAAATACCTCGGCATATCTTGAAAAAAAAGTCACAAAGGTTATATAAATCCAGGCTATATAAAAAATTTCGATCATCCCGTAGCTCACTCCCACAAAACTTCGTCCGTCGTGGAAGTAATTTTCCCGATATTTTTGGTCGTGTTTTAGCAGTGACGTACAGTCGTATAGAATTACCAAAATTTTGACGTGTTGGAAAAAAAATTTCATGAACTCATCGCATTTGCTCTATAACTTGGGTTGAATCCGTGATTTTGTGAATAATATTTGTGTGTGCATTTCGATCTTTTCTTTGAAAATCATGCATTTTGTTCAGTGTATATGTAGTGTTGTAACCTTCAGTATATGCAGTCAGCCTTAGGCGTGTTCCCCGGCCGGTCACTAACATAACTATAATTGTCTCACATTTGTATATCGATAACTTGTATCACCACTATAGAATAAGTTGTAATTTTAAAAAAGTAAGGCAAAGATTACAAAACGCGTGCTCTTCACCTCATTTATTTTTCAAGACCTAAAATGTAGTATAACATTGATATATATTGGAACGATTTTTCGTCATCCCTTGTCAAATTTGGTTTTGAGACAAACCGGTTTCGGCGTTGTGCCATCATCAGTGTCGTTTTTCTTTCTGAACAAAATTACGTTGACACAAGTTGTTCTTGCTTACTATAGAATTGTAAGAATAAAAGTAATTTTTGTCACTTAAAACGTTTAAATTTGTAAAGAATCCGATTTTTGAATTTTTTAGAAATTTTTACGTTAACACCAAATTTATATTGGCGTTAACTTTTTTTCACTTCACTTCAAATCGAAAATTTCAAATCGAAAATTTGAAGTACAACGAAAATCAAAAATCGTGGTGAATTGACGCATGTACTTCTCACTTCACGTTAACGCAAAACGATAATTGACCCCAGGACTGTACCTACACAGACCACGCAATATAACGAAGCAACATGTACGGAAGAAAACGGTTAACCGTGGCGATAACGATTCCCAGCTTCTACAATTTCATCGCTTTCGAGCAGGCCAGTTTCTTCATTGCTTCTACACAAACTTTCTAATTTCTAAGGCCAATTTTCCCTTTTTATTTGTATTTTTCCAAGATAGCAATTTAATAGGTAAGTCGACATTAGGCACCCTGCACTTTCCTGTGGGTTTTTTTGTAACAGTACTGCGCCCCGTTCAGTTGGCATCCATTATACTGAATTAACAGCCACTGGTCGAGTTAAGCCCTAGACATTTTGGTACGTTGAACTGGCTGCATTTTCTCGTTAAATCTGTGCTTTATTAAGCTCACAGTTCTATCTAGAAAATCACTAAAATTTTCGATTACTTCTCTCAAGAACAACTCGACGACTTCCGACGGCTGTGTAAAACATTGCAACTAGTTTCTTTGCTCAATTGGTGCACTGATCAGATTTATACTTATACTAATTGCTTTGTATTGACTGCAATTTATTTGGTCAGAAAAATCCGATCACAATTCGATGCTAAAAGTTATCACATTGTCGTTTTTATACTTTACACTTTTTAAATTCGCATAATTATAATTGCATTGCCCACAAAATTAATATTCATTATTCAAAACTGCAGCTTCTTTACTATTGATTTCGTTTAACACTTTCTTCTTTTCAGTTTCGTACCTTCTGAGAAATAAAATATTTGAAATAATATGAAGGCGCAAATTCCAAAACGCATCTCTGTGGATTTCCACAACTTCACAATCGTACAACCCGGGAAAACAGATACGCCTCGAATTACACTCTGTACGATGCAGTATGGCGTGATAAATATCCTCTAAACACAAATCCCAAATTAAACCGAGTCGAGTATATTGTATTGTTCCGATTCGTGTGCCGTTCAAAGTATGAATGATTTTACAAGGCGGAACTCACAAGTTTATGACTATTTCTTGTTTTACTAATAACATTCATACTTTCTTAAACCCCATTTAAATGACTGCAACTGGCACTAGTGAAAATGAATTAAATAAATGAAAACTAAAAATGTCTATCAACTGCAGACTAGCAATGCTACCATTTCTTCGGGCGCACATACCAACTTACTTGCACGAGTTTTGACCACAATAAACGTTTATGTGTGTTCATTAGTAAATTGTTATTGTCGTGTTTGAATTCAAGCAAAGTGTTAATATGCGGAAAAGGCAAGGAAACGGAAAACGTGAAAACAATTCTTACTAGTACTAAGGCGTTGGGCGCGTACTCGTAGTAGCAGCATAGGTCGTAAACATCATCTTTGTCGGGCACATTTCACACAAATAAATACGGCTATGAGTATTTGTTAATATGTCGGCGATAGGCTTAAAGTCCCTAAATTTTGCAATTGGCGTTATTCATGTATTTGCCCTTGCTTGTAATGTTATTTGATGTAAGTTTGTTAATATAAAAAAAATGTTTGCTCAGTGAACGGCTTGCTACTTTCAAAGGGCGTAAATGCTCTTTGGTACTTTTGACGAAGTTGCCAGCTTCAATGCCCCTTTCCTCAACCCAACAACAAGTAGAGCGACATCGACGAAACAAGCTTGATAATTGTTTAAATAAATACGAGTAAGCATCACCATCACCTTTTTTACTTTTTTTACTTCCTCCTTTTATTTAAATCATGTGCATGTGAGCAACTAAAAAGGAGTTTCACTTTTTCATTGGTATTTCATATGCAGATCAAAAGAAAAAAAAAAGGTGAATGAGCAGATGTTGAGGTTAAGTAATGACATACTTCATTAGCCAGCCATGTAATATAGTAAGCTTTTATTCGTAATAAATAAAATAAAACCCGCACGTCAATGTACCTATATTTATTATGGTCTGTATACAGACTTAGATGACATCGAGTTTCGAAGCCATTTGCTGATCATCAATAAATAATAGTCCTCTCAGGCAATAACCATAATCACACATCCCAAAAATAATAAAAGAACAAACGTTAAATTGGTAAACACTAGAGAGGATCCCTTGCAACGACTACCTACTCTGCCGTTTTGTGTGTACTTTTGGCTTTGTATTTCAGGTTGGAGTGTGCGTAAAGGTCCACGAAAGTGATGAAAGTTTCTGATCGACATTCACCTGGGAACAACACTCCAATTAATAGTAAATCACATGTTTAACGACTACGATTTAAGGCATTCACTTTTGATGTAGCGTCCCTTAATGGGTAAGGTGCCTCTGGTTGGCGGGTTAATGCCCACTTGAAGGCGATGACTAAGATTACTGCCATCAAAAAGTGGCCACATAGAAAAGAGCTGGTTCGATGTCGCGGGGAGACAGGCTTTGTTAACAAGTACTGTCGATGACGCCTATGAACATCCAGCCGTGGATGCAGTTTCAGCAAGGTTACACTGAACTCACAGCCCTTGACCGAGTAAAATTCGGGGTGCAAAAAAGCCATAGCTTTTTTCAGCATTAAATGTGAAATAAAGGAATTATGGCATTATTGGTAATATCACGTGTGATGTTTATGTATTGCATGACATCCCAACGACATCGTATAAACCAAACAGCGTTTTCCTGAGGCGCGGCTGTTGCAGTCCTATTAATTTCACATTTATTAAAAAAAGCGCCCCAGGCGGAGATTTGGAATAAAAAATCGCGCGATTTTTAATTCAAAATTTTCATTTTTATTATGATATGAATTTAAAAGATTTAGTCCTATTATTTTGACTTTTATTTAAAAAAGCGCCGCAGACAATAAATACAGAATTGAATTGATAACGGAATTTGAAAAAAAAACGAGAATTCTTTGCCCAATAGGCAATCCCGCTACTCCCTGTTTGACAAATTCATTCACATACGATTGAAAGATTCGGTCTTCTTTGCTCACCAAAACGAGAACCTAAATTTAAAATTATTTTTGAAGAGAACGCCTCTGCGAGACTAATAACAACCGCCAAAGGCGCAAAATTTACTTTTTGAGGCTCTTTTTCAATCAATTTCCATTAAAGAGGAAAACATTTAGTATTCGTATTGAGGTATCATGAGGGACAGAATGACGCTGGCCTACATACCAATCATATGGAGAGAAGCAAAGGCGGTATTCATACCCAAAGCGGGGAAGAAAGACTACTCATTGGCAAAGTCCTTTCGACCAATTAGCCTCTCCTCCTTCGTTCTCAAGGCGATGGAGAAGATCATAGATCAAGAGACCAAATCGAACACTCTAAGGCAAAGGCCTTTGCACGTGGCCCAACATGTGTACAGGGCAGGCAGATCAACTGACACGGTCCTGTACCAGCTGACCACGGAAATTAAGTGTGCGTTCGAGCAAGGTGAAACAGTGATATGCGCCTTCCTGGAGGGCGCTTTCGAAAACACTTCGCACACAAGTGTATGTCGAGCACTCGAGAGAAAAGAAGTTCCGCAACCCATCATAAGATGGGTAGATGCACTACTTCGAACTAGAATAGCAGAAACCGCCATTGGGGAAGACACGGTTCAGATAAGAACCACAAGAGGATGTTCACAAGGAGAAGTACTGTCGCTTCTCCTGTGCAGCGTAGTAGTGGACGAACTTCTACAACTACTGACAGACAATGGAATCCGCTGCCAGGGGTACGCGGAGGACGTAGTAATCATTCGCAGAGGGAAGTTCGAGACACGCTCTGCGATATTATTCAAAGAGCATTAAATCTAAGAAGGAGATGGTGCGCTGGGGTTTGAACATCAACCTCGGTAAAACCACCATCAGTCCATTTAAAAAAAGAAGATCCCTAACGGGAATGCGTACACTGACCTTAGAGGGAGAATCACTAGACATTTTCTCACTTTCGACTCCAAGCTTCTTTGAAGAGCACATGTTGTAAACACAACATCAAGGGCCACGAAAGCAATAATGGATGCAGCCCGGGGATGCTGGGATGGATGTACACCATGATAGTCAGACCAATAATAGTATACGGGGCGGTGGCTTGGGCTTCCAGGTCAGGTCTAAGCTCAGTGCGGAAGGCACTATCTAAAATCCATCGCCTGGCTTGTGTAGGCATTACGGGAGCAATGCGCACATGCCTCACAGCGGCAATGGAAGTGCTCCTGGACCTGAGCCCGCTGCACGTCGTAGTGGAATAGGCAGCCAGACGCACCCTGTTGAGCATAGCAAAAGAGGGATTCGGCAGAGGAAAAGTGATCTCGTCCGTTGGAGCAGAGAAGTTAAAAGACCATCTCCCGATGTGCCAACTTCCAAGAGACGATATTGCTAGGGGACAAAGCCGCATGGAATTCTACAAAAATTCAATATCACTATATTAAGTGACGGTCAAGCCACTCTCAAAGCTATATCCTCTTACGAGATAAATTCCTCACTAGTGCTTGAGTGCGTGAAGAGGATAAACTGCCTTGCGTCGTGCAACAACGTCCGACTGGCCTGGCTTCCAGACCATTCGGGGGTGGATGGCAACGAACGGGCAGAACAACTAGCCAGAGAAGCGGCAGCAACCAAACCCACTGGCCCAGAATCATTTCTGGCAATAGGCTCTCACATTATAAAAGAAGAGCTGAGAAAAGAAGAGACCAACATGAGGAAGGTGTATTGGCAGCAGGCTGTCGTACTGCGCAAGACGAAAGCTATGATGGGAGAATACAGGATGATGAAACAGCGGAGCACATACTGTGCAGATGCGACGCTATCTAGAGAAGAAGACAGAAGGACCTAGGTTTCCCGACACTAGAGTGCAAGCGCATACACGACATAAAGCCGACTTCTATAGTGGATATCCTGAGGTGGATCGGCCTAGATAGTGTGCTGTGAGCCTACGAGGGCACAATAGATCTTAAGATCGCAGTGTACTACCTCACTACTATTATTATTATTCGTATTGAAATATCGCACACTAATTCAAAAACAGTTACAACTTTAACAAGTAGTTTGGGATTTTTTCTCCACCAATAATTTCGATTTCTTAATAATAATTATATTAAGTTAATGAGCCACCTTGGTGATTGGTTTTGTAAACCGTTTAACACGAACTTTTCAGATTTTCAATTGTGACTGTTTCTGATTTAGTGTGCGATGTGATTATATGGTTTTATTTCTCAAATTTCTATGGCTTTATTTCACATCTCCTATTTCACATAGTGGAAATAATGTCATAATGATTAATAAGGCCTTATTTCCCAATATATTGAAAAATAGGGGCATGTGGCTTTATTGTCTATGGCTTTATTGCACCCCTCCAAAATCCTGATCACCGACTACGGGGAGCCAACAAGTTACGTTTCGATTGGTAAACACGATACCTGTAAACCTATGCGACGGGCGGACGGATTTATTCCAGATTTTTCAATATGACTACGATACGGCGACTTAACGCCGAATCGGGTTACTATCCACTTGCAAACAGTTCAGCGCCCGGCTTTGTGCGACCAAAAAACGTCCACGACACAGCACCGGTTTGTCATATCTTATAACGAATGTTAATTATATTATTGTGCAATATTACTATTTTATTGCGCAATATTTTATCTTGTATTAACAGCTGTTCAGCTACCTTCAAATCCAATTGGAATGCAGTCATCAGAAAATTCACAAATGTTGAAAAAATTCTGAAAATAAACAAATCGAGTTGCGGAGAAAACTTGTAAAGGATCGCTTTTTAAACCAAACACCATGTCCGCGGTGGAGGCTAATTTAACAGAGCAACTGGACAATGACGAAGTACGTGAAATTCTCAAGAATACAACAGACCTGCGACAGTATTCGCGACAAATTGAAAAGGAATTTAAAGATGTGGAAAACAAATCTATTGAGGACTATATTGCGGAGTCTCAAAATATTGCAAGTCTACATAACCAAATAGGTGAATGCGATAATGTGCTGGAACGAATGGAGACAATGTTGATGAACTTTCAAAGTGTACTCAGCAACATAAGCAGTGAGATTACACAGCTGCAAAAGAAATCAGTTGCCATGTCAGTGCAGCTAACTAATCGACAATCCGTGAAGGCGCAACTATCGCAGTTCATTGAAGATATGGCTGTGCCCGAAGAGATGATTGCTATTATTATGGAAACGCCAGTTACAGAGAAAGACTTTTGTTCTCATTTAAATGTTTTAAATCATAAACTCTCGTTAGTTAAAGAGCTGAGCTTTAAAGAATCTAAAGCCACTGGTGATGTAAGTGAAGTGCTACACAAATTGCGCCTTAAAGCGATGTCAAAAATTAGAGCATATTTATTAGAACAGATTTACAAGTTCCGTAAGCCAATGACTAACTATCAAATACCACAAAACGCTATGTTGAAGCATAAATTCTTTTTTGAATTTATATTATCCAATGAGCGACAAGTGGCCCAGGAGATTTGTAGCGAGTACATCGATACCATGAGCAAAATCTATTATAGCTACTTCAAGGTCGGTGTTATATACGTACAACAACGAAATTAATATATTTAGTTGCATTTTTCTTATTAGAGCTACTCCTCCCGTCTTACGAGTTTAAAATTCGAAGAGTCCTGCACCAAAGACGACCTCATGGGCATCGAGGACAATGTATCAAAAGGTCTGTTCTCAAAAACGACTAGCCTTAAGCATAAGAGCACAATATTTACTATAGGAAAACGTGGTGAGATACTTAATCAGCAATTGGAAGCGCCTATAATAGTGCCGCATGCGCAATTAAAAAATAGAGTCAGTGGAAATCAGTTGTGTTTATTTTCCTTTTGTGTTTAAAATTGCTTTGTTGTTTCCAGTACACCTTTGAAGCTTTATTCCGTTCGGAGCAGTACGCGCTTGTGGATAATGCATGTCGTGAATATTTATTTGTAACCGAATTCTTTATGGTGCGTAGCACGCAAGCTCAGGATCTATTCAATCAAATCATGGGCAAAACTCTAACGCTAATGATTGTGAGTATGCTTCGCTGTGAAAGACTGTCTGTGATGACTGTGTGTATTTATAATTTAGAAAAGCTTGGAAACTAATATTCAAGACTGTTATGACACTATTGCAATGTTTCTTTGCATTCAGCTAATTTTTCGTTATCAACTTATGTGCCACAAGCGCTGTGTGCCTGCCCTGGATAAGTAAGCTTCCTTTGCTTACATAAATACAAATTATATTTTGATCAAAAACTTCCTCTCATTTGCAGATACTGGGATTCGCTGCAAGCTGTTATTTGGCCACGATTCGATCATGTTTTCCGTTTGAACATACAAAGCATACGTGACTGTGATCCTACAAAGTTTAGCAAAGAAATGGGGCCACATTATGTATGTACATTTATAATACTACCTACTGAAGGTGTAAATTTATCTCGTTTTGCCTTAAACACCATAGATCACGCGTCGTTACGCCGAATTCTCTGCTGCCATTGTGGGCATTTCGGAACATTTCCCCAATGAACTTGTTAGTCGTTTATTACTTGAACTACAGAATGAAGTAGAATGTTTTATTTTACGCATGGCAGCTATTTTTCCAACACGCAAAGAACAACTGATCTACTTGATAAACAATTATGATTTAGTGCTAGGTGTACTCATGGAACACACACGTGACAATTCCAAAGAGGCTGAATCATTTCGTGAACAACTGAATGCACGCAGCGCGGAGTATGTCGAAGAAATATTAGCACCACATTTTGGGGGCATAATACAATTTGTTAAAGAGTGTGAACATTTCTTTGAAAAGGAACAAATGGACGAATTGCGCAAGCAAGAGAGACGCAGTCTGGCTTTAGTCGCTAGTTTTTCGACGAATTGGAAGAAATCACTAGAAGAGTTAAATCGTGAAGTTCTACTCTCTTTTCCATCGCTGCTTACTGGATCACAACTTCTACAGCTTGCTCTTGCAAGCTTAGTGCAATACTATCATCGATTCCATAAACTGTTAACACCCAATGCGCGTGCGCAATTGACAAACATACATGTGGTAATGGTGGAAATCAAGAAATATAAAAGTAATTATTAATTTATTCCAAAACACACTAATACATAAGGTATGTCAGCCAACAATACATATAGGATCGAATAAAACATTCCTGTAACTAATGTAATTAGAGCTGGTTTTAGCCAATTTAGAAATACTAGCATAGGTATGTATATTTGATTAGCGATCATTGTTAAGAAATTTTGAGTTGTAATATTATTAATCTTCATCTTCGAATATCATTTCCACTAGATCCTTATTGCTGACGCGTTCACCATCCAAACGTTGTGCCGATTTCCAACGTAATAAAGTAGGCAAAAATATCAAATGTGTGTTGGGATCTTTGCGGAAGGGACAATTCAAGTCTTTCCAACTAGAAGTGTGGAAAAGAAATTATTAACAATGAATAGAGATAAATCAGTTATTTTATTTAAATATTGAAGAAATACTAATAACAGCTGCACACAGAGACATACATGATTTTGGCATACGCGATTTTCAAAATACTAGTTCTGTACATTAACAAAAATCATTACGGGATGTTACGAATTTAAAAAACAATACGACTTCGTAAGTTCCAGTAATACTTTTTTGTTAATGAACAGAACTATTACAAATTGGGCAAATGTAGCCCAGAAAATTGTGACATCAATTTCTAGTTAGAGATAAACGTTAATTATCTGCTAATAATATCAAATTTCTACGTGATAAGGTATGAAAAATTTTGCAAATTTTTCAAATAAATTGCCCCTTTTTCTGTTCTCAATTTTCATTCGATAATCTTAAGACTCTTATGTTGAGAAGAACTATGGCTAGCTGAAGTTGACCCTAGTGCGTTCTAAAACTTCCTGGGTTCAATTAGAAATTGCTTGTCGGCCAATTACTTTGCAAACTTTTTTTTCACTCATCTTAATGCATATGCCATCCCCGTTTGTTTGTTTGTTAAAATAGTGACAGAAACAATATCTGCACGTTTAGGCTAGTGTTACTGGTGTGGATTGTCCTTTGCCGGATACTAGCCTGGCAGCCGCAGAAGCGATATATTCGACGACGACGAACCACGCTACAAAGGGAAAACATTGGAATTGAAAACAAACAAGTGTCACCCATTGTTACTATACAACAATATATTTCTTAAAAATATTTTTTATTTTGATGGATTTATTCAACTTCAAGCAGGTACATTTCTAATATATCAGTTTTGTTTGAAGGGTTCATCAAAAATCATATCAACGAGTTCCTTTTTAGTGACATTAACACTATCGATACGTAGTGGCGTGTTCCAGCGCATCAGTGTTGGTACCCAGACCATTTTTAGTCTAGGATCAGTACGGAAAGGACAATTGGGATCTTTCCAACTAAAATAAGATATTATATTTATAAAAAGAACTTGTTGGAATAGTTCACAAGAAAGGACACAACGAAACTATTTTAAATAGAGTTTGGATTACAACGCAACGAATCGCTTTAATATGTGACCAAGGACAACCACACCTGCCACATTACCCTAGTATTTGGTGAAGGCTGGTATGTCGTTTTTTTACAATAACAGAAAAGCGTCTCATTAATTTGTTAGTTATTTTAACAGGGATAGTTCACACTGACTAGTACTCGAATATTATTACATTTATACCATATGTACACACTCGACAGTATTAATTTCATGTTATTATGTTAATAATGACAATGTTATAAAAAGCGCCAGTCATGAGTCATTTAACCCAATCATTACGGCTATTATCTCATGCATATAAAACAGATAATCACAGTACAATAGCAAACATGTAGTTGACGCTAAAAACAACAACAAAATTACTTGCATAGATGTCTACTTAAAATAATTTAATTACTCACTATGAACGTTCACCAATATCCACGTGAATGAAATGAGATTTTTCTGGTGCTTTTGGGAGAACTTCGTGCACAACCGGCTCAGCTGTAATGGAAAAGCAGTTCAGATCACAAAATGAACTGCATAAGTGTATTTTATTTCACTTACCTTTTACACAATAAGGGCACCAACTCTGTCCGTTCTCATCCTTGCCACCAGAAAATAGCACATGAATTGGTTGTCCATTGGCGTTCGTTTCGAGTTCCTCTACCAACTTGGTGAACTCGTCGTAACCCTTAACATTGTGTTGTATAACCATTGCTTTATTATTGTGGATTCCTTTTATTGTTGACGAGTTGGTTGTTGATGTGTTTATGAGGCGTTGTGAAATCGTTGAAATGTTCAACGACTTATTGAACAATTTCTGAAATAGACTCGTTTTGACGGCTTTCTAATTGATTGGAGAGCAGTGATATCGGTTCACTCCACGGGAAATTTCGTGATAAGAGTCTGAGAAAAATCCAGAAATTATGTATAGGCTTGCCAGATCGCTTTGATTTTTTAGTGTACGAAGAATCGTTGAAATAACCCGAATACACACCCGCTAGGGTCACCTTGTTCTTTCGACAGCTCACCCACACCTGTCAGCAAGTGATCACATTCAGCAAAAACGGATGAAATACGATATTTGCCGTGGTGAATATGAAAAGTAGACGTCCACATGCGAATGTGCAGCGTACTCACACATTTCAGTATGAGTTTATTGTACGTAAATTTATTGTTTTAAAATTCTTTTTTTTATTTATTTCTTTATCATATGATACATCAACTTTTGGGAAAAGTGGAGTAGTAACAAGTTATGAGGCAAGAACGACTTGTTCACGCTCACGAAGAGGTGTATAGTGGGCTTACTGAATTACTATTTTTTGCTCGAATTTCCCACAATGGTTTGCGTCCACACTTGAATGTTCATGGATATAAGATATGATTCAGAAGAAAAATTGGTATTGAAGTGTCGAACGACTTCTTTTGGAAAAAGTGGATATTACAAGGAGTTTAATCCAAAATGTGAGAGAAAAATTTTTGCAACGATTAAACAAAAAGTTCGTATTTCACAATTTTAATTATTTTAAGGGCCGCTTTCTTAATGTCCGGTTTACGTTAATCGGCAGTTAATTGACAGAGGTGTCTCGATTATCTGTCAAACAAAGTGCCTGTTACTGTAAACCGAATATTGAGTAAACGCCCCTAAAATTTACAGCTGTTGCGGTGAAGGAAACGTCACGGTTAACATTTCCGTCATATGCCAAAATTCAAAATCAACTTTCGAATCTGTTGTTATGCACCAAAATAATCGCAGTCTACTCAGCTGTCAGTTTTTTCAGCGTATCGCCGCATTGCATCTGCTTGGCGCATAACTCAGTAACACTTCCAAACATAGTTAAACACAACAAAGAGATGGCGATGACTACACACATGCATGCACGAATGGTAATGAATACGAGGTAGAGAGGAGATGGCGATACATAACACCGACCCTTCGAGAACGCGAAGAGTGAATAAACTTCTAGGTGAATAAGGTAGCACCCTGTCGAACTATATGAGGGAGTAAGCTGCTAAAGCAGGATGACCAGATTATTTTCAAGTGTTGTACAGTGAAATTAGTGTGCAGTTACCTCATAGCTAGCATTGGCGCTTTTATTTGTTTGACTTTGTAGTGATCGAACCCAGGATAAATAATCGAGGTATCTTTTCGAAGTTCCAAAATTTTGGTTTAATTTCTCGCTCTTTTTTGATAGATATACTCGTATACATGATGGTATCCTCCTTCAAACTAAATTTCTTATTTTGGCATATTAATTTTATTGTAACAAAGTTTCGTTAATTTTCGAAGTATTTTTGACTTCTTCATCGCGGTCAGATGACATTATAGGATAATTTTGTTAAGCATTCCATTACAAATCATAAGCAGAAAAAATATTGGGGTGCTACAATGGCACGAGAGTTATTTACTTGTTTAAAGTCGTCGATATCTGTATGTAACACTGTTATAAGGAAAAGAATATAAGAAGAATATGGGATGTAATAATGAACTGTTGTTGTGGTAACGAAAAAAATACTCCCCGAAGGTTTTGGGGAGTGTTGTCGAATTAACAGTCCTTGGGCGGATTTTAACCCGGTACGCTCCGGTACTCCCTTGCGATACTACCCGACTGTCGTGTTAGCGATTTATGGCCAGTGAAACCTTTTAGGTCATGTCCCCCCTCCTTCCGTCAGGAAGGATAAGATGGTTAAAGAGATGGTTAATGAGAGGTGAGAGGCATCATATCCATAGATCAACCATCGAATTGCACGTCATTACCTTTGTGCATATTAGTCGCCTCTTACGCTGGTATGCCTATGCCCCTGCGGGTTAGGGGATTAGAATATGCCCGAGGTAGGCATGCCGGTCGTAAGAGGCGACTAATATGCACAAAGGTAATGACGTGCAACTCGATGGTTGATCTACGGATATGATGTCTCTCACCTCTCATTACCCACCTTATCCTTCCTTACGGAAGGAGGGGTGACATGACCTAGAAGGTTTCACTGGTCATAAATCGCTACCACGACAGTCGGGCAGTACCGCAAGGGAGTAACGGGAGCGTACCGGGCTCAAATCCGGCCAAGGACTGTTAATTCGACAACACTCCCCAAAACCTTCGGGGAGTATTTTTATCGTTACCACAACAACAACAACAACCGGTATGCCTACATTCCCACAACAGCCGGTTCTATCGCACCGGAATGACCCGGGTTTTTTCACCAAGGCCAAGGGCTGTTATTTAAGTGTAACCCTATCTAATCTGGGGCAGGGCGAAGCACTGTTAACAAAAACAACAACAACAACCGGTATGCCTACCTCGGGCATATTCTAAACCCCTAACCCGCAGGGACAACTCTTTCTTGACACTTCATTTAATTACCTAACGTGATCAAAAATCATTTGAAGTACTTTTAATGCTATAACTTAAAATTCGTAGTAGGTCCCCAATTTTTTCTGTTTATAATTTGTAATGGAATGCCCAACTACATTATCCTGAGACGCAAAAAAATTATGCTGCGAAAAATATTTTTATCGGTGAAAGTTTTTCTAATTATTTTGTTACCATTGTTCAAACCTACCTTTACAATGCCCGACCCGCACACATTTAAAAACCATCTGCCACGAGCGTTGAACGTGTTGCGGGGCTGTGTGATTGGATGACCAATGTCCAAAAGTCCTAACTTTGATAAGTTCGACTTTCAGAAGCTGGCAATGGGCATTTTATACGCATGCAACCAAAGCACTACTGGAACAGTATCATTGGATTGTGAACGTCTGTTTGGAGTCTATTGTGAACTGTCATTATTTTTATATTTGTTATTCATTCAATTTCTGGTTTATTTACAAAAGCGGTCAAATTATATGCAGAAAGAAAAATAAATGAGTAATAAAGCAGTCATTGGTAAAAAAACCAAAGAGAAATTATTGTCGGTTTATTGCAAATGCGCAGAGCTCAAATTCTTAGATTGAAAAGTTACAGCAACGAAGTAAAAACGAAATGCAAGTACCGCTCTTTATGAGATCATAAGTTCTAAGTGGTAGTTTGTGAAAATTAACAAGTGAGGTGCGGCTTCCCAATCCTTTGAAAATCAGTCGGTTGAGAGTGAAAAAATCAACACCTGAACTTTATTACTGCTTTCGGCAATAATCGCAAAGGCTAAGGCACAGATTTAGCCACCTGCATCGGACACGATTGGCCTTCATTTTAAGCTACAGAATAGTTATCGCAAATATGTGAGTATATACACTTCCATTCTTTGTAATGATATTTCTATATAATTTAGACTTTGTTAAGGGAGGATGAGGTTAGTAATTTATCTTGAATGACTAATTTCTAGAGCAAAAAGCAACAAATGGCAAACGAAAAGGTTTAAAGTCAAATCTAGAAAGCGAGAGTTTTACTATCGGAATTTAATGTAAACAAGTTTAGATCACGGCTTTGTTGGTTAGCTGAATCAGTAATGTGGCACGTACAGTCTGTCACGGTCCGTTAAAAGCTCGGAAACGGACAGGATTCGTATCCGCCTTAGGACTGTTACTTTGAGGCATCGCTCAAAATCTTCAAACCAACCAGCCATTAAATTATTCATTTTCAAAATTTTCTATATTTTCAATTGGCCAATAAGTACATGTACGTATGCAGATGCACACAACTACATTCGTGCATACACTTGTGCCCTCATTGTTCAAATTTCAATTTAATTAGTATATAAATAAACAAAGTAACAGCGCAAAACATAGAACAATAAATACCAAGTAAATGCTGGTGTTATCAAGTGCTCAACGCACAATACTCTTACATTTTTACCCCATTATTCATAAAATAAAAAAGGTTTATAAAGCTCTTATAATTCAAAGTTTTATAGAAATGTCATTTAAAGAAGCTTTATAAACCAATTTTATTTTTTTTAAATAAGGGGGTTAGACTTTAAAAGTGAATAGAAAATAAAGAACTATCGGGAAAATAGCGAACAATCAGTGAGATCTACTAAACCCACCTTAAACAATTATAAATCAAAAAAGTCAGAAAATGTATTTATTTATTTATTTTAAGTCGACACTAGCACAAAGCGGTCGACTAATTGAAGACATACAAACTATTATAAATATATAAAATATGACAAGAGTATTAAACATATACCCCCATGTTCATAAAAAATAAAAGGGTTTATAAAGTTTTTGAAAATGACATTTCCATACAAATTTTGAATTATAATGGCTTTTAAAACCCTTTTTATTTTTTACGAAAAGGGGGGATAAAATATAACAAAATTACAACTAACAAAATGAACAGATTGAACAAATCTTACAGAATAGACAAGACAAATATAATAGTGCCGTGGATGCCGAATAAATAAATGAACTCTTATTTAATTTAAGTAAATAAGTATTTAATGAATATTAAATGTTACACGAATAATGAATGTTAAAAATTATTATATTTTAAAAAGGAAAATCTACATCGTCATGCGACTGTTCGCTTCGGTTGCTCGATGCATCCATAGGATATTTCTACTAGAAGCGCAACCATTGCTTACGTCTAGTAGTTTGGCATCTTCTTTTGGGAATCAGAGTGGAAGGTATTGCATGAAGGTACTCGGAGAAAGTGTTTTAAAGTAAAAACTATAACTAAAAACTTCAATTTAAACTGAAATTTACAATCTGTAGGAACTGATAAGTTGTTATAACTGCTTTATATTCAATATTTTTTTTTTATTTGTTTTACTTTCAATATTGCAGTATTTAAATTTGTTTGTTTTAATATTTAATACAACGCACCCTGTGTGGTATATATAGTATATGTGTACTAACAGCGCAGCTTACTCCGAATCTGCACACACACACACAAAAATACCTAAATATTGAATATAAAGTTACAATAAAGTGTAAATTTCAGTTTAAATTGAAATTTTTAGTTGTAGTTCTTTCTTTAAAACAACTCTGAACGCGATTTCCTTCATTCCACTCTCGGGGTACCTTCATCCCCTACCTCCCACTCCGATTCGCAAAAGAAGATGGATTCATCTCCTGTTGTTGTTGTTGTGATAACGATAAAAATACTCCCCGAAGGTTTTGGGGAGTGTTGTCTAATTAAAAGTCCTTGGCCGGATTTGAGCCCGGTACGCTCCGGTACTCCCTTGCGGTACTGCCCGACTGTCGTGGTAGCGATTTATGACCAGTGAAACCTTCTAGGTCATGTCACCATTCCTGCCGTAAGGAAGAATAAGGTGGGTAATGAGAGGTGAGAGGCATTATATCCGTAGATCAACCATCGAGTTGCACGTCATTACCTTTGTGCATATTAGTCGCCTCTTACGACCGGCATGTCTACCTCGGGCATATTCTAATCCCCTAACCCGCAGGGGCGGGATCTTTCGTTAATCCTAATTTCTCTCGATTGCCTCGCCTAGGCTGTCATTCCACGGTGGGGTTGACAACTGTAGTTGACAATAGTGACTGAAATGATCGTGTCTCCAATCCACCCCTTCATTCGGTCGATTTATTCATTTAAAGTTGTGCTTAGAAATCGTAATTTTGAACTGGATGGTTGGAGAGGCCATGCCTCCAATCACCCTCTCATTCACACTATGCTGGCCGTAAAAACTGTCAACAAAAATAGAATTGGAATGAAAGTGCCACACATGCCAAATCACATTGATACAAAATCAATCTTAAATGTATAAACTAAACAAATTATAAGCAATTTAAATTTGGTAATATTCCCTTTAGTATTCAGGTAAGGTAACCAAATGTGTCGGTTATTTTACTGAATTTCCCGATGTTTGTCAACTGGCATAATTGAAAAGTATTACCGATTGTGTATGCCATTAAAAGAGTTAGTGAATCCTATTACTGGACAGATAAAAGGGATGCCTTCCCAATTTCAAAGATGTATTCCCAATTTGTAACGGCGAAGAATTTGATACTTCAGCCCACGTAACAGCCTTTGTATGGATGTTATGACGTGATTAGTGCGTCTACGGTGCATTTTGGATCGTCAGCTTAGTGATATTTTGCGATCTAATTTTAACTCCATCCCCCATATCATTTTATATGCATTATCAAAAATATCAAAATATAATTATAAATGACACATATTCTCATGGAATGTGTTTGTATGGATGTGTGTTGCATACCATATATGTATGTATGTAAATATTTAAACACACATATATCAACTTTGGCTTAATTAAAATGAGCGATAAGAAAATTATAGTTCTGTATTCTGTATGCACGGATATGTGTGAATATTAAAAATAATTACTTTGTTGTACACATACATAGCGATTATTTATAAATTTTAACCCGAGTATGGCTTTGTTAACTATACAAAAATTTTATCACACTTACAGTATCGGACAAAACACTTGCAACGAAATGTAATCGCGGCCATTAATGCCCATCATATTAGATTTGCCTTCATTTTATTTTCAAGTCAATGTTTTAATTTCATATATTGACTCAAAATGTTATATATTGTACTGCATCGGCTCAAGTAATTTTTGAAACTATTTTGTAATAAATTCTAATTGTTTTAATTTACTACTCCGATAAATTTTTTCGGTTATATAATTTTTGTAGGCTGGCTCATGTTTGCAAATGCACAAAGAAGCTCTGCCACAGAAGGATTTCCTATCCATACCTGAATTCGGCAACAGACGAAGGTCGAAGGCGGCGACTGAGATGGAAAAAACAGATGGAGGATGACTTGACATCCCTTTTCTTAAATAAATAAGAAAACTTCAATGCCTGTTATTTTGAGTTATTTATTTCTATAACAAAAAAGAAATCTGCTGTAAACGTATTATTTCTTATTTTTATTGTAGCAGTAATTCGCTCTGCTAAGTCCGCACATCCATTTCTTATGACAGCTTACACCATTTCATGCTGGGTTCGTATACATTTTTTTACTCTAATTAAGTAGCCAAAGTTCAAAAAAACTCTCTCACTGATAATGGCAAAGTGATTCATCAGTCGAAAGTGAAGTAGATATTAAATAAATAAATCGTTAGAAAAAAATAAGAGTCAGTAAATAAAAACGTATCGGCTTAAGTTGAAACAATTGGTTATACTGTGCGACTAACAGGTGTGTGAAATTAAAAACATGGCAGCAGTTTTGATTGAAATATATAATCGATTGTACTATAATGATTTAGTCTCTATACAATAATAATGGTTATAAAAAATGTGTTGTACGCCTAACTAATTTCTACATTACAAAGGCCGATTTTTTTTTTTTGCAAAATTTCACCTATTCCTTTTTAATAACAATTTCAATAGTTTATTTTTTCATTTATTTACTTTGACGAGTGCTTAATTTGGTTTGATTGTAGACCCCTACTGAGTTGGAAAATAAGGATTATAAACCCCTTGCTGTTTCTAATTTTAATCAGTTATCGCAAGAAATGTTGCGTGCGAAATTAATAAAGAACCCCAAGATAAGTGAATAAGAAAATGGTTGAAAATATCCGTGATAGGCACCTCTAACACACTGCTGATAACATTAGTGAGGGTGTCAACGCCCTTGTCAGTAATTTTTTCAGTTTTTGAAATGTCCGCCCTTCAATGTCTTATTCTTCACGGAATAATCATACTTAAATTTGAAACTATTCATCGGTTTTTTTGTAGTAAATTTCAAGCCTTTCAATCTACTACTCTGGGGCCGAATTACGACATACGTTCCGTGATCGTAAACCATTTTTTAAGTTACAGTAACTTTGAAACTGTCCAACTTTAAAAAAAATAATAATAATGCATAATTGAACCGACCGCTATTTTCAACCAAATGCTCACGTACGCTGTCATTCCGCACTATGGGCTTAGAGCTATTGTGATTTGAAAAGTCGCTTTCGATCACGGAACGGATAACGTAATTCGGGCCCTGATTTTCAATTTCTTTTGGTTTCATTTTAAAGCCTAACTGAATAAGAAGTTTTAAAATCTATATAAACCAAAAATCAATTTATCTTCCACATTTTTAACCGTTTATGGAGTAGAGATGACTTAGTGTTTACAAATATTTCTTTTCAAAAACCTAACGAAAGATGTGCCTATGTAACAATCTCTGGGTTATTGTACTTTGACATTATTTATGTTTTTTATTTATTTCTTCCATCCTTATCTGCAGTTATCTACTAATTAAAGATAACATGTTGATTTTGTGATTTCGACTAGGTATTTTCGACTGCGTTAAAAACAACAACCACACTCCCCAAAGGTTTTGGGAAGTGTTGTCGAAAGTAACAGTCCTTTGTCGGATATGAACCCGACTGTCGGCCTGCGGAGAGTATGTACTCCTTGCGGTACATGGGCGACTGTCGCGGGAGTGATTTGGTAAGACCAGTAGACCTATTAGGTCATCACACCCCCTCCTTTCACAAGGAAGAAGAATATGGGTAATGAGAGCCATCATATCCGTATTGGATTTTTTCCCGAAGTATGCTTCAAGGTCTGTGCAAAGTTACTTAAAAATCGATGCCCGAATTCGTGAAAGTTTTCCAAAACTATCTATTCGGTGCGACCTGGAAACATTATTTCCATTATAATAACTGGTTGTTTTCAACATTATTTTTCAGGTCTCCAGCTTAGCAAACTGATATGTAAAAATAAATTCTCGCGATTCATCCATTTTGTAGTGACATTGATTTACAATGGGAAAGGGGACGGATAAGAAAATAATAGGAAAGCGAAGATCAAAAGTGGATTAAAAAGAGAGAAGTAAACCAAGGGGCAAAGTGAGAAGGCAAATGAAGAGGATGAATAAGAAAATTTGGAACTGGTTGGGAGAAGTGAAAGAAGTTTCTAATAGGGTATATACAGGGTGTTTCTGATTCGTGAGCCAACTGTGTACGCCAGAAACACCGTGGTTATGTCCTATAAGGCATTGAGAAGTAAACAGAGCATTGTTGCAGCGTTATCACTAGGAGTGGTGGTTCGAACTCGGTTTTCGGGAAAAAGTCTTGAAGCAGCTGTTTCGGTAAATGTAAACATTTTCGGTATCTCGGGATTTCGGTAATCGGAAATTCACGATAGCTTAGTGTTAATACACATGAATGCCAATAAATTAACTTTCACCGACGCATTAATTAATCTATAAGATTAATATTAAATAAAACTTTTTAGCGACCTTTTTCTTCACAATACACTGGAAAAAAGAACAACAGTGTTTTAATTTTTAGTAAATTAACACAGACCTCGAACCAGCTAAATATCTATTTAAGATTAATATTATTTAAAAAATAATTCCCAGGCAAAATAAATATACAGAATTTTCATTATATCGTTTTCACGCTTCTTGACTGTAAAGAGCGCAGGCAGTGACTCCTCGGCGGCTACTGGTATGTTAATCTATTTTTGTTTCTAAAAGTAGCTAAAAGTGGATTACCTTGATCTTCATGCATTAGAAGATTTTACTTGGTAGGAATATTTTTGTTCTAATGTTTCGATTCGGTTGTATAGTTTACCGAACTATCGTTGCAGCTCCGAAATATAACCGGACAGACAGCAAATTAAACACATTTTTAAATATAAAAGTAAAATGGAATTGTAAAAATAATAATTGTTTCTTTTATTGCAGTTACCTTCTATGCTGAACGATCTTGGGCAGCTGTACTTAAGCGTTCCCCACACATTCCTAAAAAGCGACTAACAGAGATAAACCTGTGACGATATACATTTTATTATTTTACAATAAGTTTAGTTAGAAGTCAATATTAAATCCAAAAGTATGTGTTGTGAGTCCTGTGGAGTCGGCCAACGGAAAGCATGGGTTTTCGGATTGGGAACATTCTTTGTCGCGTTCGGCATTGTTTTACTCATATTTTGGAATGCCATTGCTGAGGGCATCATGAAAAAGGTGAGCTGTTACATCTCTAGCGATCAAACGATTATTATCTATGTGTTTTCACATACTTTCAGAATTTAGTATTACAAGTTGGCTCTGAAGCCTACTCCAGCTGGGTGGAAGCGCCAATTCCAATTTATTTGGAATTCCATTTGTTTAATTGGACGAATCCTGAAGAAATACGCAATCCGAAAGTCAAACCACATTTCTTTGAAATGGGACCGTATGTGTTTCTTGAGAAACATTTAAAAAAGAATATAACGTTTTATGAAAATAGCACAGTGGCGTATTTTCAAAAGCGCACCTGGTTCTTTGATGAACAGCGGTCTGGTGGATCATTGACTGATATGGTAACAGCTGCGCATGTCATAACAGCGGTGAGTGGTATGTCGATGGCTGAGTTGAAGGTCGTTCCCCTTTCAAAATTAGAACCGAAGACATATCGAAGTATGGAATGAGTGTAGCTTAATATATTTGCTTGACGTCCCGAGCGTAATATCACGGGTACGACAAGAAATATCGGAATGAATCTAATTTTTTATGTGAAAAACATATTGCCCTCTAAAATGACCTTCAAATCGTCAATTTTTGTTTTTTTTTTACTTGAAGACCTTGTATACCCAATTCTTCCATTCTTCTCGGAATGAATGTAATGTTCTATATGAAAATCATTTAGACCTCGACAAAGACCTTCAAAAGTGTAACGTTTTTGGTTTTTTTTTTACCTGAAGACATTGTATACGAAATTCTTCTACTCAGCCGTCGATGTTTGCTATGTATTTAGATTCTGTTGTAATGCAATATTAACAATACATACTACAATTTCAATTCAGACCGTTGCCGACGAAATGCGCCATAGCAATAAATACATAAAGAAAGTTGTTAACTTCATTCTGAATCATGAGGGTGGTGAGCTATATACAACAAAATCGGTTCGCGAGTGGATCTTTGATGGTTACAAAGATAGATTAATCGATTTCTTAAGACTTTTCAATACAACAAAAATAAATATGCCTTATACGCGTTTTGGTTGGCTTGTAGATCGTAACGGTTCAACCGAATACGATGGTCGTTTTACGATAAATACTGGTGTCGCTGACCTTACAAATTTGGGTCGTTTAACGCATTGGAATTTGAAAAATGAGACTGGCTTTTTTAAAGCACCGTGTGGCACGGTCAATGGCACGACGGGCGATGTATTCCCACCACATGTGGATACTGAGAAAGAAATTACTATTTTTGCAACAGATGCTTGTCGTTATTTGAATTTAGCGCCAAATGGAACAATTAAAAAATATGGTATAAAAGCATACAATTGGGTTGGCACGAAAGAGACGCTTGATTCAGGTGAAAATTATCCCAATCAGAAATGCTTTTGTGATTCAAGTTTCGATGAATGTCCGAAAACTGGTGTTGTGGCGTGTAAAAAATGCCGTAATAATGCGCCAATTTATGCCTCATTTCCACACTTTTATTTGGGCGATCCTTCTTATTTGAATGCTGTTTCTGGTTTGAAACCGGACGAAGAAAAGCATAGTTTCAGTTTAGCAATCGAACCAACGACTGGTGTGCCACTGCAGGTGAATGGTCGTCTGCAAATTAATATGATGATGCAACCAGATAATGATTTTGAGTAAGTATTCCTGTACTGAAGTACAATATGAGTGATGTTCTAGTTTTTTCGATTCCATTTCTTTTTAACCGTTTCCAGCATATATCGTGGCGTTCCAAAATTCCTAATGCCAATGTTTTGGTTTAATCAACGTGCTGAATTAGATGAAAAGCTCGCAAGCAGAACAAAGGTAACGTGACTTTTTCGCTTAACACTGTGTACTTAATTTTTTGTGTGGTTATTTAGCTTGCGCTCAATTTAGGCGACTATGGCAATTACACTGCGATGAGTTTTGTAACACTTGGTGGCATACTCCTTATAGTTGGCGTTTTTCTTACAGTTACAAAACGTTGGAAACTGACACCAAATGATGATGAAGAAATGCTTACGACTAATTAAGTTTATGTGTTGTGTAAATTCTGTGAACTATTATTGCAAAATTAACTTTTTGTTGTTTTAGCTAGGTATGCATAATCAGGGTAGAAAATCTTTTAAAAAATTAGCCAAAGTGCCAGAAGCTATTCTAGTAACGGAAAAAGTCTGTGAATACCTGCACATTTTACTTACATATATATATCAATTACTTATTTACGTTGTATCTATATTTCAGTCATGGAAGCTTAATATATTTGCTAAGTGCATTATTTTGTGTGTACATACATACTTTAAGTGTAAAATAAAAAAATATGAATAAAAAGTTAATTCAGGACTTCGCTTTACTTTAAAATTGATAACATATTTCTTAGTATTCAATGAAAGAGTTGAAGAGGAGTGACTTATAGCATAGATTATCGTTTGTTATATAAAAATAACTGGTCTTTCTCTCATGGAAAATTTGATTAAAAATAAAAAGTCGCTCTACCGAAAGAATATAAGTTCTACATGCCTATTCCCTGGGTTCGACAAAAATGATCTATAAGTATAAACCCTAACTCCCTTCATTTGGAGGATAAGTCTCCGGGGCATGGGAACGATCGCACTGGATGAGATGATGTTTGTAGTGTGTGACCGTAGTTATGTACTTGTGAGTCGCCCTGAACTTCATGCTACTAAAGAGGAAACACGTCGACAAGACCTTTTCCCAGGCCATGAGAGCAAGAAAATCTTGAGGATGTTACCCTGAAAACCTAAGTTGAATGTACATCATGATAGTCAGACGTATTATACCATGTGAATCGGTTAACTGGGCTTCTCGAACAATGCTTAGTACAGTGCAGAAATCACTCTATAAAATCCGACGGCTGGCATGTGTTTGTATCACCGGAGCCATGTGCACCTGTCCAGCAGCGGCAATGGGGTGTTGCTCGAGCTCACTCCGCTGTATTAGTAATGGAACAGTCAGCTAGACGTCCCTGTTTGACATAGCAAAAGAAGGGCTCTAGAAGAGATAAAGTGATAACGTCTCGCAATGCAGAGAGGCTGGGAGAGCACTTTCACTCAACTAGCTTCCTAGGGATGATATCGAGAAAGTTATTCAATTCGCTAAAAGATTTAGAATAGAGTTGGGGCCAAATGGGAAAGTTCCAGGATTGAACTATTCAAAAGGGAACATATGCTTATATGGTACACTGATGGCTAGAAGACGCCAGAAGGTATCGGTGCTGGAATTTTCGGCCCCCGGACCTATATGTCGTTACCACTGGTAGTATCTTTAAGGCTGAGCTAAACTTTCAGCACGATTACTCAAACGAGATAGTCGCTATACATAGCGACAGTTAGACCCCACTCAAGGTGATGATATCATGTGAGACTTTTCCTCACCGGCACTTAGGTGTGTAGAGAAACTTAACAGCGTAACAACATTGTCCGATTGTGGTGGGTACCAGGGCATAGGAGGTCGAGGGCAACTAATCTTGGCGAGATGCTCCGGTTCAGAAGGTATTATTATCGGCAAAGGCCTGTGAAAGCAGGAGAACAAGTAAAGCTTGAAATGCGATCCCATGTTTTTTTTTTCAATTGGCGACAAACAGCAAAGGTGAGAAAGCGACTAGCGCGGTATGATGGACGGCCAAAACCTTTTAAACCGTTAAGCGACAATTAAGTAGGTTAGGAAATAAGTCATTTTAGAGGAAGCTAACAGACAATTATAAAAACACTTTTTTTTAAATATATTATGTTTCAGTTTTTATTTAAAATTCGTATTTAATAACTTTATGCTAAACAGTGGGAATGTTTTTGTTTTTCTTTTTTACTAATTTAGTTAGAATGCCTTTTGTAAGATAATTAATATATTTGCTTCAAGTTTTCGTATACAATAATAATAATAATAATGATAATAATAATTTTATTGCTAAATGTTTAATTCAAACACGCAGATAACTTTTCAATGCAAATATTTTTTGTTTTTTTGTAGTAGACATGTACACAATGCAAGTAAATTATTTTTTTAAATCTAATGCATTCCCGGTAACTCAGACTTCTGAACAGTTTCTCTTAATTGACTAATTTAAAAATCGTAAAAACAGGGGACCTTGTCACCCCAAAACTTGTACCAATAATCACTTCGGCCATTGTTTCTCAAACACTTGTTGGGATATTCGAATTAGAGCTTTAAATCACAATAATGACCAAGCAAGGCTTTTGAGCATTTAAGCTCGAAATATTTATTGGTTTAGATTTCGATTGCAACATGAATTTTCATGCCTTAGCAAATCCGATTAAGTTTTTTCTGAAACTTTACGAGACTTTTGTTCAGTTTTACATAGTCAAATCATTTAAGTAGTTTTTAATCGCGTTGTTTTCATTAGTCCGAGTTATCGGCTGTGCACTTTACGCACAACATACTTTTTCGTTTTTTTCCCCGAAATGATTAGCACTATTCTTTCTATTTTGAAAAACATTTTTATTTGTGACCAAATCTGTATTTAGTACAATTTTCAGTTATTACTTATTTTTCCAAAAATAGCGCGATTCAGCTAACGTAAATTCCGCATGGCTGATTTTGTTTAAATTAAATTACCAAATGGCAAATTTCCCTTATGTAAGTGTTTGCGCTTATGTTTGTACATACATAATTAATGTTTTTCTATACATGTATGTATGTATTTATGTTTGCATTATGGTAAATTTGGCGAAAATGTAAATTTTGTTTTTTAATCACTTTGAACGCATTTAACAATAGACTTTTAGACGAAAAAGCCTACGTAAATTTTTGTGAGTAAATAACAAAACAAACCCATTTTCAGGCATATTTTTCCACAACTTGCTTCAACATGTCCTTTCTATTGCTTATATTATAATAAAATTGCGTTTTAAGGCTTGTTTGCTTCGAAAACGCATTACTAATTTTTAGACAACAAATTAAATACATTACTTATGTGTATTTGTATATATGTGTATGTGTACATTAGAGTGTGCTATTTTTTATAGTATCACACGAAAATCGAATAACTTTTCTGGAAAGAAATTCTAGGTGTGTTTATTCAAATACATTTTTCCTTATTGTCGAAATTATTTCAACTGACTCGAAAAAGTCAAGGAAAGTTGGATGGCATAAACATAAAAAAATATTCTAGAAGCATCATTACGGCAAGGAAAATACTTTCCTTGGTGTTCTTAAAGTGAAATTTCATCAATATATTGATTGTTTTTTCGAACTGAATTATTTGCTTTTGTTTGCTAACTGTTACTGTTTAACGAGACATAATAACAGTTTTAAACTGTCAGAATGCTTGCACGTTTTTGAAACAACTAACTGATGAGGGATTGGGGCGGATCAATTGATTTTCTTATGCTGCACTAAGAAAGAGTAATCGAGCTAAGATAGAGTAATGGAGCTTTAAGTAATTGTTTCAAGGTCACACATTCTTGTTCTCTTTTGATAAGCAATTTATAACTGGTTCTAAGAAAAAAAAAAATATATATATAAAGATCACACACCCTAATGCAATAATATTCATACGTATATGAGCAGCTCAGAGCAAAAACGAACTAAATTCGTGATCGGTATTTTAGCAGCATTTTCAAATCTCTCTCCTCTACAGAACTGACTAGTTTTAGTCAGAGGACTTTGTTGCTTGTGGTGCATCTTCCAAACGATCAGCTGTTGTGCATTTGACAACAAAATTGTATTTTTGTGTGATTTAATTTCGTGCAATTAGTAAATTAACTTTGACATTTATATTGACAAAAGTTACATTTTTTGCTTGTAATCAATACCGTACTTTTTTTTTGTTACGCTCTAACTCTCAGCGAATTTTTAGTTTTGACAGTTTTACTAGTTTTAGCCAGAGAAGTACGGGATTGGACCTCGATGCTCTTTCACAACTGTCAAAATATAACAGAAAAATAGTTAGATTTGAGTGGCCAGTATCGTTTTCAAAATGCCTTAAAAATAGCGACAAACAAATTTAGTTCGGTTTTGCGCTGAGCTCGACGTTTCTGATAATAAGCTTTAAAAAAGTTCTTCAAATTAAGCATTTACATACATACAAACATTTGTGACATATTGTCTTTGTTTTCTTTAAATTTTTTATATACCTACTACATTCTATTACTACTACAACTACTATTATGTAACGTACGGTGGGCAAGTCTAGGCAATATTCACTTAAATGCTTGTTTTGTTTTAATCTCACATACATATGTACCCTCTTAGAGTATTTGCTCCCTTACACCCTAAGCGTTAAGAAACTATGTAAAAAAGAGGTCTTATTGCATTGTTATTGGCTTTTGTTCCAACTCGGGAATTTCTCCCTTTTCGTCAAACTCAATGTTTGGCAATTTGATCGAATTTATTTCCTTTGTTCTACACGTGTTTTATGCACTTTGCTTAAACCTAAACTACACGCACTTATGTATAAACACTTAACCACTACGAGTATAATTGTTTTTGTATAGTCGATAATTCTCCATTGAAAAAATTAAAAAAAAAAAATTTTAATTTACTCAAAAAAAAAAGAAGAAAATATTAAAAATTAAGCAAAAATTAAGTTTTAAATTTTTTGACATTCTCAATGCTTTTAATTAAATTAGTAAAACAATACAAAAAAAATAGTATAAAATAAAATTTAAACCCCTTTTAAGTCGTGTTTTTCTTCAGCTTAAAGTAACTTCAAAACCTGTGTTTAAAAATAAAAACTAATAAAAAAAAATTTTTTGTTATAGTTAAAAGTTTGTTTAAAAAAAAAAATTACATTGAAAAAAAAAAGTTATTAAAAAAAAAATATAAAGCGATCACAGTTGTTTGGGCGGATTTCGGTTTTGTGATATGTTTATGATTTCTTTGTGCATGGTTTTATAATTATTAAGATTTGCTTTCTAATAATATTAACCTTCTTTTTAAGTTATAGTGGGTTAGTCACTTCTTTTTGTTTAAAAGCATTTTTTCGAAAATGCTGAGGTGCATAATGAAAAAAGTTGAAAGTATTAAATAAATAATGAACACGAATAACAACTTGTATATAATACAGGTAAGTTATGAGCTACAAACGAAATAAATATTATTTCATTAACCCTTTGAATTCAATTAACCCTTGGAATACAGCAACTCTTATTTGTATTATTCTCGTGTTTCCAACATTTTGAATTAGTTGATACGTTAATATAATTTTTATTTTTAATTGAGTATTTCTGCTTATTAACAAATGTATTTTGTTTATGTTTTATGCATTTCTAAAAGTGACTAGATTGAAGTTAGGTTATTAGTTTGTTTTTGTTTTTCATTTATTAAGTTTAAATGAAAATGTGAGGTCAGTGTTTGAAGCATAGAAATTGTTCGTTTGTATTTATTCCGTTGACTTGCACTTGCTTGTATGGATATGTGTTGGTTGTTTATTGTATATATGTAGTCCTGGCACAATGTTCTCTTGCTTGAGAACTTACTTTATATGTTTTGACACATCCAAATTTCCTCCCCTTCTTTTGATAAATAGGTAACCCTTAACATTTTTAATTAAACGTGAACAGAATTTCATCCTTTATTAGCCTTCTTCGTTTTAGTTGCTGTTTGAAGGCACTACGTTAATTGGGGATGGTCACGTCACGATATCCAACCGAAAACTTTGGATCTATGACCCCCTGATATTTTTGAAATGTTTGAGCAAACTTCCCAGTGCTATTTAAGTGTCAGAGATGCTGGAATATAAATTCCAAATTTAAATCGGGTTTCTAAAACTAAATCTGAGTAATTTTTTGAGGCATTATGGGTTTTTATTCGAAGTTAAAATATTATCTTAACTTGGGCAGCATTTTTCTCCGATATACCTTAAATAAAGATTTACAACCACCGCCATGATTACTCGACATGGTCAGAACTGTGAATCAGTGAGGTAGGTTGCAAATATTAGATGTATTTAACAGACGGAACAATTCTGTGGATTTAATGTCAAAACTCGAGAAGCAGCAATCAGCTGGTTTACTGTTACCACCTGATAATTCCGCCATGAACGGAACAGAAGCCAATCAACTGATACCTTCGCACCTTGCTAAATATCGTGGCTTTATTCTTCGATATTTTGAAAGCGACGTTTGAAGCGAGTATCAAAGAGACCTATTTGGATCAATAATGTGACCTGCGAGTGGATCGGCGAGGTGCTTATGTAACTACTGCTTTCCCACTTTTCATTAAACACTGTTTCTCTAGCTCTCTCTCTCTCTCTTCAAATGAAATATGCACGTCCCGAGAATATATGTATTTAGATTCGTTTGCCTACAAATAAAACTGCTACTCTGAGGGCCGATTTCATAAGGACCGTTTAACGCTAACGTTAGTAGGAGATTGTGAAAATGGCGCGAAGAGAGGTCCCAGCATATTCACTCCCTATACAATTACCGCTCCTTTTTGTAATTTCTTTTTAAAAAGCATACCAAGCGTTTGACTGTACCCGAATAAACAACTCTACCTTGTGGACTTGGCTATACAAGTGACTTGAATTGAATTAAGTTTGCTACTCTTTAGAAAACATATTCCAAAGTTTCCACCAAAACACACTGTGAAGGATCGCTAACCTTTGTCATATAGAATTCGTTCGATTTTCGTGAGTCATACCTCGTTCAGAAGAATTATTTACTCTCTCGCACTCGTACATATTTGGGTTCGTGTCATACGGCGTGATTATCATTTAGGAATAGAAAGTAACACCTGAACAAAAAAAATCTTCAAGGATCTCAATATACCATTAGCATACCTCTTTCTTTTCGTTTGAGCCTTGATAAGGGGGTGTCGGTGTGTAGCAAATTTCTGGTGTTCTATATGGGATTGCATTCGGAATACTCGCCTAGTGCCACACGTAGTTTTAGTATGCGAAATATTTGGGTATACATTTCGGTTTCTTTCTTTTCCTTTACTTTTGTCTTTTGGGGTTTCAACAGCTCTCAAATCTTGGGCTGGCAACTTATGTATTCTAAAGTAGCTTGCTCTTCCCTGGTTTAATTCACGTTTGAGAGTTGTAACCTTTGTGGTGTTTCATCACTGCTGGATCCATTACATAATTATTGGCCTCAGCCATTTGCATTGGCAATGGTGGAAGCTTATCATTGGGATGACGATGACTGCCAGCAGTTTTACGTCCTTTATTCGCGTTTAGTGGAAGTGCGGACGTGGTAGACGTTGTCGTTTTCGTGCTTGTGCTTGTGCTTGTTGAGTTGGTCGCAATTGGCGCTGTTATCGTTGCAGATGTCGAGTTTGAGGCGGTGCTGGGTGCCGATGGTGTGATGGTATCCGAAGCATTTCCGACTTCATGCGTGGCACCAGCATAAATTGACGAGTTTTGATGTATACTTTTGTTGTTGCTTATTTGAATGTTGGTGAGCGTTGATGTGCGTGTACTGTACGGTGAGCCCAATGCACCGCTTGTGGTACGCATGGTTGACGAGTTGCTTGGGGGTGTGCGACTCGTTTTTGAATTTGCGAATACTTTTGTCTGTTTCAGCAGCGAATGATCGTTGCAAAGTGCAGAAATGAGCGGCAAATCTAAATGTTTGCTCTTCTCGCGCAGCACTGCTATATCCAATGGATTGGCGCCTGTGCCACTGCTATTTGAACTATTTCCATGACTGACATTGGTTTCTTTCGATTTGGTTGTAGCAGCGGCAGAGTTGGCGGCCTGTCGGTTAGCAGCCGCTACGCTAGCTTGCAGATGCGCTAGAATGCTGCCGCCATTATATGAAAGCAGATCGGGCTTTGGACGTTCCCCAGCCCATTGTGCGCCGCTGGAGGTGCGCGTCATATTGTTGGCATTGCCACTGGTATTCAACATTGGTGGCTTACGTGGCGGTAATTGGGTTCGCATTGCAACTTGACTCTTCGTGGGCAGGTTGTTGGACGAGGTCGGTTTTGACGGAACTGCAAATGAGATTTTTCATGTTAGTTGGCTTTGGTAACAACTTGCTGGTTTCAATTTATACTCACTTGGTGGTGGTTTTTCAGATGGTGCCGGCATGGGGGGCTTTTTCAAACGCCTATTTACATATGGCGGTGGTGGAGGCGGAGGCAAACGTTTCATTTTCGGCAGCGAGTCAAGGGAATTCAAAATATTGTCATCCGAACGTGAGCGGGCAAATAAATTGGAGGCGTTGGCAGACGCTGCTAGCGCTGCAGGGTGTAATGGAGGTGGTGGCGGTGGTTCATAAGAAGAGCACAAGCTAGCCATGGATGGGCTATAGAGCGGTGAGTAGGTGCTTGGTAGTTGCACATATGAATCTGACAGATTTTGTGTCGATGCATAGCGCGAGTGTGTGGAAAGCGCCAGCGGGAGGTAGGGTGTACTGCGATAAATCGCATGGCCTTTACATGTATCCCAAGAGCCGATCTGAGCGCTGGCTGTATGATATGCTAGATACGGATGTGGGTGCGCATGTGGATGGGGAAGTGGTTGTGGTGGTGCCTGAGCCAGTGCTGCATATATCGAGCTTTGTTTGGCATCTAAATACTCTTGTTGGCTGACAGCGGGATCTTGTATCGGATAGATGACATAGTCAACATCGCTGTAGAGTTGTTGTTGGTATAACTCGAGTTGTTTACGCGCCAATTGATTGCCATACACTCCCGTTAGCTGTGATGGTGGAGGTGGTGGTGGCGGTTGACGTGGCAAACTTGGAGGTGGTGGTGGCAGAAACTGTCGATGCTTTATCACTGGTAATAGGACGCAAGTTCGAGGTGTTTGCTTGATTTCCGGATAAGGTGGCGGTGGTGGTGGCGGCTGTTGATGCAACGATGACATGCTGCTGTGTGTACCATGCAGCCCATAAGGTACAAGCGGTAACCCAATCGTATTGGGGATGACACCAGCGCCGGCAGCCGCAGCAGCTGCCGCATGTGCCATCGCAACAGCGGATATGGAGGCTTGACGTGTAGCGCAAGCTGAATGATGGTTGCCATTCAATGAGACCTGCGAACCGCTGATGTAATGAGAGTTGTGCACAGAATGATGACTTGGCATGTGCTGGCTTGTTATGGAATCGGTTGTGGATGCAGCCGATGAACAATGCGTCGGTGCCGCATAACTGGGCTTTTGGCTGTCACTGATTACACTGGTATGAGCTTTAAGAATATTTATTTGCGGTCGTGTGGTAATAAAACGTGCTGGAGCTTCTTCTGCTTTTAGCGAGCTCAATGAGCCGCCCGTAGAGGTTAGCACCTGGTTGGAATGGTTGAGTGATGAAGATGTACTCGATGCTACCGATACTAAAGACGTGGGACGTGGCTTGGCCGCTGTTGGATAAGGCGGCGGATCACGTCGACGTACTGTTGGTGCCGTTGGCGCTGTTAGCGGTGCTGTTGCTTGAGGTATGGCTGGAACAACTGGCTTCTTATTAACCTCAATTGGAAGAGTAGGCGATGGCACTTTGGAGAATGTGGGGGCTAACTTTGCAGAGTTAGTACTGCTGACAATTGATGGCATTACTAACGGCGGACACACTGGTGGTCCACAAAGACCAGTTTTTTCATGGCGTGCATGATATGGCGGCGGCGGCGGCAGCGGTACGTTGCTCAGATTTGATTTCGGCTTCATACTATTACTGTCAATACGTAGAGGAGGTGCCGGCGGATCGGTTGGTATTAAATCATTTATTAAATCTTCTACTTGATCTTCCGTTGGTGCGGTGTCTTGATGACCCTGAATGTACGATTCACCCTTAATCGGTAACGGCAATGTAACGTAATCGCAATCTGAGTGTAAAGTATTAGAAACCGTCTTACGATTGGGATAAGTACCACGACCCACAATTAGGTTAGTCAATTCTTCGGCAGAGAGTAGGTTATGCTTGTTGTCGGTTGGATCACTGCCATCTCCACGGAATGAACCGCTTGCGCTCACATTGGAGTCTGAGCGTAGACGAAACTCTTCATTCTTGATGCGTTTCCCATGATAATTTCCACCGTCGACAGAATCCGCATTGGCATGGCTCACGTGTAGATTGTCAGTGTTTATTTCATTTTTAGTTGGTTGGAAAATTCCATAGTGGGAGCTCTTCTCAGACTCAGCAATCTCTGATGATTGTCCAGTCATTTCACTGCTATGCATTGTGTAAACACCCGAAGTCTCGGTAGGTGGCGCTCCATGCGCTAAAGTATAAACACCCGAAACGCTTTCGTTCTCATCACGCGCAGACGAACCAAAATCGTGATCAATGCAAGTCGACTCAGCTTCACTGAGTATGGAATTTTGTGCCGTATGACTGAAGCCCAATTCAAGACTACTTGAGGTCGAGTTGCGGCGCTGTATGGACGTTGAATTCATTGTGGAATGTACTGTCAAAGATGTGATCGTATTTGCAGCGGATTCAGAGCTTGGCAAGACCACAACCGTACTGCAGGTGGATGAGCATTGCGATCCAATATTGTGGTGAGAGTTTGGTGAGTCAGTGGCAGTCGAAGAGTCGGCAGCACGTTGTGAAGCTTGATTTGAGCTGCTACTTGATGAGTTTCCTGCTGAAGTATGGCTACGCTCTGCTGATGATTCATCACCAGAGTGAACAGAGCTCGAGTGCTGCTTTTGACGATCCTGACGCACGGACAACGCTGCCAACTGTTCTTCTAGATCTTTTAAAGACACCTGTCCAACGGACGATGTTTGTCTACTCACGCTTGGACGATCCAACAGATGCGCCAATGCTAGACTCTCTGTGGATGGCGCTGCAATTGGTGCAGGCGGTGTATTTATCATAATCTCAACCTCATCCTCCGAGTGAACGCGGTCACTTACAATACCCGATGTCGTATTCGAGCTAGTGCTCGATATGACCGAAATACGTTGATCACTTTTATTTTTATAGGGCAAATGTAGACTACGCGAGTAAATGTAGCAGGCATGAAGACTATTGCTCTCCTCCTCCTCGCGCTTAATCACCTCCTTGAGACGCGCCGCAATCTTCATACTAAATTGGTGAGTCTCACGGCACAACGTCAGCAGCATCTTGTTTTTCTCATCCGATGAGGCATAGAGTAGAATTTTACAATCCCCAGAACGAATCTCAAACTTCTTGCGCTCAAATGAGAGTTTCGTAATGCTTGGCCATACGAATGTTGTTTGTTGTTGTGGTGTCTCAGAGGTGCCAAATATTTTAATGCCTTTCGAATAAACCACAAACCATGAACTACCCAAACCATTTTCATTTTTCGTTGTACGCATGCGGAAGATATGCGCATTGACGCACTCATGCACCATACAGGCGTGCTGAATGTAATGGAGCTCTGCGTCCGCTGTTGACATTCCACGATTTTCACGATGGCACGCTTGTAATGCGCTCAGGGCCCAACCTGTGCGCAACTCGATGGGTAGATAGTCATTTAGACTGAAATAATCTTGGGCTGTTGTATGCAGCCGGCTGTGGGCCAAAGCGGATAGCGAAGTACTTGAGGAGGTGGCAGTTGTAGGTGGCGTGGTATTGGACGAACTGCTTCGGTTCATTGAAGAAATCGATGAGGAAGCTGAAAAAGAGGCCGCCATGGCACCGATGCTACGCTTTAAGCTGCCACTAATGGGAAAAACGGACGTCGATGATGAGCTCGAAGAGGCCGAGGTTGTTTTAGCTAATATTTTCGTATTTGCAGTCGTTGAGGGGGGTGTGGATGTCGAGTTTTTTGCAATCAAAAACGTCGACAGACGTAGGACGCGTTCATTTTCACTACTAAGACGTTTATTGATCTTTGGCAATGTTGTTGTTGTTGTTATACCAGATTTTTCTTCTGCTACGCCAGTCGCCACTTCCGTGCCTGTTGTTGTTGTGGACTTTGTGTGGTCGGTATTGCTACTTATTACCTTTGTGACTTCGTTTGTATTGGCCGTTGAGCATGTGACATGCGCCGTAAGCAAGCCTGGATGATCAAACTCCGCTCCACCACCACAAATCTTGCTCTCCTCTGTTGCTAAGGATTTTAATGTTGTTCCCTTTGTTTTTGTTGTTGTTGTTGCTTGTATGGCAACAGGTGCATCACCCAAATCTGCTTGCAATGCTAAGCCGGCTAGTAAAATCATCGATTGTTCCGAATAGTCCTTAGGCATTTCCCTTTGTATAGCATTGTATTTTAGTTGTAGATAGTAATTGTGACGGGATATTTCATCTTTCAACAGAAACGGGCTCTCGACGTAGAACTGAACTCGAAAGTGTAATTCCAGCAGCGGTCGTCCATTTGCATCGAGCCCCTATAGTGTGTGTGTGTGAAAGAGATGGAAGAAGCAAAGTAAGTAAGATATCCAATGTTCGAATGTATTTAGATGACTTACGTGTGTATGCGAGGAGCGCCAGCTTTTCGGGCCATACTTGGAGAGTTTGCTCTCTGGATCCGCGAACATGTATTCGCCATCTGCAAATAGAAGACATTTTTTCGTTAAAAAAAACTCAAACTAAAAATTGTAATTTGCTGCATGTGCACCCTGTAATAGAAGGGTGACCAAGAATTTAACTCATTATGATCCAATGCGTCCATAACGGTGTACTACAATATCTTAACGAGGTAATATGGACTATTTTACGGCCAGTTGTTTAGGGGTTCTTTTCAGATGCACGACGGAGCAATGTTCTGGGACTGGGACAGGTTGCATAAGGGAATATCATTGCTTAACTCATCTCATGAATAAAAAAGGAGACAAAGTCTTCAAAGGGGGGACAAACTACTGGAGGAACATTACAATCGTCCGGGTCACCGACTTTCAGAGCCTACTTAAATTAAGGGTGCTCCCTCCTCATTGTTAAAACGAGATGGCGAAGGAAATTATTAACCTGAGTTGGGAAGTTCCTTTATAAAAACCTGTAACGTACCTCCATGGGCATATGTGTGAGATCAAACATTAAGTAAATTAGGACTTTTATCCGATTGTGTATCGACTGACAATCATCCACCTTTACATAGCTGGTTGGTTCTCATTTACGTAAATTTTTATTAAGGTTGGGCGAAATCCCCAAAGCTTGGAATATGGTCAAGGTCGCCTGCATTCCTAAAAAAGTTAAAGTCTTTCACGTTTGTCTTAAGCACTTTAGGCCGATCACCGTCCCCTTATTCCATTTGAATGCATTGGGTCGGCAGGGTTATCTTGGAATGTTGATCAGGTGCCCCCTTGTCTATTAAAGGGAAGAATCTCGTTCCTTGAATTCAGACTACCGTCTGTTGAGGAAGTTTCACTGGTATTGTATGACAGTTTCAAGTGTCTAGATATTATACTTGAGAGCCATGATGGCGAAGTCTAATTTTGACTTACGAATCAGGGATACTCCAGCATTCTAACTAAATTCGAGTTTATCCCAGTTTTGCACTCCAATGGATCCACGCTGGACGTGAGGGTTGGAAGCGAAGTATTCTGTCAGGTGCTAAGACAGCCAAAAGCTTAGGCTGCTTGATCACTGCAGCGTCTTTTTGACAAAAGTACGCGGCTATTTATGAAGCAGTAAATCCGATCCTATAACGACGAGGTCTGGAGTTCTTAGTAAATGCCTGACCTGGATCGCGTTTGCTTCAGACTTCTTTAAAATTAAAATAGTCTGGGTGCCGGGACATTGCTAAATACCAGGAAACTGCAATGCAAATTTCTTGGCCTTACCTAACGCTCTCTAACCAGACTTGGCTCCAAATATGCACTGTGGCATTTTGCTGACCACTTGTAGTTTACACCAGCTAAGCAGGTGTTGACAGGACCCTGCCCAATGAGAATCCATGAGGTGTGTCTGAAGATATCGGACAACTCGAGCTGCGAAAGTTATATGGACGAGGTAGAGATGGAATCATCAATTCACTTCAAGCTTAGCTGCCCAGTCTGTGCAAACACAAGGTAGAGCATATCTGCCTGAATGCATTAGACTATGAAGCAACACAGCTGTTTGCTAGACAAATGAAAGCCGGTGTAATAATGTGGTACCGCGACGACCTTATAAGTGTCCAAGTGGGCTGCTCCTCAGCTGGGGTAGCTGTCACTTAACCTAACCTAAAATAAAGCAACATAAAATTCAAAGTTTGTTGATTCGAGTGGGGATCGAACCTACATCTCCAATTCGCCATGCCTATGTGGTTGGTACCCTGCAAAAAATGCGATTAGTCTAGGAAGAATCCGGAATGAGTCGCAAAGGTGGATGCGACTAATGCCAGTTCTCATCACTTTGTATGGCTTGAACTGTTCAAATTAGTTTGAGCATGTCGTATGGGGAGACGAATTGTACACATTTTTACCCGAACAGGTACTTTTGACTCCTATGAGTATACTAAAAAAACTACAATTGACTTAGATCTGATATTGGGTCTCTGAACTTAAAATAGGCTAAGTCCAATTTTAATCAATATATCTCCCGCACATGCCAAATAAGACATGGAACTTAATTACATCGCTTATTAAAGCACTTCTTATCACCTTTCGTCTGATAGCCATTTTTTACTAAACACATTTTGGGTCACCTTGGTCCCCATGTTGGTCGCTATCTCCAAAACTGGTCCAGATATCGGAACACATGATATCTTAAATTTTAAGTTAAACATCAAGTAATATAACGGTAAAAGTTCCACTCAATTCCAATCATCAGTTTTTGAGTGATGCGCGACCAAACATACAGACAGACAGACATACAAAAATTCTAAAAACTGTTTATTTGGCTTCTATTGGCTTAATAATGGTCCCTCCTATCGAATTTTCTAAAATATCTGCAATGTACAGACATCGACCTTTTACAATTTTATTATAGGTAGAGATTATAGCGATAGATTATATTGGCGGCCGCCGTGGTGTGAAGGTAGTGTTGCCGGCCTACCACACCGAAGGTCCATGGTTCGAGCCCTGGTACAGGTAACATCAAAAGTGATTTGAAAAAAAAGTTTTTCAAAACGGGGTCGCCTCGGCAGTGGTTTGGCAAACTCTCCGAGTGTATTTCTGCCATGACAGGCTTCTCAGCAAAAATTCGTCTCCTTTGTAGATGCCGTTCGGAGTCGGCAAAAAACTGTAGGTCCCACCAATTTGTAGGGAAAATTCAAATCGGCACACCACAAATTGGAAGAGAAGCTTGGCGCAAAAATCTCTTAGGAGGTTTATGATGATATACCTGTTGTATATCGCGCCATAAAGAGAGAGAGAGATTATAGCCAACTGTAGCCAGACTAATTAGTATGTGTATGTAAGTTTGTCTTGGAACTGCAAAAGGAAAGCAGCTGCCGTGCCTCACATCCTGCATCCATGGGCGCACGTTTGCATGAATTGCCCATTGCAACATTCCTCGCCACCGGTAAGCGTACATACATGCAAACATGGATAGCAGTGCTCAGCTGCTTATATGTGTGTGTGTGGTTGTATGCGCTCGAGCTCGAACTGTTTTGGTTTTATTTTTATTTTTCCTTTGCGTTTTTTTTTGTTTAGGGATTTCCGTGGGTTTGGTTGGAATTTGAGTTTCTTTTTTCGAAACGTTTGCTTACACCTCTCGGCGTTTATTGTGTGCGTGCTAAATTGTTGTTTCTTTTTTCGTTCTTTTTCATTAACGAAAAATAGTTGGTTGGCTATCAACTGCCATCATTTAGTGTTTGTTTGTTGTTGCTGTTGTTTTTGTTTTTGTTTTTATTATTATTATTATATTGGGTCTTTTCGTATAATGTTTTCGTTGTTTTTTTTTCTCGGCATTGCTTTTGCTGTTTGCCGTTTTGGTTGCTGGCGACGTGCATTTTCTGCTCTTCGCTATTGTTATTGCCGTCGTTCGTCTTGTTTGTTGTAGCCTGTGTTGTTTTATGATTCTTGTTATTTTCACAATCACAACATACCCAACATTTTCTCTGCCATTTATTGTTAATGGTGCATAATCATTATCGGCAGGTAGCGGCCGTTCAGTTAATAATGGCGACTAAAGCAATTTTAACAATCAAAAACAAAAAGAAATACAAAATAAAACACCAACAACAATAGCATACCATGTTGATGTTTTAGATTCTTGTTGCGGTCGTTATTGATTGTGTTAATTTTGTTGTTGTTGTTGCTGTTTGTGTGTGTGTGTGTGCCTTATTTTTCCCTTGTTGGAGATCGCGTGCAACCGATAAACATCAGAAATTAAAATTCCTTTGCTGTTCGCCTTTTTGTTGTTGTTATTGCTTTTGTTTGTTATTATCTGCTGCTGGTTTTGACGTTTATATTTTAAGGCGTTTTTAGGTGTATGTATGTATATATGTACTCAAGTATTTCTTAATATCATCTCACACACAATTTCTTCAGATCAAAATTCGGACGCAGCACCCAATTTATTTGGTTAAGAATTTTCAATAAATGATAGATTTCGGCTTGAATTTCAGCTGCCAAAAAATGAGGAATACATTAATTCTGCCTATAGTAGGTATACATGTACACGTTAGAATGTATGCGACTCATAGATTCGAGCTCGATCTTCCCCAAATGCCATCTGATACATTTAATAGAATTTTCTTGAGTATAACATTTTGAACGAAAGACTACACTAGGATGTTTAATTTTAGGCGATTTACTTTCGGTGTCCTACTTCAAAATTTTGCTTTGTTATATTTACATATCGACCCCTTTGAGCGAAATTATCGTGACGAACATTTTTCCGAAATTTGATTAATGTAAAATAGCTTAATGAAATGTTGAGCAGGTAGTTTCTGTTAAATTGATGCAAACCGCATCATTCTAATACGCAATTTATTGAGACAACGCTACCTCAGGTCGATAAGGACACATCAACGTAAGCGCCACGATGAGATCTGCGCGTTAGGGGCTTAGAATATGACCGAGGTAGGCATACCGGTCGTAAGAGGCGACTAATATGCACAAAGGTAATGACGTGCAACTCGATGGTTGGTCTACGGATATGATGCCTCTCACCTCTGATTACCCATCTAGACATGACCTAGAAGGTTTCACTGGTCATAAATCGCTTCCACGACAGTCGGGCAGTATTCCAAGGGAGTACCGGAGCGTACCGGGGTTAAATCGGGACAAGGACTGTTAATTCGACAACTCTCCCTACAACCTTCGGGGAGTGTTTTTGTCGTTACCACAAAAACAACAACAACAACATGAGATCTGACACCACATAGCAACGCAACCAAAGCTGCACAGGCTGTTCCTCAACAATAATTATACAAAGGGAGACAAGAGTCACTCTGAGGTTTCATATGTTAATATGTCAACTATGTGAATATCTAATTTTATTTCAACAAATCAACAAAAAGTGATAAAAAACAAAAAAATCCCATAAAATTTGATTTCTGTCCCTTACGATAATTTCGCGCAAAGGTGTCGATATAATAAAATTGTTAAAGGTGGGTTTTGTACATTATGGATATTAAAGAAAAATACATACGGGTGGGTCTTTGTTAGAGTGTTTATGTTTGTTTAGGCGTCACTCAAGTACCGTTTTATAGAATTCAATGCAATTTTCAACTATGTATTGCTAGATGTCCAACTTAAAGTTTAGGCTATCTTATTCTTCCTATACACAGTAGTGGCAATACAAGTTTACTCAAAATATTTGTAGACATTTGTTGAGTTTGGAACTGATCTATGTCTATGTCTGAAAACTTTCATTCTGTAGTTTTACGCGCTGAACTATCTCAATGCCCACATAGTGCTGGTACAGTTAGTCTTCAAAGTTGCATTCCGTACCACTTTTTCTGTAGAATTTTGTATTGGACCTATAAAGGATGATCTGTAATTAATAGTTTCTTTGTAAACTCAAAAAAACATCCTCGAATTCAATGACTGTATAATAGATAGTATCACAGAAACGAAATGTAAGCCAAGAAAACCTTAACATGAAGAAATTCTCCGGATGCGCTAGGATGGCATTCCAAGGATAATCTCTGCTGGGTAACCGGAACAACTGCGATGTCGTAAGGACCCTATTGCTAAATTAAAATAGGAAAATAGGATGGTTCTTCAAGCTGTCGTCACGTGGACTGTGCCCCACGTAATGCGATGTCTCACTGGCGAACAGTGAGACCCATCATAATCGACAAAACTATTTTCGTGCGCCGTTACTTTCTCTCAATCCAGCCTAACGTATCGAAACGAGGCTGTAAAAAACCAAAAGCAATTTTAGTTTAGGGTACCTTATACTGGTTTCCTTGCATGCGATCTAATGCTCTATGAAATTTGGTATCCGTGCTAGTATATTTTTCAAGATCCAGCTGCCAGCATCAATAAGCATTCCAATATTTCGTTGCGGCCGATGTAGTGTTTATGTGTGTTGCTGTGGTTTTATTCTCCTCGGGATATGATTGTGCATATTTGAGCGCGCGTGTGTGTGTCTGTGTTTGAACATGGATTGTGTCTTTTCAACCGCCAGCCACTTATTTCTGTGCTGACACCATGCAACACCCCTCACACAGTCTTGCCCATTCGAACCCAATCCCGATTGCAGTTGTTTAAGAGCTAAGAACCAAGCAACCCAGCCACGAAGCTGCAAGCACTCAAAGCAGCCAGTTTGGTCAACATTCCTAAGCAGTTGGATTCTATATTTATGTTCCTGTCTTCTTTCTATTCCCAACTGCAGCCTGCTACTTTCAATGTTGAGGCAGCCGCGATTTGTGCTTTCAATATTTTGTTCTTGTTCTTGTTGCTATTGCTGCAGAGTGAGTTTTCTGTTGTTTTTTGTGTTTGTTGCTGTTTAGCTTGCTGGTCATGCAGCCATAGTTGCTGCTTCTGCGGCTACTGGTTATGTCGACAAAAAAGTCTTCGGCCATCGTGCCGTTGACGATGCAACAACCAACAAACAACATCCACCATCGACTCTTCATTCTGTCGTGTGTAGGCTTGTTCGTGCGTCCGTCCATCTGTACGTCTGTCCGTGCGTTCGTCTGATCGCACTCGTGTTAAAGCAATGCGCGCAACTGCTACCTGAATTACTGAACACGCGTCTTATGTCCGCTGCCAATTGCCAGTTACCTCCATTCCTTCTACCCCGGGGCCATCTTCTTTAGAAATTGTTGTATGCTGCACGGGCATTCATTGCATTTTCCATATTATCCAAGTTGTTGCTGTTGCTTGCGGTTGCCGCTTCCTACTCTCCTCCATGGCCAGAGCTACTTTTATTCTTGTTGTACAATGTTTGTTGTGTCTTTAGCAGTTTTTTGTTTTTATTTGTAATTTTTTTTAATCTGTTTTTCGTTTTTTTTTGGTATTTTTTAAGTGGCCACGTTGCACTCAACATACCAACAACACAGCACACAGCCAAACGATCTGGCAATGGCGACAGGCCTTTTGTATTATGTAGATATGTATGTATGTATGTATGTGTGTTGTGTGTGGCTGTGTGAAGTATATTTTAGTTTTGGTGTGTGCTGTTCGCATACCACTGGATGGATCTTCGGAATTAATGAGCTCAAATAAGCATCAACCTTAATCTTAGTCCCTATGCTTCCTATCTCACCTTATAGCCATGATCTCTTACCAACATTCCTACAAATGTACTAAAGTGGTGTCTTATTCTTTCAGCATGTGTGCCTGTTGTGCACCTAGCCTTGCGAAAGACAATAGGAATAAAAAAGGACATATCTTAGACTGTCTTTGAATCTCATTTAGCACGACATAACTTCTGACTATATACAACTTCCCATGCAGCCATTAAATTTAATCCGTAAAGGCCGTGGCCTGCGGCTCTATGCATTTACCCATTTGTACGTCTCTGGGATCCTTATATTGTCGAGAGAAAAGTTCAGAGAGGTTTTATCCAGAGAGGTGGTCTCCAGAGTACCAGCATCTCCTCATCTGGTGGCGTTTTAAAGCATTAACTACAATTGCATTATAGTTTGCCTGGAGATTACCCTACCGAGATACCGGAAGAAGATTGATTATAACCTCGAAAGTTAAAGGAAACTACCCCTGTTATAAGCATGGAAACAGACCACTGAACTTTACCCATCCTGCAGATTTTTCCATCCCTTTGGAGTGCTGCCACCGCTGCGTACAGTCAGTGCATTATAAGTGACTTTAGGTCCTTTTTTGGAATAGAAAGGTGCTAACTATTAGCTGCCATGGCAGAGGGGATAACACACCTGCTTGTGTGTGCGTCTGGCTGAGTACCCGATTTTATAGGATCATTTTTTTGTTAAAAGTTGCTTTATGAATTTCTCCAGTAGCGCACCAAGTGATCCACATATATAAAAGGACTCGAGCAGGGCTTGTGTATTGTTTAGGTACGAGTCTCGGTCAGCACGAATGGAAGACTGCTTCTTCATCTGAAAATTCTTCTTAAATGTATTTAACTGTTAGACAGATACCAGAAAAAATTCCCTCATGCCCCCTTTAATGTCCCTCATGCCCCCTTTAATGTCCGTCATGCCCCCCATATAGAGAACATGTGTGCAAACAAACAAAAAGTAGCCAAAAGCTACAACAACAATACCTGTAACAGCAACAACAAACACAAACCTCAAGCACATTCCACATTGAATGGTAGTTGGATCTTCATATTCGTCCACCTCACGGCAACCCTGTTGCAACGTTTTTCACTACTTCGGCTCTTGGGCTCTTTCGCTATTTGCTTGGCGTGCGTTGTAATCGCCTTTTAAAATACTGGTTTATGTTTATTACTTTTTATTTTTCATACCTTATCGGACGCTGCACCCGTCAGCGTATTGAATCGCATTGCCCACTGCCCACAAGCGAATAAAGTTTCAACTTGGACAATAAAAAGAATTGGAAAAAATGCAACTTTTTCTTTTGTAGCTCTTTTGGAATGTCGCACAGGTGTACCAAATTTATGTTGTTCTAACTTGAACTCGACTTAAAAGCTCTAAACGTTTGAGTTGGATTTTGGTTAGAAGTTTCACAGCCTTGATGAAATAGTTGGATTTTACATGGTGAAGCATCATAAGTAGAAACTCGTCATTTGGACAAATATAAACCATAATTTACACAATTTCGTTTTAGATCGAGGATGAGAAGAACTTGTCATTGTAAAAGAAAATTTATTCGACGAACAGCATACCATTCGTTGGTTTTATGTGGCTGAGACCCCTCTATACTACGTAGATCGGCATACAATCTATTCAATAAAAGCTCAAGTTCTCACAGACAACTAGTTCCGTACAAGGTAGTCAAAATATAAAAATAGGAGTATCGCCACTACTATGAGCTCTTGTGAGCATGTTGAGTTGAACCGACATAGGCCCGCATTCACTTTATAGTATTCAGAAACTCATGGAAAAATATGTCCTAGTGAAACTTAAACCACCAGAACGACTTAATACATTGTAAGTGAAATAACTAGACTTTAAGTTTATATAATTCGATTTATGTAGAGAAATATCAATATGTAAATACTCGTATGTTGATTTAATGAAACTAAAACTCACCGATGAGCACCGCCAAACCGAACAATTCTGTATCGAGCATGCCTTGCGCTGCAAAATGGAGGCATGTTTGTGTGTACACTTCTCTCACTCGACTCTTTGCATCGACTAGGAAGTATAAGGTTTTGGGCTGTTGATTCCCCAGAAGCCTGCAGGAAAAACAAAGAGGATTGAGTTAAAAAAATAAAAGACTGTGTAGCATGGGGGTAGGAGTTGACGTTTAGTAAAAAAAAATTTTTTGTGAGGTAGTAAACCGGATTATTAATAAATAATTTTTTCAATAGGGTGGCTAGAATGACAAAAAAATTAATGTGAAGGCGTTTGCTCTCGAAAGCCAATGGAAACCCAGAAGTTGCATTGTTGGTACTATTATTTTAATTTATCTAAAAAATAAGAATATGGAATTAAAAGGAAAAACAAATACGCTTGACAATGTTTAGATGTTTTTTATTTAAAAATAAAGTGGACCACGTGCAAACGCTTAAACATTTTTTTTATTGATTTCTTTTTTTTTTTGTAAAGCTCAAATTGTACCCATATGCCAAAAGAAAAAGAAAAGAAAAAAAAGCTTGACTAAATTTGAAAAGTTTTGCTTTCTCTTCTCCTACTGTTCCCCTCCATGCCTTCTATTTTCTTTTCTATTCCTAATATTCTTCTCTCATGCTTCCACATTCCCTTGCACTTCGTCTGCTTTAACCTTTACTCTTACTCTGAGTGCTTCTGTTACAATTCCTATTCCACTTCCTCTAACTGTTCGTTATCTCCACCTTCCACTTTTTTTTAACTTCCTTTTTCATTTTCCATGTACTCTTCTTTTACCTCACCCTCCCCTTGCTCCTGTTCTACTCCTCCAAATATTAGATAGCTGGTAATAAGAGTAGGAGATTTTTAGCAAATTTTACCATTTTTCTATCAGCGGGCATAGCAACTTCTCCAAAACTTTGTATAGCCTGAAATCTATGGCAATAAGTGGAACAGCCGAATTCTACTTTAGCGGCTATGTCTGAGACACTCAGTTAAGTACTATTTTCTAAAAAAGAAAATTTTTTCCTGAGCTATCCCTGAGTCAAATGGAAATCGCTATAGGCGTTATATAGTTCTAGACGAGTCATATATTTAACGCCTTTCGCTAAGCCAGGACCCCTTGGTTTTATGTCTTTTTAGGTAATTTTGGGTGATAAACAGTTAGAATCAAAAAAATTTTTCTCAAAAGCACTAACCTTAGAGCTAAAAAGCGTGATCCTGGTGACAGTTGTTCGGCCGATGACGCGCAGACTTCTAATGGCGCGCTGACAGTACAAAACGCTCGCATGCTGCATCATTACTTAAATGCAACAAGTCGTTCGGAAATATTTTTCTGTAATTACAAAAAAATATATGTTCAAAGGAAATTCTTTAAAGTTGGAAATAATAATAATAATTATGAAAATAAATAAACAATTAAAAATATTTTTGGAAGGTTAACAATCAAAATAAATGGATTTTGCTAAAGCAATGATTTGATTAGCTGGAAGTGTAAAGCTATATTTGTTGCGCGGTGATGTGAGGCTTCGCTACGCACGGAAATAATAACAGTATCTACAAATACAATGGAAAAATGTACTCGGTATTTCAAGACAGATCTTCGACAGTACATCGGTGAAGAAACTATTAAATTTCTTGAATTAATTATTTAAGGTAGCGCGTACACACATACATACAGACCAGATAGAACTAAAATAATGATTGCTTTGGGTGATATTGCTCTAAACAAGACTACCCGCATGAGTACGGACATCTTCTTCCACCAATTTCACTAAATTTATACAAATATTTTATGCAAAATTTTTATTGCCACGACTTTGTTCAAGGTGAATAAAATATGTTTCTGTACTAAAATGGACCCTTAACTTTAAGCTGAATACTTAGCAATATAACGTTGAAAATTGCATGCAATGCTATAAAGCGGTTCTTGAGCGATGCGCTAACAAACATACAGACATATGCAAGTTTCAAAACTTTTGTCGTGGCTTATATAACTACAATAAAGATCCCCTCCTGTATGCATAGTGCTTTAATATCTATAATTCCCAGACAGGCTTCCTACAAACTTTTTATAAATGGGATATTTATTCTATTGACGGCTGAATAGAAGATCACCCTACCCGCGTCCAACCACACCGTGGTGCAGAAGTTTTGACAATAATTTTGTATAGAGATAGAGCGATGTTCTAACAAATTCTGATAAGTGGTATAAACTGAAGCCCAGTTAAGGCGATCTGCCACTTAGCCGTCGAAATGTGATCAACAAAAAATCACAAAAACCATAAAAACTTTTCGCCACTGTAATAAATTGTTTTTGTTTCAGCTTTGAATTCGTGTTTCCCTAACCGATGAAAGCTTAATAATGATTAATAAATGCATAATTAGATATGTGCACGTGTATATCGTATATGTATTTAAGTATGTATGTACGTCCGTAAAACTTTCTTTGTGGTTGTCGTCATGAACTTGAGTTTGTCGCCTAAGTCTTTTGTTATTGATGAGTGAAATATTGATAATGCTTTTATATTAAGATATGTAAATATGTATGCGGTTATAATCGAACAACTACAACTACTGGAATTTATATAAATATATCAACGTATTAGATACACTAGCGCTTATAGGTGTTTCTATGCATTCGGATTGGAGCATTTGTATGCAACAAAATAATAATAAAACAACAAAATATGATTTTTAAAAAGGGGAACATTGCTCTCTTCCCATATAATAAAATGGTAGCAGATCGATGTCTACACATAACAGCTAATAGTTTCTATTTAAATAGAATAACAGAAGCCAAAGCAACGGTTTCCAGAATTTTTTGTCTGTCTGTATATAAACATGTTTGTTCGCGCATCCCTCAAAACCGGCTACATGGAATTGAATGCAATTTTCACCGAAGTATTAGAGGATTTCCAAGTTTAGAGTTTCGTGGCTCCTGTATATACTGTTTTTATTTATGTGCACGGCAAACAAACGCGGGCACCTATTATTCTTTAAAATTCTTTATAAATCCGTTCAATTACAGTTTCATAAACCGAAATTCCAGTTGTTGAAGCTGAAATTGGCGTAACCACTTTATATGTCTTAGGTATTATTTTTTTATATTTGTTTTATTGCAACCGGAATCGGGATCATAAGTCGCAGCAGATTACACGAGACGCATAGCAACGGGTTAAATGTAAACAGAACATCGAAGAAAATAAAAAAACAACGGTAATGAGGTAGTGTTACAAATTTCTCTATGTAGTGGCTTAGACCAAGACGCGAAGCGAAGCTGCCACGAGTCCACTTCTTGGTCAAGTTTGCAATCGATAGACTAAATTTCCCTTAGTTGGCATGCACAAAACGATAATAAAATGCTAGGACGAACTATCTTCCCCTTTGCTTAAAAGTTATTTAGTACTTATTAGCAAGAGTAGCAAACAGCCCGAACCCGAAACAAGAATCCGAAGTCTCAATCAATTGGAATCTTCGAAATAAGGTGTCTTGTGACAGAGTGTACCTGCCTTAAGGTATGCCTCTCGTTAAAGGCGACTAAAATCCACGACCCGAAGGTACAATGAGTCAAACCAATTGTTCCCGCTGTAGTCGAGCTGGTACCTAAAGGTGTAACGCATTCATTCTGGGTTTCCACAACGTAACTTCATTTTTTTAAAATCAAGGCATGACAGTAATTTTTGACATGAAGAGAACAGCTGACAAGAAAAAATATCTATATGGGCTCGTGCATTTAACGGTAATTTGCCGGATATTCTGCAGAATGCCTGTTTAGTTTTTCCAATCCAAGATGCGCCTAGTTTTTCCTTGGTTATTAAATTCATGTGCATTTAATTCGAGTTGTTCAATTGCCGAAAAGATTTTATTGATCGTAATAGGTCAATGGATAGAGAAGCCGATTGTGATATGGAAGGGCCAGGGTTCGATTTTTTCGGTCCAGCGCACTCGTACAATGGACTCTTGTATTTATGTTTTTATTTAAATACCGGGGCCTCAACTGTTAGTTCAGTTTATACCACTTCCGCGCAAGACGTTGCTAAGCGCTTTCGATAGAAATTGCAATAAATTCGCAAATTTTTTTACTCGACTAAAATACTTTCGAATTAAAAGAGTTAATCCTTTTTACGGAGTAATGGATAATATAAACCCTTTTAGCCTAAGATCTAAGCAGTTTATAAAGGCACACATAAGTACTTTGGACCTAAGAACTAAGCACCTTTAATGAGGATTTTCAGATTTAATACTAACGTGTTGAAAATTTAGGCATTGAAAAGAGAATAGCTTAGGGTTTGACCACCTCCTGAAAAAAATTAAATACCTATAAAATACTAGCTTACATGTAGAGTAGTTATTGTGTTTCCTATAGGGCAATATCTGCTTTGTTTGATTTGTGTAAGCACATTTATTCAAATTTCCACTGCACTTAGATAACTTACAACAAATGCAAATACAATAAAAAAAATTATCTAAAATTCACTTAAGGTGTGCTTTACGGAAGTATATTGAATGACCGGATGGGATAGGCTTGAACAAAGCATTTGCTGAGAGAAAAGCTTTCAATCATTTGCGAATTTGTATTTAATTCTTCACATCGGTCATACAACAATTGATGAATAAATTGTAAAATGTTCGCCTGAACGATGCATGGAATTAGGAAAATCGCATCGAGCCACAACTGATGTTCTCTAACCCCGTTAACACAGTATCTAAGGTAAGAGGCATTCAAGTTAATAGATATTAGATAACTTTCTCAACATCTCTAATTACACATTCCAACAAAATTTCACAAATAAATTCGTGACTTCATATTAAAAAAAAAAAATTATAAATAATATAATAGGCGCGATATATACCTCCGAGGAGATTAAGGCCGAGCTTCTCTACCAATTTGTGGTGTGCTGCTTCTAATTGTTCCTACAAATTGAGAGGGCCTACAGTTTTTCGCCAATTAAGAACTGCATCTGCAAAGCAGATGAGATTTTGCTGAGAAGCTTTCCATGGCAGAAATACACTTGGAGAGTTTGTCGAAAACTTTTTGAAACCACTTTTGATGTTACCTGTTCCAGGGCTCGAACCATGGACCTTCGGTGTGGTAGGCCAGCAGCCACACCACGACGGCCGCCGACTTAAATATTACAGCTGATTATTGCATAATGTTTTTATTGTTTTTATTTATAAAACGGCTGGGCTTGAGCTTTGACCAAAATACTGTGACAAAAAGTTCAGAAATGTGCAAAATCCGGAGCCAATCAGGAATTTTCAGAATCATATTCGGACTAGCCGGCAAAACACGTGTCAAGCAACTACAATACTTTCGTGAACATTTTTTATTGGTCAATGTTAGCACTAATTGAGCCATCTAACAGGCGATGTGAGCATTCAACTCGAGCATTAATTTGTACTTTACGAATACTTGAAACTTGTAAAACAATTATAAATTAGAATTAAATTAGAAAACTAAAATTTTGATTTGGTCTGGAAGGCAATCACACTAAGATTTATGTTACGACAGCCGTGAAAAGCGCTAATTCTCTAACCATTGTCTAATCGATAACTATCGGATGTAAATATTTTCTGGGATATTCATTGATAGATAATTCAAAATGCCGCAAAAGTCGGTTAAACATTCGAACCAAACAAAAAATGGCAATTCAAAATAATGTGACAAAACTGTGCAGTAAATACCCACAATTTAAAGGCTGGGAGTAAAAATTAAACTTATTTTTCAGGTAAGTAAAAGGGAAACTTATAAAATGTTTAATAAAAAGGGGTGAACAAATTTGTTCAGCAAAAGGTAGGGAAATCGTTCTTTCCACTAAAAGGTAGAAATATCTCGCTAAAAACTAAACGATAAAACGAAATAAGTTTAATTTATACTTGCAGCCTTTTAATTGAGAATCACAGAGAGCTTATTTACATTTTGGCACTCAAATATTAGGCGAAAGGTTTTTGTAACGTTGGTATCTGGTTTAGAGAAGTAGGAAAAGTTGGTGCCGGTATTTAATATTTATTTTTTGTTCATTTTCATTTCACACTTAAAAATTATTTTGTTGGAGCAGCATTTAGTCAAAACCAAAAGCAATTTAAATTTTTGTTGCACAGAAAACTTAAAAAATATATATTTTTTGTAGTTATACCAACCAATAGTATTTCATTGATGTATCACATTTTCTCGTATAAATAATTGATCAACCTTTGAATTATTAACAGACCGCTATTATTTTTTATTATAATTTTTTGCGCTTCTAATTGGACTTTTAATATTTTTGAACAAAGGTTTTTATGCTATTTTTATGAGTTAGAAATTACTCACTGTCTAAGTAAGGTTTTTCTAAAATACAAGTTTTTTACAAAAATAAGATAAACCGCTCTTGGACACAAACAATTTATTAAAGATTTTTTTTGTCTTTTTTTTTGTAATTTTAATACACAACATTTAAGTTATTGGAGCACAAAAAACTTTTCTCATTCAGCCTTCGAACTAAATTCCGTTTTTAATAGTTTTATTGTTGCTTGTACTTTATTTACACTTCCATGTAGATTTGTTTAATAACTGAGCCTTGAAGTAATTATTTTCTCTATTACTCTAACTTACTATAGCCTATGGATTTCAAGAGCGCGGTTTTTTACACAAAGATTTGGAACTCCGGCACTGACCTATAAAAAAATGTTACAACCTTTAAACTCTTCATTAATTTTTTAGTCAAGTTGAAAAAAAGTTTTTACTGGATATCTCGCCTATAAAATACGTAGCCTGCTTGGAACATGCTATGAGTATATAATCTTCGAGTAGGAACTTTGCTTAATAGTTTACTTCTCTTTGGAAAATATTTATTAAAGTTTTATTAAACAAGTATTTGCATGCAATTTCATTAGAAGACATCTCTCACAAATCATTAAACAAAGCAGGAAAAACAATTAAGCATTTACGCCTGGAAATATGCAACACATTTTGAGATGAGTTCTTTGAATGGATTTTGTGAATGACCGCGACTAGGACGTCCATCGAATGCTGCTGTCAGCTATTTAAAAAAAAATTTGTCGGCTTGTGAGCACAAAAAAAAAACTCAGTAGTTTCGTGCCCAACTCAATTAATACGCTAAATTACAGGAATTTTTTTTTTAAATATTTCAAAGCGAAGTGACTATTTGTCACGGCTTAGTGGAAGATCAACCTGTTTCATGTTTTTCAAGAACCCTCTATCTCAGTATTTGATTTAAAAACACCCTACTTCAGCAGAAAATATATTGAGTTTAAGTTAAGACCGGGTGTCTTTCAATCGTTTGTATCTCGTTGTTGATATTTTTCTTTTCTTTGGATCGTTCTTTCTTTTTATATAAATATTTGTTAAAAGGCATTGATGAAGTTCCGAAATTAATTTTTTTTAACCCTGTAGCGACCCCTTAAGTTTATTTCATTCAGACTTTGCCAAAAAAGTCGGCAATATGATTTTTAGTAAATAAATTAAATTTGCTGGAAAGCACTGCAAAAACCAAGAACAAAATCAATTTTGAATAACAGCATTCCAACAAGCTTCAAAATATTAGGGCAACAACAAATGATTGCTTAACACGCGTGTAAGTTTTTAACAAAAAATGTGACCGTGTTGTTGTTACTAAAGCTGAGTCTTAGGTTGAGGCTGAGCCGTTTGTTATGACAGTGGGAGCTAGAGTTGTTGTTGTATTTATTTTCTTTTATATTGCACTATTTCTGGACGAATTATCAAACGAATATTTTATACACACTTATACGCAAACACGTATACACTCATGTGTATGTATGTGTAATAAAATAATTTTATCTTCTCTCCGATTTTAATTTTCCTCTGCCTTCTCAGTGTTTTGTTTTATTTGCTCTCTTTTTGAATTTTTCTTGTAAAGGGTGTTTTTTTTAGGGGTATAGAACTTTGAATTGAAATAAAACACAAAAAAATCGTTTTAAGGTCCATCAATTTGGCTTTATTGGAAGGATAATTTTATGCCATTAATGTTTAAATATGACTTCGGGCATGTGGCCGCCGCGGCTGGCTCGAATAAAGCCAATTCTACAGGTCCAATTTTCAACCACTTTTTCGAGCATATGGGGCCGTATGTCGGCAATAACGCCACGAATGTTGGCTTCCAATTCCCCTAACGTTTCTGGTTTGTTGGTGTAGACGAGCGACTTCACATATCCCCAAAGAAAATAATCCAATGGTGTCAAATCACACGACCTTGGTGGCCAATTGACAGGTCCATTCCGCGAAATTATGCGCTCATCGAATGTTTCCTTCAATAAATCGATTGTGACGTGCGCTGTGTGGCATGTAGCGCCGTCTTGTTGGAACCACAACTCATCCACATTCATGCCATCCAATTCGGGAACAAAATAGTCGGTTATCATGGCTCTATACCGGTCTCCATTAACGGTAGCTGCCTCTCCAGCATTATTGCGGAAGAAGTATGGCCCAATGACTCCACCAGCCCATAGAGCACACCAAACAGTCAGTTTTTGTGGATGTAATGGCGTTTCAAGGCTCTCATGTGGATTCTCTTCACTCCAAATGCGGCAATTTTGCTTGTTGACGTAGCCATTCAACCAAAAATGAGCCTCATCGCTGAACAAAATTTTGCGATGAAAATCAGCATCGAAATCAATCTCATTTTCGGCCCATACACCAAAATCACGACGCATTGCATGGTCTCGCGGCTTTAATTCTTGCACAAGCTGGATCTTGTAAGGTCGCAAGCCAAGATCTTTGCGCAAAATCTTCCATAAAGTTGATGGACAAAGCTCCAATTGCTGTGCACGGTGGCGAATCGATTCATTCGGGTCCTCTTCAACACTTTGCTCTACAGCGGCAATTGTTTCTTCGGTGCGCACTGTTCGACGTCTCTGCGGATGCGTATTATCACATAGAGTAAACGTAGTGCGAAAACGATCCATGGTTAACCGAATTAATTGCTCTGATGGACGATTATGTCGACCATAAAATGGACGGAGCTCACGGTAAACTTCGCGAACTGAACCATTATTTGCGAAATAAATTTGCACGATTTGCAAGCGTTGTTCTTTTGTCAACCTGTTCATGATGAAATGGCAAACCAAACTGAACATAAGTGACATTAGAGTTGCCAGATTTGACCACAAAATGCCAGTTTTATCTCTATTCGAAAAACAAACCTGTAAAAAAAACACCCTGTATTTTACTTTATTGTTTTTTTCATATTTTTTTTTCATTGTTGTTGTCATTGTGTTGCTAGCTTACTTCACACACAAATTGTTGTTGTACGAAAGAATGTCATACAGTTTGTTGTTGTATTTTACTTTGACTTTAGTACGTCGTCGTCTTTTCGCTGCTTCGTCGACATTTTACGAGAGCACAACGGCAGCCCCATAACACACACATACACAAAACACTCAGTACACGAAATCCAAACGTCAGAGCGTATGACACACACACACTCATGCAAGCGCAAATGAACCAATCTCGCTTAGTGGCGCGAGCGTTTTCTGTCGTCGTGGGGATTATTGCTGTGATCTTGGGCCCCTTATACCAGTTTTCACCTGTGTGCGCATATTTCTACACCAATACTTCATTGTAATTTGTACCTGTGTGTGTGTGTGTGCGTGTTTGGGGGAACGCAACGTCGATTATTTGTGTTATCCAGATACTATTAGATTTCTTTCATGATACGAGTGATTTTTGTCACAGCCGCTCCTCAACAAAGTACAGAACAAACAAAACTATTATTTGAACAATTTTTTTTGTCAACACTGTATGAGCTCATGTGCATGTATGCATGATTTCTGTTTGTAATTTTTTTCTTTTTATCAAATAACAGCACAATTGCCACTTTGAATTTATAAAAAAAAATATGAATGCGCTCAATTTTATTTGCCTGAGAGTCAAAAACGTTATCCATGCGGTCGATCGGACTCAGAAATCGCAAAATACCATCACAAGCTCGCGCGAGATTTTTTTATGATCGGTTTCTTGTCATAAATACAAGTATATTTGCTTGTCGTTGTTGTTGGTGATACTCTTGTTTTTTTTTATGTATTTTTTGCCACATTTTATTGTAAGGCATTAATGTGCCACATTCTTGACTGATTACTAAGCGAACTTCACTCAAATCACCTCATAAATTCATAAAATTGCACTCGTACAGTACTTAGATATATGTACATAAGATTGATGGATTCCTTAGATATGATAGTGGGAATTCAGAAAACATATTTCTAAATTTGCTTTGCAAAAACTTTTCACAAATTCGAAACACTTTTAACTCAAACTTTTCACGTTCTTCTGCTCTAAAGCGGCAATACTCGATCACTCGATCACTTAGCAGAAACTTAAAAAGTTTATTTATATTAAAATTTTTAATATATATTTTTTTGGCAATGAATTTTTTTTTCAAATTTGCATGCTACATACTACTAAATGCATATATACATAAAACATACTTTCTTGCGACACAAATATTTCGGCTCACTTCGTTTTGTCTAAATCAGCATGAAGGAACTGTTTGGTCATTTGATTTTATGTTTCGTTTGCGTTCTTTTTTGTTTGTTATTTGAATTTTTTATTTTTTTGGCAGTTCTCAAATAACTGTGTAACCATTGCTGATGTTTTTATGTACATATTTTGATATATGTATCAAGTGGTAGACATATGTACATCATATCATTTCATATATGTATCTTCTGTGCTGCGTTATTTTAAATTTACAAATAAATTTTTTAGCTTAAACTCAAAACGTTTCGAAATCTTGACCACTTCGCTCAGCACCGTAAACCGAACTAAACTCAACGCACCGCGAAGCCACAACTTTTCTCTGCCTCCATAGACCGAGATTCCTTAGTCTCTGACAAACCAATACAGAAACAATTTATACAACTTGTATACCTGTTTCCCTCTGCCATTGGGCATGTGTGTTATGCCCAACAAAAAAATCGTATAGGCAATTATTATTGAGCTCCAATAAATGCCTGCTCCCATATAATACCAAAGCAACTGAAATTAGTAAGTAAATTTTACGAAACCCTCATTAAATATTTGACTTCGGTAGAACAACCCTTTTTTAGGGGATTAGAATATGCACAAAGGTTATGACGTGCAACTCAATAGATATAATGCCTCCCACTTCTTATTCCCCATCTTATCCTTACCAACGGAAGGAGGGGTGACATAACCTAGAAGGTTGCAATGGTCATACCAAATCGCTCCCCCGACAGTCGGGCGTGTACCGGGTTCATATCCGGCAAAAGCCCGTCACTTGACAACACTCTTTGATAGCTGCGCTGCGACTACCACCAGTCACTTTAAACTGAGTGGCTACCAAGTAGCATTGAGCTTCTGAATCGCTATAACGTTACTGGTATGTTCGTTTAAAGTAGAATAAGGCCTCAGCGTCAATAGATTTTCACCTCCTTGTTATACACAACGACTAAATGTGAACCTTGCGGCCATGTGTACTATACAGCCAGAATTGTTCCAAAAGTAATTTTAACATGAAACATCCAATTTGTAGTGGTACCATAACGACATTCGGTACTTTGTAGTAAATATTACCTCAAAGTTCCATATTGTCAGTTGCCGCTACTGTCGGCATCATTTTCTACTAACTTATTTTCCAGATAAAACAAGCAATGCAATTGGAACAGTCGCATCTAGCACAGGTCAAGATTTCCGCTGCGTAACTTCAATGCCAGTCAAGGTTGTGGTTATCATTTTCAAGGCACAACATTACTCTAAGCTCTGTTACAGCTACTAAATATGCTAGGTGGGTTCAACATTTAAAAAACCTTCATATTCTATCAGAGAAAGAGAGAAAAAGGTAGAGAGTGTCTAATAAAAAGCCTTAATTTAGATGACCTGTAATCCATATATATCAGCTTGTCTCTCAGAGAGATTTATGTCTGATTGCACATTTCACGCACTATGTTCAAATAAGCCTTTTATAAGGTGTACGTTTTTTGGCGGCTGTGTCTATGTATCTGCATGCATGAAGTATCAAAGTACAGTGCTAAATTTTCAAAATTTGAACGTCCAAATAAATTTTTCAGTTTAATTGGAATAATTTTATTAATTTATGTCAAAGTCAGGTTTTTTTTTTAGAAGGTACACTTTTGGATCTTTTTAAGTAACAACAATGATATGATACACAGCTTTCCCCGCATGTCTTTTTTTTGGTTTTGTTTTCCTGGCGATTCATTTCGGAAATTAGTTTTTGGGTGTCGCGTAGCAAAGCGCCACAGATATTCCTTCTTATTCATTCATACTCGTTGTGTATCGCAATAACTTCAAGGATCAGCTCTTCTGCTGTTAAAGTATCTTTGTTGGATTTTTAAGCTGCAAAAAGTTGAAGTTATGATCACTTGGTAACCCTTATTGACCACCTCTGATAATAAATAAGAATAAACTTAATTCGCAACCAGATTTTCGTTGTGTATAAAGGTCCACTGGATCAATTATCCCTTTGCATTTTAAGCCAAATACTTTTTGACCTTCAAATCTTCAAAATGTCCGACCGTGCATTGATGGCAGTTTGAGCTGTGCCATGTTTGTGTGTGGCTGTGGCTGTGAATGTTGGCTCGGTGCGCATATTTCTCAGCTATCAGCTACCAGCATTGTGATACTCGTTTACTCGGGGTTGGTTTATTGAAAACGTGATTTTAGATTGGAATGCGCTATTTCGTTGATAATTTCTGTCTACATACAAACAAACATACATACGTTGGCTTGACTTAAAGGCATTTATATCTATGCGAGTGTGTGTGTATTCGCATGATCGTTCGTATAAATTCCTATACATTCTCATTTGGATATGGTGAGAGACTTTTGGGGCTCAGTTTAGTGCATGACCAAAGTTTCTGTACAAAATTGCGATCGTCGCGAGCCTACGAATATTTGTTTTTAATTTTTCGTTTGGTTTTTTATTTATTTTATTTATTTTGTATTCGCCGAATATTTTCTGCGATTGAACGTTTGTATCTAACGTATGTGTGTGTGTGTGTTTGGGTGTGTATGGAGCATTGCCAACGTAGCCATTTGAATGGCCATAAATTTAAATGGGGTATCGTATATTTTCTAATTGGAATGCGGCAAATGTTTAAGCCCCGGTGTAAAGCTGCGCAAGCGGGTGTGGCGCGGCCAGCCTGAAATGCCGATTTAAAACGATCTCGCGGTGCATACCAATACGAAAGTGGAGGTTTGCGTGAGTGTGTGCGTTTGTTGGTATGTGGCGCGGCATAGCTGGGTCTATACAAACATACATACATATTTGTAGATATTTATGCATAAGTTCACTTGCATTTAATATCCACGGCATTTCGACGACTATTCGGGTATTCGAGTATGAAAGCATTTTCATTTATTAAATCGCTGCAGACTTCCATAAAAAATATATAAAATGTAAATGAAGTGCTCCAATGTCCATTGGATTACCTAACCGTAGTTCGTTACTCACCTCAATGTGTGGGTGTACTTCGAACATGGAGATATGACTGAGTCGGCCCCAATCGATCATATAAATCTCAAGAGCCTGGGAAACTTGCAAACCCAAAGAGAGTTGTATATCCTTTCTTCAGAAACTGTGGGTCGATTATCAAGGGCAGGTATAGTCGCCAGAGCTTAAGAAAAATTAGTGGGTGAAGTGGCTGGTCTGCCAGGGCACCACTCTCAGAATAGCCACGGAATGAGTATTTAGGACCCCGGCACATGGACTACATAGTAAGCCGCAAATGCTCAAAGATAAGGAAGTTCACTCCGTGAGCAAAAGGGAGATATCTGTAAATTGATTAAACCTCCATTTGATTCGACCACTTTAATCGGACACACTCCTCCAAAACAGCTTGTTTCCTTGCGAGCTGTGCAAGAACTGGAAATGCTGAGAGTTTTTAAGCAAACAAAAGTTCAGTAGGGACGTGTACATTAACCGGTGTTCGCGGCTTATGGTCTGGGTGTTAGCTACTGACAGCAAGGAGAAATAAAGAAGGGAAAGAAGAGGTAGAATGGGCACGACAGGGTAATTGTGAAAAGTGAGGTGGTGTGGCAGTGAGGGAGCGAGTTTGAGTTCTAATAAAAAGAAGGAAAAGAAGAATGGGAGCATGAAGCAATTTCTCAAAAAAGAAATAAGTTTAATTATATCTACGGAAAAGTTCGAGCAGGACCACGTCTACCGGGGCTGCTTTCGGAATTACAATTTATTTCATAATTTGAATTAAATATAAACATACATGCATTTCTGTGAAGATATATTCACATTGGAACAAACGATCACCAACCACTATCTGATAGGTACCTACACTGTTTTTCAACTGGACTCTAACTAGTACGAAAACCAAATAAATATGTAAAAACTCAATTTTAATATCTTTTAGAATACTGGAGTGCTCAGAGTCGGACAAATCCCAGTACAACTTTTATTTTAATTTCGGTAGTTCCGACAGCAGTTCTTGCGCTACTGAACTCTCTCATGGGAGTCGAGTACTTATCCTCGACACCCAGACGCATTTAAACTAACTTCACTTAGTATGCTTGAGCTAAGATTTTGGTTTGCTCTATTTCGAACTAGTTTGAGACTGGGATATTTCTGTACGAAATCTGACAATTGACATACCATGGGCCATATCCAGATTATAGGCGAATAAGACAGTTGGCTGACTAGCTTTGAGATAGCTGGCAACTAGTTGCTTTGACTACAGGGTGCAGACATACATACATAAATATTCCTTTTTACATATGTATTTATATGGATACCAACAACGCTACTGCGAACACACCCAACAAAATACACAGCCATTATGCATATTTAGAACTGTGGAATTTCGCACATTAAAAACAAACTAGAATTAAGCAAAATAAGAAAAATATTTAGTGATATTGATTTACCTTAGAGTGAAGTACGCTAATGAAATGTTTAATTATGATTCACGAAAGTCACTCAGCTAACCAATACGCAATGTGCTGTGGTGACATTCTTTTGATCATTTTGCTTGATATCAGCAATGTACTTAGGTCTAGTTGTGTGCGCCGAATGGTCAAATAATGGATGACTTCAAATCAGAGTTCGGCCTCTATATCAAATACGATTTGCACACACACACACAAACATCCATTTTTACGATTGTGAGACCTTTTCAGTGGCATTCCAGACGCCTGGATTAAAAGTGGCCAGAGTAAAAAACTTTGGCGATAAGTGCGGAGTATTTAGATAAAACTTCGTTTGCTTTGTTTGAGGGACGTCTGAAAATATTTGCAAGCGCAGTACACCAACAGCGAGATAGTCAATACAAATAAAAATATGCAATTAAACCCAACTCACAAGACTTTGAGCAAGGACGGTTGGAATGACATGTCTTGAAGTCAACAGCATCTCATCAGATTGCTTCTCGGTTGTTTTTCTATTCCTCAGCCAATAATGTTCCGTGGTTTAAATGGATAGTAAATTAGCTACAGAGTGAGGGTCTTGCTTTCTATTCATTTATGCTTCAAAATGCTGGCTGGGTAAGTAAGAATGTATATAAATACCCAACCAGCACTTTTACACCTAAACGCCTCGAAAGCGAGTAATTCTTATGCTTATCCGATTACCATATATTAAGATTAGTACACGTTTTCGGGATTCGCATTCATGAAACAAAATCAAATTCAAAATAAAATACCTTGAGATTGATAGCCATATTGCCAAATCGTTTCATTACGCAAAAATCAGATAGGTGGTAACCCTGCAAACGCATCCTAAGTGACGCCGCTTTAGTAGAAGTGCCATTACCTATACTCAAAAGTTCACCCAATTGAGAAGCCTGGATGGTAATCTTTTTTTTTTAAATACGACGTAAACCACCTTTCGTTTGATTTGATGCTTTATAAATTTTTTTTATGTTGATATTTTAGAATATAATAGGTGGCAACACCGTAGAAACATCTCGTGTGGAATAAGAAAGCTTAAACTGTAGCACACAACCTACCTGAAAAGTGACACAAAAATGTGTCATGGTTTTCAAATTAATAGAGGATATACAAAAGAAGAAATACCATAGGAATTGGTGGCAACGTTGAAGGCTCATAAACGTCGCGCTTATTTATCAAAGAGAAAAACACTTTCCTACTCAACTCACAAACGACCCGCACTTTCCGAAATTTGTGCAACAATCTTTCAGATGCTTGCTGGGTGACCATACGTACTCCATCCCAGCGGGAAAAAGTAATGTTTAGGAATGCGTAAGATAATGTATATTCCCTTTAGACTATATATGAAAACATGCATGAATTTTTCTACAGGGATGCCATACGAAAAGTAATGTGTAGCTCGCAACAAACTGAAGCGACAAGTATACATTACTTCTTATATTACTCGATATAGATGAAAAGATGCATAACCTGCGTTACTTTTTATACAGGAATGTTTAAAATACAAACTAAGAGATGCCGCCCCTTAGTCCAGGCGGCGACACCGTGCCTTTGCACTATGCTGGCAGCCAGGAGGTGCACAGCACCGTCTATACATACTATTTTGAAGGCACATCGAAGGCAACTTTGAGGAGTATCAGGGGCTTAATCGCGTCATTGAGCTCTGCTGCGGGGGACGAGATAAGTGCTAGCATTTGTTCACTCATCTCACCATTTCGACCAGCTGGGATATGAAGCAACGAAAACACAAGAAGAAACATAAGGTTTCTGCTTGTATTTCATATTTTATTTGAGTTTTAATTTTTCACAATGAAGTAAAAATTTTTTTCTCCTAAGCCTTATGCAAACAAAACATAAAACACCGTGAAAAAATAAAAAATGTAGTACTACAAATAAAAATAGAGCGATTGATATTTTCTTACAACAATTTTCGTATATCTTTTCATGCATGAAAAAGGTAATGCAGTCCCCATTTTCCCACTGGGATGCTATAGAATTTCATTTGTGATTGTTCTTGTGTTTGTCGCAAAGTGTGTGTACGGGGCTGAGTGTGTGAGTGAAATTCCAATGGTCTGCTGCAGCAGTGGTTAAAGCAAGGGCAATAACAGCGGCAATAAACTACTTGGACAACTGGACAGCAAAAAGGCTGCGACCACGACCACTATAAAACTAAAGACGAATAAAACCGATACAAAAGGGAGAGCAAAAACTAAAAAGATTTTAATAGCCGAGGCTGTGGATATATGTAGTATGTGCGTTCGTAGTCAAAGTCGATGTTTGATGTCTAAGTCGGAATCGAAGCCTAAATCAAGTTACAAAATCACACAAAAAGTTGGAGCATCGTGACAGCAACCATATATAATATTGTACCCCATTTGATTTCTGTTGGAGCAAAACAATGCTAGAAGGATTCGGGTCTACACTCACGCCATTGATTTACAATGCGGGAGTTCTACGCAGTTCACAAATCGAGACGACCGCAACGGTTACTTTGATTCAGTTTGATATTGCCCAACATATGGTCACAGAAATATGTTCAGAGGCTAGCTACTTCGGGATTATATTTGCAGGGAACTGTCATGGAAACTCAATGCAGATGGCTAGACTAATAAAGAAATGTCTGCTTTGCGCGGCTAGAGAGTGGTCATTGGTAAAAACTTGGAGCTCTCAAAAATATTAGTACACAGGTTGCATGCTAGGGGGGTCAAACTGATACTATTTTGTGGAGTGCTGTGAATATCTTCCAACAAAAACTATGGAATTGTAATATTGAACATCGAAACAGGGGACCCGGACACTACAGCAAGCGGACCGGAAAATTAAGTGGTGGAATCGTTTATGGATGAATCTTAACTAAATGGAATTCGTGAGGGAATAAGTCAAGTGCGCTAAGTCTGCTAAATATTTTGGTTCCCCGATAATAAACCATTTCGGATGTCATGGACTAGATGCTGTGTAGCTCTCTAACAATTGGACTAGTGGTATGACCCGATAACCAGGCATGCGTGAATACCTAATTGTTTAGTCTAAATGATTTCGTTTCGAATATATTAAGTTTTTGACACTAACAAAAATGTTTCAATTAAACCCAAATATAAAAGTGCCAGAGTTGGGCAGCGTGATAATGAAGAAAAGCTATTTGAGTGGCGAGTATAACATCCCAAACAAAAGTATGCAACGATAAATATATTTACTAGGCATGGGACTATTCGAATACAAATTATTCGAATAAAAAATCCATTTGTTCGAATAATATTTATTCAAACATACATACACACAAAACGTGAATGCATACTTATAGACACAAGCGATGAAGGCAGTGAATTTCGCTTCCGATATTGAATAAAACCATTCGAATAAACGGATAAATTATTCGAATAAATACTATTTGAATTTTTTGAAACGAATATTTCTATTCGTTTGTTCGAATATTATTCGAAAATAGTCCCACTACTAATATTTACTATACATGTACTACTTATATATTTACATACATACATACATACCTTTCACAAAAGTTTTGCAAAAACGCTGAGCGCAAATGATCAAGTCGACCGCCACACGGGACCAACTGACTAACACTCAAACTCAAAACAGGCCAAGCTGGGCCCGATCGGGCCACGCCAGGCATCCAGTGCCTAACCAAGCCAGTTGGAGTCGAGCGTACACACAAATTGCCCCGCAAGCTTGAAATGTTTTTGGACTGACTGCATACCTACCTTTCTTTCCTCTTCAGCTTGGCTTGCCGTGGCATGGCTCGATTCAACTTAATCAAGTATTGCTGCTTCAACAATATCCAGCTTGCAATGTTCTCGCGAACTGGTTTCAACCCGACGCACGTCAGGATAGTTGTTGTGGTTTTTGTTGTTGGTATTGCTGTTGCTCTGAAGGCTAACTATTTTTTGTATAGCTTTTTTGTTGTTGTTTTTTGTATATTTTTATTTTTACCCATGTTTTTAATGTGATTTTTAGTGTTTTTTATTCCTATTCCTCATTGTGTATAGCAATTACATTAGGGTGTTTCATTTTGAGGCGATATTTTGGCTCTGTCCGAACTGAAATTCAATTTTTGTATGGCCAAATAGCTTATTTATTTCCCTCGAAAAAGTTGATAATCAAATACCAAGAAAGAAGACAGGGATTGGGTGCCTCTGCGGATTAGGTGGATTAAAATATGTCCGAGGTAGGTATACCTATTTTAAGAGGCGACTAAAATTCATATCGACGCTGGTTTTGGGGTCAACGAAAGCACCACAGGCTGGTGCCCCAAGGTGCTTGTACTGGAGTGTACCGGATTCATATCTGACAAAGGACTGTCATCATCAGTATAACCCTATTCGGTCCGTCACGTCCCATTCGCTTAATTAGTGCAGTTATTTCGCAATCCTGTTGTCATACACATACTTCATCTATGGGGCTCCCAAAATGGCGCCCAATCACCTCAGAATAACTCTTTATTGATTTTTGTTGAAGACTGCCCGGCAGGTGTCTTGCCCGAAAAATTTTCGCTATTATTCAAAAGTTTAGGTTGAAAAGAGTGAAGTAATTGTTTGAGAATCTGTCTGATCCCAAGATATAAATCAAATAATTGGATTTTTGATATTTCTTTAAATAAACGAAAATTACCTTATTAAAAAAAATAAAATCAAGTCAGAGGAGCTTTGCATTTAATATGTATAGCCGCAGCTTCTTCTTCTTAGCTGTTATAGAACTGAAGTTGCTTTAAATAACGCCATAACGAAGAAAACTTAAAATTAAACAAAGAATTAAGATATGAATCATAAATAAACCACACATATTTAGTTTTTAGGAGATAACATATTTACAACCCTGAAAATCTCGGGAAAAAGCACGTGATCCCCCGGAAGTGTGTTGTCTTTTTAGGGCACAAAATAATAGTAAATGCTTGTATGTAGTAACCAGTGATGTAACGAATGCCACTTTTTGAACATTCGTGAATGCGAATTCGAATATTCAGTTTTGGTTCAAATTTTTTGATAATTGTGTGGCGCTGTGCAGTCTCGTTCGATAGACGTGCGTTTCGTTTGCATTTTGTTAGTTTGACATCTTCTTTTGCGAATCGGAGTGGAAGGCAGTGGATAAAGGTACTCCGAGTAAATGGAATGAAGGATCTCGCGTTCAAAGTGGTTTCAAAATACAAACCTCCCTGTGTTGATTTGTGCGTGTGTGTAGATTCGTAGTAAGTTTCGCTACTAGTAGACATACGATATACTACGCTCCTGGGTACCATTCTCGACATTTTTTATGGCGCCGTCTACGAAGAGTTTTTATATATATAAATAATCTAGTGTTTCTGGCCCTCCTGGCCAGAGTAAATGTCTACAAGTAGCGGAACTTACTCCGAAGCCCCACAACACTAACCAACACAGGATGATTTGCTTTCAATATTAAAACAAGCAAGTTTAAATAATGTAATATTCACAAATAATTGAAAATAAATGGATTTTTGTCTTATTAACCTAGTATTATCTTCAAACTACTTTTTTTCAGATATTCATATTCGCAAAAGATTCGCAGAAATTTTGCGGATGCGAATGCGAATGTCCAAAAACATACGAATATTCGCAAAGGCGAATGCGAATATTCGCGACATCACTGGCAGTAACAAACGTACATACATATATCGTCCCTTTTATTATTACGAGTTGGCAACACATTACTCCATTGATTTAAAAGTTGCACAGTCTTCACAGTTGAAGCTCCCAATCGATGTACGAATGACAAGAATGCAATACATTTTATTTGGTCAAGTTTCGGTGCGGTTGCACGTGCGGCAGCGGGGAGGGTCTATAATAAGAATGAAATGCCGGATTGTATCTCGAAATATTTATGCTGTGGCATCATGTTTGCTGCCCAAAGCTGCGACTGATTCTTTGTTTAAGCCTTGTGCCAGGGGTGCCAGCAAAGCAACTGAATGCATGGACAATAAAGTTCGGGAATATTTTAAGAAACTAACAAGAACAACAACGAAAACATTGGTCCAGTATAATAATTGCCAATGGAATGCAATATTGCCCAAAGCTACACAAACATACACCACAACGTGCTTGTGTATGGGCATTTCCATGGCGAAAGAAGTCATTTGCCAAAGGAGAAAAAGTGGTGAATCATTTAAACTTCTAAAACTTAAACGCCACTGGTTTGACTTTTGAGAAGTCTCATTCTGTAGAGCTAAATTTTTTTGGAATAACAACAGATACCAATTTAAATTTATGAAGTTCTTTAAGCAAATGAAGCATTTAACCGTTTAGAGCTCAGTGTGTTATATATGACACACGCCGTAATGCTTACAAAGCAGTAACATTTTCAAAACCTTTGGATGATAGTTTTTTTGTGTTTTATCTCGGAAACTGCCTTATAACTATCGAAACGGGGGGAGGTTGAGCTAAAGCACTGAGCTACAAGCGCCAGTAACACTGCTATCAACACCCGGCATACAGAAGACATATGCGGGAAGCGTCTATACACTTTACTGTATGGCTCCGAGTTATTCGCAGGCAAACTTAAGGTAAGAAGCTCCGTCTCCACTTATCGAACTGTATGAGAACCAGCCGTGCAGGTGACGGTCAGAAAATCCTACAGTTTAAGAAAAAAGTGCAAATGGATGAAGAAATGGTTCAAGGAACTTCCCAGACGAATTTAAGAAGCTCATTTACGGATAATACTGTACCTGACATATGCCGGACAGCCGAAGAGAAACCCGTTTGTATTATCGTCATCCTCCACAATAAGCCATATCATATGGTTGATGAGATTATGGTGACTAGAAGAACTCGCTACACCGTCCTATTTAAGGGGTAAATTTTAGAAAAAACTGCATGGTTAAGCAAAAAGGATATTTAAATATGCGTCCCATTTTTATTTTGGAGTTAGCGATTACCTCAACTTAGCTATACCAAAATGATTGTTTCTTTTATTGATCAAAGGAAAATACACTCTCCGAAGGTTATGGGAGTGATACTGGTGTGCGCAGTCCTTTGCCGGATATGAATGAGGTATGCTCTGTTACTAGCACCTTCTGGAACTAGGCCGACTGCCGCGAGAGCGATTTGTTAAACCCTGACAAACATTCAACCATATCAATCGTATATTGTTTTTTTGTCTAAAATATGACAACAACTACAACCACTAAAATATATCTCCGCCATACAACTCATTAATAAGGGGATCTCCAAAAACTCGTCGATATGTCTTTAACTAAAATACGATCATAGAACAAACTATGGGTGTCATACCTACTTACTATTTATATATTTACATACATAAATACGTACATACTTACGATATAAGCCGTTCGTTAACCAACCATTGTCAGTCACATATTTCAATTCCAATTTGGCATTTGGCTAAAGTAGCTGAAAAATGTGTTTGTCTCTTGATTTGGGCTCAATTTGAACTCGTTGTTGGGGCTATTGCGAAAATCGGCCACAAAACTTGTAAATTTATATTGGAAGGCATCTTTCGGCTTCGAGGTGCGTGTTCGTTTTGTATGAAAAGGTACGTTTGTATTTATGTTTGTACATGACTTCGTTGGTTGGGTTCGATTCAGTTTGGTTTGGCTTGGTTTGATTTGGTATGTGGTTCTGCATACTTTGGCATTGCAACGCGAAATCGCATTCGATGGTATTTGGTATTTGGTGCACCATGAATTTCACTTTATTTCACTTACTTCATGCCGCTCTAGCGATTCAAAAATTCAACGATCCAGCGAACCAACGATCAAGCTATCCAGCGCTCCAATGTTGTGTGGTGTCTTTTTGTTTTTGTTGTGGGTATTGCTATGTGTATGCCTATGGTTATTGGCCTCTCTTGGCGGTCACCCCCGCCCCTCAATCAATCGATTGTTTAGCTCAGGCGGCTCATTCGCGCGTTTTCGTAGCCAAACAAGTTTTGGTATTTATGCTGTTTACCTTTTTTTTTACCTACATACATACATGGTACATACATACATACTTGGGCATACATTTTTATGTGACGAACTAGGTATAAGTCCACACTGATATGTCTGTGAATATGATATTTGAATTCGTTTCACTTTATTCGTTATTTGGCGTTGTAAATATGTTTGAAATTATTTGCGTGAATACACATACATATATCTATACATATTTACCCATTTGAAAATGTGTGCGTACAAGCATATTACATACATATCTTTAATTATTATATTTAGCAGGACTCCAAAATAAGAGTTACCCGTTAGGTCATTTTCTTTACGTTTACTTTACCTTTACCTTTACCTTTACCTTTACCTTTACCTTTACCTTTACCTTTACCTTTACCTTTACCTTTACCTTTACCTTTACCTTTACCTTTAACCTTACCTTTACCTTAACCTTAACCTTACCTTTACCTTTACCTTACCTTTACCTTTACCTTTACCTTTAACCTTTACCTTACCTTTAACCTTTACCTTAACCTTACCTTAACCTTTACCTTTACCTTAACCTTTACCTTTACCTTTACCTTACCTTTACCTTTACCTTTACCTTTACCTTTACCTTTACCTTTACCTTTACCTTTACCTTTACCTTTACCTTTACCTTTACCTTTACCTTTACCTTTACCTTTACCTTTACCTTTACCTTTACCTTTACCTTTACCTTTACCTTTACCTTTACCTTTACCTTTACCTTTACCTTTACCTTTACCTTTACCTTTACCTTTACCTTTACCTTTACCTTTACCTTTACCTTTACCTTTACCTTTACCTTTACCTTTACCTTTACCTTTACCTTTACCTTTACCTTTACCTTTACCTTTACCTTTACCTTTACCTTTACCTTTACCTTTACCTTTACCTTTACCTTTACCTTTACCTTTACCTTTACCTTTACCTTTACCTTTACCTTTACCTTTACCTTTACCTTTACCTTTACCTTTACCTTTACCTTTACCTTTACCTTTACCTTTACCTTTACCTTTACCTTTACCTTTACCTTTACCTTTACCTTTACCTTTACCTTTACCTTTACCTTTACCTTTACCTTTACCTTTACCTTTACCTTTACCTTTACCTTTACCTTTACCTTTACCTTTACCTTTACCTTTACCTTTACCTTTACCTTTACCTTTACCTTTACCTTTACCTTTACCTTTACCTTTACCTTTACCTTTACCTTTACCTTTACCTTTACCGAAAGTTGTGTTCGCTTCAGTAACTTTTATTCATTTGTTTCAATTAGTTGACAGTTATTCGGGTGCCTGCTATTTTTATATTTACCTATGTATACATACAGTCACACATATATATGTACATTATTGTAAATTCCTCGCAAATTGTTGAAATTGGCGTCGTTCATTGGTAATTCCCAAAGTGATTCGGGGCAAAATACAAATTCCAAGCATTTCAAGCATATTTCAAAGCTATACGCTTTTCCTTAAACGTATTTATGTGCATCTGTATTCATGTTTGTATATATACATACGTCACACAGAACACAGAATAAATTGTTTACTCAAAATGCGTATGTACGTTTTATTGTAAAAGGTCCGTTGAGCTTGGTTCAACCTAAGGAAACATAAGAAAGCCTCAAATTAGAACACTCTGTTTTATGATAAACGCGACACAAATTTTAAGGGCTGAATGCAGTTCGCAAGAAAAGGTTCAAGAAATTTTTTCATTTTTTACCTGGAAGCCAAATTTTAAGTTATTTTTATTTGAAAGTTTGTATATGGCCTTCTTTAAGGCGCGTATCGCTCAAAAACCGCTGAATATATATAATTGGGGGCAACTTTCACTGTGGCATTACTAGACGTCTAACTTCAAACTTAATACATCCCTTATTTCGATAAATATACCGTTTTCGGCGTTATCGACCGATATGTGGACCAGGGTAGCCCAAAATGTGTTAGTAGGATCCCTACCAACCACGGCTATCCACTTTTTGTCAATTTCTTATTGAATTTCAAAACCATCTCTACTTTTTCTACTACATAATAATACCAACGTATATTTATTTAATTTTTCTTTTATTTGATTTTATTTTATTCTATTCTACTTTTACTTATTTCAATTCATTTCATAAAATTTTTTTTTTTGGTTTAACGTTGTGACATCCCTCGCAGTGCCTAAAAGTATCCCAACAAGCAAAGTAAACTTAAAATAAATCTTTAAAAAGCTTTCGGAAATAAGTATTAAGCTTACAAAATTCAGACTTTTCGTTTATAAAACGTTTGAAAATAAACGTTGTGTAATTGAAACGACACGTTGATAAAAGGCTTATTAATTTAAACCTACAAAAAAGATTTTAAAGAATGCTTTCCAAAAGGTTTTTTTTTTAAAGATTTGCATTTCACTTTTAAATTGAAATTATTTGTAACAGTTTTTTCTTGAAGTTTATAAAAAGTTTACTTGAAACTTTCAAATAAATTAAAACTGAAAAAGCTTACATATCGCTTATTGTAGCAAGTTTACTTTATATTATTTTGAAAAACATTTACAGAAATGATTGTTGGGATGATGCTTTGTATATGTGCTGTCGGGTTGGTTTTAAGAAATTTTTTAGTAAAAGGAGTGCAGATAAGTTTTTTCTTACGACATACACGACATGTACAATGAGAAAGTGGGTAACATATACACGCCGCCCATACAAAACTGTAAACTTTTTTATCCTCAATTTTGGCTTGTGCGACCTATGTTTTATCGACTTTTTTATCCTCGTATGGTTGGTAGTGATATGGGTATATCTCTATTGCAAGTATATCTACATAAAGAAATTTATATATATGTTTTACGCCAAAGGATAATAGCTTCAGGATTTCTCTCAAGGACGTCCTAGTAAAATAAGTCTTGCATGTTCTCAAAATAGTTAAGTGTAGGAAATTGGTCTGACGGGGCGTATGATGAACATCTTTACATATAATAAAATGTGAAGAGTTGAATGACCATTCAAGCCAAACTTTAGATAAGACGACTCACTATCGTGCGATTTTTGGACTTTATGATGGAGCAGCTATTGGAAGTAGCGGAGCCAAACCGCACTGGTACAATGTATTACAAGAGCGAAGATATACTTGCCCTTAACAAGCTCGCCGTAAGTTCTGTCTTCTATGGTTGGGTAAAGAATTGAAAAGAGGTGGTCTTGTGGTGAAAGAGGACAAGAGAAAATATGTGCTATTGATAGTTATTGTGAGGAAACAGTGTTAATACGGGTGCAGCGGAGAACCACCATTGGCAGCGATTGCTGCTTTGTGCTGAGTAGGTTAGGCCTCGCCCCATGAACAAAGATCACGCTCTATAAGTCTCCCAGCATACCTGCCCTGATGAACGGATACCATTAAGTATTACTCACGTTGATCTGCTATCTGGTTTCTCACAAAGTCCCTCTGACTTGGAACTCAGAAGCGTGGCAATCTTTTCAATCTTTCAAGACAAGTTGAGAATTAAATAACAAGGCATTTAAGTAAATGTATCTCTCTTAGATTTGGTCAATCAAATTTCTTAACAGTCTGGAAGCCAATGTAAGAACTGTCTTTCGGCAAAGGTTGGCATGGTGGACATTGTATACATCTTTAATTCGATCTTTTTGAATCTACAATGCATGAAACGGCGGGATAAGTGTTTTGGAACAGTCTAATATAAAGCCCCACATGCACACGCATACAAACATACCCTGTAGGGAAAATTTTCTGAACTGGTGAACTTGTAGTGCATTTGGAACTACTTCTAGTTCGACTACATCAACTTTCGAATTTAGCAGTAGCTCATCTCTCTTACAGGTCAGATCCAGTAATTTAATGGTAAAAACCTTAAGACATTTTTCTATTGGCCCAACTATTTCTATGTATAGAACATAACATTTCTCGAAGGAATATTTTTTTTCGCATCCTGAAACTCAATTACAACTCAAAATGGCTAGTGATGGTTGCTTAACCCCGCGTTTTGATCTAGTAAACATCTCCAAATCCAAAGTTGTATCTCAACAATAAGTGAGTTCCCTGCAGGGAAGCTAGATATGTATGCATGTGTGTGTGCTCCTTCGCTTTGCATTGTTGCTGCTGCATCATGTTGTTCCTGCCGGTGGTGCTGGCTGTTGTTGCTATTGGTTTGCTGCGATTCCGCATGCGCAACACATCAACGACATATCGTCATCGTGCAAATGCAGCTTGGCATAAGGCTGGCTGGTGGAGTGAGGGTCTTTTTGTCATTCCTTTGGTTTGTGTTTTGGTTGATTTGCCCTCTGGCCAGGCGACTCGTGACTCAAAAATCGACAAAAAGAACCAATTCCTGCACAGTAGCTGTTTCATGTTAATGCGCGCCGATATTGCAGTGAAAATGCCAACAAAAACAAGCACCAGGAACAACACTTTGCAAACACACATCTACACACACACATGCAGCATACAGCATACATATGGTCATCGTACATTCGAGTCTTACACGAACACCAACTCGATCCAGAGCAGCAATAACAACAACCACAAAGAGAACAAATCTTTGCACGATCAAGTAAAGCTGGAAAGCGCGCCACATTCGTTAACCGACAGCAGCTGATGATGCCATGGCGTACGCAGGGCGTATGGGCTCTAGCATTGGCAACTAAATGCAATGCAGGGGAATGGAAGCCAGCGTCAAACGTACAACAAGAAATGAAAAACATTTACGGCCGCGTGTAGCGCGAATGTTTGCAAGCAATGAATGACGAGGATGACGACGACTTTGACGTTGTTGCCATGGTCGTGTTGCGACCCAACTACGCTCACAATACGAATATTCCCCGCTCGTCCGCCCGCCATCATATTTCGGTTTATTTGGATGCCAAGCCAGCGACCAAAAACAGTTACGGGTACCCATGGCTGTACCGGTCTGGATGTTTGGATGTGCTTGGTTGGACCAAAAATGCTCCAAAGTTTGTTATGCTTGTAGAGTTCATTTGGCTATTTGGACTGTTCGTTTTCACCCTTGAGTGATTCTGTGTGTGTGCGAATGTGGGTTCGGAAGAATCACGCCACGAAACCAAACATACAAACATGCGCCAATACATACCCTGCAGTCCAACCTACTAGTTGTATACTAGTTTAATACAATAATAATAAAGCCATAGGCAATAAAGCCATATGGCCTTATTTCTCAACATATTGAGAACTGAGGCCATATCAATCAATATGGCATTATTTCCACTACTTGAAATATTTAATGTGAAATAAAGCCATATAATCGCATCGCAAACTAAATCAGAAAAAGTCACACGTTCAGTCCTATTAATTTGGCATTTATTAAAAAAAGCGGCGCAGGCGAAAATTTGGAATAAAAAATCAAAATATTTAGTCCTATTAATTACAAATTTTAATTTTTTAGTATGATCAAAATTTAAAATATTTAGAGAGAACGCCGACGCGAGAGTAGTAACGCCGAAATAGGGGTGGGAGCTGCGAGCCAAAGTGAACAAACGTCAAAGAGGCAAAATTTACTTTTCGCATATTTTTTCGGCAAATGACAGAAGGTCTTAAACCCGGGGCAAACTCCTGTAAGAATGAGACCGCCGAGGATGTTCAGAGAGCACTCAGAATATGGAGGGATCACTTCTCTGCCCTTTTAAATGGAGAAACTGAGCAAGAAATCAGAGAAGATGCCGAGCCCGAGCCCACAATCGAGGATGATGGAATTGACGTTCCGCAACCCGACTATAATGAGGTGCGAATAGCAATATCCCGATTGAAAAACAATAAAGCAGCTGGCGGAAAAAATGGGTTTGGTGGTGAACGAGGGCAAAACGAAGTACCTTCTGTCATCATGCAAAGAGTCAGCGCATTCGCGCCTTGGCAACCAAGCCACTGTTGGCAGCAATAATTTCGAAATAGTACCTGGGAACCAGCATTAATACCAACAATAATGTTAGCCTAGAAATCCGACGAAGAATTACTCTTGCAAACAAATGCTACTTCGGACTGAGTAGGCAATTGAAAAGTAAAGTCCTCTCTCGACGAACGAAAATAACACTCTACAAGTCACTCATCGCACCCGTCCTACTATATGGTGCAGAAGCGTGGACACTAACGTCTGATGAGGCGGCTCTGGGAGTATTCGAGAGAAAAGTTCTTCGAAAGATTTGTGGACCTCTACGCGTTGGCGACGGCGAGTACCGAAGAAGATTTAATGATGAGCTGTATGAACTTTACGCAGACGCCGACATAGTTCAGCGAATTAAAACACAGCGGCTTCGCTGGCTAGGCCACGTAGTGCGAATGAGCGAAGATGCTCCAGCCCAGAAGGTATTCTTATCGGCACCCGCCGGTGGAAGCAGAGGAAAAGGGGGACCACCACTCCGATGGAAGGACCAAGTGGAGACCGATTTGCGAATGCTGTTTGGTTTATGAGATGTCATTGAGATGTCATGTGATACATAAACATCACACGTGATATTACCAAAAGTGCAGTAATGCCATAATGGGTTTATTTCATTGTGGAAATAATGCCATATTAAATAATATAGCCTGGTTTCTCAACATGTTGACAAATAAGGCCATATGGCTTTATTGCACCCCGCTACCGACAGCCCAACCACTCGAAGTTCTGTCTTATTTTCATATAAGCAACTATACAGATTTTTAAGTATCTATCGACAGTTTTAGAGGTTTGTTGCTACTAGTGATAGTGGAGACCTTGCAGCCGCTCAGACTGGTATGAATAGCCCAAGAAATTCTACTTAACGGACTAGAACGTTTTCTGACTAGTTTGGAAGTTGGCTGCGGGGTAGGAGCAGTACAGGCTCTGCAGGTTTCTCGCTAATTCATTGCAGACTTGGCTTCGTCGTCTTCCTTTATTCTGCTGTCACTGGCAGCTTGACTACGAATACTGACGGATTGGTAATTTTGAGCATGTCAGAAAGTTAAGTAAGGTTTATGCCCGAAAATACTCTACATTCATATACCTCATGCACACATACACACACACACACACACACATGCAAGGCACACATATAGGAAAGCAAAGGTAGATGTGCCTGTTTGGAGGTCGGTATTTTTATTGCGATCGCGAGAAGGAAACAAAAATCTGTAAATTCCTACACCAATGCCATTTGCCAATTGCCACTTTTTTGTTTTTGGTTTTGTGCCCATAGTGACTTTTGGTCTTTTGTGTAGATTCTGGGAGCGACTATTTAAGCTACCTTTTTTGACTTGCGCATGTGCCATTATTTTTTAGTCGGAAAAAATAAGAAAATAAAAAAACCCACATAACGAACTATGGACATATCCACGGAATATAAATTAAATTCCCGTTCTAGGAGGATAGGGTTGGGGTGATAGATCGAGACCTATCGGAACGACCCAAGTAAGACTACGCATGTTCTTGAAGGGGTCATTCACCAAATATTTAGGTTCTGAAAAATGTCATTTAGGTTTTTTCTCTGTTTGTTCTAGAGAGATTCGTTTTCATCCCAGAAATCGTTTGATTGGAGTAGCGACAAAAACGATCATTGAAGATTTAGGGAAGAATTACCGATGTGTGCGGTATTTTTCCGGATATTGGTCCTTTTAGGACAATAGGCGTGAGAATGATTTGTTTAAGCCGGAAAAACTCTCCATCTATATCATTTATCTTGTGACTTTAAAAGAGCTAATCTTGTATACCCATTACTATTTGCACCAGTCTCTACTCCCAGAATATGTAACAAAACATCAACAGCTTTCAGTCGTCACAAACTCGACAAGTTTGTTATGCTTCTTAGCGTCTGCCTCCGCAAATTCCTTTGCAATAAGTCGCAAATATAGCACTTCCAACCTCCACAATTTTAGGAAAGCTTGGCCCTTCGGGATGAAGCGTTAGGCATCGGATCGGATTCGAAAGCTTTAAGTAGGCAACAAAAAATTTGGTTTGGTCTTGAACTCTTTTTTACACCACCAAGACACCTATACCTAACTTAGTTTCCAAGGTTATTGTTTTATCCTAAAATAAAATAAAATTTTGTGACTTTGCCAATGGATATCCAACAATTTTTGTTTCGTTTGAAGAGAATTCAAAGAGGAAGAAAAGGAAATTAAGAGGCAGATGAGTGGGAAGAAAAGTGAGGTCTCCCTAGCCTTACAATTATACAAATGCAGGACCAACATTAAAGAAGCGATTTCGAAGTTTATTAACTAAATAAATCCTAGCTCCCTGAACATTTCACTATAGCCACCCTGTGCACCGCGGGCAAACAAATTAAGCAGTAGCCATGGCAACTGAAAGGACAAAACAAAAATATTTGATTTACTCTTGCAGCCGAATTTCTCTTGGTGTCTAGTAATTAAATTCAAGGAAGCGAAGTAGACGTAAATATAAAATTATACCTTTATTTTGAACGAAAAAGAAATCATTTAAAAACACATCTTGCAACACAAATAAATACAAATTGAGTCAAGCGATGCGACGGCGACGATTTGTTAGGAATTCCAATCAAATTGTGCGACCTTCAAAGAAATAAAAATAAAAAAAAAGCACACACACATACACCTAAATAAAAAGAAATCCGTGCTTACCAACTGTGGCCGTTGAAGAAATTAACTCATATCCGGTGCTTAAAATTCCAGCAGGCCAAATCAACAAAACCCGAAAAGACAGTGGAACCAATTGACTTCGAACAAAATACAATACTCTATGCAAGTTTGTATGTATGTATTTTGATATATTAGGGTGCACCTTATTCTGCAAGACTTGCTTTGGAAAGCTTCGACAAGCAATCAAATCCTTTGAGGAGTGTGTGATGAGGTGAGGACTGCGATATCCCCGCTCTAATTCCGTCTAAACTCGACCAGATCTTTTTAATACGTCAAACCCAAGGAAAGGAAATGGGTACACGCCATCTCTTGTCGATTTAAAAACAACCTTTGACAGCGCCAAAAGGAGCTGCATGCTTGCTGGTTGGTCGGTATTTGACTTCCCTACAAAGCTTATATGCGGCTTCAGACAGGTCGTGATGTTGATACCATGGACCTTGACAACCATGCAGTAAGTTCTGGCTTCTCTTGGGCCAATGGGATTTTGCGGTAAACGAGGACTATACACAGCAATACAGTCTGCGTGTTACTCTGGTTTCGGGTCCAACGAAATCGGTCTCTGTTTGTTTATTTGTTTGAGTAGCGACCAAAACAATCTCCAAAGGTTTTGGGGAGTGTTGTCGAAGTTGACAGTCCTTTGACGGATATGAACCCAGTACATTCCGGTACTCCCTTGCGGTATATGCCCGACTGTAGCGGGAGCTATTTGGTATGACGAGTGCAATCTTCTAGGTCATGTCATCCCCCCTTCCGTAAGGAAGGAGAAGGTTAGTAATGAGAAGTGAGAGGCATCATAACCGTACATCAACCATCGAGTTGCAAGTCATTAACTTTGTGCATCTTTGTCGCCTCTTACGACCGGTGTGTCTACCTCGGGCATATTCTAAACCCCTAACCCGCATGGCCAACGAAGCATATATGTAAACATATACGAAACCGTTCTCTAGGTAGTGGGTGTAGCACAACAAGTTACTAGTACCGGAGCGTATAAGTCTCATATCTGGCAAAAGGATTGCCAGGGGTTTTACTGGCACTCTGTTTGGTTCGTCAAGTCGCAGTCTGTGAATGGATGTCATGACCAAGCAGTTTTTCTTGTAATTAACAGCCCTGAAGCATGGCTCAGAATCACGGGCAGCATTCGAGCTTTACGCAGAAATGGGCATAGTGGAGCGAATTAAAGCGCAAAGCCTTCGCTGGCTGGGTAAAGTTATGCGAGTGAACAAAGAAGCTCCGGCCCATAAGGTTTTCGTAACGACACCCTAATTCAAAACAAAGAAATAGTATGGCAAATATTATACCTGTATGTTTAATAGTATTTCTTTTGCTGAGACCGCAAAACGTAATAGGCCCTTCCAGTGAAGCTTAAAATACTAAGCCTAAATACTATAGCTCTTGACTGTAGACTGCGTAGTCTCGCTCTCTGTCTCAACAAAAAATTCTCTCTACAAATAAGGCGCACCCTAATGTGGATAGCTAATAAAGCAAGAATGGAATAAAACCGATTCAAATAACAAATATTTCAGTACAAGAACAACAACAAGTTGAAAGGAAACTTCAAAATAACTAAAACGAATCTGTAGTTGGCGTGCAGAAGAAGAAAAAATAAACCACAAGATGGCAGCAACTCCTTTGGCTCCATTGGCACCGTTGCCCGTCTCACGAATGATGCTGGGCACCGCCAACAATATGAGCATGACGACTACAGCTACGACTTCGTCCATGGCATCACTTTCAATGCGAACACATGCACACTCCCCAACCCCGCCGTCCCAGTCGCTGGCACAGTCTCAGCAAAAAGAAACACCAACAATGACAGTGGCCGCACTTGAATGGCAATATTTTCAAGCCGTCTCCTTGTTTCAACGACGAAAATATGAAAAATGCATTGAGGTGTGCAATGGTATGTTGCGAGCTGGGCACGAATCAAATGTGCAAATGTTTACCGCACAAACGGAGAGCCACGAGGCCGATGCACAATACATGGGTAGGGGAGGTGGTGCTGGCGCTGGTAGTGGCAACGGCATTCAGAATCGAGTGCATAACATGCAAAGTAATGCGTCCTCCAGGCAAGGGCGAGGCTTTAGTCAAAACTTTAAGAATAACAAAAACAATAACAACAATGTCAATGGTAATAACAATAAAGTGAGCATGCCCACGTGGATGATGGAGGGCGTTTGGCAATTAAAAATGCGCGCACTTACCCAGCGTGTCTACATTGACGATCTCGAGACAGATGATGCTTTCGAGGGGGGTAAGTATGGAGTATGAGTGGTTGTAGAACGCACAAAGTCAAGCAAAATGCACAGTAGCCAAAATGTATAATCACACTGTTATTTAGCCGCATAAAACGCTGTGCAATTTAAAGTTTACTGAAAAGCTAATTGCTACAGCCGTGTGCGTATTGGTGCCGAACCGTTTTGGTTTCAATGTTCATTGGTTCATTTCTTCCATCACGCCGAATCATTTTTTTTATTTTCTTTGAGCTTCACATTTGAAGTTGAGCCGAAAGTTCGCTTCTGGGTCAATTCCAGATATAATTAGAGGAATGCTGGTTCTTAGTTAGCGGGAATGGGACTTGAATTTAATACCTCCCGTTGCAGATGAAACCGTTCTCCACTTTGTTTTTTCAATGGAGTGGATGGTTCCATCTTGGCCTGCTTTTCCGATACCTGCCGAATCGTGTCACCTTCATTTATCTGCATAACAACAATAATAATTCCGAATAAGAATAACCTCGATCCCGTATAAGTCTTCCGTAGAACAAAGTTAGCATGGTCGAAATATCCCATTCTACTTTTAGTAATTTTAGTAAAAGCTTGAAGGCTAAGCATGAAGTGCGTCGATGTTTCCACCTTGTCATCGTCCATGTAACTACAGAAGGACTGGTCTCTAATACTTTGAGGGGCACTACGTATACTCCACTTGGGAAATGCCGTACACTGGCTATGAAAAATCGCATGATTCTACAAGAGATTACATCAGCCCAGCGCTTGGTCAGCTGGTTTGTGTTCCATCTCTTCAAGAACAGACTACCGCCAAGTCCTGTGCACAAGTACCCAATTGGGCTAAGTGGTCGGTGCGTTAGTTGCTCTGAATATTGCTATGCCCCGGGATCCAGATCATGCTTATTGTGAAATAACTTAAGGCAATGGAGAGAGAGCCGGTATTCCCAGACCAGAATAGACGGCACCGCTGTTGAGCCCAGAGCTCTCGAAAGCATCCCATGCAATGCATTATTGATTGCGTCTAAAATTGAAAATCCATCCGGGCTGCAGGCATGTGTGGATGTACCCAATGACAAATTGGTCTCATTTATAAGCGCTGTCATATCCCTTCTGACCTCTTTAGTATTGTTAGTAAAGCGGCATTCCAATCACCAAATAAGTTACTTGCAAGAGTTCATAAAACATCAGAATGTAATCCCAGCACCAGATATTGGTCAGCTCCATACACACATCGTCAGACATAAATATTCAAAATTCCAAACCTGAGTGGCTTAACGGATTTCGGTTGCATTGTAATATTTCAGTTGCATTCCATTGGCATAACATGCCATGGCGACTGCGCAGCCGTGCACCATCCCAATGCCCAAATAGTCATGCCACACTTCTCGCATTCCATTGTGTTCAATCACCCTGAATTTAATTTTTATTTTCATCTTGTTACTCATTACTTGCTTTATATATTTCTTTGAAATGCCTACATATCAGAGATCTGCATGACTAGCTGCAGTGCTTAGTACATGCCGCACAGCGGCTGCATCTCACACAGAAATTTTTAGTTTTTAACCAATCTTGAATCTGTTTCACAGACCGTTAGGTTTTAAGGAAAGTACGGCTTTGGACCTGATAAGTCTACCAGCAAACAGAGCTCGATAATATTATAGACATCACCACCTTTTTGTCCATTCAAACACGCTTTAAACTTTGAGATGAATTTCACGTTACTCATTGGTATCTACTAGGAACCCTTGCAGCGTCTGGGGCTGACCATGCTCTCTCTAAGAATATTACGTCAGTTCCATTATCCTGATAGTCGAGCGTTGAAGAAATCTGTCACGAAACTTGGTTGTCCGCACTCTGCGTTCTTTGGATCCGCCACCCGTCTAAACGCAATTACTCTTATTGAAAGAGCATTGTCTGATAGCAGTGCATGGTGAAGCCATGGGAATGCCAGCTTGGCTCAGCTTAAATCAGTTTACATTAAACAGACTCAATGATTACATTTTCTGCACATCTAAGCAGGAAGAGCTCTAGCTCACTTTACTGCTACAACGATGGTCTAGCCAGCTTAAACAGTACAACTTTAATTAGCTTCGAAATATTTGGGCACTGTTGCAGATCTCTGCTAAATGTGTGTGTGTGCATGCTTTCGTCGAGTGGTGCTGCATTTCTGTTACTGCGCGTTGCATGATAAACCGATACCGCCCCTAGCTTGGGCACATGTGTACCAGCTTCTTGTGTATTATATTACATTCGCTTAAAATGCGGGTACGACGGACATTTCTTCGTATTTTGATTTCTTGAAGTTTTTGGCTTACAGAAATTCTTTTTCGTTTTTGGCACTTCTTTTATTTTCATGGCTCGAACCAAATGCGCATACAGAGAATGAGGAAATGGAGTTGGAGCGAATCGCCACAGCCGCCAGGCCAGGGACCTCAATAAAAACAGCATTTATGCCTCGTCCAAGCACGAGCACGCTACGTGCAAGCTCAACAGCTGCATCAAGAAGTGGACTGCCTCTGAGCGAAGGTAGCCGTACAGCGACTGCAAGCAGTAGACCTAAATCCGCCGTGGTAAGTAACAAAAAAGAAAAAAATTCTTATGGGAGTTGTGGGCAGAGGTAGGTGTCTAATTATATCCATCTTCCATAGGTAAGACCTGGTACAGCTACTTCCCGACCTGGATCTTCAGTTGGTGGCCGACCGGCATCACGTTGTGGTACAGCCTCGCGCATACGTGCCACATCTGCAGCTGCCTATACCGTGGGTGATGTCACCGCTAAGCTGTATCAAGCTTCTCGCCTCAATCCCACCATATATGCTGAGCGAGAAGCACTCATCAAGGCACTTTTTCAGTTTCTGTATTATCATGAGTCAGACGTGCCAAAAGCTTACTCACTGTGTGAGGCAGTTATGGAGGTACATAAACAAAAGCGCACATTGGGTTCTAGTCGCGCTGGAGCGCCGGTCGATTGGTGGTGGGATCAACAAATGGGTAGATGTCTGCTCATCATGCGTATGCCACGTAAAGCTGAAATGTACCTAGTTCAATCGTTGGCTGTATTTCCACATCCAGATACATTTTTGTTGTTATCACGTTTATATCAGCGTCTAAATGAGCCTCAACGTGCGCTCGAACTGATCGGTATGGCCGTGGATCAGCATCCTTTCAATGTAACTTTTCGTATCGAACAGGCCCGTATCCTCGATGCTATGCCTAAAGCGGATGATGCTATACAAATTTATCGGCTTATTACCAAACTCGATCCCATAAACATCGAGGCGCTCGCTTCTATTGCGATGCATTATTTTTATGATGGAAATCCAGAGATGGCACTTATGTATTACAGGTAAGTCTCTCCCTGATATTACTAATTGAGCCATAAGTTAGGCTGATTTGTTTGGGAGATGGAATAGCTTCCTTAGATCTTAAAAAGTAATTTTATATTTCTTCATACAATTCAGGCGCATTCTTTCTTTGGGGGTTCATTCGGCCGAACTCTACTGTAATATTGCTTTATGCTGTTTGTATGGCGGACAAATTGATTTGGTGCTACCCTGCTTTCAACGAGCTCTTCATCTGTCCAAGACGGCCAATGAGAAAGCGGATATATGGTACAACTTGAGCTTTGTTGCGTTGGTAAGTATACTGCATTGTTTACCCCTACTAGTTTGCCATCTTCTTTTCCGAATCGGAGTGGAAGGTAGTGGATGAAAGCACTCCGAGTAAGTGGAATGAAGGAAATAGCTTTCAGAGTTGTTTCCAAGTAAAAATTAGAACTATAAATTTAAATTGACATGGAAATTAACATTTTATAGTAACTGATAAGGTGTTATAACTAATTTATATTCAACAACTTAGGAGTTTTATGTATTCGCGTTCAATATTGCAGTATTTAAATTTTATTGCTTTATTATTGCATTCAACGCACCCTGTGTGGTTTGTGTGTATGTGCAGATTCGGAGTAAGTTGCGCTACCCTGTAAAAACGATGGAGCACCAGAGTACTCCAACACTTATCCTCATTCATATAAAAAAAGGGGTCCAATTTACATGGCAATGTCCGGTGATTGGATCACCTAATCCTACTCGGAGTACCATTTACTTTGTTTCCGAATAGTCTATAGAGCACCTACGTTGGAGTACTTTGAAAATGCTGCCAAAAGATTACTCTATAGAGTATTCTAGACGAAAGCGAGAAGGGAGTATGTGTTCTTTTGAGGACCACCTACTCCCGCTCTCGCTTTGCTGTTGAATACTCCATAGAGTAATCCCATGGGAGCATGGTATACTGTCTGCCACGCAGACCTGTAAAGTATTGAGTATATACTTGTACTAGTACAAGGTAATTACTTATTAAGACCACGTACCGGTACCATAGTACTTGTACTTTGTACTTGGTCTTTATAAGTACTAGAGTACATATATGAAAGTACGAGTACATGCACCTATCAATTGCTTTTAAGTACTTTTTTGTTAAGAAAAGAAAATTTATATAATGGAATAATGTTTGGAAAATCTGGTATTTTTTACAAAAAAAAAACCCCCAGTTGGAAACATATGCATGCGACTTCAATATTTCCGACATGAATTGTACCTTTGTATGCATACCAGTATAAATGAAATTTCATTTCTCAGGAAGAATGTATACGAATCCCTCCATTTGTACTACCATACATATTAAAGTATACCCAACCGCTATACATACGCATGAATTATGAGTATGGGACCCTAATTTTGCATTGATCAAATAGTATTGGTTTTGCTTCAATAACATTCTTTTTCCTACAGCTGACAGAGATAATATGAAACAGATAGCACACCATTCAGCCAGCACCATAAGAATTTAAGGACAATTAAACCATTCAAAACCTTTAACTGATGAATGAAATTTGTATGCTTACAACTTGACAATATGAAATGGTTTGTGGAGCGTGATACTTATCAAAATACTTCAAATGTACTTACAAGTACCGTACTTGTACTTACCAATTAAAAGTACTAAGGTACTGGTACTGGTACTTGTACTGGTATTTACTTTTTACAGGTCTGCTGTCACGTATCAGTAATGTGGATTTTCATAAGCAAGCAACATAAGTATAGAGAGAATTGCTTAAAACTCTCTCGAAACCGCAAAAAGTAAAAAGTTTCCCCCGAACAGCTGTTGCTCTTTTCATTGGTTAGTAACTCAAAGTTTTAAGGTTTTGTTGTGGTTTTGCTATATAACGATCAGCTGTTTTTCACTTGCAAGTTTCACTGAGTGAAAATTTCCCCAAGAAAGTTTGCAATTTGCTCTCCCAATGAAATGCCAAAATGCACTCTCTCGCTCTAAATGTTTTGAAGTAATTTAATTTCCCGCCATTTGCTTTTGCTTATTTGAAATCAATCCCGTACTGTTTACTTTTACCCTCTCGCTCTCAGCAAATTTTTAGTATTTGAAAGTTTAATCAAGTAAATACGGGATTGGACCTATTATATATGCATGTCACTACAGTAGAGTATAATACTATAGCAACACTCATCAGATTTTTTATGATCAATATTTATTTACTTTTTTCCCCAAGTCCACTGGAGATTTTCATTTAACTCGACGTTGCCTTCAGCTCTGCTTGAAATCTGACGCATGCAATGGCGCTGCACTGAATAATTTAGCTGTACTTTCGGCACACACTGGAGATTTGATGCGTACCAAATCTTATCTACAAGCAGCAAAGGAAGTTTTCGGCAGCAGTATGGAAATCGATCGTAATTTAGAATATATGCAAGCTCATTATAAGCTTTAATAATTCATTAAATATATAAGCAATACGCATAAATGTATGTATAATTTGAAAATAAACAGTAGCGCGCTATAAAAATGCACATATTAATATTTCCATAAATCAAAAAATATGTCTTTCTTTGTCTTTTTTATTGAGGCACAACATTAATTCAATGAAAAAATTTTGTTATGAAATATCCTATGGTGTGCGTAGCCACGCATAAATGGTGTCGAATCCTTGTTTACTTACTGCGCTGGCTTCCACAAGTGTTAGTTCTTGACGGATTTCCTTTTGGAGTTTCTAAGTAAAAAAAAAATCATTAACAAAACGTCAAATTAATAATGTATGTAAGTATAGTATTTCTGAAGTCAAGAATTTTCCCAATGTGACACATTAGGCAGTTATCTTAGTGATCCACTAATTGTTAAAGATATGAGAACTCGAGAACAATCATTGTAATCACACTCGAACTCGCATTCAGTTAATACTTTTTTTCTCGAAATATATTTTATTTAAGTAATTTTCAATTCTTGTATGCAGTGATGCTATTAAATCAAAATTGTAAAGTAAATTAATTAATTTCTTACTGGTATTTGTAACATTAATAATGCTTCATTACGCATTTGCCGATAAGCGTAGTCCATTTTTGCCAGCACCAACAAAATACGGCACCTTTGCAGTCGTGGTTCAGCCAATATTGAGTAGAGCAAGACACCTGAAATATAAAAAAGGCATACTTCAATATATTAGGCTGTTGCGATACGCTTTAAATTAAGTAAGTGCTCTTATGCTGACCTCTGTTTTGGGCAGGAATTATTTAAGCTCATTTTATTTCAATACGAACTAAAGCCTTTTTAACTTTGCACGTGACTGTGCTTTGATATTATAGAATTTTTATATTGAACACAAATGAGTCGTTCCGGTGAGACATTCGAAATGCGATGCAGTTCCATAGAAATCGCATATCCGAAATGAAAAACTTGCAAGCAAAACAGCTGTCACTGTTTTCATTAGTTAATAGCTGTACGGCGAGTATAAAATTAAAAAAAAATTTACTGAAAAGTGTTCGGCGACACAAAACATTTGCAGGAAGACAGCGCATTTTGACATTTCATTTCATCATTTCTGCTGGGTAAATTTCACTCAGTAAAACTTGCAAGTGAAAAATAACTGATCGTGACATAGCAAAACCACAACAAAAACTGCGAGCTTTGAGTTATTACTCTACAAGTCGCTGCTGATATATGCATCAGATTTTTCATATTTCTGCTACAAATCTGTTGGTTTTGTGTCGGCGAACAATTCTCAGTAAAAACTTTATAAAATTTTTCAAAATTGTATCCTCGCCGAACAGAGCTAATTTAAACGACTTGAAATCAATCATTTAGGTCCCACGTTAATGTAATATACTTAGGTTCGGGTACTAAACTCCTAGTAAAATACTAAAGGTCTATGCCTATTAGGCCCGGTTTTTCAGTCCTTGGTTAAGCTCAGTTTAAACTGAGTTTGCTTAAACTCGGCATAAATTTAAACTCCAGTTAAACTGCAGAGCGGGTTTTCAGTGAGAGTTTAAGGCCGCTTTTAAGATTTGCTTTTTATACGGCAACATTGGTTTTTTATTTATCTAGATACGGCAACAGATAATATTTGTATACATATTGTGGCGATTATTCTCAAGCATGTACCATCCCTAACTCAATAACACTCCCACCACTAGTTAACACACAACTGAGATAACGATGGATACGCTTATGCATGCAAGCGTGTAACTAGGAAGAGGAAGAGAGATGGCGCGAGTGTTTGCGAATACGATGCAAAGAGGAGATTCCAATAAATAACACCGACCCTTCCAGAACACGAAAAGCGAATAACCAAGAAAGTTCTCGGTGCGTAGGCAAGTACCCTGTTGGACTATATAAGGCGGTGACCAAGCAAGGCAGGTTGATCAGTTTATTTTCAAGCGTGCAATAGTGAACTACTGTAAAGTTATCAAACTCTTAAAATTGTTTTGCGTTTATTACTAGTAAATAAAACTAGCTATTACTTACATTATCTGTGCGTGTGTTTATTCGACTTTATAGTGATCGAACCCAGGATTGATAATTAAGGAATCATCGAATTCGTCACAATTGGTGTCAGAAGCGGTATTGTTGAATAAATACCAGTGATTTCACGGATAACAAGGACATGGCGAAGCTGAATGAATTAAAGATTCAGCAACTCAAAAATGAGTTGGAACAACGCGGACTAAACGCTACAGGCAATAAATCAGAGTTACAGTCACGATTGCGAGAGGCTATGGAAGCAGAAGGAATCAACGTTGATGATCATGTTTTTCATCTTGTGGAGGAGGCACCGACAAAAATGGAAGAAAAAAGGAGTCTCCGAATCCAGGAGCAACTGTGGACACAAACATGATATTGGCTGTATTAACTCAGATGTCGACTAAAATGGAACAACAAGAGACGCGTATTACATCTCGAATGGCATCTCAGCTCGAAGAACAGAAGACTTGCATGGCATCTCAGATTTCAGCTCAACTAGAGGAACAGGAGGGCCGCTTGTCGTCGAGAATTGCATTGCAGCTGGAGGCACAGGAAGAACGAATGGCATCACAGCTACGAATGCAAGACGTAAAAATAACTGAAGTGCAGGAGGTATTCAGAGGACGGCAAGACAAAATTGAGGCCGAAGTAGATGCATTGAGGGGCCGTATCCAGGAGTTGCAACTGAACCGTCCATCTGCTTCAGCGAATACTCCCAAGGTAAAATCCCCGTCATTTGATGGTTCTGCTCCTTTCCAGGTATTTAAGCTATAGTTTGAGAAGACGGCAGCTGTGAATAATTGGGGCGTGGAAGACAAAGTTGCTGCATTATTCGTGGCATTGAAGGGACCTGCAGCCGAAATTTTGCAGACTATTCCTGACGGAGAACGGAACAATTATGAAGCATTGATGGGTGCAGTTGAGAGACGCTATGGTAGCGAACATCGGAAGCAGATATACCAAATAGAGCTACAGAATCGCTTCCAGAAACCTAATGAGACTTTGCTGGAATTTGCATCGGACATCGAGAGGTTGGCCCATCTAGCAAATGCGGACGCGCCCGTGGAGTACACTGTGAGGGTAAAAATCCAAAGTTTTATAAATGGAATACGCGATGTAGAGACGAAGCGGGCCACATATGCAAACCCCAAACGGACATTCTCTGAAACGGTATCGCATGCTCTGACGCAGGAAACAGCCTCGCTTTTGAGTAAACCCGCATACAAGGCTCATCGCGTAGAAGTCGAAACTCCGGCTTGGGTAGACAAGATTTTGGAAGCGTTGAACGGAGTACAGAAAAAAAGTGATGGTGCCATTAAATGCTTTAAGTGCGAAAAATCAGGTCACATAGCACGTTATTGCGGCACTGGCTCCAGGAACCCCAGCAACTCAGGTGGACGGAAACGCAAAGCTGGAGAAGATGAGCAAGATGTATTCCCCATAATCTCTGCGTCACAGCTCGAACGGAAAGCGAGTAATGTTACTGTTGAAGGCTACGTGGACGGGAAAGAGCGCTTACTGACTGTGGATACTGGTGCATCACATTCCATTATTCGGAGTGACTTGGTCAGCGGAAAGGTGACACCATTGCGGAAAGCTAAGTTGAGGACAGTAACTGGTGATAGCAAGACAGTCCTTGGAAAAGTGACATGTAAGATTGTTATTGGGAATGTAGCTACGTATCACAACTTCTTGGTAGCGAATATTGTCGACGAAGTCATCATTGGCGTTGACTTCTGGGCTGAGAGAGACATTCACATCAACGTAAGGAACAGGGTTATGACCTACAATGGCCAAGAAGTTCCTCTGGTCTTTGGACACAATAGTGGCTTTACCACCAAGGGAGTGATCTTGAAGATGAAGCAACAGAAGCCTCGTAAAGCAGCGGTAGCTCCTCGACCAAAGACTTTCATGGACAGGTGCCTCCTGAAGAAGATTCGGCAAGGTCAGGAGGAAGATCCAGATTTGGTGCGTGTATTTAAAGGACTGAAGGAAAACAATCAGCCAAGACGAGAAGAGATGGTCGCAGAGAGTCGCATGGCAAAAGCATACTGGGCACAATGGAGTAGTTTGAAGCTAATATCTGGTTGTTTGCATCGGATATGGGAAAGTGAAGATGGACAGAATCATCGAGCACTTATTGTTGTTCCCAAGGCAAGAATTCCAGATGTTATCAAAGCGTCACATAGTTGCCCAGATGGAAGGCACATTGGAATAAAGAAAACATTGCAAGCGGTAAAGCGTCGGTTCTGTTGGATTGGTTGCAGACAATTTGTAAGGGAATGGATAAATAAGTGTGCAAAGTGTGCTGAGGATAAAAGACGAACATCTGGTGGTGATGGTCCCAGGAAGCAACGCAACTTAGTGGATAAGGTGAAACAGCACACTGGGCATGAAAGAACGGAACGGAATCCTGAAGAAACGAGTTGCAGGAATGTTTGCCGGGTAACACTGCGAACGAAAGTGAAGGCACAAATCCATTCGGGATCAAGAACGGACAAAATGGTTGGAATATGTGACACTGCAATGCATTGTGGGAATCTCTGCCGGAGAGGATTGATGTCGGAGTTTCAATCCCTGGAGGAAATGAGGTTTAATAAAGCAGTGCCAACCATTGAGTGTCTAGCTGCGTTTGGTTCCGGCAATGTGTCTGATCGGGACGATCAGACTTAGGTGGAGGGCAGTGTGGCGATAATTCTCAAGCATGTACCATCCCTAACTCAATAACACTCCCACCACTAGTTAACACAACCGAGATAACGATGCCTACGCTTATGCATGCAAGCGTGTAACTAGGAAGAGGAAGAGAGATGGCGCGAGTGTTTGCGAATACGATGCAAAGAGGAGATTCCAATAAATAACACCGACCCTTCCAGAACACGAAAAGCTAATAACCAAGAAAGTTCTCGGTGCGTAGGCAAGTACCCTGTTGGACTATATAAGGCGGTGACCAAGCAAGGCAGGTTGATCAGTTTATTTTCAAGCGTTCAATAGTGAACTACTGTAAAGTTATCAAACTCTTAAAATTGTTTTGCGTTTATTACTAGTAAATAAAACTAGCTATTACTTACATTATCTGTGCGTGTGTTTATTCGACTTTATAGTGATCGAACGCAGGATTGATAATCAGGGAATCATCGAATTCGTCACAATATTCAACGCCATTGCTTCACCTCAGTATTGTAATAGTTAGGATTTCGATAATTTCTGCACCACTATAATAACTTTCGTCAGATGATATATCCAGTATTTAATTAAATGTAAAAATATCGTCCTTTTTTAATTGCGTTCAGCTTATTGTTTCACAACCAAAACCATCAAATATGCAAACAGCTGACAGGTTAACTAGAGTTTAACCCTGCCAAATTGGCCGCTTAAACTACGTTTAAACTTCGTTTAAAGTTGACTGAAAAACTGCGTAACAAGTTTAAGCTTAGTTTAACTGACAAATTGAGTTGAACTTGTACTGAAAAACCGGGCCTTAGTCGCTTAAGCATAGTTTTTTCATGGTTATCGGAATGAATCAAACATAACGCAACATGTCACATGATTTTCACTGAACATTTCATAAATTTGATTTGAAATTAAATAGTCCTCCAGTTTCGAAATTGGCGGTTACGCTCATAACAAGGCCGTACGAAATGCATAGTAGCTTTCTTTGACGGCTGAAAGAGGTATAAGCTATATCACATGCTACCTACCATGCATCGCTTACTTCATTGTCCTGTCTGGCATTCATACCCAATCATACAACTGCTACACGGTTTTTCTGTATACAATATTGATTTGCACAAACCTGCTGCTGATATTTGACATAGATTTGACGTATCGACAACATAAATTAATTTCGATACATTGCCGTAGTATTGTCGCCATAACGGTGCCATTGCTCCTCCGATTTCTAAAATGCGAATGCATTTTATTGGGCTCTTCTGTGACTTCCGTCGGGGAGCCTCTATGGCAGATGCATCCTTATCGGAAGTGGATTCCACTTGAGTTGCATTTGAAGAATTCAGTGGTTTTGGAGGCAGATTGATTGTAAAAATGTTTGTGCCATTAGTTGGCATTGAATAAGTTGTCTCGTCAATCGCTTCTGGATTTTCCAATGCCTTCAAGAGATGTGTTTTGCCAGAACGTTTTGGTCCGACACAAATGCAAGACATTTGGCTGACAAAATTGGAATCCATTTAATTTCTAATGCAGTTGGTTTTAAGTAAAATAAAGTAAATGTGCTCTCATTTAATTGTTTGTTACACGACTGCGACTATTTAGTAAAACGAGAGAAAAACAAGAAAAGGCTAAATATTTGTTGCCATGGTATCGTAGGGTGGACTTTTACTTACATATAGCATATTTCATGGCAACCATATTTACTTCTAAATTAGGAATGCATGTTATGTGTTGCACGTAATTTATTGTTCGAGAATACGCCAACCTCAAGGGAATTTACTGTTGGTGAAATGAGAGCCATCTGAGTATATGACTTCCCAACTGGTGGTCTTAACATCTTTTAAATTTAACTTTACAGTTTGTAACATTGGATATCTGTTTGCGCAATGACAAACCACTCCTCGAAGGTTCAGGAGGGTGCTATAAATGTGGACGGTACTTTATTGAATATGAGTCCGGTACCACACGGTAGTAGCGTCTTCTTGTACTAGCGCGATTGCCGCGGAAGTGATTTGTTTGAACCCGTCGAACCTTTGGCAGACTTATCTAACCGTCATTATATTCTAGACCTCAAACCCCGTAACTGAGAAAATTTAAATAGGGTCTAAAAGAATTTAAAAATTTTAGAATGAGCCCTTAATACTTTAATGTTGTTGTCATCTTGGTGTTTCTTACTGTCCTTACCGAGCATTGTCTTCATCTCTTCTAACGGTAGTCCACGGAAATAAAGTTTCAATAGGTTTGGCCCAATTGAAATTGGCATCAGAAGATACAACCATTTTTCGTGGCGGAATACCCCACATGTCGGGAAAACAATCAATATGTCTGTGTTTAGTCTTTATTAGTAACCTATTACAATATCCAGACCAAAGCTCAAACAGAGTGACTCGGTTTTCCCCTAGAAGTTCGCGTTTCTCAGCAGCCACAGGTGGTGCTTATGTCCATATGACCATATTCAACGAGTTTGGGCTGACATGAGTTTACCGACTCTGTGTATGTGCCGTTGCTTGGGCCCTAACTTGCGATTCGCCAGTACCATCATCCAATAATTTATATGGTCGTCGTTGATGACATAGCGTCTTCTTCTCCCTCATCCACACCTTATGTCAAACTATCATATATTTGTTTTTTGTTTACATTCTGTGTTTAGAGTTCTTGGAAAAGCTATTGAGTTCGCTTCGTGTTTTATTTATTTTTAATAAAAATTCGCTGTGAATTGATATTTAACGAGTGCTTTGTGATAACATTTTAAGAAAATGTGTGATTTATATGTGTGTTATACGTGAAAAGCTTAGAAAATATGCGAATCGTTTTTGCGCGTTCCCTCTCACATGTGCATTTTGAAATAAGAATTAAACGACGTCAAACGGTAACATTTCCGTGAACACCCAGTGCCGGTGAACTGTCCAGTCACCCTGTGGTTTTTCGACAGCAAAATCATTAAAATGCAACTAATTTATTATTTTCTAGGTGAACGCCGGAGAGTGTAAATTTATACCGTGCTTAAATACATTAAAAATATGGGTAAAAGGTCGGGTTCCAGCTTGGTGTTGGCGCAGGAGCCAAAGCGCAATAAATCCGATTTAATTTCGTATACCAATCGAGATAAATCCCTAATGGAATCGGTAAGATTAATGCATGTTATTGCACACATTTTGCTCATTGATCGTTTTAGGGCATCCGGCGTACGTCCAACTTGATGGCACCAATTATGCTGCTGGAAGGTCATGAAGGGGAGGTCTTCACTACCGAGTTCCATCCAGATGGTGACTTGCTGATGTCCTCCGGATTTGACCGCCAAATCTGTAAGTGGCTTGCAAGATAACCGTGCAGGTTAATTTTTCCTTTAGTGCACCACGCTTTAGTGAAGAATTTTATTTCATGAAATCGATAGTCCATTAATGGACAATCGGGTAATTGTTTCCTTTAGGAGGCAACTGCTAAAACACGTCCAAAAATATCGGGAGAGTTATCAAACAACCTGTTTTGACTTCGGTATCAACAATCCGAAAGCGGATTTTCAATTTTTTGTTTCAGTGAAAAGTTATTCGCAAAAATCCCAAAAATTACCCAGGTCCGATCCCAAATAGTGGGCTTAATCCAACACCCTTCTGCGTAGGCGGCCTTCGGCCGCGCTTCAAAAAAATGACCCTTAGCCGGTTCAACACCGTCTACGCGGTCCACAGTATTTCTGCGCAGAACACACTGCACTTTCAGGTACACCCTAATCTGTGATTACAACAACCACATGAAAATGACAGAAAATTTTCAACTTTGATTGCAAATATCTCTTCACTGGTTCCAGATTATTGTTACCGAGGTCAAAACGCGTCTTTTGATACCTTTCCCGATAATTTCGGACGTGTTTTTAACAGTTGTTTTCTAAAGGAAACAATTACCTATTGGACTAATTGCTACCCTTTGCAGATATTTGGAATGTATATGGCGAGTGCGAAAATGTAATGGTAATGTCAGGTCATACGGGTGCTGTGTTGGAAGCACATTTCTCCACAGATGGCTCAAATGTATATACATGTTCTACGGACAAAACGTTAGCAATATGGGATATTGTTACAGGACAACGTGTGCGCCGACTAAAAGGTCATTCGAATTTTGTGAACAGTGTGCATCGTACCAGACGTGGCGTTCAAATGCTTTGCTCAGGTTCAGACGACCGAGCGATTCGGTTATGGGATGCACGCAAAAAAAATACTGTACAAACACTCGAAGCCCCCTTTCAAGTAACTGCCGTTTGTTTCAATGATATAGGGGAGCAAATAATATCCGGTGGAATTGATAATGAAATAAAAGTTTGGGATGTACGTAAACAACAAATTCTACATAGGTTGCGCGGTCATACTGATACAATAACAGGAGTTTCACTATCTCCGGATGGTTCATACTTGCTATCTAATTCGATGGATAACACTTTGCGTATTTGGGATATTCGACCATATGTGCCAGGCGAGCGTTGTGTTAAAATATTTCAAGGACATCAACATAATTTTGAAAAGAATCTGTTAAGGTGCTGCTGGTCGCCCGATGGCAGTAAGGTAAGATGCTACATATATCTAAAGGTTTGTCCTAATATAATAACTTCTCCAAGATGTTTTAGATCCCCTTGCTATTCAATTTACTTTCTCATAATTTGAGTTCCACTTGATCAAACAAGCAAGCTTAACAGCACAAAGTGTGAAATGAAGGTGGACTGTTGTTTTATAGACAAAATACTCCCCTAAGGTATTGTGGAGTGTGGTCGAAAGTGAGTCCTTTGTCAGATATGAACCCGGTTCTCACTTGCGGTACGTGCCCGACTGTCGTGGGATCGATTTGGTATGACCGGTGGAACCTTTTACGTCATCTCACCCCCTCCTTTCGTAAGGAAGAAGGTTAGTAATGAGAGGGAACAAGCATCATATTCGCCTCTCACGACCGCATGGAATCAGAAGTAGTGATCTAATTGCGTGCGTGATGACTTGATTTCCATTCGAGTTATTTATTGTTGGCGTAGTTGAAGGAATGTGAAGCCATGTTTTGCGGACACATCAGTCATAATTTGTAATTGTTTTATAGCGGTAGTACCAGGATGCATATATTTTTCATGAATTCGAGTTACTAGGGGTGTTAAATAAGAAAATTTTAAGTAGTATTATATATAGTAAGTCAGGCGTTCACATTAAAACACATTGAGACTTCAACTTGTCCGTCGTATTTCCGTAGAGAAAATTAAATCTCTGAATTTTTTTCCCAACCGATTCCTCGGCTAGCTCTTTGCATAACCTGCATTCTCTTCCGCTTTCCGCCCTGTAGAAGAAACGTCACTTTATAGCAGAACGGATTAATCTTGGATCTAGGTGGAAAAACAATTTGAACTTGTAATTTTTCAAACACTTAAGACAATCCTCTATTTTAGATATCGGCCGGTTCTGCTGATCGCCATGTTTATATTTGGGACACTACAAGCCGACGCATATTATACAAATTACCCGGACACAATGGCAGCGTAAATGATGCAGATTTCCATACCAAGGAGCCGCTTATACTATCGGCCTCTAGTGATAAGACTCTATATCTCGGTGAAATTGAAGATTAGACTGAGTTACATATGTATATATATCTTTATGTTTTCAATAATAATCAAACAAAAGAGTTATAATAATAATGTAAAAGGTAATTCTCAGCTATCCTATGTAATTTATAATGTACAAACGCTTTTATTTTAATATGGTATCACAAAAGCCACTTTCATTAATAAATTGAGTGGAACATGCATTTGGCTGATGATTACAATTAAATTCAGATAGTTACTACTTGTTTGATCATCAATACTTAACAGAAAATACTGTAGCCCTGATTTAACAGGTGGGTATCTGTATTTGACTCGGTTTAAAAGTAACACCTGCAAAGACTTAAGGGGAGTGCTGATAGTGACAGTCCGGATCGTTCCAGTGCTAGTCCGACTGTCATGGTTATGACCTAGAATGAAGATACTCACATTTCAATTCGGAACGTCTCAGTAGTTATGAAAATGAATATGAGCTACCAAATAAAACCAAGCATAGAAATTATTACATATTTATCTGAACCTAAACTGGCAATGTACTTGTTGATGTTACACTACTTTTGAACATTTTTCCAAAAAATTTGATGCCAGAAGCTCCGCCAGGGACAGTACCGACGATCATGAATAGTAAAGCGATAATCTGTGCTACAGCAAAGAGAACAGTCAAAGCAGTGCTATGCACTAATAACGCGCAATACAATGTTGCTATCAAGGAGGTCGTGTATGTGCCGGATACCAGCATGCGCGGCTTGGAAAAAGCAGTCTTGAGGAAAGCACCAAATCCAGATAAAAAACAAAAACCGAGTATAAAAAACATGCTGCCCATTGAATAAAGTAGCGCAAACTTGCGTGCCTTTAGCATCAACACTGGTATGTAGAAAATTGAGATACTGAAACACAATGCGCCCAATCCTAGACAAGCAACAAAGCCAACAATGCGTTGTAGCCGTGACTGAAAGAGAAAGCAGAATTTTATTGAAATTTTCAGAATTGGAATTGAAAAATCTATTTTTACCAATTTGGGGCAACAACTGTCTTGTGTGTCTTGCAGCCAACTATTACTAGGCTCAGCTGGTTCTGAACGTGTAAACAGTTTTCCCAAATCTGGCACTTTGATTTGTGGAATTTTGGCACTGAAATTTTTCTTTTGATCGCTTTGTAACAACAGATATTCATCTAGATCCTGTTTAAGGTTCGCCATTATACAAAGAATTGGATTTATTTAGGTGGACACCCGATGCTTGTGCCACGAATTTGTTTATTTCTAGCTTTTTGTCCAAAAGTTAGAAATTTTGCGTTTGACAAAATACAACACAGAGTGCTAGGCAGCACAGAGTGCACCATATTAGCGAAATTTGTTAATGTCCGCATTTGCTTGAGTCAACTTTTTTGGGTAATTCTGTATATCTGCCGTCAATCATAAAACACGTCGAAAATTCTCAGGAGAGGTATCAAAAGGGGCGTTTCGGTAACAGGGCTCAAATCCGGGTTATATTTTTGACAATTTAAAAGTTATACTTAAAAAATGTTTTCTGTCCAAAACTCAACTAGCAGTTAAACTGACAGAAATCGTTCGTCTGTCTGTCCAATGAAGTGCCACTTAGCGCCAAGATACTCTCTCATAAAATCCGTTTAACGCTAATCGGCCGTTAATTTGGCACCGAACGATTTACGTCAATTAAAGCCAGGTTAGCGTTAAGTCTTTAACTTAAAGTTTATGTATTAGAGTTGAATCTGATCATTACCGAATTTGTTAAGCAAACCCAGGTTGTTTGTTTTTAGCGAAAATTTAATTTGTTTGTTATAAAGTTTCGAAACTGTTCCTGTAATATTTCTTTTGATAACTGAACTATAACAGTTTTAAGTAGCCAAGAGTAAGAATCCGAAACTTTTTTGTCGATGTTGTCAACACCTTGATTTTGGTTTCCACGCCTATAAAAATTATATGAGAGCAAGCGTTAAAAGCCAACTCAAAATCCGAAATTTGTGGCTAAGTTATTGTTAAGTATTGCTGTTTATTTATTTTTGTCTCTTAAATCAATAGTTTTATACAAATAAATTTATTTAAAACGTTCAACAGGTTCAAATCATTGAATTTTCGGGCGCCCAACCATTTACATGTGCCCTTCTCACCTCCATGCCCATCCAGATTTTTGTTTTCCTTCTTACCCCAGTTTCTTTGTTTGAGCAGCGACGAAAACCATCCCCGAAGGTTTTGGAGTAGTTTTCTCTCTCATATTGCTTTACTTTTCTACTTTCTCTTCTCCCTCCTTTCCTCCTCTTATTGCTCTTCCCCTTCTATTCATATTCACAACCCGCTTCTCTATCCTTTACTTTTTTCTTCCTCTTCCTATTCCTCCTTTTCTCGATTTCCCGCTTCCTCATAAACCCCATATTTTAGCGTTAAACCTTCATATGTGGTATATCTAAGCCAAGGAGTACAACCGAAACCGTAACCGATTAAAACAGATTCATTTCTCACAACCGATACCGGTTCCAAATGATTCTGGTTTTTCTTTTAATTTTTTACTTTGTTTTGTGGACACATACTTTCTTTAACAAGATACCTGTCTAATTTTCATTGAAGATTGTCGAGCAAGGTTACAAAAGACGCCTCTTCACCTCAGTATCAAAAAACGGAAGGAGGAAATTGCATTTTTTAATTCTGTCCAGAGGTATTTGCATAGGGTAATTTTTTTAATCCCGGCCTTAGACCGCTCAGTCATAAGGATTTTCTGCTGAAATCAGCTATGGGAACGTGCAGTTTTCCAACGATTCCCGGTAATTTTTTGGTTTTTTGCAAATAACTATTTACAGCAATAAAAGAATTAATTTCCGTTTTCGGATCACTTCTGACTCCAATCTACAGAAAAACCCAGTGTTTTTTTCTTCTGAAACACAGACATAATTCTTTTTTCTTTGTTAGGAAATAACAGTTGAAGAACTATTCCGGAACTCAAACCGAACCATGTTACAAAACAGAAAGCGAATTTTAATCCTATTTTAATCGGCTACACTCCTTGATCTAAACTAAAAATTATGTAGCTAAATAACTGTGCATATATGGCGAATTAAGATTTTTCCTTGTAGGCAGGGTGGCACCACCCACTTTTCTAACATATGATACATCTTTATATATAATAAACATATATTCATATATCATCAATCTAAACTATATATGTAGATTCCGACACCGACGAACTGATACTCACCCCCACTTTTTTAAATACTATATAATATATTATAGCCTGTGCTGACAACCTGCATTAACGACCTTGACCATGACCTGAGTGGTCGGCAAGCATCGTTGGAATTCAGCGGCGAACGATCAAAACCACTTATAATTAATCAGGGGGTGTCACTGCCCCTTCCGTCAATGAGCCGTGCTCAAGAAATAATTCTTACCTTCCGTTTTTGTCCGGTTTTGGCAATTGGCAAGCCGGTTCTGAGCTACGAGTCGCCAATATGGTCCCCGGGGTTATCGAACACAAATTAGAGAAAGTTGCAGGTCTGTCATAACATCGCACTCATAACTGCCACGGGAGGTCTCCTAATGTCACGGGAACACCATCCCCATAGTGAGGTAAAAATTCTCGGTGTTAAAGAGCATAATGAAAACCTTACCAGGCTATTTCGGTTCAATTGTTACAAACCGCAAAGCCCGAACAGGTCTCTGCTTGAAGAAAATCTGCACCGCCGGAAAGTAAGGATACACCTCCATAAGGTTTGATGAAATCCGGCACCACGTAATGTTGTTGTTGTTGTTGTAACGACAAAAACACTCCCCGAAGGTTTTGGGGAGTGCTGTCGAACTGACAGTCCTTGGCCGGATATGAATCCGGTACGCTCCGGTACTCCCTTGCGGTACTGCCCGACTGTCGTGGTAGCGATTTATGACCAGTGGAACCTTATAGGTCATGTCACCCCTCCTTCCGTAAGGAAGGAGAGATGGGTAATGAGAGGTGAGAGGCATCATATCCGTAGATCAACCATCGAGTTGCACGTCATTACCTTTGTGCATATTAGTCGCCTCTTACGACCGGTATGCCTACCTCGGGCATATTCTAAACCCCTAACCCGCAGGGCAGGCACCACGTAATCTCGCCGTTTGATTCAAATAAATCCAAATCCCTCAATAACATCCACACAGAGTCGTTTTGAATATTTTAATGATAATGCTAGGTAAGGAAAGTGACAACTAGACAGGGCAAAGCATCTACAGGACGCTTTCTGGGGCCAAACTTAAGTACACTTTTGCTTTCCTTCAGTATACTCCAAACTCTTATAAATATTTTATTGACAAGAAGCGAAACGCATCAGAATTTCGGTGTAGTAAAGAAAATTTTTACCAATGAATATACATAAAATTGTGTAGCATACTTTTAGGAAAAACATTAGACTCAGGAAACAAACTTTACTTCAACGCTTCAAATTTTTCGGAATGGCTAAAAAAATACTCTACAAGTTTCATACCGTAATATTAACTTTTGGTGGTCTATCATCGCTAGTTTAGATTTCTTAGGACTAATTTGATTTTTCCTATAAAAAAGGCAAACTATTGGAGAAAAAAATGTTTGCTGCCTGAGAAGTAAAGAATCTCTTAACCAACAAAGATCACGCTCTATATGTTGCTCAACATAGTTGTACTGATGTACGGCTCGCAATCATGGATACTGTCGAAAGAAAATGAGATGGCCCTTGGAGTATTCTAAAGAAAAGTTCTTTGGAAAAGGCAGTTGAAACGTCTAAAACCAGGTGCCACAATATTTTCTTAAAAACCTACTTTTCAAAAGTTGTTGGTCTAATTTTTCTCACTCAGTGGAATTAGTTTATATATGGAGTTAATTAAATAATACATCATCTAGAATCATCATTTTATCAATACTAATACTAAAAAATATTTGACTTTCATAAAACATACAAGATTATTCTTGCTCCTTCGTGTGGATGGCTCTAACCTCAAAATAAAACGTTATTTATTACTGATAGCTGATTCAAATTCAGTGTTAAATTCTCTTTAAAAATCTGTAGGAACCTTTTTTCTGTATTAATTTTTCCGATTTTGACAAATTTCCTAAGCAAAAACGCGAAATCAGAAAATCGTATCATGATTAAATATTTTATTCGGAAACTTTATGTAGAGAATTTGATTCTCTACAAACCCTCTTCAATGGTTTGGCTGTTTTAAAGAAAAAATTAAATCAGTCCTAAAAATATCTAAGCTAGCAATGATAAAACTCTAAATATTAGGGGGTGAAAGTGTAAGTATTTTTTTCGTCACTCTTAAAAATAATATCAAAAATATAATTTTCAAAACAAACCTTTTTTGGGCGCAGTATGAAGTAGAAAGTAAATTTAGATCCAACTTGTGCCGTGAGTTTAGGATGAAATTAAGTGTAAGAAAGGGCTTATATTGTTTATTATTTATTTTTCCCTAGTCTTTGTACAAAATGTGTGCTATTTTCTGCTTGTATCATTCAGGAACCCCATATCTCAGAATGAGTTTCAAAAACGCCCTATCTGAAGGTAAATTCAATACATTTTTAGTTGAGTAAGGGTGTTTTTGAATCAAATTCTTAAGTAGGACGTTTACAAATATTTTGCAATATGGTAATATGCGTTCAAAATTATTTAGGATTGGGCTGCATGAAATCTTTTTATGAATCTGTCCAACGAGCAAGAGACGTGTTCGTATAACAAATCTAGTAGTATATAGGCCCCTTAAGCGTCAAAAGAGTCGGTACAGAGGAACCAAATTGTATAAAGAGCGTAATGGAAAATATGTAAACAATTATATAGAGCGCCCAAATTCTCTTCTTTTAGAACGAAAGATGAAAAATATTAATAAAAAACCATAAATAATTCCAGATGTCAACAAATCAGCTATAAATAAAACCGATCGTAATTTCGTACATATTTAGATGAAATTAATAAGAAATTACAAAGCGAAAATATTCTAACAGCAAACGCTGAGAAACTTCAAAAAAGCGGCAAAAGTATCTCTGAGATACTTGCTCTCTTCATGAGCACCATTTCTACTACAGAGACCGCGGCAGCATGCGCTCAGCAAAAACCATTCATTCGTGGTTAAACGTAAACAGCTGGGTCGATATGACAGGGTGCTAAACACATGAGGCCTTTAGCTGAAAATGTGATTGAATACAAACTTGTTTCTTCTCTAAAACTTTTATATTTTTCAACAGTTTAACTTTTTATTAATGTCTTTATAGTAAATGTGTTAATCATTTTAGCCCACAAATTGATGGCTGTTGCAACAAAACTATTTTCTGCTTAACTCTGTAAGTGCCAGATTTCTCACGAGCGAGTGCACCCTGTTTAACAAATATCTGTTGGCAGCGTACAGTGCTCACAAACGTTGTTGGGTAGCGTTGGCTACGCTCAGTCATTGAGTAAATCGCGATGAGGTTGCATCGTTAGGACGTTACGCGTTTTTCCTCTTAATACCATACGGTACAATTTGTTGTATTAAGTTTTACAACAACAAGGGCAGCAGCAAATAGATGTAGCAGCACTACGGCAACAACAATCAATATATCCAACAACAAAAAGAGGAAAAATTTTAAGAAAAGAAATTAAAAAACACACCAAAAAGCAAAATTGTAATATGCGAGGCAACAAAAAGAGGTGAATTGGTGATATAAATCTTTAAATAAAATAAAAATTCAAGCATAACAAAAAAGCAAAATTTAGGTAATGAAACAAAAAAAGGAGGACAAAAACGTACGAAGTTTTCATTTGTACTACTATTTTATGTGCGCCCACCGCACGGCGCGCCCCTTTTAAGCACATCCGTTTAGCTTTGTGTGTGTGTGTAGGTGAATTGTGTATGTGTGCAAGAAATTGCACATATATGTGTGTATGTGTGTGTGAAAATGTGCAAAGGTATCCACGTACAGATGCGCGGCGGGTAAAAATTTTCGACGGTCGTTCCCAAACGAATGTAGGGTGTTTACGGCACGGCATGGCGCGGTGCGACGCGGCGCCCTGAAATGCAAATCGTTGCAAATTTGTAAATAATACTTTTGGACATCGATGTATGTTTCAATGTACGTACGTAAGTTCGTTTAAAAAATGCAGTGCCGTTGCATTGCAGCGCGGCGGTGAAACGGTAGAGCGGCAGCGGCGTAAATTTTATCGGCGCGGCGCGCAACGCTGTGCGGTGCGGCGTGGTGAACGCGACGCGCTACGTAACGTTAGCTCTTTTTTGGATCATTGAAAGGTGCAATGATTAATTAATAAAAAATAAGAATAAAACAAATTTTGTACAACCACAACACCATCAACGTTGCCAGTTATCGCACACATATAGCAGTTATGCATAAAAACAAAAATTTTTAAAATAAAATAAAAATACAAAAAAAGGAAATTACGAAATTTTGCCCATTAAAATATTTATGGCGCTACAGCGTATGCCCTCTACCCCAACCCCCAGTTGCCTGTGCTCAACTGTCTCGCGTCTTTTTACGCTGTCATGAATGCTAATGTTAAAACAAAGGCAATAAAAGTGTTGCCTTAAATGCGTTAAAAATAAAAATATTTATAAATATTTTTGTATATTTGCTCATTGAAAAGAAAGAAAAAAAATCGTGCAGCTTTTTTTTTGGCAAAAGTGTATTTGGTTTAAAAATCATGTGAATTTCCGATTTTATTAAAAAAAGTTTATATGGCATATGTGTTTTCAATAATATATTCTTTCTATCCAGTGGTTGCAGTTGAATGTATGTATGTATGCCTAGCATGACGAAAAAATTTAAGAAGTTTTAAAAATTTTAATGAAAAAAGTGGAAATATTCAAAAAGCAATAGTATAAAGTTATGTTAAAATAATTAATAATTACTGAAAGAAAATTGTTTAGAATTGATTACCGTCAACAATTCTCTAAAGTTATGTGAAAACATAAAAATAAAAAAAACCATAAGAAGTATATAAGTAAATACATACATACATAACATACACACACATTGGAAAATATTATCAGATTGGACGCATAAGCGAAAAAAAAACTCAAATCGCAGTTCAACGCATGGAGGTTTTCGAAAATAGAGTTTCAAAAACAGTCCATAAGCAATTAAAAAAGCTGCGCAAACAGTAAGTACTTGATGGAACACACTTATGTACATATATACTAATGTTACGCCCATATTTAATATTTAGTAAATATTTATTGATACGTAGTTATGGGAGCTTATTAATGGAAGCCATTTTTTAATTTCATTGTTATTGTTTTTATTTCTAAAAATATTTGAAAAACACAAAAAGACATTACATGGAATTGTTGGCATACAAAGTTTTAGTTTTATTTCTGTAATATCGATTAGTAGTTCCCGTTCAAAACTAGTAGTTACTTCCGAATAATTTCAAGAGAAATAACAAAATTAGTCAATTTATTAAATTTCTTAAACTGCTTGAGTTCATTAATGCATACTAAATTTTTTCCTTGTTAACGTTTTCGTTTTTGAAACTTAGTTAAACTTTTGATAAAACATCATTTGAATTTTTTTTTTTTTTTTTTTTTTGAATTAAGAAAAGCATTTTGAAATTTGTGAAATAAAATAATACATATACTTTTAAAAAAATTTCTTAGATAATGGTTAGACATAGATTCAGAAGGAAAACTCGTACAAAAAACGGTTGACATTAGCTTTGTCGCTAAAAATATTATTTCTGGCTCTAAATTATAAATGAGCATTTGTTGCTAAGTAAAAAAAATAGATGTGATCTGATAAAAGAACCAACATTGCCTTAATGGCGATAAATCTCTTGTGTTTATTATAGTTAATAAACAATAAGTTTCTTAAATGTTCCGCTTTTGCTGAGAAATCTCTAGTAAACTAGTATGCAAAGTAGTTGTTTGAATATCAACACAACGTTACCTTCTGAAGATAATTTTGGCCGTTTTTCATCGTCATTTCGATGCTAGATAAATTGTTTTCTGCTTGCCTAAACAAGTTTTTCTATTTAAAGCAAAATAAGCAAGCAGAAGTAGTCACAATTTTTGTTGCTATCTCACAAGCGACAAGTTCACATTTGATTTTCATTTTGTTATTTTATTCATAACTCGCTAAGTGCTTACGAAAAAAACCGGCTATTCATTCGATTTTTTGCGATGTCAGATATAGACATGTAAGGTATTGCTATATTATTTTATAATTAAATACAATTTAATACCAAAATAGTATTCGAATATAAATGTAGGACAATGCCACAAAATTTAGAAGTTTTTGGGCAATCAGAGTAACCATGGTACTTGCAGAAAGAGACCATCTTTCTTTTTTTGTACATATGGTCCAAAGGCGCTGACCCCCTTTAACTAAAAATATACACTAGGTTAAATTTGCTATTCATATTCATTTTTCATACAAATATAATAAATTTGCTAATAGATTTTTTTCTTCTTTACAGCACTTAAAAACACTCAACTTCACTCAATAATTGCATCTTAAGAAGAAGAAAAAAGACATAAATAAATAATGTAGTTACTAATACAAGTTTGAAAAATGATAAAACAGTGAAAAAGTTTACAAATAAAAAAAAGCAGGAAAATGTTTAAACTAAGAGCGAGTTCTGCTAAAATGCAATAACAAGTAAGTTTTATTAAAATAAAATATGTGATTATGGATAAATAAATTATTCTTAAAATGCAGTGGTAACACAAAATATTAGCAAAGGGATCTTTATAGCGGTCTAATATTCACATTAATCTGAATATTTCTAAATCTTGGCCCTTACTTGCATTTCGTTATCATTACTTTCTGGGTTGGTACTTAATCCACTTTAAAGCTTGTTACAAATTGTGTTTAAGTTTTAAATGCGGCGAATGACTTTTTCATATGGAATAGATGTAGCTGTCCTGAGGTGATTAATTGCTATCAATAGTCCCCAAATTATCTTTGTTCCATTCCACAGTTAACCTCTCCAGTCTTTCTGGCGAAAACTAAACAAAATTTCGGTTGAGGCTTTTAATTTTGTTTCCTTTTCTTGAATGTACTGATGCTCACTACAATGAAGTGAGATATGTTCTAGCCGAATTGACCATAGGAAAGGTACTCTTATTTTAATTTTTCTCATGTCGGATTTAGTAATTTTTTTTGATGTAAGAGTCTCTACCAAAATCCCAACTTGATTACAGCAGAATCAGCTTTTTGAACTTTACCTAGAATGTTATACAACTGCTGTTCAGCACACCAGTGATTTTAAGCTCACTGCCTCAGACACCACTTTATCTGGCAGTTATGTAGACCACCATGGGCCCTGTGATTTGTATGTAGCCTTCAGTGCAACTGCTATGTATTTCAGAAATACTGCTAGATTGTTATAAGAAGACCATTAAGGAATCTAAGTTAAATTTCGTTTGTGTTACAAATGTTCCTGTATATTTAACCAGAAGAGTTGAAGTTCGTCCTAGTAGTGAAGAGCAGGAAACGCGCCGAGACCAGAACCTCCCTGCAAGATCCCGCTAAAAACATTTGGCACCAGATCACTTCGATAGCTCATATTTACGGTGCTTTAGTAATTGAGTTCCCAAATTTTCATTCATTTCTTATTTCGAATAGAGAGTTGGCCTATGGTGGATCTATTGATTCGATTAGATCACACGTTTGCCTATAAAGTTCGTCGAAGCAAGCGAGCAGGGACAGTATCATAAGCAAATCTTAGTGCGTACCGCTTTTACTAAGTCTTACACATAATGGCCGGACCATGTGGACAAATGAGCAAGTTAACCAACGTTCAGCCAACAACATAGATATAGTATATGGGCACATACATTGAGACTTATGTACATATATACTTATTTGCTTTTAAACCTTTGAGTATGTAAAATAGTTGCTTGTGTGTGGGATTGCCAGCGACAAGAGTTGAAAGCGGCCAGCACAAGAATTTCACCAGATTTTGATCCCCTCACATCTTAGGCAAGAAGCGCGTTGTAGACAAGTGTGGAATGGAAAATCAAACACTATGTACGGGGTAGCATTGGGGGCGGGGGAGCAACAGTCATCTGAGGTCGGTCGGTGCGCTAGCTAGAGCCATGAAATACATATATAACTACAACAGATTGGCAGCTCCCGCACACATACATACACGCACACACACACAGAGACATAAAGCCAGTAGGTAACTCATTGTAGCGGTGTTTTGCGGCCATGATGATTATAGTCTCCCCAACTATAGTAGCTGCTGCTGTACCTACACATGCGCAAATCTACAGTTAGCACACACAAATACACACACCATTACATTCACCGCTGCCATACACGAAATCGAAAGAGACCTAGCTATAATGGTGCTACGAGTGCGAAGGAAATAAAAACTCAAATTGCCTTAGTATGGGTATGCGTGACCACAATTCATCGGCGCGCAAAGAGAATTTGCCGCTAGCGAGAACGACACAAAGCTACACGACTAACGCGCTACAGCAACAGCACACAATTGGTATATAGTTAGTGTTGGGTACGGCGAAAGAAGGGAAAAAGGTAAATAAAAAAGGTGGCGAGTGTACGGCTAAATGCAATGAGCTCGCTAAGATTTCATGTGTGTGTGTGGAATTTTCTTTGCGCGTCACAACCGATGAGCTATCGGGGACTTCGCTCAACGCCACAACACTACAAGTGGCACACACAATCTCACACATAAGAGCGATTGAACGGGCGCGCAATCAAGCAGCGAAAAAGAGATAGCGCACGACGGCATTAACGAAAGCAACAAAACTTGTTTCACAATACAAAGACCGCTTTCCACTGTGTGTCGTTTTGTCTGTTTTACTGCACTGCAGCAAAAGTTGGGCGACAGCAACAAATTGAGTTGTGAGCTTCGAGTTCGTCCGCTCATCCAATTTTTGAACAAATGGAACGCAACGCCTGATTTGTACGGTGCGAATTCGAACGCAAAAGACGACGACGACGAGAGCGTTATGGCATGAGGCAAGAAATCGACTTTGTTTTTTTCGTACTACAACAACGATTGTGTGCTTGTACGGTCGGCTAAAATGGCTATGCTGGTCACGTATTCAATTGCTCCGACGTTGCTTAATTTACGCCATGAAATGGCTGCCATGCGCGCCACGAATACTCGGATCTACTCTTTAGTCGCCTTTGCTGCTACCGCTGCCATCACCCTGACGTTAGCCCGAATAATTTGCGCTACTTTAATTCCATTTGTTTATTGGGTGTGCGTGTGTGAGCGGGTTCATACTTATTCACATAAATGCGCTTAAATAATGCAGTTGCAGCAGCGAATTTCCGTTGCTTATACGATTATTTTTTTTATATATACCTAGATATATATGTATATACTCGTATATAGAGCTCATTCGTTCCGACTCGCTTTTGCAAATTGGTTGCCTGGAATCAGCCGCACTCGCTCTTGCTCCCATACGACGCTTGCATTGTTGAATAATTGACAACGCTGACTTCGGTATATACACAAACATACCTACATACATATTAATAGACATTCATGCAACACGATTATGCAGCGTTGGAGATTGCGTAGGGCGGGAGGCGATCCCAAAAACCAAACATTGAAACCATACACAGAGCTTTCATTGTATGTTTGCATGTAAAAGCTACCCAATAAACAAAAAGAAAGAATAATCAAAGGTTTCCCAAAAAGATTATCACATGAAATTAAACATATTCTTAACCTCAAACGTTTTTTGCCAACTTGAGTTCTTAAGAAGCATTTTGAAAGAGGCATTTAGATTCCTTACGTTCCTGTGATGATTGAGCTAGCGAAGTTTCTCAGTCAGGGCCTCATATGAAAAATGTACCTAAAGAAACTTAAGGATCGGCGCACCTACGAACTCTATCCAAAAAGTAGGGGCGTGACCTCGAATCGGAAAATCGATTACTCCATCATCGATTTGTTTAGAGACGAATTGATTTGTAAGAAACAAGTTTTTAAAGAAAATTATCGATTTTTGCTCATACATCGATTTTTTTATACCAAAAATGTCTATTCAATGTATTAGTAAAAATATGTTATGAATAATTAATTCAAGTGGAAATCATTTAAGTTAATAAGTATGAAAAAATAACCAAATGGACGATTTTCAGGTTTTATTGATGCAGATTCCAATTATTGATATAGACATATATCTACTTTTAAATATTTCCTTTCAGTAAAAATAAAACAAAGCCATAAGGGCAAAAACATAACCAAAATACAAATGTATCACTTGTTGCTATTTCAGTTTAGACAAAGAGCAAAATGAATATGAATTGTTATTGTCACAAATGATCAGTATTTATACTGTTTCACATGGGTTGGTGTCGAAATTCTGTATGTACAAAATTCTAAAAACAAAATTCTGCTTTTTAAAATTCTGCTTTTTTAAAATTCTGCTTTTTTAAAATTCTGCTTTCTAAAATTCTGCTTTCAATGTTCTGTATTACAAAATTCTGTATTAAAATATAATGTTAACAATGTTAAAGAGGTAATGTAATTATTTTGAAAAAGTGCGCAGCTACGCGAACTACAGTTATTCTGTACAAAAGACCTTTCTGCATAGGCGGCCTTCGGCCGCGCTTATTTAAATAACCCTGGGCTACGCCATGCCAAGTCCAGGTGGTTGCCCTGATCGGTGGCATGTTGCCACCGATCCGACTCTTTTGCGCGTTTTTAAGTACAGCCTAATAATTTACAACAACCACATGAAAACTTGCGACAAAACAAATAAAATATATACATATGTATTACCTCTTTAACATTGTTAACATCATATTTTAATACAGAATTTTGTAATACAGAACATTGAAAGCAGAATTTTAGAAAGCAGAATTTTAAAAAAGCAGAATTTTAAAAAGCAGAATTTTAAAAAAGCAGAATTTTGTTCAAGCAGAATTTTTTTGCAATTTACAGAATTTTGTCACACAGAATTTTGTAATACAGAATAATGACACGCTTCCGTTTCACATTTGTCTAAATTAAAAACGGAATTAACTAAACAAATAAAATGGAAATCGTTTGGTCTTAAAGTTAAAAAAATACCATCAGTTTTTCTTAAACTTTGAGTTAAATAAAAGGCCTAAAATAAATAATTGCCACAGATGTTGATTTTTATCTAACATTTTACTAGTAGCCAATTGATAAGAAATTATTTATACGAAAACATTTATTATCAGCTAACGTGCGTACATAGTACTCGTATAATTCCAGTCATCTATTTGTTGAAATTAATTAATGAAAATAAATAAAGATTAAAAAAAATTTACAGTAAAACAATAACTGATTCAAGTAAAAAATAAAAACGTGATTTTGATATTTTCCTGGATCAACTCTGGATCCATAAATTAGTTTTTTTCTTGCTTGTAATGGCGGACAACCATTTGTATTAAAATATATAAACATGGAACACTGATAATATTGATGAATAAAGACCTGAAGTTTGAGATTTTAGTATAAGACTAGAAATCCCGCCCAAGCTTCGCTGCACCTCAGAACTAATAATAGACTGAGTCCGATTTTAATCATTTTATCTCCAGTTGAGATATAGAACTTTATCACAGCGCCTACTGCAGCACTCATAAGCACCTTTCCTTCGATACCCATTTTGGTCGATAACTCCGAAGCCGGTCTAGGGATCCAAATAAGCTCTATTTTAAATTTAAGATCGGACGTCTGGTAATGCAACGGTGAAAGTTGCATTCAATTCCATTAACTGGTTTTTGACTGATGCGCGCTCAAACATACAGACAGACAGAAAAAAAATCTAAACACTGATGCTTTGGACTCTGTGGGTTAAATAATGATCCCTCCTTCTCTGAATATCTGTAACGACCTGATACAATTTTATTATATGTAGAGATTAGTTCTGAAAGCCTTCTCAGTTTGAGATTGAGCAAAAATATAAACTGGGTAGCTATGAAACAACAGAAATAGTTTTGTCGCAGAGGCTCCATAAATACTAAATGCACATGTGTACATGTATTCGAGTGTGTGTGTGTGTGTGCTTGTACCCCTGCAAAAAACGGAAATACTCCGTTTCATACTCCATAGAATACTCCTAAAGGAGTATCAGAGTACTCCAACACATATCCTCATTCATATAAAAAAGGTGGTCCAATTTACATGGCAATGTCCGGTGATTGGATCACCTAATCCATCTCGGAGTACTCCGTTTCTTTGCTTTTGAATACTCTATAGACCACCTACGTGAGAGTACTCTCAAAATACTCCCATGGGATTACTCTATAGAGTATTCAACAGCAAAGCGAGAGCGGGAGTAGGTGGTCCTCAAAAGAACACATACTCCCTTCTCGCTTTCGTCTAGAGTACTCTATAGAGTAATCTTTTGGCAGCATTTTCAAAGTACTCCAACGTAGGTGCTCTATAGACTATTCAGAAGCAAAGTAAATGGTACTCCGAATAGGATTAGGTGATCCAATCACCGGACATCGCTATGTAAATTGGACCACCTTTTTTATATGAATGAGGATAAGTGTTGGAGTACTCTGATGCTCCAACGTTTTTTACAGGGACGTTGCGTAAACTGCACAGCTACGGCTGCAACAACCCTGTGTGGGTTCGCTCGCCTTTGTGTTCTAACACACTCGCACACAAACAAACTTGAATTGAATATCACGTTTGAGCTCGTTTTCGCTGAGTTTTTGTTGTTGTTTTTGTCACTGCGTATGTATGCGATTAATGCCGTGGTTTAGACTATATCTTGAAAGAAGTTCGAAGCATAAGATTAGCTGGGGTTAAAGCATTCTACATAGTCAGTCGACAATGACCTCAGGAAACACACCTCCCAGAGGTGATACAGGTTGGCCCTATCGTTACTGCCTTGTTCACCAGATGGAGATATACATACATACTTTACATTATCTCTTATGCTGATGACGGCTCTGTAATAGCTACAGGTAACAACATTTTTGAGGCCAGACTGGGCTTTATTCTATACATCGTCGAAATGGTCGCTGATATTTGAGCTAGAGCGCTTCGTAGCTCCGAGTTCTTCCATGTTGGCATTTCTAAAGCTCTTTATGTGAAAAATGCTCCAATTACTAGAGTCTTAACTGAGTTCAAGAGAATTGCTAGATTTATTGAGATAGATTTTTCAGGTTCGAAAGATCGCTTTTTAAGTTCTTTAACTACTTTTTATAAGTAAAGCATTGAAATAATTGTTTTATTGTTTACTAGATATATATATATATATTATCTAACTAGCCTATAAGATTTGTATGCTGATTGGCTTAATTAAATAAATAAATAAATGCTGCGGACGACGTTGCACAGCTGTCAGAATACCGCACTTAGAACACCTCACCGAACGCGTGCTAGTTCGGAACCTCCACCCAGATTAACAAAGAGATACCGTTATACCATATCGATGGGCAACTAACGGCATTAACATTCGATGAATATTATATTTGAAGCCCAACTGGCTCATATTGCAGAGAAGAATAAGACCTTTACTTATTTACTTACTTTAAGGTAATGAAGTGAGACTCGATGGTTGATCTACGGATGTGATGCCTTTCACCTCTCATTACCCATCGTATCCTTCCTTACGGAAGAAGGGGTGCCATGACCTAGAAGCTTTCACTGGTAAATAAACTGATTCCATTATTTTGAGACAGTGTGCTTCCCAGGATCTCCTTAAGATTGTGTACCAGATACATCCGTGCACGCATGAGCTCCAATTATCGGCTAACTCCAGTTGTCTAGATGTGACCTTTCCAGTTATCTTCGGAATAGTTCAGAGAAAATTTTTCAATCCCTCGAAGAAGGGAGAAGAATCCTAAAGCTTGTATCGAAGACTGTGCTGGACAGATGCACTCCGTTTTCATTGTAGTAGATACAGAGTCTCAACTTTCAAAGCATTTAGTGCCTACGACGGCTCGGAGAAAAAATTACCAACTACTTCGAGCGACATTTTGCACTGGGCTCGTCATATATACGTATTAAGCTATGTATGTTCATATGTAGCATATACAGATAAATATTTGAATTTAAGTGTGTGTGCTATATGACAAAGGTAAAATAAATATTGGCAATTTTTACCTGCTTTCAACATAGAAATGAGAGTGAAGGTAACTTATATTAATCGTTAAATATCGAAATACTACATACCTTCATACATTTGTATGTGGATATGTTGTGTAGTTGGAGGAATATATATGTATGTACAAGCTATATCTTTCTTATATATAATCTCAGTTATATACATCGGTATAAATATGTACATTACGGTGGGTTGATATTTTTCTTTCACATAGCTGGAGATAGAATTCGTATTTTATAAAAAAAAGATAATTGCAGTGCTGCGCAATCCATATACACTTGAAGTACTTTCGTTTTTGTTTTGCCCTGAAGTACAGGCACATATTTCACTTTATACTTCAAAGACAAAAAAAAACATGTAAGAACTCCAATATGCCCTCACATAGTTATGAATACAAGGTGGCGCAAAAGTAAGCTTCCGATGTTCAGCATATCGGTTGTGGCACGTGCAGTGTGTGCTGTTGCACCGTCTTGTTGGAACCACATGTTTTCCAATCCCAATTCATCAAGTTGCGGCAAAAAGAACTCGTTGATCATTGCTCTGTAGCGCTCACCATTCACAGTAACCGTTTGGCCCCGACCGATTATTGGTCAAATAAATAGTCAGCAATATTCCGCGTTCTGGAGCAGTGTAGCGTAACATTGTTTATTAACGTGTATTTCACATGTGTTTACTACACAAATGTCAAAACAGAACTGACTTTAGGGGCCAATCGCAAAATTTATAGCATTTTCTGATAGGAGGATTACTTTTGCGCCACCTTGTACAATTCCTCTGAAAGTGCTAGTTTCATATGAAAGAGAAAAGCAAACGCCCGCGGTATGAACCTTAGGTACTTCAATATGATATAGTAAAAATTTCCACTACCAAATCGTCAATGAAAGTATTTTTAAAACATTTTAGTACTGAGAAAAATTCATATTCAGAATTGATTCCTCAAAACAAGTGTAATCGAACTAACCCCCGATTCTGTGTTCTTGCCAAATTGTCAATCTTTATAAAAAAATCTATAAAAAACATGCTTTTTGAAGTTTACGTCAAAAACAAGAAAAATAATAATATTTCTAGATTATTTATAAAGATTGATAATTTGTCAAGCACACAGAATCGGGGGCCAAATTGAATCAAAAATTTAAAACATACGGGCACTTAATTTTTATCCAGGTCTTACAACAAATATGTACAAAGGGGTTTAATCAACATAAATTTGGTTTCAAAAATAATTTAATCAAGATTGCGACTGGTTATACACTAGAATTCCCAGCAAACATTGAGGTTAGAGCACGATTAAAAAACGACTGGATTTCCAATGTATAAGATAGAAGGTTAGAGAACGGTGCGAGAAACTGTAGAGAAATATAGCTTTCTCTACAAAAAAGAAGGCTTAATTCTCGATATCGAGAAAAAGGTTAGATATCTAATCGAAATCTAATTTGAAACTCTAATTGGATTCTAATGTGAACCTTTAACTAGTATGTTTCTGCACTAGAATTCTTAAGCAAAACTATAATATTTCTCTAATGTTTGAGACTATGTTTGCTATGCTAGCTGTCAAAAGTCTGAAAAGGATTATCAATAAAATCAACCGAACAGTTCCAATCAGTGGCGTAGCCAGGGGGAGAGAGGGTATTGGGGGATAGATCCACCCCTCCTCAATGAACTACTATTTTTTTTACTTTCGATTGAATAACACAATACCATTTTATGCTTCTGATTTATAACTTTCTTATTTTACTAATGACAAAGGGCAGTTTTATGAATATATGAAATTATTGTTTCGTGGATTATGTGTTTGAATATTAATCCTGTATACATATAGGCTGCTTTTCAGACCTTCTACAAAATTCACAAGGCTTTCAAGACGATAAACCCTGTTTCGAGGCATGCGTACACATTAGTTCTGGTAGTAATAAAAGAACAGATCGAAATAATACCGGAACTTTCGAGGTCTGATATTGCTGAGCTAAAACTCTACTCCCTTACCCTGTAAAAAACGATGGAGCATCAGAGTACTCCAACACTTATCCTAATTCATATAAAAAAGGTGGTCCAATTTACCTAGCGATGTCCGGCGATTGGATCACCTAATCCTACTCGGAGTACAATTTACTTTGTTTCCGAATAGTCTATAGAGCACCTACGTTGGAGTACTTTGAAAATGCTGCCAAAAGATTACTCTATAGACGAAAGCGAGAAGAGAGTATGTGCTCTTTTGAGGACCACCTACTCCCGCTCTCGCTGTGCTGTTGAATACTCCATAGAGTAATCCCATGGGAGTATTTTGAGAGTATTCTCACGTAGGTGGTCTATAGAGTATTCAAAAGCAAAGAAACGGAGTACTCCGAGATAGACTGGGTGATCCAATCACCGGATATTGCCATGTAAATTGGACCACCTTTTTTATATGAATGAAGATAAGTGTTGGAGTACTCTGATACTCCTTTAGGAGTATTCTTTGGAGAATGAAACGGAGTATTTCCGTTTTTTCAGGGTTATCTCTCACGACTTTAAAAATCCGAATTCAGGCTGTTTGAAAATACTAGAGTAGGCAGGCTCAATAATTTAATCAGAGCACACAACGGCTGAACAAAAGATAGCGACGAGAATTTTTTACATGTTTTTTATAAAAGTATAGCCCAAGTATAGAACAAATTTCAGTTTGGAAAATTTAACCAAGTTTAACTATATTCTACACTTTTTAACCCAAATTTTTATAAAAAATTCCGATTTGCAGTCACGGGATCCCAAATCGGTCTCCACTTTGTCCTTAAATCGGGGTGTTGGTCTCCCTCTTCCTCTGGGTTCCGCTAAAAATACTTTATCGGCCGGAACACCTACATCCATTCGCACAACATGGCCTAGCCAATTAGAGTTTTAATTCCTTGGACTAAGTCGGTGTCTGTATATAGCTCATACAGCTCATCATTAAATCTTCTTTCGAAGAATCTTTCTCTCGAATACTCCCATCAGATGTTGTCTGTGCAAGCTTCTGCACCATAAACCAGGACGGGTACGATAAGTGACTTATTTATTGTCGTTCTTCAAGAGAGAACTTTACTTCTCAATTGCCAACTCAGTCAGAAATAGCACTTGTTTGCGTGAGTGATTCTTCGTTGGATTTCTAGGCTGACATTATTGTTGGTGTTAATGCTGGTTCTGAGGTTAAAAACTCTAATATTTTCTTTGCGATTTCTGTACTTTCCTCAATACAAGGTTATGAAAGCAATTTCTTTTCTCTATCTCTATGGCGCGATACACAACAGGTATATCATCATAAACCTCCTAAGATATTTTTGCGCCAAGCTTCTCTTCCAATTTGTGGTGTGCCGATTTGAAGTTTCCCTACAAATTGGTGGGACCTACAGTTTTTTTGCCGACTCCGTACGGCATCTACAAAGGAGACGAATTTTTGCTGAGAAGCCTGTCATGGCAGAAATACACTCGGAGAGTTTGCCAAACCACTGCCGAGGGGCGACCCCGTTTTGAAAAACTTTTTTCAAATCACTTTTGATGTTACCTGTACCAGGGCCCGAACCATGAAGCAATTTCTTTTATATGAAAGAAAACACTTTAGCTCTTCGGAAAAAAAATTGCAAAAAATCAGAAAAATGTGTCACGACCGGAAGATTGACACATTGTTGCATTAAAATTTAGTGAACTACAAAACTGCATACTCCAAAATATTCAAAAAATTGTGTAAAAAAAAATTTTATGTTTTGATAAAATTTCTTTGAATTTTCGCGAATTTTGCGTATATTTTTAAAACAAAATTTATTGTGTGTCTCAAATTTCAGGTTTCCGAAAAAAAAATTTTCATTACCCCCGCTTTCCCAAAGCCTGGCTACGCCACTGGTTCCAATATACATAAAAGCCTTAACGTAAAACGCAGACATGGCCGGAGAAAATCTAAAGGCACTACCAAGCCAGTTAAAACTTATTTTTATATATGAAAACTTTATAAAAATCTAAACCTGTGATTATTCAGTATCTGAATTTAAATGGTTAATGGTACTTTCAACAGCGTTAACTCAAATATTTTGACGCATAAATTTGTTTGAAATTTAGTTTACCGATTCAAGAAAATCCACCCATACCTACTTCGAAAACTATATATGTACAAACTAAATTGTGTTACTTTAGTAAATTAGTTAATAATTCTTTGTGGCATTACCCACATTTATGTACTTGTAACCTATCCTAGCTTGGGACCTGGCTCCGTCAGACCAGATATAAAGCAAAACCTGAAATAAAATTAAAATTTTTAAATATGATGTTGATGTTTTGCTGTCAAGGAAAAAGTCGAGATCGTTTGAGTCTAAACGTAATGTAAGTTGTGTTTTGTGGTGTCCACAAAAAAGAAACATTTTTTTTGGTAATCTCTGTGTACACACAATTGTTGTATAGGTATTGTGATTTACACATCAATTTGGACATTTTTTATCAGCACTAAATAGTCGTTATTTAATTTTAAAAACGTGTAACTCAACATTTTGATGTGGCCCAATCGATTTTTGAGTACTGTTTTTATATCCAAAATGGTCCAAAGCATTACAAGTTTTAGAATGCAATTTTTTAGATCCAATTTCATTCTAATAAAAAATCAAAGTGTATTTAACATTTTAATTGCTTACTTCAACTGCAAGAATAAAATGAAATTGGTTTTCAATTTCTGACTTTCCATTGGCTTTCGAGGTGACATCCTACAGATTCTAGAAATTCATAAAAAACTTTTTTTTTCGTTGGAACTACTCGCTCTTATTTATTAAAAAAAAAAGTATACCAGCTATTTAATTTAATTAAATTACAATTATCTTTTGTTTATAAAGTACAAACTGTTCCTTTACCCTAAAAACAAAATTTTCCAAACCACTCTAATGTATGTATATATAAAGGTATATAAAAGTTGTATGTATTTAGCGCAGAATAATCGCTCCGAATGCACGTTCACTTGAATTGTGTTGCATTCAACAAAAAGCAGGGATCACCCTCGAATTTGTATTAAACGAATTTATCCCGGATAAAAACATACACACATACATATATTTATTATATACAACAAATATTTGACAACGCATTTACTACATTAATTTGTACATAACCAAAATAATGTATATACATAGAACTTAATAGGGTTTCCACTTTAGAAGAAAGCATTCAACATTTTCAATGCGCAAAAAGACTAAAACGGAAATGAATGAATTGGACAGAAGGGCGAATGGTGCGTTAAAGGCAGGGGAAGCTCATTCGTTTGACTAATATGCTCATAATAGCAGTGTACTTACATATATAGCTACCTGTTTATGCATGGTAAATTGTTGACCCTGCGACTTATGGGCTGGTAAAGGCGTTCTAACATTTTTCTTTATTTCCACGGAAAAATTTTCATAAATTGAAACCCCTCAAACGAATTCTGGTTCAGTTAACTTGATTAAAGAAATTTTGAGGTAAATTCAATTAGACCTTTTATTTTAAAATTGCATTAGTGTGCGCGTATGTATGTATGTATGTACAGAGCACATGTGAACATTTATGCAACGTCTGAACGTCAAAGGGAAACAAAAGGCTTCAGCTTTTCCCTTCGTTTACGGGGCATCTTGGGCGTAATCTAAGCTCAGCGCTTACACAGTGGGATAAAATTCAAACAGCTGTCCGAAACTCTAAAATGAAATGAAGTTTATGACGAATCGTTTCCCATCTGTATGTACACGCGTATGTCTTACTTGATGAAATCACAATTTGAATCGCTCTTGCTCTGGGCTACGCCTTTACTTTCATGTGGGTGATACGAGTCTGATTCCAGCTTTCATACAGCAAACCCACCACACGTTTCCTTTATGCTAACTTCGCTCGATTTGCTTGTTGAAACTCAATTCTAATTTGTGGTTGGCTTTTATAATCCCCCCCCCGAGTATTCATATAAGTAACCCGGCGACTAAAGGCTAGACTTTTGTTATAACTCTTTTTGTTGCTATTTACTTTCCTTCATTTTATAATTAATTTAACAGAAGAACGGAAGAATTTAAACTCAGCAATATCTTCACAAAAACTCTTGAGTTGGTTCAGTGGATTACCAAAACTGCCATATAAATCGATGATCAAGCACTGTAAACTGGCATAGGTTGGGTTAGGCCATTTAAGTGAGCGTCGTGGAATGAGTAGCTGAGAATTGATTGTGGCGAGTAGTAAAGCGTTTGTAGTAGCATTGTAGCAAGTTGGCAAGCAGTAGTAAAGGTCTTTCGGATCAGATCTTAACGTTCTGCCCAATTCCGTGAGTCCCGTTAAGCTTTTTGTAGTTTTATTAAGCGTTGCCCAAGAGCATCCATGAGTTGAGCTTCAACATTTGTAATGCAAGATTTAATCACCAATTCAGCCATAGTCAGCAAGTTCAAATTAGCTCAGTCCCTGCAAAAAACGGAAATACTCCGTTTCATACTCCATAGAATACTCCTAAAGGAGTATCAGAGTACTCCAACACATATCCTCATTCATATAAAAAAGGTGGTCGAATTTACATGGCAATGTCCGGTGATTGGATCACCTAATCCATCTCGGAGTACTCCGTTTCTTTGCTTTTGAATACTCTATAGACCACCTACGTCAGAGTACTCTCAAAATACTCCCATGGGATTACTCTATAGAGTATTCAACAGCAAAGCGAGAGCGGGAGTAGGTGGTCCTCAAAAGAACACATACTCTCTTCTCGCTTTCATCTAGAATACTCTATAGAGTAATCTTTTGGCAGCATTTTCAAAGTACTCCAACGTAGGTGCTCTATAGACTATTCGGAAACAAAGTAAATGGTACTCCGAGTAGGATTAGGTGATCCAATCACCGGACATTGCCATGTAAATTGGACCCCTTTTTTTTATATGAATGAGGATAAGTGTTGGAGTACTCTGGTGCTCCATCGTTTTTACAGGGGTGTTGTGTCAAAAAGTTTTGTCAAAAAGTTGTATCAAATATCTTAAAGGAGAAACTAGTGGCCTGGCTTATCGCTCTATATGTGTATAAAGTGACGCGGGTTTGTGATAGAGTACAGAGAGTCATTGGCTGGAGGTAGGTAAAGGAACGGGTGTCGACAGGAATACACTTTGGGTCAGAGTATACACATTTATTGCCTAACTTTACTTGGCAGGGTAAGCCTGTGTGCTTTTACTGTTGTTGTAACCGCAATAACAGTTTCTAGGCTAGTTCAAAAGTTATGTGCAAACTTCATGAATTGGTTTTGAGATGAGTTCGGTTGAGTTGTATACACCCCCTGTAGGAGAGGCTCGCTTCGACAATATAAATTTTAAATAACTGTGAAGCATTTAATTACCTTAGGAATAGCTGCGTTGCAATGATATAACTCTTGACTGTATTCGGCCCTTGAAAACCTGGTAAGCCAAGGCCGAATTACCTCTGCCTAGTTCTGTCAAAAGCTGGGCATCGATCATTCCACCTCGTAATCCTCCATGGAACTGTGGGAGGAGTTTTTCAGTAAGTTGAGGCAACACGGTGTGGGGAGTTAGAGATAAATGATCGTCCGCAATCCATCTTGCGACAGAAGGATCTCGGTACCTTGCAAAGAAGTAACGTCTTTGATATGGATTGAACTCCATACTAATTTTTGACATGTCAGTAATCTCTTCATATAATAAAATTGTAATAGGGCGATACATTTCACAGGTCTGTGCATTGCCGATATTCAAAAAAAATTTATAAGAAGGCTCATTACTAAGCCAATAACATCCAAATAAATATGTTGGGGCGCGTATCATTCAAAAACCGCTAAATGAAATTGAATGGAACTTTCACCGTTGCATTACTAGTTGTCTATATAGGTAGAGTAGAGTGACCCAAAATGTGGGAATAAAACGAAAGGCGCGTGCGAAGCGTGGCCCCTTTTCCTAGATAAACATAACCTCATGTCTAGCGTGATTGGCTCAAGTCATTCGTGAAAACTTTAATTCAATACCCAGGGCTCTTTACCTGCTTTAGTGGATAAACTGAGAGGGTAAGAAATACACTCACGGAATTCTCTTTAAAAAAGCTCCTTGTGGTAAATGCTAACCCCTTATTACGTAGCTTACATTGTGCTTGTTTCGTTTTTCTTTCTTTTCAATTTGGTCCATCAAATAAAGCACAAATACTATACGTAGTTATGGTGTAAGAATGTTTAACAAATTGGCCGATAATGTTAAGATATGTTCTAGCATTATTGATTTCAAGAGACAAGTAAAAAGTCTTTTATTACAAAATTATAATTTTGAATTGTAACCTCAAAACAAGTATTACTGTCATTATAACACATTTTAAACTATTTTATTTATATTTGTATTGCTGTATTGCAAAGCTCGTATAGAACATCATTACTTAATATACAAATAATGGAGATGTCAATGTACATCCTTAAAGCAGTTGACAGCGAAGAAGCTATCTTCTGACACAAATTGTATTTTTTCGAGAAAATCATCGTGTTATTTTAAAATACGCCATCAATAAATACAAAAAAAAAGTAAAAAAAATACAAATACAAAATCACCTGCACAACATTTTTTGTTTATAGAATTTTCACAATTTCCTAATTTCAAAAGCAATTTAAAATGTATACAACACGTAGTTCGGTTACCGTTTACAAAATAAAGAAAATCTTCATGGTGCCAAGTCCAATCCCCACACGAATCAAAAACATAAACTGATCAACCATCACAAAATGATGTTAAAATTGTTTTTTTTTTTTTTTCAAAAGTAAAAATAAATTGTTTACAAAAAAATTTTAAATTCTAGTACTAAGAGTGAAAAAAAGGAAAAAATGAGTTGCGTAAAAAATGTTTATTTTTATCAACTTTGACGTAATGTTTTGTTTGGGCAATGTGCTTAAAGTCATTTCAATTCTATGTAAGTATGTATGTGGTAAGTGAAAATGTGCACATACATACATATAAAAAGGGATACATATACATACGAGTATATACATACATACACATGGCTAATGATTGATCGGTATCTGCGATTTTTTCGATTCATTTACTAAAAATGTTTTTAATTGAAAGGTTTTATAACTTAAAAAAACTAGAAAGAACGTTGAAAATAACGACCTAAGTGGAAGTGAGCATGTTACATAACAACAACGGCAACTGTGTTCAAACGTAAATTTATTGCATTTGCTTTCAAAAACCAAATAATTTAATAGATAAAAAACAACAATTCAGTGCAAGTTTGTAACATCAAACTCAAGGAAAACGAGCACAGCACCATAGTAAAGTGAAGTGATTTCCAATATCCAGACAATTCAATTTCCAATCCAAATCAAAATTCAGCGACGCACGAAGCTGAATTAAAATGTACGCGCAAACAACCGCGCCCCAACGCGCATTTAGTGCTACTAAACGGCAGAGAAAGCCAATCGAATGTCGTTGCTGCTCGTGCTCGGCCCCAACTTGCGCCAACTTACGCCAACAACAATAACAACAACTTTGAAAGCTACAAAGCAACAATCACAAAAGTCTAGCTACAAAATAAGAACGAAAAAATGTTCATAAAACCCACACAAATACTTGCAATTGAATAGTACACACACACAGTGGTACATATAGAAATATTTATAGTGAATGTAAGAGAAGAAAGGCTGAAGAGAAGGGGGAGGCTTTAGGCGAGCAGCCTTTTGTTTAGCTACAACATGTTCGGTTCATGTGATGTGATGAGAATATATGTAAGTATGTACTTATATACATACAGACATACACATTGTGGTGACAATGGCAAAGCGCAGCAGTGCTCTGTCATAATGGTGCTCAAGTACCCGGGGCGGCGAAGCGCACGAAGATGAGGTGGTTATCTGCTACAAACGTTGCTTCCACTTGAGCTAAATGTAGAAACACACAAATGTGCATGTTTGAGTACATCCAAAGACTTAACCAGCTCCAAGCAAAACACCTAGGTGCGTCTTATAAACTGTTGTATGAAATCAGGGCCATCTTAACATTATCTGGTGGCTGAATTCTGAGTTATGGTTGGAAATGTTTGGACGTTGCTACTAAGGCATGGATCTCTCTACTTCTGTCTGCTAACGCAAAAAGGTGATGTGATAGTATGGAACGGAAAACACCTCACCATGGAATACCCTGAAATGGTAACAACAAACACCCGCTCTGCTCGCAAAATTTAACTTCCCGTTGATACCATGAACCCGATGTTTGTTACCTGGATACATTTAGAGTGCAATTCCTGCTAAGACTGACACTATTTTCCATGGTTTCCAAACAGCTTAAGATTTGTAACTGTCGTGGGCGATTGTTTCAGTCTGGAGCACAGCTAGATAGATACAAGGTGGCGCAAAAGTAAGCTTCTGATGTTCAGTATATCGGTTGTGGCACGTGCAGTGTGTGCTGTTGCACCGTCTTGTTGGAACCACATGTTTTCCAATCCCAATTCATCAAGTTGCGGCAAAAAGAACTCGTTGATCATTGCTCTGTAGCGCTCACCATTCACAGTAACCGTTTGGCCCCGCCCGATTATTGGTCAAATAAATAGTCAGCAATATTCCGCGTTCTGGAGCAGTGTAGCGTAACATTGTTTATTAACGTGTATTTCGCATGTGTTTACTACACAAATGTCAAAACAGAACTGACTTTAGGGGCCAATCGCAAAATTTATAGCATTTTCTGATAGGAGGATTACTTTTGCGCCACCCTGTATAACCTTATGCTAAAAATGCGATCGGCATTTAGATCACAATTATGTACTTATATATAATAAAATTGTAATAGGCCGATGTTCGTACAATATAGATATGGAAAATGCATACAGGTAAGGGTATTGGAAATAAAAATAACAGTTTTGATGTGTTTGCCTTCATGTTTGTTCGCTCATCACTCAAACCCGCAGTATAGATTTTAATGCAATATTCACCGATGTATTACTAAATGCCCAAATTAAGGTTTGAGATCCATTTAAAGCAAGGAAGCTGAACAAAGCTGTGGCAAAAAGCGGGTTGCTGTTTACATAATGTTGTTCTGTGGCACTGCCTCGCGGGCACCTAGATACAATACAATCTCTTTGTTATCTACTTGAGTATTTTCAATGTTAGTCCTATAAGCCTTTTAAGCTTTGAAATACTGAAGTCTAGTACAAAATACTTTAAACTCGCAAATGCCTTGTAAGGCTCGTAATCTGCTAAGTCAGGACCGTTAAGGGAACTCAGGTGCGGAGAAGCTGGTGTTTAACTTTCTTAGTTCTTTTGGTGCCTCTTAGAGTTCGGTGCCCTCAAGAGGCTGCCGCATCGCCTCAAGAACTCTTTTATATAGTATGTATGTATTTGCTAGGGACTCCAGTTTTTTCCATTTTTACGAATTGTATTTTACAATCTCGGGATGGCGAGATTATGCCCTCAATTTGGGTGTTAGTTATTCTTTAAAAATTAAAAAATGTTAAATGGCTTAAGAAACTATGTATGCATGTACATTAGACTGGGTCGATTTATTAACCGATATCGCGCCATCGACTTTTCGATAGGTTTTGGGCTCAGGAAAAAAAAGTTCAACTACGCATACCCAAAAAAATAATTTTCGAGCCTGCGAGGAGTGGGGAGTGTTTTGGTCAAAAAATTTACCCTTTCACCTAAAATTATGCGCTAAAAACGTTGGCGATAACAGTTTTTTGAAAAAAAATTTTATTTTCGGGGTTTGGAAGTAGATTTTTCGACCAAAAAAAATGTTAATTTTAAAATCAAAGGAAATTTTTTTTGGTAGGTCACGAAAAAAAACCTTAAAAATCAAAGTCGAAAAGAGTCAAGAAAATGAAATTTCGCAGGCTCGAAAATTATTTTTTTGGGTATGCGTATTGGAACTTTTTTTCCTGAGGCCAAAACCTATCGGAAAATCAATGGCGCGATATCGGTTAACTTACGTCCATACAAATCGACCCACCCTAATGTACATACACACATGTTCTGTCGTGCATGAGCCACTGCATTGCCCGTCTACACCTTCCCGTGCATCAAGCAATTAACTCGAACAGCGCCTACGAAAATATCCACACTCAGGCTTATATACCGACAAAATTACATATGTAAGTATATGTGTATATGAAAGTGTGTGTGATGAACAAAATTGTCAGAATGTTTGCTTTTGTGCATTGTTTTCCATGCTGTGTGGGGCCGCTTGCATACATACATTCATATTAATATGCTTATAAATATATTGACGTATATAGCAACATAAATGCATACATATTTATGCTGTCAGGCGATGTCAATTACGAGTAAAAAAAAGGTGGTGAGACCTGCTGTTGCTGGTGCTGCTGCCGCTGCTGCTGCATTCTCCGGGTATTCGTGTGGGTGTGAATATGCGCATGCTTCGTTGGGCTGCTGCACAAAATGATGACGATGATGTTTGGGACTTGGAAACCTGCAGTGATTCCAATGTTATGTGAGGACCGTATGCTTATGTGTGTGTGCGTTCAAAGGAGGCTGTAACACGACTTCAGAGCCGATCACCGAGTATAACGAAGCAAGCTGGCCAGGTCGCCGGAAATTTAGTTCACTTGCTGGTCTGGCTAGTTTTTACATGCGTATATATGTACATATGTATGTATGTGTGTGTGCACTTGTATATACACATTACGATTTCTCGTTTGAGACCCGGACCACAACTTCGTAGGTGAGCTGAAGAAACTACTTTGGCGTTTACTTCACGTCCCAGCATCTTCTTTGCACCATCACAAATGCATCATTTCATTGTGTTTTTGTTATTGCAATAGCATGGCGCATGTTTGTGTGTCCGAGTTTGAGCAAGTTTGCTTTAATGTGTTATTTTGACGCGTTTGCGCACTGCAAACAAAAAAGTTTCAAAGCAATAACAGTAACAGTATGTGCAATGTTATTGTTGGTTTTTTTTGTTTCGTTCGTTTTTTTTTGTTTTTGCTCCGCAACAGACCTGCTTTACATAACGTCCTTTAAATCGACAAAAGCTGCAGTCGTTGCCATCAACGTTGTCCTGGGCTTTAAAATTTTTGCTGACTGCAATGCCATACACTCACAATTGGGCACACACACAGACACGTCTCCATGTGCGTTCTCATCTGTGTGTGGCTAATGAAAACATACAAAGCATGTACATATATACATACATACATACAAATGCTTGCCCTTCCACATTGCTGCAACAACTAAACAGCAGAAACAAGTTGCAAGCCCACCAACAACAATACCGTTATATGCAACTTGGAATGATTCAAAGAAATAAAATCTCGAAAGTTGTTCACGTTAATAAATTATGAATGGTTAATTAGAGGAAATTAGTTCGTTAATAGCTATCGATCCAATAAACTGTCGTAGCTCAAATTTAAGCAGGATCTCTACCATGCCCTCAATGGAAAATGTTACTTATACGCCCCGTGACAAAAATAACAATGTTCATACTCCATACTATGTTATATACAAAATTAGAAACCCGAACAGCAAAACAGCCATCTCACTTGGCCGATTTATCCTATTTTAATTTTAGAACCGCGATTTCGTGCCCCATAAGGACGTGGGATAATGCCATCTGGGTATTTTGAAAGTGAAAAGTTATTAACAAATATTTTTAGTTAAAGTATTATGTATTGAGTGATGAGGAGGAAAAGGAGACAAGTTATTCGTCGGCTGGTGAATGTCTGCCGGGCCTGCTTGATATTTTCAAATGTGAATGTTAGTTTGTTTGTTACCCCTTGACGGCAAAACTAATTAACCGATCATCATAAAACTTTGTACAGATATTCTTGGAGGTATTAGAAGCAACAAAGGATACTTTTTATAAACAAAGAAAATATTTTATAAAAAAGATAAAAAAAATAGTTTGTCTAAAAATCGTGGCGCAGCCTCGTACAAGTGCAGGCATATAGTAACTTTTTAATTCCAAATGTTACCAACTTTTGTTGCGTTAAATCTAGTTCTCTACTATATATGCGCTTAGAAGAACTACTTTTCTCTGCGGTGTTACCTGGTCCTTGTAGAAAGAGCAGTAAAGTCTTCCAAAAAGTCAACCCCTTCTAATGTCAATACTATCCCCCTGCGGGTTAAGGGGTTAAGAGGCGCCTAATATGCACAAAGGCAATGACGTGCAACTCGATGGTTGATCTACAGATATGAGGCTCTCACCTCTCATTACCCATCTTCTAGAAGGTTCCAGTGGTCATACCTAATCGCTACCACGACAGTCGGGCTGTTCCGCAAGGGAGTACCGGAGCGGACCGCGTTCATATCCGGCAAAGGACTGTCACTTCCTACAACACTCCCCAAAAACCTTCGGAGAGTGTTTTTGTCGCTAAAAACAACAACAAAATGTCAACACCAAAATAAATCAAAGTAATACACACATGGAAGCTTTGCAGAGGTTGCTATTTACTTAACATTAGTTGGGATGGGCGGCCGCCGTGGTGTGAAGGTAGTGTTGCCGGCCTACCACACCGAAGGTCCATGGTTCGAGCCCTGGTACAGGTAACATCAAAAGTGATTTGAAAAAAGTTTTGCAAAACGGGGTCGCCCCTCGGCAGTGGTTTGGCAAACTCTCCGAGTGTATTTCTGCCATGACAGGCTTCTCAGCAAAAATTCGTCTCCTTTGTAGATGCCGTTCGGAGTCGGCAAAAAACTGTAGGTCCCACCAATTTGTAGGGAAAATTCAAATCGGCACACCACAAATTGGAAGAGAAGCTTGGCGCAAAAATCTCTTAGGAGGTTTATGATGATATACCTGTTGTATATCGCGCCATAGAGAGAGAGAGAGTTGGGATCATAAAGCTCATTTCATATGTATGATGTACTGATTTTATCAGCTGTTTAAATATTAAAACATGGTTATTTTACTATTATTGTCTACTCATATTTAAAAAGCTTTATGCTTCAAAACGTAAATGAAATATTCCAAATTTAAAATATTAAAAAAGGAGACACCAAATAAGACATTACCCTGAAGCTAGGTGTTGGAAATAATTGATGAAAGGGCGACATATTTATGTACTTACCCATGCCATTCTACTAATTTGTTGTTTTAATGACGCAACCCTTAAAAGAAAGCTCATTTCAGTCAATTTCTATTTTATTTTGTGCTTTCTGCTGGAAATTAGTAATATTTATTTCTGGAGAGTTAAGTTCCATACATATATCTGTGGTGTATAAAGATAGCGTAGATATAATATATATATGTATGTAAACTTGTCTAGGTATTATTATATTTTATATTACTAAACAAATATTTCTTACTGATTTTTGTTTAATGTTCGTGTATGTCTTTGTGTGATTTTGTATGTCTTATCGTTATAAAGTCGTGTTGGTTCCATGCGCGCACACATACATACACTTAATATACATAAATATTTAAGTAAAAGTGTACATACATAAATTAGATGAATAGAAAAATAAACCAACCCCAACAAAGCCAAAAATCTTTAGTGCGGCGATAGCGCTCACTATTCAGCAAATAAAAAACACCAACACTAAAATTATTTTTATTACATGCTTGCATACATATGTACATACACACAAACTCACATTTATCGCATTATGTATATGCAGTAGTAGTCATTTATAAATGTACAACAACAAGTTATAATATTATAAAAATCTTTGCCATAAATTCCCTTCAAATGAAAGCTGAAAACGTACAAACAAACACACGAACCCAAAGCGGCGCATTGTACCACCTATCGGACGCCCCGTGCCGGTGACGGTGACAGACAACGCTCGAAGTGAATGTACATTTTGCTATGAAATTGCTTATTTGTGTTCGACTCTTTCATTCTAGCATTGGTTATGAGTACGTGCCCGCTTTTTAACTCATTCCTCGTATCCCCCACGGCCAGCCCCTGTACTTTCTATGTACTTCGGCCACCCTTTTACGTGTTTGCACGCAACTGTAATAAAAAAACACCAACAACAATTTACAGAACAAAAATTTACACAACGGCAACTAGCTCATCAACTTTATTGACATACATACAAACACAGGAACAACAACTCACATAGCTAAATAAATGGAAAATTCTCTCATTTACATTCGCGCATACTCAGCAAGTTTTACCATTTTACCACACTACCTCCCCAATCTGCTGTGCTACCTCACTGCATTACCAGCTAACGAGCAACCAGTCAATTATATTGAGAAAACATTTCGCCACGTTGCCATGTTTCATTGAGTTTTTTCTGTTACATTGGTGGTGTTTTTGCTGTTGTGGTCGCTGCCTCTGTCGCGGTCGCTGTCTCTGTCATTGCTGCTGCCGCTTTTGTTGTTCCATTGTGCTGCTTTTTAATGCTGTCAAAGTATTTGTGCACTGTTGCCACATTTCCAGTTTCCGTTAATTGTATACGTATCGTGTTGATGAACGAACACTCACAAACACAACGACACAGATCCGCTTATAAGTAAAAAACGAACAAAAAAACACACATTTATAGAGCTCTCATGGCATACATGCAGGCGTAGGTAGATACATGGCATGAGTACGGAACGTAAGAGCGCACAACCGACACACAAACTCAACCAAAGTTGGTTGAATTAAAATGTGCTTGGGTTTCTATCTCTCGGTTCAACTAAATGAAAAACAACCAACCAAACCAAGACCGCACTAAAAATTATTATATGGAATTTTTAACATTTGGACATGTTTTGTTCGTGCTGCTCACTTATAAGGCATATGAATGCATACATACGCCATATACATACATATATACTAACATGTGTACATACGACGATAGGTAGTCGTTCGTTCCATACAAATTAGAGTAAGAACTTGATGGTCGGCTGGTTGGTAGTTGGTAGCTGGCTAGAAAAACATAAAAACACGTTTTACTTATAATTGTTCACCACCACATACTACAAACATTCATACATAAATATGTTTGAATATGTTATGTTTGCATGTCTATACCAATCTATGTCTAAGCAGGCAAGTGTACGATGCTATTTTGTATGGAACTACGAAGATATAGCATATATCCAGTTCTTCAAATCTCTGCAAGCGGTAATGAAAAGATCACCAACAACAAAAACACCATGCACTCTTCTAGGAAAGAAATATGTATATGGAAACATACGATCTGTTAGAGATCAACTTTTTTCTTTCATCTAGTTCTTTGAACTAATGTTTATATAATGGACGTAAATGCTACACAATAAAGCTTCAAAAGAAAATATTTTATTGCAGTGAGCTTTGTTGAAATTTAAGGCTCTAACTCGTACCTGGAACCTACTCCGCACTACATTAGAATATAAGAGTTTCAAATTTGAATTAGTCGAATCGCTGATCCTTATCTTAACACCCATTTATACTGATCTAAAATGCGTTATCTCAGACCAGTAATTCAAATGTGCTTATATCAGCCTTGAATGCGTGAGTTCCTTTGTTATGAAGTATCAATCAGAACTTTCTGAATTTCGAAAAAAATTTCATGAATTCGTCACATTTGCTTTGTGATTTGGTTTGAACGCGTGATTTTGTGAATGTGATTTGTGTGGGGACATGTGCCGCATTTCAATGTTTTCTATGAAAATCAGCCATTTCATTCAGTGTAAATGTAGTATTAAAGCTCGTCTGAAGAATACCCTAGTTATTGTCAAAAAATGTTCAAGCTCCAGCTAAGGTAGAATGCTAACTTCGTAATATTTCAGCATTTTCAAGGTATTTATCAATCTTTAATTTCTAACTTGTTTCTTCTTATTTACCTTAGATTATATTTGTACCCCTTCGTTTCCTTATATTGAGCTGATTTTGTGACCTCCGCACTATATAATTATAGCATACATAAACGACTGATTCTCAGACCCCACAACCATTGTGAATACCTACAAGTGGCGTATGTGCAAAAGGAACATTCACAATAGTAAACACGGTTGGTCACCTGTTAAAATCCATGTTGTCTCAATTTTATTAATCAAAAATGCTTCAATTGACTCGCTTTAAAAAGTCAGCAAAGAAACACATAGGCGGCAATTCAAGGCACCAAAGGTGGCAAAAACAAATCCTTTTTCTAAGTCACGCTGCCACAAGTTTTGACAGTTGGATGAGATCGTAACGAAAGACTAAAGTTTCTTAGTTTCTCGTAATTCAAAATGTATATTTTTGGTTTGTTTTCTAACGACAAAAAAAGTCTCCGAGGCTTTTGGGGATTTGAACCCGGTTATGAATATGGTGGATATGAGCCCATTACGCTCCGGTACTTCCTTGCGGTACATGTCAGACTGTCGTGGTTGCGAGGTGGTATGACCAGTGCAACCTTCTAGGTCGTGTCACTTAAGAAGAAGATGAGTAATGAGAGGCATCATATCCGTAGATCAACCATCGAGTTGCACGTCAGTACCTTTATGGCGCTTCTTACGACCAGTATGCCTACCTCAGGCATATTCTAAACCCCTCGCCCGCTGAGGGAGGCATACCCGTGGTAAGAGAGGACTAAAGTTCGTGGGGGTCAAGTTAATCGCTCACGTGTCAGTCGGGTTTTTATTAAAAGGTGCTAGTGCCGGAGCGTACCACATGCATATTCGACAAAGGACTGTCCACACCGGTGATACTGTCATAAATTTGCTGAGAGTGTTTTTGCCGCGATCAAACGAACTTACAACTTCACAACACCATTTACTTGTTGTTCGTGGTGATGTATTAGACAAAATCTAAAATTGTATAAGCCAACAACACATAATCGATTTAAAGTTCCTGCCAAGTACTTTACAAACTCTGTGAATTTCTGAAATCTTGACGTTGGGAGTCGCTTATATCAGGAGCTTGTCATCCTAAGACAAATCTAAGTAATTCACCAATAAACACAACTTTGTTGAAAGTAATCAGGAAAAAAGTATATAATCAATTCTAACCAATTCTCTTTCTCTTTCTTTCTTGCAGTTGAAGCGTGTGTGTCAGTAAGTGTAAGGGAAAGATAAAAATTCGGGTCTTTACATTAAATGACGGTTCTATGAAAAAAACCATTAAGAAAATTCAGTGGTGCTGTTTACTAAAGTTAATGGGGTGGAGCGCGCCCCACCTAAAACAAGTCGCCTCCATGAAGTTTTATAAACAAAATGGTACGTGAAGAGACTCGAAAAATTTGTTTTGGTCAAATACCCGAAGCGAGATTACGTGTGGATACAAAGAGCAAAGAACACTTAAAACGGTAAGTCTTCACACTTGATTGGGTACATAAAGCGGTATATACATACGAACCCTGCAAAAAAATGCGATTAGTCTAAAACGAATCCGAGATCCCCTTTGTTCCCCTACGAGTATTGTCGGTCAACACCTCTAATAGGCTACACTGATTAATTGGTTGGCATCAATTAAAGCCCACTGTAGCCGAAAGGTATTGATCGCGCATCACTTTTTTCAGGGATCAGTCACACAATTTTTTGCAGGGTATGTAAATTTGTGAGTTCCCTGTGGGTACGTATGCATGTGGGAGTGAGGATAGTTCGTCTGTCATTATAGATTTTTTTTGTTAAATATTTTTTTTAGTTAAATATTTATTCTTTTTAAGGTAGCGTTTTACGCCCTAATTCTAGTATGGTAACAACAAATGTTTTACCGGCAAATAAACAATTTGGAAACTTTTACACCCTTTTGGTATTCTAGTGGCTTAAGTTGCAGTTACATTTCATAACCACCAAAATAGGCGGTAACGTTGCGTAACCGCGAGAAATTGCACGTGTTTTGTAAATATTTTTGTTCACAGAAAATACTGCAAATTTTGTACGCATACTCGTAATAGTTCACAATAATTAATAAACAATATAATCACTTTCTTACACGAAATTTCGTTCGCGTTTGCATTTTATTCTCTATTGCCATTTACGCTAGAATCGCGGTTACAATCTTCTAAAAATAGTAAGAAGAATGTACAAAAACAAAAGGCTTAAAACCTGTAACTGTAAAATTAGGTACAATAAGGCCACCCTAATGCCTACATATAAATATAGAATTCATAATTCAAATAGAAAAAAGAGACGGCGCAGTGTCCAAGCAGTTTCTTATCATAAACAATTTGAAACAGGCAACCATCCATTCATTCATTGAAATAAATAGCTTACACCACTCCAGTAAGTCTGTAATTTTCAGCACCATCGTAACGATTATAGCAAGAACGATAAAAACACAGCAACAAAAACAGCTGCTCATATCAGAAGAAGCCAATAAAAGCGGCCGCGACTCAAGCGTAGCGGAGCAGCTGATGTGGCTTTTAAAGAGGAAATGCGCGCTGGGGATAATTCATATGCATATTCAAATGTATGTTGTTGCTATTTTGGGTTATAACTTCATATACTTATCTACATACACATACATATTAGGTATGATTGTTAATGCATATAAAATAAGTACTACAAATTCATTCCCCATGCCCACTTAATTACACACACACATACATACATGTATATAATCGAGTTGAAGTTATGTAAATTGTAAATAGTAAAGTGCGCTGCATCAGGATTCAATACAAAGCCAAAGCTTTATTGTCAGAAGTTTGACTTCCTGTTTCTTCTTTCGCTGTGTATGTATGTATTAATGTTTTTATTCATTGCTGAAAACCCGCACAGTTAGTTACATCCATTCGACATATTTGGCCCTATGACAGGCAGCTGTATGGTAGTTGGCGAGCTTTGCTGTTTCTTGCTGTAAAATTCTTTCTTTTATCGCGAAATGAATGTCGTTTCAATTTTCTAGTGAATATTCTTTTTCGCTTGAATTAAACCTCTTTCATTTCCTCTGACCTTCTTCAGTTTTCTCTATGGCTGGTATTGTTTTGCACATGCACCCATACATATGAATACCCTACTTGTCATGCCTATTTGCTTGTTGTATGTGTATAGCAACTAAAAGAAATCCAGGCTGCTGCTGCTGCTTTTGTCGGTCTAACTTTTTACTTTGGTGGGTACGACAGCCACATTTCAAATGAACCCAACAGCCAGCCAAGCGATTTACCAAGCAACCAAGCAACCAACCAGTAAGCCAGGCAACAATTGAAAACAACAAATAGATACTAATACGAACACAAGTACGAGTAAGTAAATGTTGTCAAATATTGTCGTCGTCGTCATCGTCATCAACATCGGCATAGGCATAGGCGAAGTGTATGCTAGCATTACTCAGCCATCGGCTATAGCAGGCAATAGGCAGTGCAGCCAGCGGCTACGCACGAATGCTCGACTAATGCCGAGATACGATTTAAATGAGCGCCAACCCATGTATGTGCGTGTGTGTTGTGCAGGCCATTATTGCGGGATTGGTGTGCGCTGCCATAATGAAAATGCTCAACGCGCGCTCTAAATGAAATATGGCAACGCAGCCGTTGCCAATACAATGTTTTGTTGTGAATTTGCGATTTGCTGCTTTAGCGTAGTATTGCCTACTGCCTGTCATTTCGTTGTACATGTATTTGTGCTAAGGCGTATCTGTGAGGTACAAAAACAACAGCAACAATGAGTACAAAATTTGTCCGTTCCTTCTTTCATTCGCTTATTTGTTTGTTTGTTTGTAGTAATTTTTAGCTGCGTTTCAGGTTATTTCTACACATCATGACTGAGTTGTCTGCCTGCCTGCCAACCAGCTATTGCTGTTGTTTGTCTATAGCTCCGTCTGCCTATCGGCCCGCACGTTCTACCATTCGCTATATGCGTATTTTCCTTTTTTGTAGGCTGTGTCGTTGTGTCAACTTTTCTTTTGTTTTTTTATGCGCACACACACTCATTATTATGCGCATGTATTGGTTTGTTTTTCATGATTTCTTCTCGTTACTGCCGTTGTGCCTCTTCGCTGATGCTATTTATTTTTCATTTCTGTTTGTGTGTAAATCCCCTAACTGTATGTTTTTGCTGTTGTTGTTGTTATTCGCTACTCTATTATTGCTTCGTGGTGCTTCCATTTTAATCATGCGCCTGTTCGACGAGTATCTGACGGATACACGTTGGGTAAACAATTTTTTTAGGTAAAACTTTTTTATATTTTTTTTAATTCCCATATTTACCTTACCGGCTCGTTGCGTGTATCTTTTTAACTGCATACACACATATTTTAATGAATATATTAGTGTTTTTCGTGTTTTTGTTTTAGCTCTAAAAATCTCCATGGCGTACTGTTTATTTACTTCGTCGTTTTGTTAAGCAACAAACGAAAATAATATTGCCTAGTCGCACACGAAAAACCCTATCGAAGATATCTATGTTTATGGGAAAATCTGTGAACTGCAATTGAAATCTTAGATGAAGTTTTGACATCCCAAAAAGCCAGTCAAATTTGCTGAATTTTGATGTTGATATTCGTTGTACAAAAAGACTTAGATACTATCATTTATCCGAAGGTTTTACCAATTTCTATGTGTACACTTATGTAAGTATGTAGATTGCTGATTCTTCGTTACAACAGAACTTGGAAGCCGATTGAAATTTCTCCTTCGTTTCATCGAAAAACACAATCTGCTTGATTTAAATGGAGGCCTGGGGAATATTTCTTTAGAGATATAAAATTATTTTTTGGTTTTAAACTTAATTATGTTTTATAAAATGAGGTACATTAGACTGGGCCAAGCAATTTAATTTTAATATTTTTGAAAATTATGTCGATTCAAGCACATATACATACATACATACATAAGCATGTGTCAAAAACTTTCATAGGACCCAGCCATTCAGATCTATCTATTCAATTATTCTCAAGAAAACTACACGTTGGTTTGGAAAATCATTACAAGAATCGATCTTGGTGAGATCTTTTTTCCATAAAGTCATTATTCGGGTTTAAATTAAGCAATTTGGAGTTGAAAAACAGCCAAACTGAGATATCATTTACGCGATTTTGTATTGTCACTGGCGATATGTATTTATATATAAATGTATGTCTTAAGACAAATCTATACCCAAATAGAAATTTCGTGCGTGCGAGAACTACATTTTACACATGTAAATACATAACACATTATACATACATATATACATATGTACATAACTTCTGTGAATCCTTCAAAATTCATAGATTACCATCATTAAAAACGAGCACGTGTCGGGAGTTAGAAAATTTTGATATGAAACAAAGCCTCGTCAACATTATTGTTCGCAGCGAATGTTAGAAGCTTATTTAATATTTGTTTTTGTGCATGTCCATGGGTTAACGCGAGCTTACGTGCTCTACCTCTTGGATAATTTCCATGTTTTCCTTTGATCTCTTATCTATAAAAGCAAGAAACAATGTAGCTCGATTCTAGAATACGTATATATATGTGTGTATTTATGTAATTATTTACTTATATATGTATATATAATATATATATATATCTATGTACATGGTTGTCTTGAATAAAAAGTTATTAGAAAAATTAATTTAATAGCAAATCGTCCGATAGTCGGGCAAAAGCAGCCAACAGGCAGTGCGGTAAAAAAACAACCAACAAAAACCAAAAACAAAAAAACTGTTTATTGGATTGTGTTGTGCGGTAATGGAAAATGAGTCATGCGATACAGCAAAACAGAGATACGAATACACGCACACACGGAATAAGTAGACACACAGGCACATACACACATACATAATTATATGCAAACAATTCTTTATAAATAACACGTAAGGAGAGCGCTGTCTGCGGCTATGCCGAATGTTTTTTAGCTTTTATTTCCTCTCCAAGTCTGTTTTTGGTTTTTATTCCCTCAGCTCCACGTTAAAATTGCGTTTTTTAACTTTTAGTTTTTTTTTTTTGTATTTTGTAAATAAAATAGATTTTTTCTTGTCTAATAAACTTTATTTTATGAGTAATTACATAATACTATGTTATAATTCCTAATTCTAATCCTTATAATCCCTTTTGGTATAATATTTTTCAAAACAAATCCCAGGATGAAGCGAAGGATTTCCTACACATGTTTTGCAAAAATCATGCTTCTTTTCTCCCCCCTTTTATTTTTCGGTTGGAACACACAGCACAATCCTTGTGCTTTTCCTCAGGTTGCAAATAAATAAAGTCGGGGGTTCTACCAAGACGTTGTTCTGTATCTACTGCAGCCGATTTTTTTCGGGTGCCCTGAAGTCTCCAATGAGTGACATGAGCAAATTATTAAACTATGTCGAGTGCCGCTCGACAGTGGAGTTGGTGGAACGAAATGAGTGTCACTCGACATTGGAGTGGAAAGGATTAAGTACAAACTGCGAAACTTGACGTTCCTGCGCTGTTGATTGAATGATATAGGCCCGAACCCCGTTAAGTGGAACAATCGGCTGCCTGGGGGCCTTATTTTAAATTGATCCGATCTTAATAATATATTGCAATTAGCTTGATAGCTAAAACTGAGTGCGTAGTAAGCGTTCGAGTGGCTAAATCGATTCAGCTCATTGTCCTGATCTCTTCTTCTCATACTTGCCAACAACTGACCAAAGTTATAATACCATTCAATGTTCATGAAAGGTATACAAATATGTACATACGTAGCAATGTACATATATGTAACGTGTATGTATGTAACTTCTTACGTATTTATGCCAGACATGGGAATGGAATAACACACCATCCGGCGAATGAACATTGCACTAACATACAACAACACACATGCATACATATGCACATAAATATCCACAACTAAGTACAATACAATTAAATACACAGAACAGTGGGGTTTAGGTAAATATGTGCATATGTATTTATGTATATATGGCATATGCGATTCAGAAAAAGCATGCATATATTCATTAACATATGTACATACCTACAGAAGTTACTTTGATATTGGTCTCCAATGGGCATAGTCCCAGATAAGTCTATATTGGATGCAGTTTTTCGCTGTGCTCGTAAAACCAGGAGCGCCAGTTAACATTTCTGATGAAAACTTTTATTGGAAATATCAGCAAGACATGTATATACGCGCACTTTCCACTTACACCCAAATCGAATATACCAAACAGTCTGCTTTGGTGGCAAAAATAAGGAAGTCAATTTGTTTTCGGACCAGAATACACGGTATATGTTGTCCTGCTTGTAGACATTGAGAAAAATTAGTAAAAGGGCTTTTACACGAAATGTTTTGGTTTGGTTGTAATCCACGGAAATATATTTTCTTATGATTAAAATAAAACAATTAGTATTTTTTTCTTAAAGAAATCAGTTTTATCGCAGAAAGAAAATTATTGAAGAATGAAGAATGTTAGGAAAAAAATTGGAAATTTGTAACAACAAAAATTTTTATATTAGAAGTATTTATATATTAAAAAAATTTAAATTTTATTTCATAAAAAATTATAATTAATAGTGCAAGAACCTACGTTCAAACCTGCGACCGCACGCGCTATAGTCGATATGCTTTTCATTTGCGCTACTGCGACATGTAAAGCAGTGCTGTCTAATACTTATTTAAGTTTTATGCAATGTGTTTTTGTATTTTACTTTTCGTTTGAAATTTGTGAAACGGTGATGCCTACTATTATGCAATATCGAAATTCGTGGCAACTGCGGAGTGTCTATGTGTGTTAGAATCGCTTTTTTCTTTCGAGTAGAACAGTCTTTCGAATAGAACTACATAGTAAGGGTTCCGATTTCGAAAATACCCGTTGAATTCGGTCCTTGATTGTAAATAAAAAAAGGCTAACAGCGGTTAGAAGTTGCCAAAAACCCCCAAACACAAAGTCATAGCTGGAAGTTCACTAAAGGTATCTAGCAGACTCAGCGAACGTAGTCCTGACAGAAAATTGATTTGCCTACATTTGACAAATTGTACTCTGTTGTTGTTTTTATTAACAGTGTTTCTCCGTGAATAATGGGTACGACCATTCTGAAATTCGTCAACAAATTCTTGGATTGGATGTCCAAGAAAATTGTACTCTCGCCTCCTCATCAGTTACCCCTCCATCTCAGTCTTCCTTTTCTAAACCGCTTTCAACAAAATGGACTGAGTTGGTAAATAGTTCATTTTGCCCAAACCCTAAGATTTGATACTTTAATAGGGGCAAGTCCATAATCGCCGTAAAAATTTCCATGTATATTCAAGATTTAAAATTTCTCACTGTCATACATTTTTTTGCTCCACATACAAAAGCACATATGTGCATTCTAAGTCAGTCACTGTATATAACTACTATACACTGTATTTATATAAATTCGCAAAAAAGCAACAAATCTGTCTAACATTTATGTGAATAATACTTGAATTGAATATGAGGAAGTCGATTTCCTTGTTGTTGTTTTACTCAATATCGGTATAAATTTAACGGTTAGTAACGCAACACGCTGTTTCGCCTCAGCAATGCAACGAAAGATGTAGAATTAGAATTAGTTAATATAGTTTACAGATCTCTTTTGTATTTGACATTCGGCGCTTAGAGAAAACTTTCAATTTTTTCTTAATGAATTTTGGGTCACGAATAACTTAATTAAAGGTCATCTGCTTAATAAAGTAATATACCGTTCATTAAATGCTATTTGCCAAGTACAATTGTATGTACGGTCATAGGTACACTAGAGTTCCACACCAATTTTCCTGCCGACATATAACTGAACGGTATTGAGATTGACGTGAACTGGACCGCTGAAATTTGAGACTCCTTCACATATAATAAAATTGTAGTAAGCAGTTGTCTAGGAATCATAGCCATTGACAAATGCAAACCAACAAAAAAAAAACGCCAGAACAAACGATGTGTTTGTTCGCGCATCACTCAAATACCGCTATGCATAAATTAATGCAATTCTTACTAATGTATTGGTGGTAGTCCAACTTAAAGGTTGGTCCCAATTTTACAGCACTTCAATAATTTATTCCCGCTGTACACAGTGTTGGCAGTAAAAGTTGGCTCAAACTTTTTTATATATAGTAAAATTGAAACTGATCGATATTTGTACATAGTAGATATTACGTAAAAACTCATATGGGTCTCAATTAGACAAACCAAGGAAACAATTCGTTTAATTTCTGTTTGTTTGTCTATACATTTGTACGTGCATGACTAAATAAACGATTCATAGAATATAATAGTTTCTTCACCTATCAATTGCTGGTTCCCTACCTTGAAATGTAAAACAAATTTTTCCGTTTTCCGGTTTTCGAAATATATTTCTCTTAACATTATTTTTCCTTGTATAAGTAGTTTTAAATATAAAATTTACTCATTAATGAGTCACCCTGTGCCAGTCAATATCAAAAATATTCATTCTTAACTCGTATATGGAACCTTGTACTAAGCAATACTTATTGGCACCCCTGATATGGCAACATTCACACAATGCCATATTACGGATTGAAAGGTTTGGTATTTTCATTTTAAGAAAATAGCAAAGAAAAATGTTAATTAACGAATTTGTTTGCAGATTTAACTCACCCCCGAACGTACTTAAGTAGCTAGGGTAGGAAATGTGGGCATTTCAGAATACTGAAGGGTGACATTTTTAGTACAAAACGCGCAGGTCTTTGATAGGGTTGAAATTAAGTCGTAAAAAATTCACAGCCCTCAAACAGAAAATAGTTGATAAATGTGACATTATTGCGACTGACTTGGTTAAAATAAATAATTTAAAGCTCGATGTAAACGTATATAGCACACAAATTTAACTCATCCGCAGATGTTCATTTAAAAATCCACTATTATTCAAAATGGCTTCTTTTTTTGTTTTTTAATCAGCAAATAAATTGTTCGATGCTGTTTATGTCCTGATGTGGGACTTTCTTTACTAATCATTCATTTCATTTACCCTCTTTCTTTATTGTTCTTTTCCTTTGATATATTTTACTTTTACTTTCATTTCGTTTCCTTTACTTTCCTTTTCTTTTCTTTTCTTTTCTTTTCTTTTCTTTTCTTTTCTTTTCTTTTCTTTTATTTTATTTTCTTTTCTTTTCTTTTCTTTTCTTTTCTTTTCTTTTCTTTTCTTTTCTTTTCTTTTCTTTTCTTTTCTTTTCTTTTCTTTTCTTTTCTTTTCTTTTCTTTTCTTTTCTTTTCTTTTCTTTTCTTTTCTTTTCTTTTCTTTTCTTTTCTTTTCTTTTCTTTCCTTTTCTTTTCTTTTCTTTTCTTTTCTTTTCTTTTCTTTTCTTTTCTTTTCATTCCCTTTCCGTTCGTTTTTTTCCTTGAGTATTCTAAGCTAAAATAAATTTAACATGAACTATCACTTATTTTTTTTGTTAACACTCTGTATATTTATCCTAAAAGCAGTTCAGGACGTCGTTTTGCCGATTGATAGCGTGCATCGTGTCTAGGCACGATTACCGAATAATAGCAATCAGAAAGCACTTGCTTCACACACACACATATAAGCAGTCAAGCAAGAATTCTATACACGCATGCTAAGCCAAATCTCACTTACAAGTCAGATATGCATAGACCCAACATCACCAACAAGGCATAGGCAGAGAAACGTAACTTTGTTGGACTGCCCCTACCGAAGCCACAAAAAAATTGACTGGACGGAATCAATGGCGAGTTTCACTAGGCTGAATCAGTGGAAAAGGATTTACTGTTTCAGATTTCTCATCCATTTTCTTCAACGAAAAAAATATTTCTTCAGAATACTACCGCCGATTGGAGTTCTTCGTCTCCATCCCTTCTTCAACAGAAGAAGTCGGGCGAAGCTAAGTGCACGGAAGAAAAGCTGTCAAAAAGGAAAAGAAAACAAAAAAGGAAGGGCAATTTGTAAAAAAAAATCTGATTTTTACTTTCAGCTCTCACTTTTTTTTGATCAGCACATAATTGGTCCATTTTTTGATAAACTTTATCAGAAGATAATCAGCAAATTAAGTAAACGTGTACCTCTGATAAAGTCCTGATTGAGCGGTGAATTAAACGGGCCTTAGTCGCATGTTACATTTGAGTTACATCTGCTTATAATAAAATGTTTTATACATAGATTTTAGGCTTGGTAAAATTAAATTTATTGTTTTTTAAAATTAAATCGTTTTTTATTACTTCTTTATAGCTGAAAGTAAGGTGTTCCACGCTGTCGTCAACCTTAGAGTTCAAAAACCATGAAAAATATCAATATTGATAAAAAGTCAAGATTAGTTTTTCAACTTAATTTTTTTAAGATGCTGTTCAGAGCCATATGTGGATATTGCGCAAAGCTTTGCTTGTACTTCAAACTCAGGCCATGCAGTGAAGTGATATTTTTTGATTATTAGTTTTTAATACGCCCACTTAATATTTGTAGACACTTTTATTTTTATCTATATGTATATATAATTATAATATATGTATGTACCTACATATGTACATATACATCCACTCAGTACACTAAGTCGATTTTGAAGCAGAGTCCAACCGAACGTTCGGTTTGTTTTGACGATAAAGCCGTCGATATCTTATAAGTAAAAATAAATGTGTGTCTGTGTGTGTCTTTTAAAGGTGTCCAAAGTACTCAACCGTATACTGAGGTTCGAGCTGCAGCCATAAAGTGGACGTTATTTCGTTTACTTGTTATTCACCTAATATTATTTATGGATTGTCCAACCGTGTGTCGTGCGATTCCAATAGCGGAATGCACTAACTTATGACGATGCGATTTTTTGAGATTTCAGCTAACGATTTTGCCGCCTGCTTCATCAACTGTGCTTTTCACTAACTTAGCTACACAGGGGTTCTCATATCCGAGGCTTTGTTGTTGAATTTCATTGGAACGTTGTTTTATGTGGTGGGTCCCAAACCCAACGCACAACCCGTTTCACGGGAGGTTGAATTCTATTACACGTTTGTATAGCGAGCCGCTTGATCCAAGACAGACGCCCGCTTGCAGCCGCACCACATGGTGATCAGATGCTGCTGTTTGAACGCCCCAGCAAGCCCTTAAACCGATTATGTCGGAGTGGCCTTACCAGGTTTTCGCCTTCTCACGTTTAGCTCACCACCAAACGGGTGTTCGGTGGTTACCCAGAGGATACTTGGATACTGCTTGAACCGCATGCAAAATAATCGCACTGGCCATTCCCAGGTGAATGGCGATCAGAAACTTTCCCCACTTGCGTGGACTTCTGCACACGGCCCCATCCTCCGTTTTAGCTAACAACCCAAAATTATTTGTTGTTTATGTAACGACATATTAAATGAATATCGATGAAAAATGGTTAGTGTACGCCGAAATCGTTACAGCCATCGGTTAGATATAATTTCGATTGCTTGTTTAAGTTTCGATTTTTATGACATCGACTTCGGCATCGGTAGAGAAAATCTAGTATCGACTATTCTGCTTTGATGCGACGTCATCTTAGAAAATATGGTTTCGGTCGGACTCTAGCACCTAATACCTACGAACAGAGCAAATTTTTAAATGGGCGTAGTGTTTTTCAATTCCCATTACGCAAACACTTTATTGCGTGAACAAATATCGAGTTGACAAAAATCATATTCGGGCGCACACTTACGTTGTATTAAAATATTTCCGCATTGATTTTAGTGAGATATTATTCATATTTAAATACAAAATATTTGTTATTTGTCAACTTTTTGAAAATACTTAAGATTTCATCTGATATTTCTTGTTTTTGAACCTTAGCTCAGCTTATAACGGTGATGTGGGTTGATTTCTGAAGCTCCGATCTAATTTTAGATATGAACGTGCTATAGCGCAAATCAGTTGTTTGTTGGTATGTGTCTATGTGTACATATGTGCTGCTATGTGTTGGTATATTTTTGTTGGGTGGGTAATAAATGATTTCATTTCATTTCACTGCTTGAGTCAAACCCGATTTGTATTATCTTTTCTAATATTTCTTTATTTTTAAATTTTTAGTTTTTTTCCCAATTTTTTTTTGTACATAAAACAACAGCTCATCGCAGCTATGTAGTCGTTTCGCATGTTTTCTAGGCAATCCAGTTTTGTTTATTACTCCCTGTTAAATTCTGTTTCCTAATTTCTTTGCGTAAGAACTTCTCGCTGACTCATTCTTGTCGCGTCAGCAAAAATTTGTTACCGAACACGCGTCATATAGAATCTTATTATATTTTATCAAAGTTAATAACTGCCATAAGGTGGTGACACTGACTTTAAATGTTTAGAAAGTTGACTAATTAATTTTGAAACAACGGTTATGGGCATAAAATGGAAACAATTAGACTATGTGGCAAAGAGATGACAATTTTGGGCACTTGTCAGGGGGATATTTTAGAAATCGCTCATTTGAGCTGCAGGAATTCTAATTTAATCTCGATCGCCAAAAATCTCAAAATGCATTCTAGCAACATTTGGCGACTTTTGCGATATTAGTGAATGATAATCTCCTAAAATCTCCATGTTTTGGTTCATTTTTTTGGCACATTTTAGCGATGAACACAAATGAACCAGATAAATTAATCAGCTGTTTTTGGCAGCTAATTTGGCCGAAAGTGCGATTCTGAAATTTTAGCCATCTCCAAAAATCTGTATTTTTCTCCTAAAGGTAGTTGCTTTCGGCAACGAAAAAAATGTGTTGCTAAAAGGCAAAATATATGATAAAAAGTTATAATTATGTTGTTTTAAAACACTCAAATACATAAAATATATGTTATTTGTGCGAAAAATGGTAATTTTGCGTATTCATCCAATAAGTATTTGTCCATAATGTCAGAAACTTCTAGAGAACATATATTCACGCTACTTTGTGATTTACTCACTTCGTTAGAAAAAAGGTATTAACATTCCTTGGCGCAGAAAAACTCAAAAATGTTTTCCAATCTGCCAACTTCCAAGGGACAACTCAAGGGCTCAGATCATCAGCTTCAGTAACTCAACTTTTCGGTATTCTCAACACCTAAATATTAAAATTTTTTTAGTTTTGTAATATTAACGGATATTTTGTTCTAATCCCATATTTCTCTGACTAAAACTAGTAAAATTCTCAAAAATTAATATTTACTGAGGCCGATAAGTAAAGCCAAAAAGTATGGGGTTGACCTCTAGTAACCTGGCAATTTTTGGCTCGTAAGGAATCACAACTAAATTGACAGCTGGCAGTTCTAACCAAGCGCCCCCAAGCGAAAAGATAACGTAATAAATTTTAGCTAAGCGACTTGCGTTCCAGAATCGCAAATAAGCGAAATCTCCTAAGATTCTGAGAGTTCATTTGCTTTGACATTTTGGCATATTTTAGCATTTAGGCGATGGCGATGTCTGGAATTCCGCTGCTGGATTTGAAATGTTAGCACCCAATATAAGTAAATGCAAAATTAAAAGAAGGGAATTAATAGGTCAAGCATGTCACGCAGCAACCTTTACAGTTATCAGTGGACCTTTACAGTTATCGGCGAATGTATGGCAACTTCCTAGCGTATTGGAATGCTAACTACTAAAAATGTTTGTTGGAAAGTAATTTGAGTTCAATTCTAATCTAAAAGCGACTTCGAAACTGCAAAAGATCTAATATGGTGCTCAGAGGAAAGCTGCTTCGATAATAAAAAATTATCGATAGTAAATTGTAAACAGTACTGGAGATAGCGGGCTGGAAGTCAAGATGGGAACTTTTATTTAAAATTCTGAGTCTGCAGACTTTGTTTGCTAGTTTTAGCTTTGAACCTCGCAAAAAGTGCGTATTCCTTTTTACAATCATGTCCCATCCATTGCATTACATCTCTCCTCTTTCAAGTACAGCCAACTATTTCGTTTCAACCAAATTATTTGTTATTATAAATTTTATATCAAATATTTAATTACCTGTGGATTTTTCAAAGCAATACATACATATGTATGTGTGCACATCGAGTTCTTGCGACATCAAATACTTATTTACATGGTATATAATGTGATCTTTTGCTGTACTCTTTGTTCTCGCTATTACGTTGGATGTTTTTCTTATAAGAAAGCAATTCAGTATGCGCAACACCTTTTGAAAAATCTCAAATTACACTAAACAAATTGTGGTCGCCAATTGTATAATGGGTTTTGATATAAAATGTGCTGATACAGAAAGCAGAAGGAAGACTTTATATATTTATAAACAGACGTACAGATACATTAGGGTGGCACTTTTTTTTGTGGGGAGACTAATTTTCGATGGCTCAGTGGAACGACAGAACACCCCACAATTTCAGAAGAGCCAGGGCATTTTTGGAAATCAAATTCTGTAGTAGAGTGATCGCAGCCGTCGATAAGGTCTATAAAAAACTTAGTTAAAGTTGAGTTCTTTCATACAAAATGGTATAATGTACATTCCTATTTGTACATACTATGTGTAAGTATGTAATAAGGTGTAAATGTTCAAATATTTACACTTCGTTTAAAAAAAAAAATATTTAGTCTATAGCAACAAATATACATACATAGGAAATGTCTATTGAAAGTTCTCATATAACAAAAACGGTAAGAACAATGAATTATTGTACACGTAAACTCCCTGCAGTGAAATATTAAACTAGTCAGTAAACATACTAGTATCAAACTATAGTTTTCTGGTTGAAATCATACAAGTCAGAAAAAGTTCAATCCATACTAGTATACGACTACAATTTTCATAGCATGTGTTTAAGCGACAAAAGCTGTAATTATTTTTTTCGTTTATTTCATTTGCATTGCAAGCTATTTAAAATCGCAACCGGCTTATGAAATATAGTTTATGTTTTGCAATCCCAAATCGGGGGAAAATTATGAAAAATGAAAATGATGTATTGGTGACGCCATTTTCTTGTTTTAATCCGTGCTAGAGGTTTTGGTCCACTTTTGGACTAGTATTCTTTTAACATTTTCAAACAAGTATGATACTGGTATGATTAGCCTGCGATTTTACTAGTACATTTCCTTCCATTTTGAACTACTATGAAACTGGTATTTTACGACCAGTATGATACTAGTATATTTCCACTTGATACAAACTAGTATTTCATGAGTAGTAGATGACTGGTTTGTTCTGGTCGAAATCTGATAATTGACATCTCGTATGACATCGCCATGTTAAAAATTCCAGTTGCTTATATGGAAATATGACAGTTGGCTGACTAGTTGGGCTTGGTGCATATACTAGTTCTAAAGTGGTTTGCAACTAGTTGGTTTGACTGCAGGGTTGCTCAGAAAACACAAATACAAACATACATATGTAAGTGTCTATGTTATATGCATGCCAAATGTGTGTTTACATTCCGCTTAGGTATAAAATCTGTAATTAATATGATGAGGGGAAGAAAAGGATTAGCTTCCCTGCAAAGAATCATGTGGCAAATCTGGAAAGAGAGTGACTCGTGATCCCTTTAGCCTACAGTTGACCATAATTCATTTTGATATAAGTCATTTTTAAACTGTGTAGCATACTCATAGAAGTAAAAAACATCTCGAATCGTACCCGCTTGGGTAGAAAGAGGATTAGTGCAATCGTACCTGTTCGGGTACATATGGGTACAATTGTTCTCGCCATAGGACATGCTAAAACAAATGTGAACAGTTAAGCCCATATAAAGAAACCAGAACTGGCATTAGTCGCATGCTCCTTTGAGGCTCATCCCGGACTATTTAATCTGTATGTTACGTATACGCCACCGTGCTTTGTTCCAATGTTGCTTGGTATCAGAGTTTTTCGGCAAACGACTAACGAACATTTTCAAAACAATTGCTTTCTTCGAGGAATATTTAGTAAAGTTGCACTTCATCATGGCTATAAATGAGCTCATGGCCAAGAATAATATTTTTTTTTTGTATGGAAATTTTTTATTTTATTTTTTTCACTTTCTAATTAATTAGTTATTAAAAGTTTTCGTTAGAATAAAGAAGGCAAATTTAGAGACAACGGCCATAGCTTTTCTCATAGATCCATTTCGGAAGATGCTCGGCTGCTTCATCAAGTAAATTTGGCAAGCCCTGCCAACCATTAAGCTATCAGAACGCTGTTTCCCTCTATTATTAAAAGTAAAAAATATTTTGTATTGCGTACAATTAAAAACTTAACATTAAGGCACATTCCTTTTTGAAGAGTGCGATATTTCAACTTTATTTGTAAATAGCAATTCTTTAACTATAAGGAAAACCTTCAAACCGTGTATTTTAGGTTTAAACGGGACTCATATTGTTTAGAGAAACAATTTAAAACAAAAACTTTATCACATCAGTTATACTAATGTGAGGCACTCTGACGGGTATAACGAGTACTCAAACCAGACAATATACTCGTTTCACGTGGCGCCGACAGAAGGCACAACTTGACCATAAGAACTACGTATGCAGTAAAAAAAAATATTTGAACAGACGGCAACCCTTTCTATAAAAATTATATCTTATTGCTCATCTACTGGCTGGCCACTTTTATATGACCGCTCAAATTTAAAAATCAAACTAACTATACAGTAAAACCGAAACTTCGTTTAGGTGGCAACCCTTCGAACTGCCTATCTAGGCATCGGGTGATATTCCACAAAACTGGCGATTATTTGATAACTTATTTCCACAAGCCTGCAACAAGGCCTTATTTTCAGTCGTTTTACACTGTATTTCCATTTAAAAAAATAACTTCCTATTTAAATTTTTGACGGGGGTGACAGTAACCGGAGCAAACATACAATTCGGTAAACTTAAAAAAAAATAAATCGATTGCTTGAAATCAGGGAAAAAGGCAGCGAAAAAATAAAGAACTCGCCTTTAAAGATTTATTAAAAAGTTTTGCTTCTCAGTCTTCCAAATTAAAGCTATTCGCTCTTACTAACTAGAAATAATATGCACCCGAATTGGTAAATTAAGTGATAACATAAATATTTTCCAGTTAAATTAACTAATTTGATTAATCGAAGATTCCTAATTTTTTTTTCTATAAAAACAAACTTAAAAAATTATTTATATTGAATTTGGAAAACTATTTTGTAGAACTCATTAGGGTCCTGTGGTGCTTTAATAAAACTAGCTATCGCCCAGTGGCTGAAATTCAATTTCAATTACTTGCTACTAATTTCTTACTTTCTTTGTTGTTCCTTTCCTTTGGTATATTTTCGTTTTCTTTTGTTTTCTCTTCTCTCTGGACTCTCTATTTTTATTTTTTTGTTTTTTTCTGTTTTATTTTTTCTTTTCCTGCTTATCCATTCCCTTGCTTTCCTTTCCTTTCCTCTCCTCTTCTTTCCTTTTACTTTTCTTTCCTTTCTATTCCCTTCCTTTCCTTTCCTTTCCTTTCTTTTCCTTTCCTTTTCTTTCCTTTCCTTTCTTTCCTTTTTGTATTTTATTTTATTTTATTTTATTTCAATTCACAAAAACCTAACCACAAAAAATACAAAAACAAAACGACGGTGTTGAATACTCTTTATGAATAATCAATTATTTTATTTTTGTAATACTGTTTGTATCGTCACTGAAGTTTACATATTTTCTCAAGTATTTCCTTGCTTAATTCCTTAAAAATCGGAAATACTCCATAGGAGTATCAGAGTACTCCAACACTTATCCCTCCTTCCAATTTATATGGCGATGCCCGCTGATTGGATCACCTACTCCATCTCGGAGTACTCCATTTATTTGCTTCTGAATACTCCATGGAGGACCTATGCGAGAGTATTCTCAAAATGCTCCCAAAAGATTACTTCATAGGTATTCAACACCAAAGCGAGAGAGGCAGCAGGTGTACTGTTGAGGACCATCACAACAAAGTAACAACAACCAAAGCAAAAATGCATGACACGTTTACTCACACAACTTCGGCTCTATAGTGCGAATACTTGTTTTTCATTGTTTCACACACAGTGAGAGCCGATCACACGAGTGATACAAAAACATGCATGACATGTCCACTCACACAACTACGGCCATATAGTGTGAATAGATGTTTGGCATTTGTGTTGGTGTCATTTTAAAGCTAATTTAAGCCCAATATGAAAGTAACGCTGTCAGATTTCATATAAAATTGAAGTAAAAAAAATAATTTTTCATTCAAATTACTTTCGTGAAACCGGCTATAATTGTTTTCCAAATGATTACGTGAGTGACTGAGAACTTATGCGCCAAGCAGATACAGTACTTCACCGTCGACGTATCCATCATACGTCAAGTTTTAGAGCAAAATCTACTGTGCCGTATCCGTCGAATCTGTTGTTACGAACGCCAACATTTGCATTCTACTTAGCTGTCAGTTTTTTCAACGTATTTCCGTATTGTATCTGCTTGGCGCATTATACTGCAATTGCGAAACTTTTCAATAATTCGTTTTGTAATTAGTTTTTTTTTTTTATCTTGATCGATAATTTTGATTTGTTTGTGCTCGTGAGAATTTTGCTGTAATTGCTCATAGAAAATTACAATGAATATTCTCAATAAAGATATTTTTAAACTCATAGGCAAATGTTCTGACCATAGGTAAATATGTAGGTGCGTACATATATACAAACGTATCTGCCATGAGAAAATCGCATTGCACGCGATTAAATACAATATCCGATTGACGTCAAATACCATCGGTACTAAGGCCATAATATTGGGAAAATGCCAATATTAATTATTTAAGATAAAAGATACACGAAATCACTTTTTGATACGCTTCATGCACTTATACAAACAAGCAGACACAAATATATTTTTTACTAGCTGACCCGCCGAACTTTGTTCCGCCTTAAAAGCACAAATCATACAGTCACCCTGGGTCCACATTTAGGTCAATAAATTGGGACCCGGGTAAAATATCGAGGTGAAAGATATCTTAAATTTTAGGAGAGACGTCTAGAGAATGATTATTGAAAGTTTCATTCATTTCTATGCAGTCGTTTTTGTTCGACGCGGGCGTTATGGTAAAAAAACCACATTTTTGGTCACATTTTTCCCACATTTTGGTCAATAACTCGGGAACTGGATGAGATATCCAAATGAAAGTTGTCCTAAATTTTAAGTTAGACGTTAAGTGATAGAATGGTGAAAGTTGCATGCAATTCTATCCAGTAGTTTTTGCGTGATACGCGCACAATCATACAGACGGACAGACAGACAGACAGAGAAAAATTCTAAAAATTGGTGATTTGGGTTCCGCTGGTCCAATAACGACCTCTCCTATCAGTTTTTCTTGAATATCTTCAATGTACAGACATCGACCTGTTACAATTTTATTATATGTAAAGATATACAGTTGTGTTTAATATAATAAAAGTGAAATTAAAATGGACATGGTTCGACAAAATAAAAATAATCTGTGTTTTTAATAATTTTCTTTTAAAATATAGCAAATTCCATAACAGAAACCAGCTAAAAACCAATTTCAAAGTTTACGCAAAGTTAAGGAAAGTTAATTAAACTTTTAAAAATTTACATAAAAATTTCAATATTTAAGTATGCAGTTTTATAGCTCACTCATCGCACCCGTCCTGCTATATTGTGCAGAAGCGTGGACACTAACAAAATCTGATGAGGCGGCTCTGGGAGTATTCGAGAGAAAGGTTCTTCGAAAGATTTGTGGACGTCTACGCGTTGGCGACGGCGAGTACCGAAGAAGATTTAATGATGAGCTGTATGAACTTTACGCAGACGCCGACATAGTTCAGCGAATTAAAACACAGCGGCTTCGCTCGCTAGGCCACGTAGTACGAATGAGCGAAGATGCTCCAGCCCAGAAGGTATTCTTATCGGCACCCGCCGGTGGAAGCAGAGGAAGAGGGAGACCAGCATTCCGATGGATGGACCAAGTGGAGACCGATTTGCGATCCCGCGATGTTTCCAATTGGCGCAACGAAGAAACGACTGGCGAGCTATGTTGGACGGTCAAAATCGACCAGGCGGTTAGATGACCATTTAAAGAAAAACAAAGTTTTATAGCTCATTTTATTTTAGCATAATAATGTGCGAGTTAGAAGTACTTCCCATTTTCCCCTGAACTTTAGCACTTTTTTTGTCAATTATGTTGGGTATTTTTTCTATACAAAATTAATTTTGTTCCATGCGTTGTATGTAACGGAAAAAATTCTAAAAAATCAGGGGAATTTTTGAGGAATAAACTTCATATCCAAAAATTCTCTAAAAATTCTGCCCAAAAATATTAAAATTTTGATGTAAAGTTTTAAAAGTTTAACTTTCCTTAACTTTGTGTAAACTTTGAAATATATTTTTATGTGATTTCTGTTATGGAATTCGCTATATCGAGCCCTGTGCGCAAAAAAGACGTAAGAGCCAAAAAGAAAATTTTACAGGAGAAGGTTTTTTTAAATTTATTTCACATTCAGTTTATGTATTGCCATGAAATTAGGTACATAGCTTTTCTTTAGCCCAACTCTTATAATGCAATCAATTTAATTTTTATATATGTAATATAAGCATAATTTTTGGGGCATACGTCTTTTTTGCCCTCACCAAATCAGTCTACTTTTTGATAATTTGGCTGTTACGTCACAAATTTTCTTCTAAAAAGGTTGTTTTTCTGCACTTTGTTGGCAATGTTCAAAAAGATTTAATGATGAGGGGTATGCATACATAGACATAGTTCAACGAATTAAAGTACTGTGGCTTCGTTGGATAGGCGATGAATGAAGATGTTCCGGCCCTGAGGAACACCACCACTCCGAATATAGCACCAAATGAAGACCGATTTACAATCCTGTGATCTTTCCAATTGGAGCCAGTTTGCAAAGCGAAGAAAACCATTTAAACGGTTACGCTCTATTTATGTTAGTAAGTAAATATTATTTGATGTGTTTTTCGGAATGTCCGATATCGGTTCACAAAACACATTATATTATTACTCGAGTTTCCTGAGTTTTCGCACAAATATGCAGTGTGGTGTAGGAAGTATGATGTAACTTATTTATATAATATTGGTACACGAATTTCACAAATTAATATATTTTCATGCTTTCTTTTAACAATATCAATTTGGAAATAATATATCAATAGAGAAAAATTACAACGATATGCTCAGCAATGTTATGGGATGATGTGTTTCGAAGTCCCCAAATTCACTGGGATGCGTACCCAGGACCTGCATCAAAGCCGCTGCTAGAACTAATACTGTAACAACTCAGCTATGGTGCCATGTAGCGTCACCATGCAATTGTCTACTAATGTGCCATTTTTGCATTATTCCTTTACATTCTTTGGTACATACGAGTATGTTTTCTAAGTGGAATATTTTTAGGCGTGTTCAGAAAACATTTTAGAGACAGCATATTAACACTGTGCATCAATTATAATTGAGGTAATTTTTGTTAGAGCAGTGAATATCTAAACGGTTCTATGAACACACCTATAAAAATATTCGACTTTCCTTGAGTTAACACAGATACCGAGTATACTCTCCGTAACAATAATATGTTTAGTACCAAGCTCCACCACTCAATTGATTGTGAAGTTATTATTTGTTCGTTAATATGTGGGTCTCACGCCCATTTTCCAAAAATTTCCAGAAAGCAATAATAGGACGAAAGGTCAATGTACTTCACAAATTTTAGCATTCTATCCGCATAAGTCAATGAGATATAGCATGGCTCTGTATTGTTACCTAATTTCCAGTATGGTCGAAAAGTACTTTTCCCAACAATCATTATTCTACCGGAAATGGTTTTCAAGTTATTAACATTCGAAATTTGAAAATTTGCTTGCCCACTTTCCAAAATATAAAAAAAAAATCCTTAACAGAATGATAAAGTCAAATCTTACCATTTTAACTGCTTTCGTCAACGGAATATCATTTTTATCATTAATTTGGAAAGGAAAAAAAGACGTAGCCACTTTGCGCTCACTAAAAATGTGAATAAAAAAACACACATGTACTTACGTCTAAATTGCTTTTGCTCTAAGTTCATAACGGTACGTTTCACAACTACGAACTTTGGGAGGTTATGTGTGTGTTAATAAGTGATCAATTTTCATCAAAAATCTAAAATCGAAAATCATGGCTCCTACGTCTTTTTTGCGCATAGGGCTCGATATTTTAAATGAATGTTACGAAAATCACAGCTTCTTCTTATTTTCTCAAACGATATCCATTTTAATTTCACTAATATTATATTGAACACAGCTGTATGTTTGCAAAAACAAATTATAACCACGTTCCCCCTGCCGTCTGCTTTGCAATTTAAAAAAACTATATTTCCGATTTCATACTTACAGATACTTATACAAATACAGCACTCACATATACTTAAATAATGTAAATATGCTGCCTAACTATATCCATAACATTTGAAAAAATCGTGATGCACGCTATATTCCCGATAAAAGAAATCAATAATATAAATTACTATTCGCAGCAAAAAAAAAAACGAATATATCACACTCACATTACTCAGTGCAACCGCATTTTTGGAGGCAGAATGGTTCCCACCCATATAGTAAATCCTGAAAATGCTCTCACGTTTTCACATCGAATGTTCTTTCCGTGGCCATCTGAAATATCCAAATTTCTTTTAGAATAACAGGAAAGAATTCACTTCGAAATTTGTAGATGTCTTACATATCTAAAACCTGTCAACTGCATTCAACAATATTTCTTAGTTGAACAAAAAACTTAATTGAATAAAAACTACGCACAACCCTCAAAATGTTAAAATGGTTAAAAAATTTATGAATTTACAATTTTTCATAATTTTTGTTAGAGTTCGTAGATTTTCATTATACCCTTTCATCAAATGGTATCACAACTTTGGTCCCATGTTTGTAAGTATGAGAAAAAGAAGAGATATACCCACTAATAAGCATACCAAAATGATCAGGGCGATAAGCTGAGTCGATTTAGCCATGTCCGTCTGTCCGTCACACATATTTATCAAGTGTTTATACGAACGCACCTAAATCGATAGCAAAAAATCGTATTGAACTGACAGTTCGAAACAGCTTTGAATTTCGTGAAAAGTTTGTAGAGAAAACACGTGAACTATTTTGCAAAATTATTTACAACAAAATTTATATACTTAAATATATAAAATATAAATAAAACACGTTGGTATAGTAATAAAACTCTAAGTGAGCTGTTTTTCAATTCGCTCCGAGCTCGAAAGGTTTTTATACACTTTATCAATGCGTATGGAGATACTAACCCTTTCGCGGACACGCGAAATTTAGAAATTGTTAGCAGAATGACACATGCATTTATAGCCGAAGTGATATTTTTCTCCCACTCACGAAAATTTCCGTTATAGTTAAACAAAAAAAAAATCAAAAACAATCGAATTGGGGAACTAACTTAAATCTGATTGTTTCGTGGCTCAAAGTGAAAAAGATCCAGTAGTTTCGTCTATAATATTGCAGAAACTTCTTCGACTAGAGTTCGTTTGCTAATTTCATGTAAAAATATGTAAAATTCTTTTCAATCAGAGTTTCAAAGCTTCAAAACTCCAAAAAATTCTTGAAAGTTTCTAATTTGAGGCAAGTGCTAGTGGCACAAAGTGTAAGACTCAAGACATGGTGTTTGGTATTTTCGTCTATAGGAACTTGTCACAGTTATTCAGTTTATGCAGGTTTTACGGTGGTGACGACGATATCCATAAAGTGGTTTAGAACAACCTAATTTCTGCTTTAAAATATATCTACATAGCCTGCCAAAAATTCAAATAAAAATTTCGAGAATTTCGACGAATTATCTACCCGTACACGCAAAGGCACTTAACTTTGTGTCTTCTGCCATGTGTTCCAAATACTTAGTAATCACGCATAAAACGCTTAATAAAATATGACAAAACAAGTCAAGAATTATAAATTTACTTAAAACAAAACACTGCACGTATTTGATTGTTTCATAACTATTAAATTAGTACTTAGTTTCCAATGGTGATTAGATTATGCGACGTTGAGAACTGATAAGATTGCTTAAATTTCGATTAGATAATGTTAGAAGGGCTTCGTTTTTTTGTTATTTCAAAATAATTTTTCCTATGTAAATTTATAGTGGAGGGAAGGTGGTGAGGCGACGAGTCCACGGCTCAACATGTGACTTAATGAAATACTTATTCAGAATCTCATGTGAATGTATTTGAGTTTATGTTCGTATGTATATAAAAGATTACCACTTGACCGACTTTCGGTTATTGAGAATATAAAATTGACTGTCTTTTGCTTTGTTTCTGGATTTACTTCAAATAATATTGAATTAAGCTACAAACAACAAACAAATATACATTAGAATGCCTCCATACAAAGAAAAAGTCGATAAATTTGTTTAATCGCAAATCCACTTATATTGCCCCTTTGCCATACCGCTGTTTTGGTATGATCCAAAAAGTTATTGTTACATAGGATAAATTTATAAAGGGCTGATGTCTGCACAATGAAGTTATTAGAGAAACATTAATCTTTAGTTAAAGAAGCCAAAAACAACAAATTTTAGACTTTTTGTCTGTCTGTCTCTCGATTTTGTTCGATTCATCTTCATGTCGGCTATCGATGACTATCTACTTAAAGTTTGTAAAGAAAGTTGTTGTAAAGGCAATTCTTAAATATTTAAGGAATATTTAACGAAATGTGTCTGAGGTGGAGAGTCCTCGTTCGATGCTAACAATGTCCGCTAAACTTGAAGGAAAGCAGGAGATTGATCGGGAGAGGTAAAGGTGTTAGGCGTCTTATCAGTTGATCCGCCATCATTCAAAACTTTGACGCAAATTATTCAATTGTTGAAGGTATTTTCAAGTCATTCATGCTCACCCAAATCTTAATTAATACTTTTATTGATCGAATAGCCTTACTCATATTTTGATAAGTTTAGATATTTTGAAATAACTTTTTGATAACCATGTCAAGCTGTTGTTCTAATACATATATATATTATATTAGATATAATTTTTTTTGCTCGCCTAAACAATTTTTTAAATCTAACTAGCTATCTCGCAAGCGTCAAGTTTATATTTGACTTTCCATATCAAAACAACTCATAAGAATATTATAATGAAATATAGACCACCAGAAAAAACGTCTGTCGGGTCTTTTAGAAAGAACAAGAAATTTTTTTAAAAAATACCGAAGGACCCTCATGTTTGGCTTTCAATATTAGGAGTTATAATCCAAAATTTGTTTTGGTGTAAATATGTATAAAATCCTCATGAAGAAGATATCATTGTTTTCATTTTTGCCTGTGTGATATCTTATCCTAAACGAAAAGTCAGAAATATAAATATTTAGAGGCACATAGATGAAAGTACATACATATGTACAGTGTTACAGAAAAAAAACGTAAGTACAAGTTATATAATGTTTAGTCCTTTTTATTCCGAGAGAATACATATTAGGTATTATAAATTTGAATAAATAAGAGATTTTTGCGCCGAGCTTCTCTTCCAATTTGTGGTGTGCCGCTTTGAATTTTTTTCCTACAAATTAGCGGGACCTACATTCCGAACGGTATCTACAAAGGAGATGAATTTTTGCTAAGAAGCCTTCCATGGCAGACATACACTGGGAGAGTTTTGCCAAACCCCTGCCGAGGGGCGACCCCGTTTTGAAAAAACTTTTGATGTTACCTGTCCCAGGACTCGAACCTTGGACCTTGGGTGTGGTAGGTCGGCAACACTACCGCCACACCACGGTCTTCCTGATAGATCCACCGTAATGGCATTCCTTTCCCTCAAGAAAAAGGAGTAAGATTTTATCAATATCTCTGTACATGGAACGATTCAATACCAGTTCAATCGTATGAATTGGACCCCCTCCATAACCAGAGAAACGTCTATAAACCCCTACACTGCTTCAACCGTGTTTCGTCGATCAAAGTATATACAAGGTGGCGCAAAAGTAAGCTTCCGATGTTCAGCATATCGGTTGTGGCACGTGCAGTGTGTGCTGTTGCACCGTCTTGTTGGAACCACATGTTTTCCAATCCCAATTCATCAAGTTGCGGCAAAAAGAACTCGTTGATCATTGCTCTGTAGCGCTCACCATTCACAGTAACCGTTTGGCCCCGACCGATTATTGGTCAAATAAATAGTCAGCAATATTCCGCGTTCTGGAGCAGTATAGCGTAACATTGTTTATTAACGTGTATTTCGCATGTGTTTACTAAACAAATGTCAAAACAGAACTGACTTTAGGGGCCAATCGCAAAATTTATAGCATTTTCTGATAGGAGGATTACTTTTGCGCCACCTTGTAGTAAAAGTAAGTAAGCCTTCTTATTTAGGCCAGGGAACAAGCTTCAGAGCGTCCTAATATTTCAGAGAGCTTTTATTTGGCAGAGAATAAGATTCCTCGTCGTTTTGTTCTACTCCAATTTGAGTGGAATCTTATTTCTCTTCTATCTAATATAAGAGTGGTTTCAAAGCTCGGTAGTGAAGTAATCGGTCTTACAGAGCACGTCTTTAAATGGTCCGGCATGCGGTGGATATCACAAATTCTTTCATAGAACTTCTTGTTTTCATTGTTTTCATTACTCTTCGGTGTTTTTCGTGCACCTCCCTCTACAGTGCTAAGGGACCCAGTTGAATGGGCAAACGTTTGTAGTACGCTAAATAATGGTATGAAAAATGTTAAAACATTCTGAAATAGTACTTCCTGATTTCCTTTGATTAAATTTGAGTAAAACTCTTTCGCGAAGTGCCACGAAATAATTATTTCCAGCAAATATTTTAGACTTCTACAGACCAAGGACCATGAAATCAGTTGTTTTGTTTCATATAAACCTGTATATAGAATTTTGTTTAATCATGTTTAGCAGAGGGACTTTTGATGCTTTTGTTTTGTCATACACTGTACATATACACTTGGATCGTTTTAAGACATACACGGAAATACGGGCATATATAGAACAGTGTTATAATATAAAAATATCGTCCAAAACAGTCCTCCCGCGATAGGCGGAAAAATCCTTGAATAGACGTATCGCACGACGTTACCAAAATGTTTCTAAAAAAAACATCTACCGAAGGCTAGACTTTGCTAGAAAGTATCACCAAAAAGCTGGAAAATTATTAAATTTAATCGTATCGAGTAAGTTTCATGTGTTTTGAAATAATGGTAGACCTTATGTCAGATGTCCGCCGTTACAGGAACTGAACCTCATTTACACAAAAAGAAACCGTTAGACATGGTTGCTCATCCGTGATGGCATGAGGATGCTTCACCCCATCTGGGGTAGGTCCAATTGTACCAATTGAAGGAAAAACTATGGGCGAAATGTACGGAGATATTATAGCGGACCACTCAAAAGGAAATTACTCTGGAAATCTTTCGCTTTCTTTGATTTTCCAATAAGATAACGACCCCAAACAGTGTTCTAGGGTTGTTAAGAGCTGGCTTAGAACCAACAGTATCAAATTTTTCGAGTGTCCCGCGCAAAGTCCGGACTTAAACCCCATAGAAAATCTATGAGACATTATCAAAAGGCCAGTGGCTTATGTGTCGCTGGTTTATAGGAAATCATAAAGAAAGAATGGGAAAAATTACTTCGGCCCAATGTAGCCCACTTGTGGCTACCATGAATAACCGCTGAAAGGAAATAATCTTCAAAAATGGTTCTCCAACTAAGTATTTGTTGAAAGAAGGTATATTTTGAGAAAAAAACCTAAACATATGATTTATGTTCCAACATTTTAATTTTAACTCCTGAAATCAGCAGACAAATTGAATTGAAATGCATTTCCGTTAATATTTTTGTAAACTTTAATTCGGGATTTCTAATAAAAATTGCGAAAAAAAACTTGTATACTTTGCCGATCGTATGGCTTAAGTTTATGAGTAGAAGTGTATATATAACCATATATTTTTCTTAAGTTAATACATTATAAAAAGGCCAGATATCGAAGCATAGGCACATACGATGTGTGTTTGTATGACTGTGTATGCTCTTAGGGGACTCTTGTCTTTGATTGTCTCATTGCCAACAACTTGTTTTCCTTTCCGATATTTTATGGTTAGTTTACTTAGTACAATGTCTGTACCTCGGCACGTTTTTAAAGGCATTTAGTACATACATACTACTTCCACTTATATGTTTTGTTGTACACGCACGCACACATGCATGCTTATTTACATACAACAGGTACATTGCTTGTTTACCTATCCAGACTTCTCTATCAAGTTTGGTGCATTGTTGGAACCGGTTCTTATCTGTTTTTCAGTGTTCTTTTGCTTTTGATTATTCCCTGAAATAACAAGAAATGACACTTTGTTTGGCTGGCTGTGGTTGAGTTTGAGGCAAAAAGGTGAGAATTTCTTGCTTCAAACAAAAACGACAAAAACAACGAGAAATAAGGAACGAAAAACTTGCTTGTTTTCTTCAAATTGTACGATTCTTTGTTGTTATGCTAATATCGTATTTACTTGGCTTATGTATGGATAGCTAGGTGATGAGTATTTTGAATGTAGTAAATATGTATGGATGCAGGTACCTCTGCGCGTGGTGCACGCTGCTGGTTATGTTTGTATGCCCACCAAAGAAAGAAGCACTTTTGGTCTTTTCTATGGAGCAATTAATATATTTAAAACGATTAAGGTAGTATTGACAACAAAATTCAAAACTAAATGAGGAAGACCAAAGCCAACAAAATGGTTCAACGCAATACAAAATGATCAAACTAGTTAAACTTGTAAGCATAGAAACGAAAATACAAACGAGTTCTTTATGCAAAACTTACCTGCGGTACCTAGGAAATATAGTTTGAAATAATCCAATGTATGGAAACCATGAGCTAATTTTTGTATGTGTAATTTTCGAGTTTATTTAGAGCGTTATTAAAGGCAAAGTAGAGAAGCGTTTTTTTTTTTCTTTTTCAAACAAATGTTTTTTTTTTTTTTTGGAAAAAAGCTTCAACAGATTTTGTCTCCAAAACGTTGTGATAGCTTGCAAAAATTTGTGTGTTTCTTTCCACACTTTAAAATGCCTTAGCTACTTGACAAGTGTTCATAGGAAAATTGGGAAGATGGAAGTATTTTCAAAAAAAAAGTTTTGGTGAAACTATTAGCTATTTCATTAAAAAATCTTTTTAGAGTTCTATCTATCTATGGCGCGATATACAACAGGTATATCATCATAAACCTCCTAAGAGATTTTTGCGCCAAGCTTCTCTTCCAATTTGTGGTGTGCCGATTTTGAATTTTTCCCTACAAATTGGTGGGACCTACAGTTTTTTGCCGACTCCGAACGGCATCTACAAAGGAGACGAATTTTTTGCTGAGAAGCCTGTCATGGCAGAAATACACTCGGAGAGTTTGCCAAACCACTGCCGAGGGGCGACCCCGTTTTGAAAAACTTTTTCAAATCACTTTTGATGTTACCTGTACCAGGGCTCGAACCATGGACCTTCGGTGTGGTAGGCCGGCAACACTACCTTCACACCACGGCGGCCGCCGTTAAAAACAACAAAAAACAGTAAACAACTCTAAGCCCTGTTGAAACCAAAAATGTACATGTTATTCCACTTTAAGCGTGGTGCTTAACCGTTTTCGTCCATTTTTAGCTGGAACATTTCTTGTTTGAAGTCTGTTAAAAATCTGTTAATCTTAAACGATATTTGATTTAACGATTTTTGATTAATAATATTTTTACGGTTGACTTAATCCATAGTGTTCGGTGCCGAGTCCATTTTCAAAAATTTACCAAATTTATAGATTGAAAGCTACACACTAAATTTGGTTCTTAAAAAAAAAATAATTGGCGCATATATACCTCCTGGGGAGATTAAGGCCGAGCTTCTCTGTCAATTTGTGGTCTGCTGCTCCTAAATTTCCTACAAATTGTCGGAACCTATAGTTTTTTGCCGATTCCAAACGGCATCTGGAAAGCAGATCAATTTTTGCTGAGAAGTCTTCCATGGCAGAAATACACTCGAAGAGTTTGCCAAACCCCTGCCGTGGGGCAACCCCGCTTTGAAAAAACTTTTTCAAACCACTTTTGATGTTAACTGTACCAGGGAGGCAGCCGGGGTTCTTATAGAGGTATTCTTTACTCAATAAGCATTTCTTTTGCGTTTTCCAAAATATTCGATACAATAAAATAGGCGTGGCTATCATCTAACTTTGCAATCACATACCAAATTTCTATAAGATATCTCAATATTTGCTCAAGTTCTAAAGTTATTAACTTTCGAGTTTGAAAATTTCTTGCCTCATAAGTGTAGTTTTCCAAAATTTTGCAAAACTCGTTAAAATTATCTTCCAGTCAATACAGACACCAAATTTCAACATTATAACTGTTTCATTTTATACGTTTTTCGATATTTTGGATATAGAAAAAGCGGCCTACTCTAGCTGGAAAGTAACATGTGCGCCAAATTCCAATCAATTATCTCGACTTTTACTCAAGTTATCGTGTGTGCAGACAAACGGGAGGACATGTCTGAATCGATTCCCCTTTTCATTTATTTTATACCTTTACAAACTCCCGTTATGTGGACAAAACTACAATACCCTGTGCTCTTTTAACACCAATCTCACCAACCCTATTGAAGTGGGACTTTCCTTAGAAGATTTTGATGACAATGCTAGGTAAGGAATGTAACAACTAAATCGATAAGGAATTATCTAACTATCGTAAGAGTTGTAAAATAAAAGTTTTTGGGATTCGAAGTAACCTCCTACCGCCAAACTCACTCTATAACCAATCAGCGAATCTGTTTAAAGCACACTTTTACATTATAAAAATAACCTTTTTGCCTTTTTGGTGTTTTGTGCGATCGACGCACAAATTTATTTATATGGATGTCATATGTATGTATGTATATGTATATACATTTTTGCACAATCGAAAAAAGTGCGAGAGGAAATACATTCATTTGCATTTTAAAACTGTTCCAGTTTCCAGGTGAAGCTCTTCAAATTATCTTAGTAAGCTTTAACGAGCACTTAAGGTGCGTTTAAGCGGCCATTTTTCGTCTTGCTTGGGCCACATTCTGCGCTACTTTAAGTAAAGAGGAGATAAAGGTATGAATGAAAGAGCCACAAACATGCACAAAGGTATTGCATATATATATATGCGTCTTTATTATGCAAAGAAAGGATAGAGAACATTATATACTACGGAACAAACAAAACGAAAAAATCAAAAGTCCAGGCCAAAGAACGTATAACAATAAGAAGGTCCAACAGCGAATGTAAGTAGCCGCGGTCAAATCAATGGTAGGAATTTCACCATTGTACTTGTCCGTAAAATACTTAAATTCACTACATTTTAATTGAATATTTGCCAAACAAATCATAGTTAGAGTTACGAAAACGTTTAATAGTGAATCTGTTACACAGGTTTCTTGTGTAACAAACTTTGACCGCAATGTACTCTGAAACTACTGAACCGATTTCGATCAAATTTGGTATCGACTTAAAAGATAGTTCAACTTAAAAGAAAATACACTTTCTATTTAAATATTTTGAGGGGGCGTGTAATAGTACATATCTTTGGAAGTATTCATGCTGGGTTTCCCAAAAAATGGGGATGACGGCAAATGGGGCGTGGCACATCCCATACAAATAGAATTTTTCAGTGTAAATATCCATGGAATTGTTTATGTTAGAACAATGAAGCTCGAAAAGGAGTTGTATGATGTAAATGTCTATTACCTTAAGGAAAATGTAGTCGGAAAAGGACGGGTGGCACCTCCCATATATGTATGTATGGTTCTTTGATTGTATAAAAATAATGAATAAACTCGAACTCACCTATTATGAGTTCAGCGAAGCGAGGACGGACTGCTAGTATTATCTAAAAAAAAGTGTGTTACTGGCACTAAAGCTCTCGAATTAAAAGCGAATTTCCCCAGCCCATTGATGGTTTACTGTTTCATTCTATTCATCGCGTTGAAATTTCTTTATGTTCTTCGTTCTTTGACCCCTAGTTTTTTGTCTGATCGCCTTGAAATTAAATGGAATACATAAAAAACGAAATAGGACAGCTTCGTGTGACAAAAAAATTGATTTTAATTTTAAAAGCAATCAAATGTCAAATTATAAAATGTTATTTATTGTTAACCGCAAATGCATATTCGCGTGAAAAAAGGGGTCATTCTCAAATTGTGATTAAACTGCTTCTTAAGTTAGAGAGTTAGACGGGAGTAGGAGTAAGGAGAGGGAGGTTGCAAACTACGAACACTTGTGGGAGTTAGACTTTTCCCGACTTTTTTTCTTACATATAACTGCCATTTTTGAACAACCCAGACAAAAAAAAATTTTACAGGATGTTGTTGTTGTTGTTGTTGTATTAGTGATACCTCGCCCTGCCTTGTCTTCACTTTTCTTCCTTAGAATTGTCATCAAAATATTCCCAGGAACCTCGCGGCTTCAATATGGTTGGGCCAGAGTGTGATGGGTGTTAGAAGTGTCGGTTCAGTTGAGCAGATGAATAGTTAAGGTTTTTGAAGTTTACAAATATAAAATATTTTGTTGTAAAATGTTGCTTGCCTCATAATTGCCTTTGTTTTATTTTTGTATTGGTTCTTATTTCAGTGGCGATATTTGGTGCGATGTTTTGAAACGGGGCTCGATATATAAATTTAAATTATCTAATTAAAACAAACTAAATTCCAAACAAATGCAATCCATAGCATTTGCATTCAAAGATTAATTTAAGCAAGTCATGGCGTTCCACCTCTTCCTAAAGACATTTTCGTGAACCGGCACGAGTATTAGCCTCAACTTTAACCTTTATTTGGACATCGGCTACGGCGTGTCAGCGTTCACTCGCGGGGCTTTGGTGTTAAAGTTGAAATGAAGTTTTTATTTCTGGTTGCTGTTATTGTTGTTGCTATATTTCCGCTTTGTATTTGTACCACCTTTTGTCGCTTATTTTGCGCTGTTGGTCTTGCTTTTGTGCCATCTTAGCTACACAGTTTTTAAATGTCATTGACTTATGTTAGCAATTGTTGCAGTGTTGTTGTTGTATCTGTGGTAACGGTAGT